>JAJHSJ010000009.1:65592341-65732696 GCA_021015155.1 Magnolia officinalis | reverse complement strand
ATCTTACCTTTACCTATCTAGTTTCATATGAAAAATTCACTTGCACCTGATCGCTTTTCACCCGATGGGTAGCTCCACTATTCCCACTTTTCGTTCTGGTATAGAGAGTTCATCTCATCATGCATCACCATCATCCATTTCTCAGCATTTGTCTTTTAATATTTTCTGGAATGTAGGCGAATCTCCATAATCCGTAATGAGCGCAAACGTAATATTTGAGTAATTCTTGTATCTCAACGGTACTCTGTGATTTTTTGGTGGATTTCTCTTGACAGGTGGTGGCATTCCCTCTTCTTGTACTTCTATCTACGACTCAACTTTTTTAAGTGTTTCAACTTTATTTGTTTCAATATTAACAATCAATTTTTCTATTTTCTTGTACTCATACTTGCATAACAAGAAACCCTCATCGATTTTGATGTCCCGACTAAATACGATCTTGGTGAAACACGGTCATATATTTTGTATCCTTTCACACCATCATGATAGCTAACAAAGTACATTTTTTACCTTTTTATATAACTTATCTCTCTCAATTGATGGTACATGATAGTAAGCCTCACAACCAAATATGTACAGCCCCGAGCAATCAACTTCCTCACCACTTCATACTTACTCTGGAAATTTACAATCAATCCATGTAAACAAACATCGATTCACTAAATCGCAAGTTATATTAACGGGCTCAGGCCATAACTCCTTAATGGCCTCAACCCATAGCTCATTACCCAACCCAACATTACTCAACATACTTTGAGCTCTTTCTAAAGAGTCTGATTCATGCATTCAACCACACCATTCTGCTTTGGTGTATGCCTCACTATGTTATGCCTCACAATCCCTTGTCTTTACAATACTGATTAAATTCTTTAAAATAAATCCCCCGTTGTTATTTGTCCTTAGAATTTTTAACTTTTGCTCTTCTATTTTTCATTATTACCTTCCATGCTTTAAAAGTGGTGAAAATATTAGATTTATGCTTCATGAAAGAAACTCAAACATTTCCAAAGATAAGTTATTAATAAATGTAACAAAGAATAACGACCCTCCTTAAAAAACAATGGATGATAGCCCCCACACATCCGAATACACATAATCAAGCTATCATTTAATAATATGTTTTTCAATTTTAAAACTCAACCTTAATTGTTTTCCGAATATACAGTGCTCACATATATTTAAATAGAAAATTTTAAAGCTAATAATCAAAAAATAATCAAGAAGTACCTTCATACTACACTCACTCGTGTGGCCTAGGCGTGCATGCCACTCACGTGCTGACGTAGATTCCCATATAGACATTGCAGCTCCACACGATAAAGTGCTCCCAATCAACCTGTAAAGGTTTCTACTCTTTTGTGTATAACAGTGAGTGCCTCTTTTAAAAGTTTTAGGACACCTTCGTAGGCGACGAATTTCATCCAAGTTCCTCAAGAGCTCTCAGAGTACGATCCACCCCATCATACATTCTAATGTGAATCGAACCAATTCTTATCATCTTACAGGCATGATCATTGTTTATAAGAACTAAGCCACTATCATAATCGTTGTACATGGTAAACCAACTCCGATGAGGGCACATGTGGTACGATGCCCCTGTATCCAAAATCTACTCATTATACAAGTGTCTAACCTTGGACACAGACAATATATCATAACCACTTATGCCTTCGTTGGATTCCTCTGAATTGGTCTCCTTTAGTAAATCATTTGATTTCTCCTCCTTCCAGATCTTAGGATTTGTACAGTCGTTCTTCAGGTCCTATCCCGCCACAATTTTAACACTTCAACTTCTCTTTGCCCTTTGAAAAGGCCAAGCTATATGTCCTAGAGGGGGGGGGGGGGGGTGAATAGGACATGCCAAATTAAAATAAAATTCAGCGGAAATAAAATAAACCAACAACCTTACAACTTGAATCAATTCACAAAGCTAAATTTAAATCACCTTGATAAATAGATATCGAGAGATTGATTCAAATCAGTTCTAAGGACAACCTTACACCATAATCAACAAGGGCTTATGGTAGGACAACCTTATTTCTAGAACCTCTTTTGGATCAAGAACTCAATATTAATATAAGTAAATGAAATAGCAAGGAATTGAATTTAAATGAAGAAGTAAGATCTAAATTATTACAACAATCCCCACACTTGCTTGAAATGTAAATAAATTACAACATTCACATCCCCTTGTACATTCCACAAGATCTAATGATAAAAGATATGAAAATAAGCAAGCATTCAAACCACAAGTCAAAGAGTTATAGTGGTTCGCTTGTGTGTACACCAACTGTTTTCCAACAACCACACAAAAAGCTACTCCACTCCTAATATCCTCACACAGGGGATATTAGCGTTCACTAACAAATAGGTTTTCACAGGTCACCAAAAAACCTTTACAATTGTGTCTTTTTCACTTGGGCTTACACAATCCAAAAACCCCTCTTTTCTGAGTTTTCTGCTTTTCCTCAGACAACCAATACAATGAGATTTTCTGGCTCAACCTCAAACAAAACCAAAAGCAAATGAATTTTACAGAATTGTAAAATACCTGGATTTCTCCTTTTTCGTAGCAGCCCGGTAGAACCAATCGGAGTAGATGATTTGAATGTCAAAGTTCAATTTCCAATACTCACATTCATAAGGTTCTAAGTTCTAATTGATTTTAGATTTAACTCGTTGGGCGTAGCTAAATTGATTTTGATTCCAAGAAGAAGGAATAAGATAATTCCTCTTTTCAAATATGATTGGAATATAGAAACAAAATCAAATTAAATAAGCTAGCAAAAGGAATATTAAATAAGCACAATCTAGCTTAAAATAAACACAAACTTATCTCAGAGTAAGTAATCACTTGAAAATTCTTGAATTGAATGAGAGGGAAGTTATGAAAACTCTGAATTTCGTGTTCAATTTATAGAAGCAGAAATCGCTCCTACGACTGGTCTTAGAAACCTATGACTGGTCGTAGCTCTAACAGATTTTTGAAAAAATAAGCGCGATCTTTGAAAGCCGTTCTACGACTGGTCGTGAGTACCCTACGACTGGTCGTGGGTCACCTACGACTGGTCGTAGATATCTACGACTGGTCGTAGAGGACCAGTGATTTCGTCGCTGGACTTTAAGTCGTAGCTCCACGACTGGTCGTGGACGAGTCGAAGCCACACCTACGACCGGTCGAAGGACCTCCAGGACTGGTCGTGGGCGTACCAAAAATTCCGAAAAATCTTCAACTTCTTAGGACTGGTCGTGGAATTTCTTGGACTAGTCGAACCAATGTTAGGACTGGTCGAACAAGAGCTAGGACTGGTCGTAGAATAGACCAACCTTGGATTTTAAATATTTGAATAATGTATCCAAAGTGACCTACTTAAAGGGTCAACCTAAGGTCATTCAACCTGAACATGTCGTATGGACATTGAACTTCAACCTTTCAACGAATGTAGATAAATTGATTATATCAGGCTTGTCAGGCTTGAGATCTTGATCAACATAGAACTACTTCATACGTTGTTTCTTCAGATTTGAACTTCAACATTGTAGCTTCTCGAGGCGGCTTCATAATTGTATTTTGAGGCTTCAACATGTAGCTTTTTTGAGGCTTCAACATGTAGCTTTTTTGAGGTGTCTTGAATTCCAATAAAATGATCATACAAGTACAGAACCGATAGATGTTTTTGGCACACAAAATTTGACAACCAAAGGAGTATGAGATCATAACACTTACACCCTTCGATTTAGACCTCAATCGCGACTTCTCATTCTCTCCCTCAAACGATCTTCCCTTAGTAACCAATGCACCCGTAGAAGTATCTTCCCTACCGTTATTGATTCTTAATTGCTTCGGTTGAAGGGATGAGAAATGATATTAAGGTCCAAGGATCACTACCATGACACAGAGTATCTAACAGATACTTATAGGAATCTGAAAGAGACATCAACAAAACTAGGACTTTATCTTCTTCATCAATCTTCACATCCACACTTATCAGCATACAAATAAGTTTATTGAAGGTGTTGATGTGCTTAGAGAGATTCGACCCTTCCGCCATCTTCTTATTGTACAATTGTCTCTTCAGATATAGACGATTAGAGAGTGACTTCGTCATGTAGATGCTCTCCAATTTCACCCATAGGCCCATGGTAGTCGTCTCATTAATGACATTATAAAGGACTTCGTCAGCCAAGCACAATTGAATTGCGCTAATCACCCTCCGATTAAGTTCATCCAAATTCTCTCTTTTATCGATTAAGGACGTTTCACTTTACCTTGGAGTGCTTGATGTAGCCCTTGCTGAATTAAGAGGGTTTCATCTTAAACCTCCATAATTTGAAATTGTTTTTACCTATGAATTTATCTATCTCAAATTTCACATTCAATCCCATCAATGCAATGTATCAATTCTATCTGAAAACCCAACGTTCTCTATGATATCACTTGTTGGGGCATGACAAGCCCTGACACGACCTCTTCGGCACGGAAGCAACCTCAGACAAAATCACGTAACACAATGGAAAAAAAAATTCAAACAACCACAGAGAACACATGAATTTTATGTGGAAAAACCCTTGCGGGAAAAAACCGCGACACCAAGCAACGAATAATCGATTATAATCATAAAGTTACAAGAGATGGAACAACTTACAGATGAGAAACCTAGCTCATCCCTCAAAAGCCTTGAAAATGTGCTAAGGTCCTTTCGTTTTACCTTAATTGCATAATTAGAAGCCTATTTATACACTTTGTACAAATTAGAAATAAAAAATTCACACTTATACATTTCACTCGGTCCCACTTTTGGTTGACTGAGACATTAATAGAGTCTCTCAACCAACCAAAACAGATCTCAATCAACTAGGAACATTACAATGTTTTGGTTGATTCAAGAATTCCTCGATCAACCGAACAACACTACACCAAATTAAAGGCACTCTATAACATAAATCATTGTTCAAGGTCATCAGATGGTCCAAATCATTGCTAGTAACTTTTGAATAGTCCAGGTAATTGGTCACCAACATTTAAATAGTATAAATTGTTGTCTAGTGTCATTGACGGTCAATATCACTTACCACTAACTTTTAAAGGGTCGAGATTGTTTTCCTAAGTCATTAAACAACTCAAATCACTATCCAACTCTTAAAATTCATTCTCATATATTTCAATAGATTGGTACATGTACATATATAGATCACTGGTGTAGATCCTACAATCACGCTACGATCCTATAATCAAGCTATGGATCCTACAATCAAGCTATTCTAATAAGGGATTTGCTCACACCTCGTGTACAGCCACATTCTCACTAGAATAGGAAAGAATAATTACAGGGATCTAATAATTACAGTATTTCAACACTCCCCCTCAAGTTGGTGCATAGATGTCACACATACCTAACTTGTTCAAAAATGTTGAGAATGCTCGATTTGAAATAGCTTTGGTAAGGATATCGGCCAACTAGTCCTCTAATCGAATCTTAGGTAGCTCCACAATTTTGCATCCAGCTTCTCCTTAATGAAGAATCTATATACCTCCACGTGCTTTGTGCGGTCATGTTGAACTGGATTATGGGCAATATCACATGCTGCCTTATTGTCACAATACAGTCGAATTGGCTGCCTAGGCGGATAGCCCAAATCCCTTAAGAGAAGTCCTAGCCATAACACTTCACAAATTCCAAGTGTCATACCTTTGAATTCAGCTTTCGCACCGGAACGTGCAATAACATTCTGTTTTTTGCGTCTCCATGTAACAAGGTTACCACCCACAAAGGTGAAGTATCCTGAAGTAGATCGTCTGTTATCTACTACTCCAGCTCAGTTTGCATCAGTATATGCATCTATATTCTGACAATCTACATTTTTACTGAATAAAACTCCCTTTCTAGGAGCAACCTTCAGATACCTCAAAATGCACATAACTACAATCATATGCTGCTCTCTAGGATTGTGCATAAATTGGCTGACAATACTCAACGCATAGGCAAGGTCTGGCCTAGTGTGAGATAAATACATCAATTTTCTTATAAGTCTCTGGTATCTTCCTTTATCCATTGGTACCTGATCAATCTCAACACATAACTTCAAACCTTCTTCCATTGGTGTATCAACTGGTTGACATGCTGACATACCAGTTTCTTGTAATAAATCTAAGGTATATTTTCTTTGAGACATAAAGATACCTTTATCAGATCGAGACACTTCGATTCCAAGGAAAAATTTTAATAGACCAAGATCTTTCATTTCAAATCTCTGGATAAGTAACTCTGTATATTCTTCATTTCTTCAGAGTCATTTCCTGTGACCACCATATCATCCACATATACAATGAGTGCAGTGATCTTACCTTGCCGTTTCTTCAGGAACAAGGTGTGGTCTGAATTACTCTGATGGTAGCCAAAGGCTCTCATAGACTTTATGAATCTTCCGAACATGCTCTTGGAGATTGTTTCAGCCCATACAATGATTTCTTTAATCTGCACACCTTCTGACTATTTCTGGTATCATGCATCCTGGTAGGAGATCCATGTAAACTTCTTCGGACAACTTACCACGGAGAAAGGCGTTCTTTACATCAAATGTTGTAATGGCCAATCCCAGTTTACAGCTAGAGACAACAAGACACAAATTGTGTTGATTTAGCTACAGGTGCAAATGTCTCTGTATAATCAATCTCATAGGTTTGGGTGTATCCTTTAGCCACCAGTCTCGCTTAAAGCGTTCAATAGTACCTTTTGCTTTATACTTCACAGTAAAAATCCATCGACATCTAACTAGTCTCTTTCCGTTAGACAATCAACAAGTTCCCAAGTTTTATTTTTTAACAAGGATTCTACCTCCTCATCATGGCGGTCTCCACCTCGGATTGGCTAAGGCTTCTGCACATTGTTAGGAATAGATACAGTAGATAATTGATTTACAAATAATTAATTTGATTCAGACAAACGATAGTTAGACACATAATGACTCATAAGATATTGACTTTACTGGAAAGTTTGGGTTCATATGTGGGTTTGGCTCTAGTATGACGTTGTGGTAGTTGTTTTCTCTCAGGTTCAGACACAAGATAAGGATCATCCTCAGCAAGATGAGGGTTGTGGTGGTGACTCAGGTGCAAGTGGTGTGGGGGATTCGCACGAAGGTGTCATAACTTCAGTTTCGGAGTGTGTATCACCACTTGAATCCAAATCACTCACTTCTTGAATGACCCGCCGTGTGTCATCTTGGTTACAGGTAGAACTCCTCTAGATATATGAACATCATAGTCTAGAGTTTGAACTTCCTTCTAATACTCCCCTTGAAGTTCAGGCGTAGAAGAAAAATACATGGAGTCTTCATGAAAAATACATCCGATGTAATAACATTCATTGAGTAGGAGGGTGATAGCAACGATACCCCTTTTGATGAGTAGCATACCCAAGAAAGACACATCGCAACGCTCGAGGTTGCAACTTGTTGCGTTCATGCTTATGAAGGTGCACAAATGCTACACACCCAAAGACATATGGAGGCGTTAACTGTGTCAGCAAGAGCTTGGGATGGTGTTTGGAAAGCAATAGTGTTAGAAGGTACTCGGTTGATTAAATATGCTGCAGAGGTAAGTGCTTCTCCCCAATAGGTTAATGGCATATGGGCTTCTATCAATGAAGTACGAACAACCTCCAACAGGTGACAGTTTTTTCTTTCAGCCACCCCATTCTGTTGGAGTGTATTAGGACATGAAGTTTGATGAATAATACCATGGGCTTTCAAATATCGCTAAAATTCAGAGCTCATATATTCTCCGTCATTTTGAGCGCCTGTGAGGACCCTAGTCTGATCATTGTACTGAGTACCAATCATTTTTATGAAAATTTTGAAAGAGCAAGTTTTTCACTTTTAGTCTTCATCAACACACCAAAGTTAACCAGTACTAGAACAGTCGTCAAACAAAGGTAACAAACTAACGTGATCCACCCAAGGTAGAGATGTGGATGTTGGATGGACCCCAAAACATTAAAATAGATGACATAAAAGGAACTGGACTTCTATTCAAACTCAATGGAAAAGAAGAAAGAAGGGATGTCTTGAAAGTCACAAAACACAAACACTGAAAACTTGAAACATTAACTCTTGCGAGGAAATAATTTTTGCAATTAACCAAAAGAGACATGCCCCAGACATCGATGCCATAATAAGATGTCAGATCTTTCCTTCTCCCCCTAAGAACCATCCACCGCGAAAGCTTTGAGACAGTTTGGTCGAACTATCTAACGCCCAGTCGAGGTAATACAGCCTCCCTTGCTTAATACCACACCCAATCATCTGCCTTGTTCGGATGTCCTTAAACACACAAAAGTCAGACCAAAAATTGACAACAAAAGAAAGACAAGGTGGTTATCTGGGAAACTGACAACAGATTAATTTCAAAGAAGGAACAACTAAAACATCATCTAAATTCAATGTATCAGTGAGGGGCAAGGATCCTTCCCCACTAACTGGGGTGGAACTACCATTGGCAGTGGAAACAAACTTTTTGTGAGGATGGTTTAATTTATGAGATATGTTTAGAATTAAATGCCATATGATAAGTGGCACTGAAATCAATTATCCACGTACTATTAGAAATAGGTGTACACATATTTAAAAACTTACCACCATTACCCATTACTGCTGTCAAATGATGTAGAGCCGGTTGCGAACAGTTTCATGGCCAAGATGGATCAGAAAAGGCTCGATCGACGACAGAAGTGATCCGGACCGTCGAACCTTAGATCGGGCGTATCTCGCAATCCGGAATGAGTTACCTGACGTAAAATATATGATTTTGGGGTGTAATGAATGAGCTACTTTAGCCAACTAACCTGCTATGCCGAGTTGCGATGCCCGAAATTGCAAAAAAACCCTGGATCGACGGTCGTTCCTTGTTTTAATTTCGTTTTTACTATAAATAGTAAGTTTTAGTTTGGTTATAACTCTTCATCCGTCAGGCTTAGGAGTTACGCCTAACGTGAAAAGAGCTTAGAATAATTAGGAGAACGGTTTGATGAAGCAAAAATAGGACACTTACTTTTTTGGCCAAAAACCTTGCGCACTAGTAGACATCACGACCGTCTATAAATAGTAAGTTTACTTTTTATTTTAAGTCGCGGATTCTAGGAGTTTTAGTTGTAGTTTGATTCTGATTTCTTTCCCATTGGTGGTACCCCTATTTAAAGGGTTGTGAACTCATTTTTAGTCATTAATTAATCAAGTTCAAATTTATTAGAATTTATTTCTGTTTCCTGCTTTCTTTCCTCGTGGATTCGAGAAGTCTTTGTGAGGAGTCCAGAGAAGCTCCATGGATTCGGAGTAGTTATCATCATCACGTTCATCCCTGCATCATCAAAGCTAAGATTTTTCTAGCAATTTCATCCTCTGTCTTAGTTTCAACAACTGTAGCCGTGGAGGTCTTCTTGAAAATTTTCTTTCGTGGATCACGGATATGATCCCACCATTCTGGATACCCTATAAGCTCAAAGCATTGACTCTTGGTATGACCAGTCTGATCACAATGAGTGCACTTGTAGGTGGATTTGTCAGCACCATTCTTGTGATGGTTGGACCTTGTTCGGTCATGCTGATTTTGAGATTGCCGGTTTTGGACCACCATGGCTGAAGCTTCAATATTTTTTGGTTCTTCATTCATCATTGTGCACCAAATAGATTCACAGCGGATTAGTGCATAATATTTTTCTAATTCAGGAATAGGTTCCTTTCGTAGAATTTCACCACGGATTTGTTCGAATTCACCTTCTAATCCAATAAGGAAAATGTGTACCCTTTGTCGTTAAACTACTTTTCGATAAGCTTCAACATCTTTCTCACTTTCCATGATCACCTTATCACGATGATCTAACTCACAGAAAAGTTCAGTCAGTTCGCCATAATACATAGATAGTGCTTTACCCTTCTATTTGGCAGAGAAAGCTTTATGATTTAAGGCAAACACCTAAACTCATTTGTTCCATCATAGAAAGCTTTAGAAAGAGCTTTCCTAATATCACGAGTAATGGGTAAGCGACGATATCGCTTCATAATTTCTGGAGACATAAACATCAATGGCCATCTTTTGACTTTTTGATTATCTGCATACCACTTCTCATATCCCTCATCGTTCGCTGCAGAGATTTTTGAGTTTCCCCGAATAAAGGAGAGTTTCTCCTTCTCAGCAGTATGCATCTCTATAATTTGAGACCATATATCGTAATTTGTCTCGTTGAGTACAATCCTTGCATTGAAATATGAAGCATCAGATTGAATAATAATAGGTACAGATTGGTTACCAGATGTTTCAGATTCTGGCTGAACCATGGTGCCCTCCTTCTAGCGCCACAGGATTTGAAGGCACTTGTTGTGTAGTGTCAATGGAGAACGCAATCAGACAGAAGAAGATCTTTTCGTAGCTTTGATACCATCTTAAATTTCATTCTCATATATTTCAATAAATCGGTACATGTACATATATAGCAGATGATCACTGGTGTAGATCCTACAACAATGCTACGGATCCTATAATCAAGCTATAGATGCTACAATTAAGCTATTCTAATAAGGAATCTGCTCACACCTCATGTACAGCCACATTCTTGCTAGGTATTTCAGCACCAACATCCTTGGAGGAGCCCCATGTGTCCAAACTAGAGGAGGGTATTTTTATAATTTTTATAAAGGTAAGAAGGGTTATTCCATATTTTATTGCCCTAGGATATTTCATCACTATTTTAAGGTGATGGTCATGAGCACATCAACAGAAAATTATAAAATAAAATTAATAACAAAAATGTCATACTGACTTTTAAATATTTTTTCTTTTATTTAATTTACTTTATACATGCCAAGTGTGAAATTCTCGAGTGCTTATATATCAAGAGTCATGCTTTGTCAAAGTATCAAATTTTGCTTGACACTTCTTTTTCTTCCATCACTTAAATATGTTGTACTTGACAGGTTTGCTTGGGCACAAAAGCATCAAGACTCTGTGTTCCTCCCAGGTATGAAGTTTTTCTAGTTGTCCAATCAGTAATTACATTTACGCCTAAGAAATATTAGCTGCTTTGATAAGGCATAGGAAAAATTAACACTACTAAGCTTCCCCTAAGTGTTGAAATATGGAATTTGGATGACTATGGTCGTCCAAAGATAGTTTGGAATAATTGACTAAAGCAACTTTAGGCTATGATGGATTTAAGACATGTGCTATTAATTAGATGGTCACATTTTATTACATTTACCATTAATAGTATGATGGATTGCACCTGCAAGGGTATGGTGAGCCCCATCACTAAACAACATTTACATGTATTGATGTTGATCACGATCATTCAACTCAGGTGCTACCTCTTAGATGGTAATGGTTATAAGTTTAAATGATGAAATTCAAAAGAGGTGATTAAAGGGTCTCTACTTGCAATTCAGAGAGAAATAAAGTATTACAAATTCACCACAAATCAATTTTTGGAGACCACGAAATTGATTTGAATAAATGTAAAGAAAGGGGTTGTTTTATAACGTGATTGTAGTTAGCAACCACTAGTCTCAGTACAACTACTAATCTTCTTTGTTGAGTTTAATTTCAACTACTTCGATGGTATTAAAATGTAGCTAATTGTTGGGAGCATTAGAAGCAAACTCCGAATTTGAATCAAATAAGTGAAAGATAAACGCAATAAAGCATGTACAAAAACACATGATTTATATAGAAAAAATCTTCTGGAAAAAAAAACCATGACACAAAGAGACAACAAATCTATTATAATAATGAATTATAAGAGATAAATCTTACTTACATATGCAAAACCTTCAAAAAACCATAGCTTCTCTCTCCGAAATCTTAGAAACAACTTAGCTCTCCTTGTTCTCTCTTAGAATTCTCTAATCCCAAATTACACCCATATTATAGTAAAAAACCTAGAATAAAAATTAATCATGCAATTATGCAAAATTGCACGCGTCGTCGATGCAAGCATCGATTAATCAACAACCACATGTTCGTTCGATCGAACATGCTTAAAACTATCAAGAGAGTTTATAAGTATTTTTTAATTATGTCGATTGATCGACCTGTCAATTCGATCAATCAAACCTGTTCAAAACTGCCCAGAGACTAATATGTTTAATCCAAGGTTCACTCGATTGATTGACTAGTCGGTCAATCAATCAAGATCCCTTATTTATGACAAATTGAAGGCATCCAGAAAACACTAATGTTGGAAGCTTCTAATAAATGGGACTTTCAATTCCGTGTTACATGTGGTTATAATATCTTAATTTGTTATACTTATTTGAGTTAAAAACGTGTGTCATTTGGTTTTAGAGCCGCTAGATTATATCATTGCATGGAACATATAAACTTAAGAATGTGAATGAGTAATAGAAAGATTTGTGTTTATGTTCCAATATTCCTCGTTCCTATTACCGTTGCTTTTGTGATGGTTCAGTCTAGATATTAGATCGATACATCCAAGCCATCAAGTGGTCCAAACATGGGGTCCAAAGGGCCTACAAGTGGCATCTGGAGCTACAATGAACAATTTTCTCGATGAAAAAGAGTGGGTAAAAAGAAATGTTTTGCAACAATTTCACACATACATACGGCAGTTTCGGTATCTATTTTGCAAAAGCATTGATGGCTTTGAAAAAGATGGCATGTCAAATATTCAGATATAAGTAGAGGAAGTTGGTTTATCCATTTCAGGTTTGGAGTAAACACGAAAGCCTTTATAAAAAAAAAAAGTATTTCACTAGTGCCAATGATCTACTGGATTGAAAGCGAAGGATCTTATGATGCCTTTAGGATTATGGAAAAGGAGAAAGCAAAGAATATTGTGGATGATTTTGAATCTACCAAAACTTGTGATGAGGATATCCGTATTGAGAACTCCCTTTCCTTTCTAAAGACTGATTTTGAATCTACCAAAACTTGTGATGAGGATATCCGTATTGAGAACTCCCTTTCCTTTCTAAAGACGAAAAGGTGTAGAATATTGAAGAAATAAAAAAGTTATTAAAGAAAATTTTGAAATAAAAATAGGTGGATTATATACAATCCTAACATCTTAAAGGTGTGTAGCGGTGAGTCGGAATTAGTAGACTCTAATTTCTCAAGTTTCAACTGCATTGATATTGACAAATGAAAAAAAGGTGATGTAGACTCTAATTTCTCATGTTTCAACTGCATTGATATCCACCAGTGAAAAAAGGGTAATAACAAGGCTTATATAGAGAATTTCATTAATGATAAAGAATGATTGAAAAAGAAGTATTTTACCTTACTTAAAAAAGCTCTATGAACATAGAAGAAGATATAAACTACTATTTATGTAATTGTATTAATGAAACACATTTTCTTGAAATATCAACATATAATGGAGTGACCAAAATTTCAAATTCAAAATTCATTAATGGAGATGTGAAAGTAAAAATGAGTATATATAAGAAAGTTGGATTTTAAAGCTAAAGAGCATCAAAGATACACTTATTATCTTTTATCAAAATGAAGCATGTAAAGTTCAAAATTTTCAAATGCATAACAAAATTGCCAAATATTATTCACACATCATTCTATGTGTCAATGACAGTTAACAAATGTCTTTTTTCTTTTTTTTTAGAAAGATTAATTTAAGAGGAGATATTGAAAAAAATCTAATAAATGGGTTCCAAGTCCATATGACACATGCATATTGTTTATAAGGAGTTGCTATTTACATGCTTATAGAATTCTTGCTTTTATACCTTTAGTCTTCAGTATGTTAGTTTGGTTATCATGGCTGACCCTGATCATATCATCATCATCATCATATAAAGGGTGTTCAAGGGATCTTAACAGTATGATCCCATGCACGTGTGGGGTGGAACTCTGCACGGGAACATATTAGGCAAACAGCTAATTTTCTAAAAGCTTGAGCTGTTAGAGGATAATGTATCAATGTAAGTCAAGGGACATTAACACAGATCACTAACTCATTGAGTCAACTCCAACTCGGTTGAGTCCAACATAGTTGGATAGAGTCACCCTTGAAGTGTTAGGATTGATGCATATAGGTACATGCAGCTGTATATTGGTTAGATATCATATTATATCATATTAGCTATATATGCATACACATATTTGATCGATTTAGCTAGAATGGTATTGTATATAAATTAGGTATCCCCAACTGGTCTAGATGACTAGCCTCTTGACTCACCTAGCGCTGACTAGAACCATGACTCGGATACTCAGAAAACTGTGATCAACGGTCTAACCTTTCTTTTCAAGGGACGGGAGAGGGAAATCCTTCAATGTGGCAGGCATTTTTTTCAACTTCTTTCATTTGTTGATTGCATTATATTAAGGTTTTTTAAGAAGACTAATGATTTGGTGGGCTTAGTGGGGACCTTCAGTGCACATAGTACCATTTGGACTCATGGTCATCACATGACCTATCTAAACCGTCCATTAGATCCAATGCACCTTTATAGACTGCTTTGAAAAATCACAACAATTGGATTATCCTAACCGTCCAGACAGTAGCATGCAAAATGGATACACAAGATCATTCATAGATGAGTCCCAGCCACAGATGTTTAGAACTATTTGGCTGCTGTGATTTTTGCATGGCAGTGGAGTAAGAAGAGACTGCACCTCATGGACGGCTCATATGGTAGATATGAATGCCAACAAATCCACATGCACCCACTGGATCATTACTCTTTAAAAAATGCCATAATCCTTGCACAACAATTGATTTTACTATTATTGTACTGGAGAGATGCTGGAGTGCTATAAAAGCATGTTAGTTATCGTGGTCCACTACAATCCAATCCATTGATCTGGACTTTTATTAGGTTTAACGCCCATATCTTGGGCTTTAATGTAAACATCACGGTGATATGACAAATCTCTTGTTCTTATTATAAGATGGTGAGTTAGTCAGCATATTTTAGTAAAAAGAATAATTTTTTTCCTTTAATTATAATTTTTTTTAAATGAAAAATATTCAATTAAAATATGAAAATGTGACTGAATTGGTCCAAACCCTTAAATCAATGGTTTTAATATGGATGATGAAGATAATTTACACAAAATAAGTCAAATCAACCGTTTAATCCATTGGTTGGATTGCTTCTTATTCTAAAGAATTAGTACCATCCCATCCGTACGTTACTTAAATGGCTGTAATAAATAGGCCAAAACAAAAGATGGATTAGACATCCAATCCGTATGATTTTTGTATGTGTCTAATGTGTCATGGAGTTAATGGATGGCTCAGATTAATCGAATGGACTATCCAAGAGAACTGATACAAGCAGGAGGACTATAACTTACAGTCCTCATGGAGCATCATACAGCGCTAAGAAATGCTCCAATGCTCTCAGAGCACTATGAGTTATAGTACTCCTGGTTGTATCTGTCATTCGGACAGTCCAATCGGCCAATCTGAACCGGTCATTTAGTCGAGAACACATTTTTTGGGCTCTTAGACAAAATTCACAACCATTGGATGATCTAATCCATCTTTGATTTTTCTTTATTTTTGTAGCCATCCATTTTCCAAGCCATGGATGGATGGTTAGAATTGCCTACAAAAGTGACTTATTCGAATCATAAGCAATCCACCATGGCCCCCGATAATATGGTTGAACAAGTAATTGATTGGATATATTTCTGTGTAATGATCTTCACCGTCCATATTAAAGGTTAATGATCAGATGGTTAGCGATTATCCTATTGGTGCAACATTTTCATGGTAGCACGTGAAATCTATATTTGGACCCAATGGACGGTTTTAGATCAATTGACTAGATTATCTAAGTGTCCCAATGCAACTAGTAGCACAACTAGTAGCACAATAACTTATAGTGCTAGAGAGCACCGGAGCATTCTGCATATTCAGATTTTAAACTATAAAACAAGCTTTTAGCATCCATACATTGTTCAGTAAATAAATCTCATCCGTTGGCTTCGTAATTGTATATTAATCATGATTAATTTGTTTTAATGCAGGTGATCAGATTGTTTTCTTTGTTTTAAATGTGGTGATGCTGGCTGGAGTGATTTTGACCTTCAAACCCTTTTTAGCTCAGGCTTAGATTACAAAAGCACCGTTCTAATCTTGGATTATCGAAATCAAATCAAGATTAAGGTCTTGGTAAAACAAGGTTAGATGCAAATGCCTGATCCAGTGGATAACTTCCAAACATTCATGTGCATGTGACATCCAAACCATCCAATCAGTTTTCAACATAATGAAGATCACATAGCGTGAAAATAAACCACATCCACTCATTGAGTGGACCACACTTCTATTTTGATATTTATCAATGTTTAGACTTTTTTGGTGGGGCCCACTTGAATATCAGTGGATGAAGCTGATCTTTACACAGAGTAATCCACGTGGAGGAGGTAACCCATTGGAGGAGTTGCATGTTGCACTCAAACGAAAGATTAAAAGTTCTGTGGTGGGTGGACGGTAAGTAATGGTAGACCCAGTTGGACCTGATACATTCTCCTTTTTATTACACTAGCAGCTTGGAAATGTGATTTTTCTTGGAGGTGTTATTTTGTATTTTAAAAAGCTGGACCATGCATGTAGTATACACCATGGAGTGGATGGATTTATTTCTTAGTATTTGAAGGTTCGATGGAAGATGTCCACCACCTATTTTTGTAAACACTGACATCACCTATTTTTGTAAACACTATCGCACAGCCTCTCGTGAGCATTTGAACCCGTAACCTCAGTGTTGAAACATAGTCTATAACATACTCTATCTACCATCGAGCCATGAGTTAGAACCATTCTTTTATACTCTCATGGGGCCCAAAAATCCGGCTAATCCAAACTCAAGTGCTATTAGAAACCTTCTAAGCTGTGTGTGAGCCCCACCATGTGTATATATATATATATATATATAATATATATATATATAGATATATATATATATAACATTTAAAAGATGCATTTGACTAAGACGGAAACTATGGGCATTTGTTGAGGAAATTCATGCCATGAAAATGGGCTAATTAAGGCCCGTCTTTCCCTTCAACATGCCACTTATTTAGGACATCTGTACCATGCAAACAGTAAGACCCATCATGAAAATCACTTGATTAATTAAAAAGAGAATCAATCACTTAAAGTTCCTCATCAAGAACGCCTAACATAAAAACCTGCAGGCTGGTTGGCTTATTAGGCAGGTTACACAATTGTAATGGACAGCAGACGGTCTAATTCACCATACAGGTGTGGTCCATATCTTGAATTTTGAGATGGGTGTCTTTGTGATGGACCCTACCATTTCATGGTAGGAGTCTCCTACACAAGTGGCATGCAGGCATGAAAGATGAGCTTGCATGACATGCTGTGATGTGTGTAGGTTCTCAAACCGAAAATAGGAGAAACCAAAATTGAACTGTCTTCCTTTGCTAAATTTCATAATATAAGTGCAAATCATGACTAAGGACTTATATGATGCATGGCTCACTGGCAAATTTGCATAGGATATATGTGTTTTCGTTTCGGATCAAGTGGGAACAGTACTGGTTGATTGATCAATATCATTGATTCAAATAATAAAAATAATAATAAAATCAGACCATCGATTTGTTGATTTCCATCTTTGATAGAGAATGTCCCAAAAAATTTCTCAGATTAAAAAGTCATATTAATTTTATTCACAGTTGTTGCACCTCTCTTCTTGACTATCTATCTATATATATATAGGCTAGAAATCAAAGGCTAAGATTTTTTTTATCTGAAGTAATTTTGGGACATGCTTCATCCTCAATAGAGATCAATATTCTTACAATTGGATCGTGGAACAATATCTCAGAACCATAGTTCAAAAACTCCGACTCATCTCAAAACTAGGCTGAGGCAACTCGACCCTAATCGTATCCTAAACTTGGTTTGTAGTAGACTTAGCCCAAGACCTGCCTTACTCACCTCGACTTGGTATGCATAGCTGAGTGATCTGGTAAGTTTAGTAGGTTTCTTTTCTAATAACCCAAAGTTCCTCATATATTTAAGCCCACGAAGCCATCTAACTGCATTTACATAATTAATGAATAAAAATGAAAAGCCTAGAAGCAAATCAAAGTGCAAAGATTATCTTAAGATTGTCTTGTTCAAATTAGCTAGATTTGGTATTTGTTGTTGTTGCTGGTGCTGAATTACTGATTGCATCATCTCCCTCAATGTTGCATGAGGATGATCATGAAGACCCGCCTCATCGATGCGGCGAGATCGACGGGTTCAAACCAGCAATCTTGCCACCTTCAATGAGACCCCCATCTCTCTTTTGCATGGATTATTTCACTAAAATTCAAGTGGGACATCATGCCATATGTACAATTGAATAATCTCCATGTGTTTTTAAATGGAACAAAACTAACAACAAAATTCATGTTAGAAAACCATTTCTTTCCATAGTGTACAACACTTGATATGAAGGCACTCAGAAAATGTACACTTCGTATGTAGTAACTCAAATTTATTGGATGAAATTGTGTAACACAACACATCTAAGTCCCAGGCCGAGAATCAGATTGCTTGAACAATCTTAATCTCTGATTCATGGACACTTGTTTATCGAAATATGATAACCGTCCAATAAATATCTACCAATCTGATAATTACGTACTTTTTTGTTCATGACACTTCTAACCTTCTAGACATAAGTTGGACAGTTCAATTTGAATAATTTAATTTCGTGTAAGCAATTTTTAAGTGCTTGTGTATCTTCCATAAAACTCAGCCAGAGTATCAAAGTTTCCTCATCTTTTATCTCATTGGTTTAGCCTCTCTCACGGCTTGGATCGACCATCTGTCACCACAACTAGACAGCATCTGGATTTCTCCATCGGAACCATCCATGTTGTGGACTCTATGTTACATTGCCCAATATAAGATAATTCACTTAAGGAAGTGATTGTTGTCATCATTATCCATATATGAATTTATATCAAGAAAAGAAAATTTAATGGCTAAGAATCAATCATCATTAAATCTTAATCATAAATTATTAGAATAATATATTTAAGGTACAACCATAAATACGAAACCTATTCATTCGTTAAGATGATTAGAATAACATATTTGTGTGATATAACAAATAAATATAAAGTCATGTCCAATCAAATTAAGTTGAGCCAAGTTGAGCTAAACCGACTCGAGCCCATGTCCAAGATTGAGCCATGCATGGAAGGTCCAATCCTAGCCCAAAGCCGAAAGCTAGGTTCAGTTGGGATCGGCATGCAAGCAAACCCATTACCACCCTTACCTTTAGATGGTGGGAGATGCTTCTCAATTGATCTCAGCCGTTGATATGGTGGGGACATGGGTTCTCATCATGAGAAGGGCAATTTTCTACAGTGGTCAAATGATCCTAGCCATCCAATGTTGATGCTAAGTGACAATCATGGTTTTAAATACTGCACAAAACTGAGTTGACTCAGTCAAGTCATCTCGATGTAGGCGAGTTATATACATTTCAGCCTACAGGTTCCAACATGATTAAAACCAACGGTTCTAGTGAAGATAGACCAAATGGGCCTGATAAGATCCTGAAAAGGAAGATAAGCTGTATACCATATGAATCATGTGAGTGATTTGGTACCATTAATTAGGTGGGCCATGGCATGTAATCCAAGGACTGCATATTTCCTCTATGTTCTTGAGCCAGTCCAAATCCATCATACTTTAATAAATTTTTACGGAAAGTGATAAGCACGACACCCTTTTCATACGTGTCGCTCTCATTATCCGTTGCGCTCTCTTTTTCTAAAGAAAATCTGAAGACGAAAAAACTTGGGTAGTCCTCGGACTACCAAATTTAGAAGTCATTACGCCAGCTGGGCCACGTTGACCAGTGTAAGACCTGATCTTGAGGTAGGGTCTACCATTGATAGGCCACGTACTATATATTTTCTTTAGAGATGATCATGACCATTGGGAAAATGGACTTGAATATGAACGGTAATCATTCTACGATTTCATCTGTCGATAGAACGTAGGGTTCGGATCATTTCTTTACAACCCATATTTTTGAAAATAGCGTGTAATGGTGGGGCCCGATAACACTTATGCAAATCTGGTAATTGAAATGTATGGCCGACTATCGTACTTGAAATTCACTTCGGTAGTCCGCGGACTACGAGACCACTTCTCAAATTTTAAATGTTATCATGAACGGGGAATGAAAAAAGTTCCTCCTGACTGCTCCTGGAGAGGAAAATGATCCGGTGCTCTGAGGCTAGATTAGTATACGTGCTGTCGTTGGAGATGAATTGATTTAGAGGGGTGCTCTGTGGTTGCAGGAATAATGTTCCTGTGCTGTTGAATAGCCATCTGACGGCTCAATCACAAATTTGTCTGACCATTTGTAGCTTTCCCAGAAATTTTTTACACTGACTGGATAATCTGATCCGTCCATAAGTTTGCCCTGTTCTTTTATATCCATCCATTATCGAAGGCATGGATGGGATGATTGGGATTGCCTAAGAAAACTGATTCTTTAGAATCAATAGCCAATCCATGATAGGCTCTAACAAATAGATGAGTCAAATTGTTGATTGAGCCTTTGTTTGTATAATCAATCCTGACTGTCCATTTTTAGAAGTGGAATGGATGGTCCACGGTTTCGAATGCAGCTAGGAGTACTGTAACTTTCGACGCTATCATGCTATGAGCATTGGATCATTTCTGACGTGGATTTGGAGAATTATCCGACGAGAAATTTCCAACTGTACGACCGGTATATGTCCCACAACCTTTCTAAGCCCATTCCTTTTTAGTTGCCAAGAATACTCCCGGGCATACGGACAACTTGCCAAAGGTCGAAAATGCCTCTACTTTTTCCTTCCATAGGGTCGGTTGGTGCTTGAAGGGGCCCTATGGCTACGGTTTTATAGCCGTAGCCATAGCCGTAGCCATTGAAAAAAATTTAATTCAGATGGCAGTACAACCGACATCTGTCTGTGCAGTGTACTGCCCAGGTGCGGTAGTGCTGCCTGGTATTTTTTTTTAATTGGGTGGGTCCCACCGTGGGCCTCACATAATTTTGAATGGGCCCCACACTCATTGTTCATGATTTTAGTGGGCCCCATATCCACCTGTGCACCTTTTTTTTCTTTTATTTATTATTATTATTCTTTACAAGATAACTTTATTCTACCTACATTTTTTTTATAATACATATTTATATAAATATGTATATTAGTATAAAAAAAATTTCTCTCTTTTTTTCTTTTCTTTCTTTATTCATTTAACAAGAATATCTTCTAAACCAAATTCGTTACTTGATGTACCCTATATGATTTTGGGGTAGGAGAAGCTATTTTAGCCAACCAATCTGTTCATTTTCCAAGATTCCATCAAGTCGATGGTAGGAAATCCATTTCATTCACTTCGCGGTCCATTTCAATCAGTTCGTGGTCAATTTCATTTCACAGCAATGACCGTGAAATGCATGGAAATGACTGTGAAATGAAATGGAATCGTCGAGATTGATAGTGAAATGCATGGAAAGGATCGTGAAGTGAAGGGGATTGACCGTGAAATGCATGAAAATGATTGTGAAGTGAAGGGAATTAATCGCGAAATGCATGGAAATGACCATGAAATGAAACGGAATCGCTGGAATTGACCGTGAAATGCATCGAAATGACCGTGAAGTGGAGGGGATTGACCGTGAAATGCATGAAAATGACCGTGAAATGAAGGGAATTAACCGTGAAATGCATGGAAGTGATCGTGAAATGAAACAGAATCGCCGGGATTGACCGTGAAATGTAGGGAAATGACCGTGAAGTGAAGCGAATTGATCGTGAAATGCATGGAAATGACTGTGAAGTGAAGCGAATTAACTGCAAAAATGCGTGGAAATGACCATGAAGTGAAGCGAAATGACCGTGAAATGCATGGAATGGCCGTGAATCTAAACGGAATAGCCGGAATTGACCGTAAAATGCATGGAAATGACCGTGAAGTGAAGCGAATTGACTGCGAAATGCATGGAAATGACCGTGAAGTGAATGGAATTGACCGTGAAGTGCATCGAAATGATCGTGAATCTAAACGGAATTGCTGGAAATGACCGTGATGTGAAGCGAAATGACTGTGAAATGCATGAAAATGGCCGTGAAGTGAAGGGAATTGACCATGAAGTGCATGGAAATGACCGTGAATCTAAATGGAATCGCCGGAATTAACCGTGAATTGCATGGAAATGATCGTGAAGTGAAGCGAATTGACCGTGAAATGCGTGGAAATGACCGTAAAGTGAAGGGAATTGACCGTGAAGTGCATCGAAATGACCGTGAATCTAAACGGAATCGCTGGAAATGAATCGTGAAATGCATGGAAATGACCGTGATTTGAAGCGAAATGACCGTGAAATGCATGGAAATGGCTGTGAAGTGAAGGAAATTGACCATGAATGCATCGAAAACATGCCGTGAAGTGAAGTGAATTACTGTGAAGTGCATCGAAACAACCGTGAACATAAAAGGAATTACCAGATATCGCCGTGAAATGCATGGAAATGGCCGTGAAGTGAAGAGAATAGACCGTGAAATGCATCGAAATGGTCGTGAAGTGAAGTGAATTGACCGTGAAGTGCATCGAAATGACCGTGAATGTAAACGGAATTGCCGGATATCGCCGTGAAATGCATGGAAATGGCCGTGAAGTGAAGAGAATTGACCGTGAAATGCATCGAAATAGCCGTGAAGTGAAGTGAATTGACCGTGAAGTGCATCGAAATGACCGTGAACGTAAACGGAATTGCCGGATAAGACTGTGAAATGCATGGAAATGGCCGTGAAGTGAAGAGAATTGACCGTGAAGTCCTTGGAAATGGCCGTGAAGTGAAGTGAATTGACCGTGAAGTGCATCGAAATGACTGTGAACGTAAACAAAATTGCCAGATATCGCCGTGAAATGCGTGGAAATGGCCGTGAAGTGAAGAGAATTGACCGTGAAATGCATCGAAATGGCCGTGAAGTAAAGTGAATTAACCATGAAGTGCATCGAAATGACCGTGAATGTAAACGGAATTGCCGGATATTAGCGTGAAATGCATGGAAATGGCTGTGAAGTGAAGTGAATTGACCGTGAAATGCATCGAAATGGTCGTGAAGTGAAGTGAATTGACTGTGAAGTGCATCGAAATGACCGCGAAGTGCGTGCAATTCCCAGCGATTCCGTGTTCATTCACTGTCAATTCAACGCACTTCATGGTCAATTCACTTCACTTCATGACCATTTGTACGCACTTCGTGGTCAATTCACTTCAATTCATCGTCATTTCCATGCATTTCACGGTCATTCCCGGTGATTCTGTGTTCATTCACAGTTAATTCGATGCACTTCACGGTCAATTCACTTCACTTCACGGCCATTTCCACGCACTCCGCAGTCAATTCAATTCACTTCACGCCCATTTCCATGCATTTCACAGTCATTCCCGGCAATGTGCCGAAATGACCGTGAAATGCGCCGAAATGACAGTGAATCAACACGGAATCGGCGGGAATGACCATGTTATGCATGGAAATGATTGTGAGGTGAAGCGATTGGACCACGAAATGCGCAGAAATGACCGTCAAGTGAAGGGGCATGACTAGGGCTGAAAGTTGGGTGGGTTCAACCCGACCGACCCAACATTGGGTTGGGCTCGAGCAGGATATTTCGGGTCCAATCTTAAGCTTGGGCTATACAAACACCAACCCGATAAACTTGGGTTGGAAATGACTGTGAAGTGAAGCGATTAGACCGCGAAATGTACGGAAATGACCGTGAAGTGAAGGGGCATGACCGTGAAATGCGTCAAAATGACCGTGAATCAACACGGAATATGCGGGAATGACCGTGATATGCATGGAAATGGGGGTGAAGTGAAGCGATTGAACCGCGAAATGTACGGAAGTGACCGTGAAGTGAAGACGCAGGACTGCGAAATGCGTCGAAATGACTGTGAATCAACACGGAATATGCGGGAATGACCATAATATGCATGGAAATGGGGGTGAAGTGAAGTGATTGGACTGCGAAATGCGCGGAAGTGACCGTGAAGTGAAGACGCGGGACCGCAAAATACATCAAAATGACCGTGAATCAACACAGAATATGCGGGAATGACCGTGATATGCATGAAAATGGAGGTGAAGTGAACGATTATTAGACCACGAAATGCGCGCGAAGTGACCGTGAAGTGAAGACGCGGGACCGCGAAATGCATTAAAATGACCGTGAATCAACACGAATATGCGGAATGACCGTGATATGCATGGAAATGGAGTGAAGTGAAGCGATTGGACCGCGAAATGCACAGAAGTGACCGTGAGGTGAAGATGCGGGACCGCGAAATGCGTCGAAATGACCGTGAATCAACACAGAATATGCGGGAATGACCGTGATATGCATGAAAATGGGGGTGAAGTGAAGCGATTGGACAGCGAAATGCGCGGAAGTGACCGTGAAGTGAAGACACGGAACCGCGAAATATGTCGAAATGACCGTGAATCAACACGGAATATGCGGGAATGACTGTGAAGTAAAGGGGCATGACCGTGAAATGCGCCGAAATGACCGTGAATCAACACGAAATATGCGGGAATGACCGTGATATGCATGAAAATGGAGGTGAAGTGAAGCAATTGGACCGCGGAATGCACGGAAGTGACCGTGAAGTGAAGACGCGGGACCGCGAAATGCGTCGAAATGACCGTGAATCAACACAGAATATGCGAAAATGACCGTGATATGCATGGAAATGACCGTGAAGTGTATGGAAATGAGTGTGAAGTGAGGCGAATGGACCGTGAAATGGGGGTGAAGTGAAGTGCACGGAAGTGAAATCGAGGTCTAATCGCTTCACTTCACCACAATTTCGTGGTCCCGTGTCTTCACTTCATGGTCACTTTCGTGTATTTCGCGGTCTAATCGCTTCACTTCACCCCTATTTTCATGCATATCATGGTCATTCTCGCATATTCCATGTTGATTCACGGTCATTTCGACGCATTTCGCAGTCCAGCGTCTTCACTTCACGATCACTTCCGCGCATTTCGCGGCTCCAATCGCTTCACTTCACCCCCATTTCCATGCATATCACGGTCATTCCCCCGCATATTCCGTGTTGAGTCACGGTCATTTCGACGCATTTCGCAGTCCACGTCTTCACTTCACGGTCACTTCCGCGCATTTCGCAGTCCAATCGCTTCACTTCACCCCTATTTCCATGCATATCACGGTCATTCCTGCATATTCCGTGTTGATTCACGGTCATTTTGATGTATTTCGCGGTCCCGCATCTTCACTTCACGGTCACTTTCGTGCATTTCGCGGTCCAATCGCTTCACTTCACCCCCATTTTCATGCATATCATGGTCATTCCTGCATATTTCGTGTTGATTCACAGTCATTTCGACGTATTTCGCTGTCCCGCGTCTTCACTTCACGGTCACTTTCGAGCATTTTGCGATCCAATCGCTTCACTTTACCCCCATTTTCATGCATATCACGGTCATTCCTGCATATTCCGTGTTGATTCACGGTCATTTCGAAGCATTTCGCGGTCTCGCGTCTTCACTTCACGGTCACTTCCGCACATTTCGCGGTCCAATCGCTTCACTTCACCCCCATTTCCATGTATATCACGGTCATTCTCATATATTTCATGTTGATTCACGGTCATTTCGACTCATTTCGCGGTCCCGCGTCTTCACTTCACGGTCACTTTCGCGCATTTTGCGGTCCAATCACTTCACTTCACCCCCATTTTCATGCATATCACAGTCATTCCCGCATATTTCGTGTTGATTTACGGTCATTTCGACGCATTTTGCTGTCCCGCGTCTTCACTTCACGGTCACTTCCATGCATTTCACGGTCCAATCGCTTCACTTCACTTCCCCATTTCCATGCATATCACGGTCATTCCCGCATATTCCGTGTTGATTCACGGTCATTTCGGCGCATTTCACGGTCATGCCCCTTCACTTCACAGTCATTTCCGTGCATTTCGCGGTCTAATCGCTTCACTTCACGGTAGGACCCGGTCGACCCTGACTGTTTCCACTGTCATGGCATTCAATCTCTACTATTTTCTATTATGGGTCACATCGAGCTTTGGATCTACTTCATTTTTGGGTACATGAGAGTGAAGTAAAGGGAATTGACCGTGAAATGCGTGGAAATGACCGTGTTAGTGAAGGGAATTGACTGTGAAATGCGTGGACTTCTTGTGGGCTATTTTGGATACAGAATGTTATGGTAGAGTGGTTAAGGAATCAATTCCATGCACTTCATGGTCATTTCAATGCATTTCACGGTCATTTCGCTTCAAGTCACGGTCATTCCAAACAATTCCGCGTTGATTCACGGTCATTTCTACACATTTCACAGTTAATTCCCTTCACTTCAAGGTCATTTCCATGCATTTCGCGGTCAATCCGCTTCACTTCACGGTCATTTCCATGCATTTCGCTGTTAATCCGCTTCATTTCATGGTCATTTCCATGCATTTTATATGCTTATATATACATATTTATATAAATATGTATTTGAGAAAATTGTAGGTAGAATAAAGTTCTCCATGTAAAAAATAAAAAAATAATAATAAATAAATAATTTCATAAATTGGCACAGACTACGGTTATGGCTATGGTTATAATCCGTAGCTAAAGGTAAAATACCTTTTTTGAAAATCCTGCATTCGATTAATCGAAAATTGTAGGATTTTTGAGGCAATCTCGCTGGACAGTTCTGGACCTTTTTCGATTAATCGAAAGACCTTCGATATATCGAAGTACAACTTACTATCTTCTTTTTTTTCCTCTTTCCTGTTGTAATCCCTGCCACTTTTTGTGGGTCCCATTATGAGGTATGTGTTATATCCAAACTGTCCATCTATTTGGTGAACTCGTATTAAGGCTTAGGACGAAAAATAAGATAGATCTAGCTATCAAGTGGACCATACTGTAAAAGGCAGTGGAAGATTGGACGTCTACCATCTAAACCCTTCTAGGGGTCAAGAAGTTTTGGATCATTATGAAATTTGTTTTTCCTCTTCATCCAGGTCTTTGTGACCTTATGAATGGATTGGATGAAAAATAAATGTTACGGTGGGCCCTATGAAATTTTTAACAGTGAAAATCAAGTTTCCTACTGCTATTTGTGGTGTGGTCCAGTTGATCTTTGGATATGATTCTTTTTTTCCGTTAATGCTCTGAAATGATTTCGAAGTATGGATGAACGGTGTGGATATAATAAATACATCATCGTGGGGGCCATGTCGAGGAGCGTCAGCGCTCGTCTTCCCACACCGGCTAATCGGCTTCCCGAAGGGATGAATGACGGGGTATTTTGGTCCCTTGAAAAGTCGGTCGTACATAGGGGAGTATTCTTGGAAGCTTAAAAAGGGGTGGGCTTCAAATGGCTGGTGGGCCATATACTGGTCGTACAGTTGGAAATATCTCATTATCCGACACCTCTCTCGTTCAAACCTACTTTAGAATATGATTAATGATCTCGACCGTTCAATTCTCGAAACCCACTTTGGATTGCCCACTGACCCAGGAATTGATCTCAGCCGACAATTCCAACGGTCCAATCAAGAGGCTACAAACTATAGTCCAGCTAATGTAAGCGAAAGGTTAGATTCTGCGGCTGATCTTCCATGCAATCACACGTGGCACCACCAAGTCCATTTATATGGTTGCTGGGGAGTTGTATTGGAATACTCCTCTCTCGTAGTTTAGAGAGGAATGATCCAGTACATCCATGATAAAAATCATGGATCTAGAACATTCACTTGGTGGACCCAGAGATTAGTTACTAACTGGCCAGAAATCGGATCAAATGGACGGTCGTTATCTTCCCATCTAAAGCTTGCGGAATAAAATTAATCCAAAGATGACATAAAGTTCATGATCAACGGCCAAAAAACTATTGAATGGATGATGAAGATTGTGTATTCAACAATTATTGGACTACAGCTTATCCATGGTGGGTCCACAATGTGAACATTCTAGACATGCAATCCAACCTTCAGCAAGTGTGGTAGATGGACCGGCATGTACTGCATAATTTTTCTTTAAAATGACATCTAGGTGGAAAAATAATGAGAAATGCTTTATAGTGTGTTGTGCTCCTAGTTGTATTGGGTTCTTTGGACAGTCGGATCGATCAATTTGAACTGTCCGTTGAGTCTAAGACACATTTTATTAGCTAACATGCAAAAATGACATCGATCTGATGATCCAATCCATCATAAATTTGGCCTTATTTTTATAGCCGTTCTTTTCTCCATCTGGAAGGGATGTCTAGGATTTATAAAAAAAAAAATTTTTTTAAAAACAATAAAGCAATCCACACGGGGACTTGACAAGTACATGGATCAAATGGTTGATTAGAAGGACGCAAATAGCCGGTGACTCCCGCTACCAAGTTCCTGCTACAGGAAGTTAGGTGTGGGGTTACTGTCATGTTAGTGAGAAATCTATCCTATCCTATCCATTTTTTAAGTTCATACAATGACACGTGTCCTTCAGCCTTATGATTTTATCTGCCCTCAAATTTATTTTTTTCTTCCGATAATAATTTAGTAATTTTAGTTAATCTTTTTTAATCGAGATTTGAGCATTTATATCGATAAATAATGTTTCTGATTCTTTTAAATTAGTGTATACTATACTAAGTTACTCCTTAACAGCTGTGATCATAGTCACCTTGAAGGAAATAATTGAATGCTCAACTTCAAGTCTATCAACCGCAGAGACTATATTCTAGTATTCGTAAATCAAGCTTAGAAATTCATACAATGCAATAGCTTGGCTAACAAGGATTCATCTGACTGAGTAAGAGTTTGGTATTAGTGAATGGAGAATTTAAGTCTTTCAATCGATCCTAACGCAATGATGTCAGCGGCACCAGAATGAATGATGATTCATAATTCCTCCTGCGGTGTTGAATTTTTTATGAAAGTGTAGAAGAATCGAACACCAGGATGTCACGCGGGAGGGCTTGATCAAAGGAAGATAATAAGCCTTCTACAAGAAACAGTTCTTATGAAAAAGAAAACAAGGCATGAGAATCATCTACCAATGGGACCAGAGGAGTAAATACGTCGACCATTAGAATTTATTTACCTCAATCAGGAGTTGGTTGATATATCTCTTGTTTAAGTATTTCTGCTTATATAGAAGAGCAATCTCATGTTCATTGACTGGGGTGATTACTTGATCAGTCAGTTCTAAAGATGAAGCAAGCTAAATGGAAGATAAAGTGTTGGCGCGACTTTTTTCATAATTTCTTAATCCTGATCAGGTGCGAGTAAAGTAGTTATTGATTGTAAAAGAAGACTGAAGGGCTCCGTAAGCTAGTATATTATTACCTCATCTTAAGTTTGACATTCAATTTGATTTGTTGATTGAGGAATATCGCTTGTGGTCTTTTCTAAATTAGAAACTTCAAGTTTTTTAGCCATAGACTAAGCAACGTCAACCATAATGTCTGAAATAGACACATCGACCTAAGGAGTTGATGCAGCAATTGACTTGTCAGCGGCTGAGAGTTGCCTACTTACTTTGAAAAATAAAGAAAGTGAGTAAAGGGAACTACACAATCATTACAAAAAGGAAATAGCATAATGTTGGAATAACATCCACTTATATCTGACTAAACAACAACGATAAAGAATCGGTCAACCGATGGTGAAATTTTGGTAGTCTTGACGAAAAAGCTAAAGCTCAGTTGAAGCGAGAAAAATAAGGAGGATTATGACAATATGGCTTGAGATATTGGTCAAAAGGAAGATTATGATCGTTTAATCTTTCATTTCCACATTGTTATTTATTAAAGGCCCTATTAAATTAACATCTTTTTGTCTCTTATATGCATCTTCAGTCTCCTAAGAATACTTACCATGTGGGATATTTGGCTAAAATTTAGTTTTGTAATACTTCTCAAAGTTGTGATAACTTTGGTCGAAGAGGAAATACATGAAGCAGTTCGACTAGATGTTGTAGGCAGAGCAGAGTAAGGCATTACAAGAGGTCTAAGTTTAGATATCTTCAAAATAGTTGAAGGAATTGTAAGCGTTGGAATTGAAGCAGTTGGAACTCTTAGCTGGATTTATCATTGTGGTCTTATGACACTTCAGTTCAGGTTGAATCGACTCGACCGTTTTTATTAAAGAAAAAGAAAGATCAACCTTCTTTATTAGTGTTGGAGATGGGACGATCGATGTGGTTGAAGTTTGTAACACCCCGGCCCCAATGGTAAGATATTGTCCGGTTTGGCTGGCACAATGTCCACCTCACGGTTTTGTTCTCACAGGAGGAAGTGGTTAGCGAATCACCCGCAAAACGCGTCTTTCCAATTAAGGATTGATATTGTCCTCTGCGGGCTGGCACAATGTCCACTCTCACGGATTTGTTTCTGTACAACGGAAGCAGTTAGCGAACCACAAACAGAACGCATCTTACCATTGAAGGCCAAAGCCCCACATATAGCCCAGATCTTTGGGCATTCCCTTTCCGATGTGGGACAAACAACCCACCTCTTTGACAGCTGGCAGTCTATTTTCGAAGACTCGTCACCAACCCGATTGCCGACCACAGCCCGACTGGGCAGGCACCCCCCCTCGAGAGATAGAGTGCCCTCGCTCTGATACCATTTGTAACACCCCGGTCCCAACGGTAAGATATTGTCCGCTTTGGAATGACACAATGTCCACCTCACGGCTTTGTTCTCGCAGTAGGAAGTGGTTAGCGAACCACCCGCAAAACGCGTCTTTTTAATTAAGGATTGATATTGTCCGCTACGGGCTGACACAATGTCCACCCTCACGGATTGTTTCTGCACAGCGGAAGCAGTTAGCAAACCACAGACAAAACGCGTCTTACCATTGAAGGCCGAAGCCCCACATATCGCTCAGATCTTCGGGCATTCCCTTTCCGATGTGGGACAGGTAACCCACCTCCTTGACAGCTGACAGTCTATTTTCGAAGGCTCGTCATCAACCCGACTGCGGACCACAGCCCCAGCCACGTTTTGCGGGTGGTTCGCTAACCGCTTCATCCTACGAGAACAAAGCCGTGAGGTGGACATTGTGTCATTCCAAAGCAGACAATATCTTACCGGATGTGGTCGGGGTGTTACAAATGGTATCAGAGCAAGGGCGCTGTCTCCCGAGGAGGGGTGGGTGCCTGCCCAGCTGGGCTGTGGTCCGCAGTCAGGTTGGTGACGAGCCTTCAAAATTAGACTGCCAGCTTTCAAGGAAGTGGGTTGCCTGTCCCACATCGGAAAGGGAATGCCCGAAGATCTGGGCTATATGTGGGGCTTCGGCCTTCAATGGTAAGACGCGTTCTTTCTGTGGTTTGTTAACCGCTTCCGCTGTGCAGAAACAAATCCGTGAGGGTGGATATTCTGCTAACCCGCAGTGGACAATATCAATCCTTAATTGAAAAAACGCGTTTTGCGGGTGGTTCGCTAACCGCTTCCTCCTGCGAGAACAAAGCCGTGAGGTGGACATTGTGCCAGCCAAAGCGGACAATATCTTGCCATTGGGGCCAGGGTGTTACAAAGTTTCCTTCCTTGATCGTGCCTTTCTCTCGACAGGAGACACGACCGATTGAGTAACAATTGACTTCTTGGTGCTTTTTTTATTTGTTTTCTTTTTCTCGGCCTAGGTTTTTCCATCTTTGATGAAGAAAAAAACCAGCTGATTATTAATTCATGAGCCGCTGATCAGAGTCCCATAATAATTCTTCCACCAAGAGTGGAATGATTCTAGCTACTGTGGATGATTGGTGAAGAGAGGGAATGTGAAAGAAGAACTGGTACTTAAACCCTTTATGAAGAGTCTGAAAGATGGTGATTGAGTCTGTGACTGGTCAATGATTCGGAGGTTGGTTACAAGTCCGGTGAATGAAAGAAAAAGGGATACTTTGAGCCAAACCAAACTGTCACACAAGAATATTGGGGCGGTATTACTCAATGTCAGCATCGACATTAACAAGTGTCTATAAAGCCACCATATAGTAAGTCTATGTAAATTAGATAGTTTTTTCAAGCTGTATCTTTGAGGCTTGCCAATTTGGCATCGGTCGATTCATATTCTTCAATGAAATATGTCAGATCGAACCCCTTATCCTTGAAGGGCAAAAAGTATGAGTGGACTTGTTGAGAGTGAAAGAATAGAAGAATTTCATATATACATTCGGCAAAAGAATAGTTAATCTTGAAATAGAGGATGTTATGGTGGCTAAAAGAAGTGAATTATATCTCTGTGGAACATATTTAACGAACTTTATTCCAAAATATTTGTAAAACCATATCTGGACAAGCTAGATAGGCCCATCAGAGTGGTAGAATCCCTTTGTGGTTGCTTCATACATGCTATGATAAGGTGGCCAATCACGAAAGGGGCAAGGGCAAGCTGACGTCATTGAGCGAGCGCCTCAGCCATATGAATATGTTCCTTGGTGATTTGCACAGCACTCACACAACAAAATTTGACAGATCCACATCAGCATGTACGCCATATGTTCTTGTTCATCAACTTCATCTTGAGATTTGCATTAAAGAGCCATGAATGTAGAATCGGCCTTGTTATTCTTGTCTGGGGAGAGTGAATGGATGTAGATTTTTTAGAGCAAAGTCCAGGTAGACAGGCTCCCCAAAGGGTATGAGGTGAGTAAATGCACATATATACATCCATTATCGATGAACCCATGGGGCCGTATCTAAAATGGAATGTATTGGTCGATCGACTCCAGAAAATTGATGTTGCTGTAAGAAGGGAAGAATTGGCTGGATATTCGTGCAGAGAAAATTTGATGCATTCATAAATTCTTGCTTGCTTCCATGTATTTCCATGTTGTGCTTCAACACGATCAAACCATTCAATCCAGTTATTCATCGGTTTCAATCATGCTTGTAGAGACTTGAATGCATTTGACTGGTCTGGGAGATTGTCTGATTGGACAAGCATAACTTCATCAAGACACTTCGGAAAATTGGGCTCGATTTCACGAAGTTGTTCCTAAGTGACTGTTAGATGAAAAACATGACCAAGCGCAATAATGCAGTGTCTGGTTCAGTTGGAGTGTTGAATACGAGGTGATTATTCACTTCGGATGACAGGACATCAAGATTTTTGATAAAAGATTCCAAGTGGAAAGCTTGAACAAAAGAAGAAGAAGATGCAGTCATGATGAATTGAGGAGAGGAAATTGGAAAAAGTTTGATGCAAGAGAGAAGGAGTGAAAGGGGAGAAGCACTGACTTAAGAGTTGCTTATGTATCGGCCGCGATATGTGCACATTAATGAAAAGGTAATCACGGGCTCCTCGTATGATACAATTTTATGCGACGTGTCACATGGATAATTTAGAAGAGTGAAACAAATGTATCTCTTGATACAAGATCGGTCGAGTATAATCAATGAGGAAACAACACGTGAATTAACAGTCGATTGCATTTATGGTATTGGGCAATAAAACAATGTTGTTGTTACCTTTTTTTAAAGGCGAAGTGACATGGGGGCTAATGTTATACCCTCTTTATGGCTATTCTGAGAAAGCCAATGGGAGGGCGACTTGTGGCATTGCATGAGGAATAAGAAGTGGATAAAAAGATCTTTAAAGATTTGGAGTACTTTTTGCGGGATTACAGTTGGCATAAATCTAATTCTACATGTCAGTGGATGGTTAACGGAGTGTTGCGATCGATATACAAGAAATGCGGTCGAGCTATTTAAGATATAAAAGGTGACCGGGGGCAGCAAAGCCTTGACCGATAGAAGTGGATCCATCGTAAAGAGAAACGTATTAAAAGAACGATTTATAGAAGAGAAGAATCTAGAAAGTCTTTTCACTACTATAATCGCTGCAATAATAGAAGAAGGATGTGGAAAATAAGCTACTGCAGAAATCTATAAATAACAGAGGAATGTAATAGAGAAGGGGCATCTCAAAACATTTATAAAAAAATCCACCAACAACAATCAATCAAATTTATCAATCTAGCTTTTATCTTAGCTTATCCTAGGGGTATCGGTAATTCTTAGCTATAATATTTAATTGTAATTCAAGTCAACACTCCATACGCTAGATTTGTTATTTATCCAATGTCAAGCAGTTCTTTTAAGAGACGTATTTTGGCAGAGTTACTTGATGGGTTTTTTTGACCCATCTTCGACCGGTCGAGAGCCCTGCTCGACTAGTCGAAGGCTGGTGGTCGACCAGTCGAAGGTTCGAGTCGTAACTTCGACTCAAAGTCCAGCGAGTTGTTTTGTTGTTTTTTACTGTAGCTACGACTGGTCGACGGGATTCTTCGACTAGTCGAAGGGGTCCTACGACTAGTCAAAGACTAGGTTCGACTAGTCAAAGGTTATGTAGTTTGTTTTGCGATTTTGCGCGAAACTGCGGATTTGAGTCCTTTCGCAACAGGGATGCGGAAAGGAGTTTTCTAAACTATAAAAGGGGTTGCCTAGGGTTTTTCTAGGCACAGCAAGAGGGTTTCCTAAAGCTTTACAAGGAATTTGCTAAAGGGTTTAGGGCTATCAAAGGTGAGAGAGAGGGAGAAAGAGAGAGAGGAAGCTTATAGAAGGGAGGTTCTGCTCGTGGAGGTTCTCTACAGTGCAATCTATATCTCAGCGCTTCTATGTCCTCGTAATCGGTTAGATCTCTCCGTTTTCTCTATTTCTCTTATTATTTATCCACTCCTGTGTGAGTGAAGAAGATTGTAACGTTCTACTTCATAGTGGATTGTTGATCTGAACGAGGTCCCATGGTTTTTACCTCTTTGAGGGTTTTCCATGTAAAAATCTCTTGTGTGGTGTGTGATTGATGCTTTGATTTATTTCATTGCTTTATTATCCATAATTCTGGTTTGTTTCGGGAGGCTAGATCCTAAGGTTTGTGCAAGGCATCCCAACAAAGTGGTATCAGAGCTAAGTTCATTGAACGGGTAGGATCGGTTTTGAATTATGGAAGGTGGCTCAAGGATGATCAGCGTCAATGGTTCTAACTGGACCATATGGAAGGCGAAGATGGAGGACTTGCTTTATTGCAAGGACCTATATTATCCAATCTTAGGCATATCAGCAAAATCCAAAGATATGACTGATGATGATTGGAAGAAGACGGACCGAAAGGCGGCAGGGTTTATTAGACAATGGTTGGATGATTCCGTGTTCCACCATGTGTCTACAGAAACCTCAGCCGCTAGCTTATGGCTAAAATTACAAGGGCTGTATGAGAGGAAGACATCCGGTAATAAGATATTTTTGATAAGGCGACTTGTGAATCTCAAGTTCAAGGATGGTGGTTCTGTGGCCGAGCACATGAATGAGGTCAGCAATATAGTGAACCAATTCACCTCTATGAAGATAGTCCTGGATGATGAACTGCAGGCTTTGCTATTGCTTAATTCATTACCTGACAGTTGAGAGACATTGGTGGTGTCTCTAAGTAACTCTGCGCTAGACGGAAAGATATCCATGGAACAGGTAACCAGTTGTCTCTTTAATGAGGAGACAAGGAGGAAGTCTCAGGGGTCTACTCAGCAAGAGGCCCTTGTGACACAGGAACGGGGGAGAGGAAAGAACAGGAAGGGCGGGAAGGCCCGAGATAAATCAAGAGGCAAGTCGAGTAACAGGAAAGATGTTGATTGCTGGAATTGTGGCAAGAAGGGCCACTACAAGCATGAATGTCGTGGTAATAAAAATGACAAGAAAGGAAAATGGAAGGAAGATGAATCAGATTCCACTGCGGTCGCTTCAGATGGCGACGTTGTAGTTATTCTTTCTACAGATCATGATGTATGTCTCACGGCTACGAGTCAGGACACCGACTGGGTGGTTGACTCGGGAGCTTCGTTTCATGCAACTCCACGCAGGGACTTCTTCATAAGCTACAAGTCAAGTGACTATGGGACTGTGAAAATGAGAAATTCTGGTGTATCAAAAATCGTGGGAGTCGGTGATATTTGTGTGAAGACCGATGTGGGCTGCACATTTGTTCTCAGGGATGTGAGGCATATCCCAGACCTTCGCCTCAACTTGATGTCGACGGGAAGGTTGGATGATGATGGCTATGAAAGCCGGTTTGCTGGTGGACGATGGAAGCTCATCAAGGGTTCATTGATCGCGGCCAGAGGAAAGAAGTGTTGCACCTTTTACAAGGCAAGTGTCGGTATGTGCAAGAGTGGGTTGAACGCAGCGGAAGATTCAGCTATTGACATGTGGCACAGGCGTCTAGGCCACATGAGTGAAAAAGGGCTTCAGCTACTAGCGAGGAAGCAGCTCCTTCTAGACGTGACAGGTATACCTCTCAAAACCTGTCTTGATTGTTTATCAGGGAAACAGCATAGAGTTTCATTTGTTAAAACTGCTTCTCATGTTAATAAAGTGCATGCAATAGATTTGGTTTATTCTGATGTTTGTGGTCCTATGAGGACAAAAACCTTGAGTGGGGCATTGTATTTTGTCACTTTTATAGATGATGCATCTAGGAGGGTTTGGGTTTATGCTTTGAAATCCAAGGACGAGGTCTTTGGTGTGTTTAAATTGTTTCATGCTATGGTTGAGAGAGAGACAGGTAGATCATTGAAGTGCATCCGCACTGACAATGATGGTGAATACATTGGTGACTTTCATGAGTACTGCAAGTCACTGGGTATACGACATGAACAGACGGTTCCCAAGAACCCCCAGCATAATGGTGTAGCTGAGCGAATGAATCGCACCATTGTAGAGAGAATCAGATGCATGTTATTCCATGTGAAATTGCCCAAGACGTTCTGGGGAGAAGCAATGCACACGGCGGTGTATTTGATAAACAGGTCTCCATCAGCACCATTGAATGGAGAAGTACCTGAGAAGGTGTGGACTGGACAGGATCCATCGTACAGTCATCTCAGGGTGTTTGGATGCAAGGCATCCGTTCACGTACCAAAGGACGAGAGGTCCAAGCTCGATACGAAGATTAGGCAGTGTGTGTTCTTAGGGTACGGTGATGAAAAGTTCGGTTACAGATTGTGGGATCCGACCGAGAGGAAGCTCGTCAGGAGCAGAGATGTGGTTTTCTTTGAAGATCAGTGTATAGAAGACATTGGTAAGCCAGAGAAGAACCAGCCTAGTTCAGGTGAGCTAAAGGACATGGATCCGGTTACTTCTCCCGTGGTACCTGATGACGAGGGAGTACAATAAGGTGCAGAGGACGAGAGAGTTCCTTCAGAAGATGGACCAGGGGAGCAGCCCCCACTTGATCCACCTGTTGAGCTACAGGTGAGGAGGTCATCTAAGGACAGACAGCCGTCCAAGAGGTACTCGCCGCACGAGTACATTATGCTAACCGATGGGGGAGAGCCAGAAGATTATTCTGAGGCCCTAGCCGACAATCATAAAGGGGAGTGGTTGAAAGCTATACAAGAGGAGATGAAATCCTTGCATAAGAACCACACCTATGATATGGTGAAACTGCCTAAGGGCAAGAAAGCTTTGAGCAACAAGTGGGTGTTCAGAAAGAAGGTTGAGCAGAATAATTCACGGACGAGGTTCAAGGCCAGACTTGTGGTGAAAGGGTTTGGTCAGAGGAAAGGCATAGACTTCGAGGAGATATTCTCACCAGTGGTGAAGATGACATCCATACGGATGTTGCTTGGGTTGCCGGCTAGCATGGATTTGGAGATAGAGCAGTTAGATGTTAAAACTGCCTTTCTCCATGGTGACCTGGAAAAAGAGATCTACATGCACCAACCAGAGGGGTTCGAAGTCAAGGGCAAGGAGCATATGGTGTGTAGGCTGAGGAAGAGCTTGTATGGGCTGAAACAAGCTCCACGACAATGGTATAAGAAGTTCGACTCGTTCATGTTGAAACATGGGTATGACAGAACGGAGTCGGACCACTGTGTGTTTATGCGCAAGTTCTCAGATGGTGATTTCTTAGTTCTGCTGTTATATGTTGATGACATGCTCATCATGGGAAAAGACATCAAGAAGATTGACAGACTGAAACAGGAGTTGGGCAAGTCTTTTGCGATGAAAGACTTGGGCCCAGCTAGACAGATCCTAGGAATGGAGATAACCCGTGACAGAAGTAGTAGGAAGCTTTGGCTGTCACAAGAAAAGTATATTGAGAAAGTCCTAGAGCGGTTCAATATGAATGCAGCGAAGCCGGTCAGTACTCCACTGGATGGTCACTTCAGATTGAGCGATAAGCAATGTCCCAAGACGAAGGCAGAGGTGGAAGAGATGCAGAAGATACCATACGCGTCAGCTATGGGAAGTTTGATGTATGCTATGGTGTGTACATGCCCAGACATAGCATATGCGGTTGGTGTTGTCAGCCGGTACCTTGCCAATCCTGGCAAAGAGTATTGGGCAGCGGTGAAATGGATACTACGGTATCTAAGAGGCTCATCCAGGTTGAGCCTATGCTATGGTGACGGTAAACCTGTGTTAGAGGGCTACACAGATGCAGATATGGCAGGTGACATAGACTCCAGGAAGTCTATATCGGGGTTCATGTTCACGTTTGCAGGGGGAGCGATTTCTTGGCAGAGCAAGCTACAGAAGGTCGTAGCATTGTCGACGACAGAGGCCGAGTACATTGCAGTCACAGAGGCATGCAAATATATGCTTTGGATGAAAAGGTTCCTACAGGAACTTAGCCTGAAGTAGGAGGAGCACGTGGTCTATTGCGATAGTTAGAGTGTTATACACTTGAGCAAGAATCCAAGTCAGCATTCGAAGTCGAAGCACATAGAGATTCGATATCATTGGATCAGGGATACTTTGGAACAGAAGGTGTTACAGCTTGAGAAAGTCCACACGGACGATAATGGGTCAAACATGATGACCAAGGCTTTGCTCAATGGTAACTTTGAGGTTTATAGAAACCTGGCTGGCTTGAAGAAGGTGGATCCCTCCTGGGTCAAAAAGGGGGAGATCTGATGGGTTTTTTTGACCCATCTTCGACCGGTCGAGAGCCCTGCTCGACTGGTCGAAGGCTGGTGGTCGACCAGTCGAAGGTTCGAGTCGTAACTTCGACTCAAAGTCCAGCGAGTTGTTTTGCTGTTTTTTACTGTAGCTACGACTGGTCGAAGGGATTCTTCGACTAGTCGAAGGGGTCCTACGACTAGTCGAAGGTTACGCAGTTTGTTTCGCGATTTTGCGCGAAACTGCGGATTTGAGTCCTTTCACAACAGGGATGCGGAAAGGAGTTTCCTAAACTATAAAAGGGGTTGCCTAGGGTTTTTCTAGGCACAGCAAGAGGGTTTCCTAAAGCTTTACAAGGGATTTGCTAAAGGGTTTAGGGCTATTAAAGGTGAGAGAGAGGGAGAAAGAGAGAGAGGAAGCTTATAGAAGGGAGGTTCTGCTCGTGGAGGTTCTCTACAGTGCAATCTATATCTCGGCGCTTCTATATCCTCGTAATCGGTTAGATCTCTCCGTTTTCTCTATTTCTCTTATTGTTTATCCACTCCTGCGTGAGTGAAGAAGATTGTAACGTTCTACTTCATAGTGGATTGTTGATCTGGACGAGGTCCCGTGGTTTTTACCTCTTTGAGGGTTTTCCACGTAAAAATCTCTTGTGTGGTGTGTGATTGATGCTTTGATTTATTTCATTGCTTTATTATCCATAATTCTGGTTTGTTTCGGGAGGCTAGATCCTAAGGTTTGTGCAAGGCATCCCAACATTACTCTTAGTGAATCATTGTGAGTTTTTCTTTTGTTTAATTTACATTGGTTTTTGAAAGTCTTTTCTCGTGGAAGGCTCAAAGTAATTCATCTTCGAAGGAAGAACCCTATCCTTTGATTATCGTCTGATCATTATAAACTTCTGCAAGTGGTTGAGTAAGTAACTAATATTCTCATAAAGTGATTATATATATTCATATTAGATGTATTGATTTTGACATACTCGCATAGTAGAAAACAAACCAAGCGACCAATACATATCGGTGATATTTTTTGCATGGTAGCAAACGAAATGAGCATTGAGCCTAATGAACGGTATACACCAATGGCAAATTGTCCAAGTATTCCAATGCAACTAGGGGTGCACACGGGTCGGTTTGGTCCGGTTCTGGGGTGAAACCGGAATCGAACCGTTCCTAACGGTTCTACAATTTTTGGAACCGGAACTAGACCGCTAGCACTCTAGAATCAGAATCGGAATCGGACCGTGAAAACAGAATGGAACCGGAACCGAACCGGAACCGACGCATGGGATGAACTGGTGCATCAGCAGCAGGCAAAATTATTGAATTCAAACCGCGAAGGAGGGTAGCCTTGTTGAGGATAATACCCCTGCTGCGGGTATCCCTACTCAGGGTACCCCGACGGTGGATACGCGTCCTTCGGATGCCCTTCCGGAGGATATCCTATCCATCAAAATTCAAAACCCCACCGTCAGATCCAACTAAACAAAACCCTAGAAATTTCCTGCAATCTTACAAAGACCATCCATACCTTGGGGAGGAGGAACTCCAACAGGAGGCTGCTGCTGGTTGTAATAACTCATCTTTGTTAGGGGCTTTTTGGGAAGAAGCAGAAGAAATGGTTTTTCAAGACTGGTTAGAGTGGAACGAAAGAAACGGGTTTTCTTTTCTATTCTTTTCTTTACAGAGAGAGAGAGAGACGTGAAGGAGACGGGCGGTGGAGGTAAGCTTTGCGGAACACTATCGAATAGACTCACGCGCGTGTTTTTTCTTTATCACGCACTGTGGCCACGTGTCTCACGCGATGGTTGTTGACGTTGGATATAGCTGTGTATGAGCAGATTAGGTGTGCCCGGCCTCACCAACACAGTGCGTCACTGACGTGGGGCCCACCTTGATGTATGTGTAGTATATCCAAGTTGTCCATCCATTTTTCAATATTATTTTAGTGCATAACACCAAAATTGAAGAAGATCCAAATTCATACGGGCCACTACAGGAAAAAAATAATAACTGACTATTAAGAATTTGCTGTGGTCTACGAAAATTTTGGATCAAGATGATTTATTTTTTTCCATCATCCACGTATTTTTGAACTTACCAACCGAGGGAGGGCGGCGAGAGAGAGGGCAGAGGGCAGGGGTCTAGCGACTTAGGTTTTATTTATTTATTTATTTATTTAAAATTTTAAAACTAACTTGGATTGACGGTTCAGATCCACGGTTTCTGTCACGGTTTGGATCAACGGTTTGGTTAACGGTTCGGATCAACGGTTCGATTTAGTTCTACAGGACCCTAAACCGGAACCGATCCGTAATCAACGGTTCAGAAAATTTGGGAACCGGAACCGGACCGTTAGCACCTTAGAATCGGACCAAACTGGATCGATCCAACGGTTCCGGTTCGGTTACACGGTTCCAACGGTTAGATGTGCACCCCTAAATGCAACCATGAGCGCTATAACTTATAGTGCCCCTGAGATCACTGGAGCTTTTCTCAAAAATAGTTATGCAAAATTAATTAAAATTCAAAGAAAGAGCTTGATAAGGGAGCAGGTGGGCTAAAGTGGAACAGCCGAACAGGAGCCAGCCGAGTGGTAGCGGTGGTACCGGGCTGTTGTGGGTCGGGCCGCACGCGATGCATGCATGACTTCCATCTCATCCATCACATGTCTCCCCACCACACATTTGCCCAATGATCTAAAGATCAGACAGATCCAAGACTCAGGTGGCTACACTAGCAGCTAACACTTTGAGATGGGACGCACACCATTGATTTCGATGGACCCTACCCGAGATTCAGAATGGCTTAATTTTTCTCTATCCATTCATCTCATTTAAATACGTCAGATTAATGGACTGGATGGGATATAAACAACACGGTGGGCTTCAAATCAGATCAATGGCGAATATCCCCTCTTAAATTCTTCTAACTGGTGTGGTTCATCTGAACTTTAAAACTGTATGATTTTTGGGCTTGGAGGGAAAAAACATGGGGAATCATCTGATGAACGGGTTGGATTTCATGCATACATCTTGGGGAGCACGTAACAATCCGGTACAACAACTAGCTGTGGTGGTACGAGTACCACTGCAGTGCACTCAACAACTTTGGTCCTTTCATTACTTCGTAAAACACGATCTTAATCTAGATACGAAGGGCATTTCCGACAAATTAAAAATCTTATTAAAAAGATTTGGTACTCTGGAAGAACGTAAAAATCCATACTCACACTCATTGTTTTGTACAGGTGAAATACATATAACTCAAATCACACCGTCCAAATATCTGGTCCACTTCATCCGTTCATAACCTCAAAGTCATACTACATTAAAAAATAGGATATTTTTGTTTAAAATAGACAGTTTGCCAATTTTAATTATAGCCATTCATTCGACTACCCCAACATATCTTTCTCCTGTTAGTGCTTTGAATCATAACCATACACAGCTGGCCCTATGATTTATACGGTTCTGATTGATTTACATATGTGTGAAAGCGATATGCATGTGTACGATTGTCTTACTCTACCATCGTACGAAATAATTACTCAAATCTTATCCATAAAACTCCCAATATCACGTGTCCAGACAAACGATGGACCGCTGAGCGGGGCCACCTGTTTGAAACGCGTCGGTATCGCACGTGCCTATGCCACGTCACCACCTACGTTCTCTTATAAAAGCCTACCTCGCTCGACGCCTGGCTTCCTTCCTCTGTTTTTGCCCCTTAAAAAAAAAACCGCTTCTGCGAAACCGCTTTCGAAGGGAAAAACCGCTTTCCAGCAGGTGGCAATTCCAGTAAATAAACCGAGTATCAGTGCCCTCTTCCAAATCTCTCTTACGCTTCTCCAACGCAGTGACAATATCCGTAAATAATCCAATCGCCAGTGGCATTTTCCCAGGACCTCTCCATCTCTCTCTGTTCTTCTTACTCTGTAATCTGCATATCAGAAGGTTCAGATGGGGAATGTGAATGGGCGGGAAGAGGGCGAGAACGGGGCCGAAGATCCTTCTGCAAGATCCGACGGTGATCCCAATGGCTGGGCCCACGCTACGTCGTCAGATTCGATGGCGAATACACCACCAGATAGCCCTGGAATATCCCGATCTCCACTCCTGTTCGCTCCACAGGTGAAAATCTCCGATCACGATCTTTTCTAGGGTTTTTATTTATTTATTAATTATATTTCATTGAGGAATTATATGATCCTGGGGCCGAGGACGTGCATAGTATCCTCGGATCTTGAGCTTCTGCAAGTGGGGCTCATCGGTTTGATGGGACTGAATGTGGGTAGATCTTCATACAGATCCGCTCTTTGGCCATTTTTTCCTGGTTGAGTGTGTGGACCATTGCTGTATTTTCTTCTTGACCATCGAAGGGTTAGGATTGTTCTGTCAGTGCCTTTTTTTGGGAATTCTCAATCCATGGTGGTGCCTGCTAGGTCAACGGTCTGGATTGCAGAGATATGACCCCGCCTTTGCAAACTCAAGGCTTGAGGTTTATGTTGTGTGTGCTCAGTCAATGATCATAATATTTTCTTTATTTATTACCTTTCAAAAAAAATAAAATAAAATAATTTCTTTATTTATTTGTTTATTTTATTTATTTATACTTTGTTTATATATTTGATTGTAAATGGGATGATCTGTTTGATAGGGAGAATGGTTTCTTTTATTGAAGAAGAGGAATTATATGATCCTCGCCCTCTCTAGGATTAGGTACAATATCCTTGCCCTGTGAGTCAGGGGGGCCACTATTCATCAATCTATGCCATTGATTGTATTGGTCCCACCACCACTTGTTGATCAGCCTGGATGTTTGGGCCCACCAGATCTGACAGTCCATGATCTTGGGGACCTTTGCATAAAGCCGAAGATGGATGGTATTGTCTAGCGGTCTGCCTAACCATTATAGGAGCAGAGAGGATATGATTACTCCTCTAGTTCTACGGTTAAGATGGGCTTGTAATTAAAAGTTTAGATTGTCAAAAGGCGGGCCTGATGGACAAAAGGGTATTTATTCTCTCCCCCCATGGGATATTCCCTCAATTGAGATTGCATTTAATGAGAGAATGCCTCTCCTTTTTTTATATGAGGGGACCGATTAATTGAGAGGATATGGGATGAGTTTAGATGAGGTAATAGTAATCTCTATCTCATCCAATCTCTCTCCCATCTCGACACTCTTATCGTTGAATTCGAAATTCAATTTTGAATTCTAAGAGAATTAAATGCATGGTACCCACCCACTAGTGGTTGCCCACAAGTGGGCCCCATAGGTCTATATCCAAGAACTTCCACTCAATCACATTATGGGGTGTGCACAATATAAGTTGTCCGTCTAGCTCGTCTCATAATAACAAAAACACAAAACTACGGTCATAAGAGTCAAATGTATGGGACCAACAGCAACACCGTTGTCTTCTTACACATGTTTGAGTACTAAGTGACCACGTTATTACCACTCAATAATCCAAGCTTTGTAATAATTGTCTTAGTATGCACAACTACATCGATAGAGTTGACTACTGATTTGGAGAACTCAGCCAACATACACACTCACCCAACTTATTGAGTTTAGTTAGAAAATTCAACTTTTTTGCAAACATCGATTTAAAAGTCCTTAATGATATAATATGTATGCTTTTAAAAGAATTATTGTTTACAAAAAAATTCATCAAAAACTCGATATCGTCGACACACAAGTGCATATGAATAGTTCTAGAAACTTGGTGTATTTGTTACGGGATCTTACACATACAAATGTGTAATTTGGAATCGATTAAGTTGATTTCCTGACAGAACCAAGTTCAACCAACCTAAGGACTCACGTTATCTTAGACTAAAGTAGCGATATTCATTTTTATTCTCCTTTGCACAGGAGGGTAGCTAAAGACACAAAGGGTCACCTATGGGACTAGCTACTTGCAAGATGCAATGATTATATTGAATTAAAGCAAATTTTGGGTATTAATAGTTCCATGTACGTGGTCCACGTTGTAAAGTATACTCTACCAAGCACATGTTGGGTCTACAACATGCAGCTCATCATATGTGAGGTATAATTCATCTCATATCCTTACGACCTGGCTCTTAATCAGGTTATAACGTTAATCGTGTAGAAGAGCAGTGGAGCGATTATGTTATTTCGACTTTGATCAGTCCCATAGTCAGTTTCTTAGGACTGAAGGTGGATACGACATTTCATCACTCGTATCTTCATACTCTATTATTTATAATAGAGCATAGTTCATACTTCAACGTATGAACATCACCCCAAATTGTACCTCTATTGTACATTTTGGGTTAGTCTACCCGTGCGAGTTGACCATTGGCCTGTTGATAATGGTAGAGTTCCCTCAAGATTTAAAGGCAAATGCTGGTGATCTACACATCTAGTTTATAAGGGTATGTTTGGATCATAAATCAATTTGCTTAAGCTACTTATGCCTTAAGTAGTTATCTTGGTTTCCACTTATCTAGCAAATAAATATGTTTGCTAAACAACATACTTACTAGGCCAAAAATAGAAAAGTTCGTTTGGTTTCTAACATCATATAATTTTTAGATCTCGTCCATTAAACTCTCTTTCTCCACTTTCTCTCATTGTCCATTTTATAAAAAAATATTTATAATTAAAATGTTTTCAATTTTACTTATTCATGTGGGGTACACCTTTAATATCCACCGTCCATCATATGGGGCCAACATTTGATGTGGACCATTCATTATGTTGGGCCCACCTTGGCCCTATCTTCAATGTGAACAGTTCATCGTGTGGCGCTTACCTTCAATATCGAACATCCACCTTGTAAGGCCCACCTTCGATGTGAGCTATCTATCATGCGGGGCCACCTTGGATATGGGTTGTCCATCATGTTGGACATTAGATGTGGATCGTCCCTCATGTGGGCCCACCTTTAATGTGGATCGTCCACAATGCAGGCCCAACTTTGAAGTGGGCCTCTATCATGTGGGGCCTGCCTTGGATGTAGGTCATTCATCATAGTTGGCCAACCTTTGATGTGAACCGTCCATTACAAGCACCACCTTGACGTGGGACATCAATTGTGTGGGGTCCACCATCATTGTGAATTGTCAATCATTTGGGCCCATTTTCAATGGCCATCACCCATCATGTGGAGCCCACCTTTTATGTGGACCCTACATCATGTGGGCCCAACCTTTGAAATGGGCTGTCCATGGAGGGCCCACCTTGGATTTGGGCCATTTATCATTAGGAGCTAACCTTTGATGTGGACCATCCATTATGTGGGCCCACCTTGGTGCGGTCATGTCCACTGTGCATCATGTGGGGCCCACCTTTGATGTGGGCCATTCACCTTGTGGGCCCTACTTTTGAATTGGGTTGTCTATCATACAGGACCAACTTTGGATGTCGACCATTCATATAAGGGGCTGACCTTTGATGTGGATTGTTCATTATGTGGGCTCACCTTGATGTGGGTCATTCATCATGTGGGGCCCACCTTTGATGTAGATCGTCCATAGTCTGTTGTCCGTCGTGTGGGCCCCAACCTTTGATGTGAAACCGTCCATCATGTAGGGCTACCCTTTATATGGACTCTCCATCACGTGGAGAGATGAGAAAGAGAATGACGAGAGAGTTTAAATGTAAAAAATTTAAAAGTAATTTTTTTTTTATTTTTTACTCATGGCTATAAGTTTAAGCTAATAAGCTACTTGTACAAGGGTAGTTACCAAACAAACTTTTATTAAAAAAAAGTAGCTTATTTGCTGCCATAAGTTGAAAAAAGAAAAGAAAAGAAAAGAAAAAAAAGCTACTTATGGGAGTGTATACAAACAGGCCCTAATAGTGCTTAAAACGAAATAAAAGAAATGTGAGAGATAAAAGATTCATCATATTAGGTATATAATTTCATTATTCAAGCACTTCTCAATCCTATCGTTGCCCGCTTTTGCGGTTTTTTAATAAAATTGCTGTCACCTCTCTCTCTCTCTCTCTCTCTCTCTCTCTCAAAAAGAAAAAAAAAAGTCTTCACCTTTCACCTCTCTCTCTCTCTCTCTCTCTCTCTCTCTCAAAAAGAAAAAAAAAAGTCTTCACCTTTCACTTCTTTTATAGAGTTCAGATGTGCGAAGCTTTTCGCAAGGCAATCAGTCGTGATTCATGCAAATCTTGAGTATTTTTATTTCAAATAATAAATGCATAAGCATCTTAAAAATTTTATGCTATTGGGCCAATGTTCTAAAACCCAGACCAGATGGTGTCTCATTTTGGAGGGCAGTCTGGCTCAAAACTGTCCAACAGGATCATTCCTTTAAATGATGTAGCTGGAAGAAGGAATTTGAAATGTTGATGACTCACTCTTCTACATGTCGCACTCAAGTACAGCTACCGAGACCATCTAAATTGTGGTACACATTGTAGATGGACCATTTTTCTGAGGGGGTATTTGATTTTTCATATCCTACGTAAATACCATGTAAATAGCAAATTTTTACTTTTTACCCCTGTTTGAAAGTGACAAGTATTTCCTCCTCGAAGTGGTCTGAAAAATATTGACGTAAAATTGTGAGCCCCACCATGATGTGACATATCCACGCTGTCCATCTGTTTTGCCCAAACATTTTAGGGCATCAGCCCAAAAATGAGGCAGATCCAAAGCTCAAGTGGCCCACACCACTGGAAACCTTGGTAAAAAAAGTCCATCGTTGAAATTTTTTTTCTTCCTAGTGTCCACAAGATTGTTTATTTGTCATCTAACATGTTTATATTATCACACAGATATAGGTAAGGGGAAAACACAAGTATCAGCTTGATCCAAAACTTCTGGGACCCCCAAAATGTTTTTAACGGTAGGTGTTCAATTCCCACAGTTTCCTGTGGCGTGGTCCACTTGAGCTTTGGATCTGCCTCAATTTTGGGCTCATGCCCTAAAATCAGCCCACAAAACGGATGGACGGCGTGGATAAGCCACATACATCATAGTGGGTCCCACATGAAATTCGTACACTCCTCGGTTTTAGTGTTCACAAAGCAACCTCAACGTCAGCATTTAAAAGGGCGTAGGAATTACATTGGTAATTAATTATTACCCATTTACGGGGATTTACTGTGGTGAATTAGAAAACAAACAGCCCCTAAAATCACACTGATCATGAAATCTTAGCCATCCAACTCATATCTATCCAATGGATGGTTAAAAGTAAAAATACAGAATGGTCCAAATACAGGTGGTTGCTATCTTCTTAGTCTAATATCTAGTTATGCTCCATCCACACTTCAGACAGTGATCTGGACAGTCTGGATTGATGTAAAACTATGCCATGTGGATGGTCTAAGAGTCACTACCATTTTTAAAATGGTGATGAACTATGATGGAATAATAGGTTTTCTAATTCCACATGTGTGGTAGCCATCCCATCTACATGCAAGAACACTTTCCTATCTGAAGGACATGTGCGAGATGCGAGATTTCTATCAGGTGAGATGCAATGTTTATATGCTATGGCTTCAAAATTAGGCCATTTCATACCTCATGTGGGCCACAAAATACAAACAAATGGACGGCCATAATTTGTCCATTTTACTTTGTTGTGTGCACCCACCTGAACGGGGAAATGGCTTGATTAACACACTTTGTATTGTGCAGCCCACCTGAACAATGAAATGGCTTGATTATATAGGGAAAAGATCCAAGAACTGTTTCCAACCAGATAGAAGATATGATACACATTTCATGCATTAGCACGTGTTCCCGTGTGTAGATGAGCAGGGAGCCCACATGCATGAGCAATTAGAAACCTCTTTGCAATCATTTGGTTTTGCCTATGTTGGTACCAAGGAGAATTTCATGTTGCACCACTGGGCCCCCCACCATGGTATTAAAAAACAGTCATGTAATAGTAATGGTGGGGGCTGGCACGTGATATGGGCTGTAATGGTCATTCTGAAAAAAAAATGGCCCTTGGAACTAGATGGTTACCTCCTCAGTTGAGGTCTAGAACAAAGAATTGTCTTTTTTTTTTTTTTTTTCTATATCATTGTTTGATGATTCATTTCTCGTTTATCTGATTTCATGGATTGGGTCCCTACTCATGGCTCAATGGTAGACTCGGTGAGTTTCAACACTAAGGTCGTGGGTTGGAGTGCCCATTGTGGTGTGCGTAGGTGTGAGTGTGTGTTTTTTTTTTTTTTTTTTTTTTTTAAATAATAAAATCTGATTTCATGAATTGGAAATGAAAATAAATTCATTTTTAAAAGAAAATAAATAAGATTTTTTAATGTATCACAGTTGGAGAACCACGTGTCCTAATCCATTTTCTTTTTATAGCTATTCAAAATGGCTGTTGCATGCCCGTGATGGGCCAACACGGGGCCTTAACAGAGCAGTTCAGGGTCAATATATTTTGTTCCTCTGAAAATTTTTTACAGGGTTGTAACGGCTGCGGCCGTAACAGCCTGTTTTGCAACGACCAGAAGGCTGGGTTTTTAGGACACTGTTACTGTTATTGAATACCTTGAGGTCCACATGCAGAGATGATTGATTAATCAGAATTTTGCATTAAATGGGTATTGTTTGAATGACATATTATTTGATAGTCATGTTGAGTGGTGGATCCTTGTCATTTAAATGCTGAGTTGAATGTGGACACATTGAAAGTTCTCTTTCCAATGTTCCATGTTAATCTATACACATCAAAGGTCATAATCATTTGTGTTGAATTTCTTGACATGGCCCTTCTATGGTATCACTCGTAATATAGATGGTCAAAGTGATAAGAAGTACAAATGGAACACAGGTGACTTAAATGAAACCTTCCAAACCAAATGTCCTAATTTTGATGGCTAGTAAACCATAATTGCACTGATTAATTTTTGGCCAATTGGTAGACATTGAATGGATGTAGGAGATGAAAATGTCAGTGGTCAGCTTTCAGAAATCAATAGGCCATTAATCAGAGGTTTGATTGTTCAACATTAATTTTGGTTGATAATATCCTGTGTGGTCTGCAATTTGGACAGTGTAGTTCAAGTTAATGCTTGCCATGTGTACGATTCCCAAGTGCCTGTGTATCAGCCATCATGCTCTACCAGATTATCAAATAACTCCCCATTACTGTATTTTTGACAGGGCAGATGTTAGCACACGGAACTGGAAAACCTGTCCAACCCAGGCAGATCTATCCAGAAGTGGGTATTAGAGATTGCCATACTGTTTTAAACCAGTCCAAATTGGTCCAACTGGCCGGTACGGTCCAAGTTTTAAAACATGGTTTTGGCTGTTTTAAACTAATTAATTATGAACAGGCTATGTGCTATTTGCCCATTGTTTGTGTATAAAAAATAATCACAACTGCTTGTAAAACTTGGTAGTTGGAGAAGTTTGTATTTATGGTTTCTCAAGACATGACGTGATCTTCTAGTGACTTAATCTCTACAACCAAGCCTCCTTCAAGACTTGTAATGTCCTACCAGAGTGATAATTGGAACATATTGGCATCCGCTAAGGAGTATTTTAATTGGTCTATTGATTTATCATTGAAAGGTCCTTCTTTGTAATAGTTATTATGCTGGAGTTGAAGATCTTAACTTCCATAGGCTTTTGAGCCTGAGGTGCATGGTTCAAAATAACACATGCTTGTGCATCGCTGCCTCCTGATACGGTATTTATATGTTGATTGACCATGGTCAAAATACATGCTGTCTCTGCCAGTTGGGGCAATAAAGGATCAACGATACAGGCCCATATGCAATGTCAACACGATTTTTGCATTAACTGATTTACTAATTAAAAGACCTTGCTGAAACCATTGTATCCATGAGGACAATGATGATGTTAAGGTGCTCTCTCTAGTCTCAACCTTCAATGTGGTATTGACAAAGTATCCTAGACTGCTCTTATGTTAACTAGTTAATGTTTATTAATTGATCCATTTAATGGTTTGCACTTTGTGGTATAGTCACTAGTTACAATGGTTTTACTCTTTTAGACTCGTAGTTGTATACACAAATCAAAAGTTCATGAAATTATATTGAACTCGAAGTTTCTTGCTTTCACAAGCAAATACACGTGATTTATGCCTTGACTGATTTGCATATTATACTACTAGTTACCGTAAAACTCTAAAAGTAAAGATGGTCAGTGAAAAAGGGAAAAAAAAAGAAACTCACAATTAAACTGGACGAACGTGCTTCAACAGGTCACACACCACAAATGGACGTATGCACGCTTAAAAGCACAAACGCATGAAATGAATGAAAAATAGGCATTTTCCAAAATTCTTTTTTAATTGATACTTTTTCACTTGAAAAAGTTTCACACTGGTTCAGCCAAAATGGTCACCTATACATACAAATGTGTATTGGTTTTTGGGCTACACTGCTACAGCTGCAGTCCCAATGTTTGAAACTTGTTGAAGACTGCTGAAGGTGCAATTATAAATGCAACTTTTCCATAGCCATTTTAGTTTGTATGTCATGTATGTTGTTGTCATTTCATTTCATAAGAATTTTTAGGTGTTTTGCAAATACCTATCTAAATAATGGGGTATTTGCAAATACCCACATAAAGATAATATGTTTGCAAATAACCACATTGTTAATTCGTGGTTATTCGAAATGTTTTTTTCTGACATCTATTAAGCATAATTTGAAAATGACAAAACTACCCCTACCCTAAATCCCTTTCTCTTTTCAACTCAAAAGAACCCCAATAAGTCCTAAGCCCAATTTTCCCTCTCTATCTCTCTCAATCTTCTTTTTCCATCACTCTCGATCTCCATTTTCCATCTCTGTCCATCTCCTTTCTCCCTCCCTCCCACCCCCCCTCCATTCATCGTCCTCTCTCTTTCGTTGTGAAAGAAGAAAAAAGGAGAACAAAGAATAAGAGGATTGAAGAAATGAGGAAGAGGATGAAGAAGGAGGGTTTAAAGAAAAGTGATTTATCAATTCTTTTTCTTTTTATTTTTTCTATCCCTCCAGATTTGGGGGAATTATTTTTAGGGCCATCCATGTGGTCCTCATTATCAATCTTAAAGAACCATACAAATCTGAAAACCTGGATTTATCCATGTAGGTTGGAATCATTGTATAAATGGTCAATGATTTAGTAATCTGGACATCGATCTGTTGAGCTTCACAAAGGATGAACCATAAATGAAAACCTCCAAAAAATGGAGATCCTAGCCATCCACTACATTTTGATTTTTCTTAGAGGGCCGATCCTGCAATTCTTTTCTAACTATTGAAGGCCCCAAAGTAAAGGGTCATGATATTCTTCCTGTGGAAGTGAGTTTTTGTGATATGTTTCATGTGGGGCATTTTTGTTAATTTCTAACGGTTGCTAACAAAAGTTATGAAAACTGGCCGCATATGGGTATTTACAATAACAGCAAATTTACAATGGTTATTTGCAAAACATATGTTTTTGTATGTGTTGGTATTTGCAAATATTCTATTAATTATGTGGGAATCTGCAAAAACTCCAAAATCTTGTTCTTACCCAACTTATATAAGAAATGATCATCATCATCATCCAAGCCCTATCCCAACTAATGTACATGAATCCTGATTTGCCATTCTACTCTATCAAGGAATGACATTAGTTTATGTGCTTTAATGAACCACAAGATGAGAAGGTTGACGTAAATGACGGATCAACTAGTGGATGCTGATTTTAAACTAATTTAATTCCAGGAATAATGTCTACACCTTCCAGATTAATAGATATTCCATTTGTTTCTACTTTGGTGATATGGTATCATGACTTTCTAGCCAGAGTTAGAAAGGGAGGCTGCACCTATCAATCAGGGTGGTTGTAAATACTGGCTCCATGTAATTTTATAAAAGTTTCCTAAATAAAATGGTACTGGTCATCATAACCTTATAAACTAGCTGGGCATTCAAATCTCCAGATCATCCGTCAGTTGAAGTGGCATAGGACGGACCCTTCTGACAATGGAGGATAAGACAATGTTGTTATTTTCATGCTGTTTTCTCTGATCCATGGACAACAAGAAAACTCAAGACCTTTCTCTGATAAATACTATGAGATTGACAGGTATGCCCGTTTCCATGTTGCTGTAGGTTCCAGTAGCTCCCCTGCAGAGGGCTGCTGATATTCCTCCAGTTTCCAATCAGATGTGGATGAATGAAACTCATGGACCTCTGGATCTTCCGCCCGAGCAAGGGATCCCCACCATGATCACATGGAACTTTGGAGGCAATGACGTTGCAGTGGAAGGGTCATGGGACAACTGGAATTCGAGGTGAGCTGATTATCCTTGGAATAGATGTACCCTTTCGTTAGTGTGTGAGCATTATAAGTTTCTCTTAGGTTATGGGAAGAGAAAAAAAAAATTGAGGTTTTCTCAGCCCACATGTGCATGGGGCCCTACCCATCCCCACACAACTGCTGATGCCAATATGACACGTGTGCAAGATCATTCCATAAGGTGGCTGGTGCGTTAGTTACTTTGCCTGAAAATCAGAAAGTTTCACTCCTTTGGTGGGCCACAATGTACAGCAAAAACAATTTTTCTAGCCAAGCTCTTCGTTTTATACACTGGTCACCTGAGTGAAACTCTAGACTGTTAGGCCAGAATATCTGAATAGTGCTGCCCATCTGATGGAAAGATCAGATCTTGCACCTGTTCCATATTGGCTTGTGTTTGCCCGTCGAAGGGCAGGGCTCTACACTCACATGGGCTTAGCAAACCTCATAAAAAAAAAAGAGGAACTACAAGTTCCTGAGTGTGTTGGATCTGTACATGTGGCCCATGATTTGGTGATCCAGACTTTTATCTGACAGGACCAACTGTGGATTGGGGTGCCTGAAAAACAGCCAGCTTGGAAAATCATATCCCTACCATTGCTGTTTGTTTTTTCTTAACCTACTACTTGTAGCAACTGATTGAAGGGTTTGGATCTTTCAATCTGGGTGATCTTTGGTACATCCCCATCCACAACAGGGCCCACTAGATCACTGTACCGGTTCTGTCCTTGTTTAAAGAAGAAGAAAAAAAGTACTGAATCCTGTGTTTCAGCAAGCCTTAAATTTATTCACTTTTGAGGGGCTTGTGAACCTTTAATGTTTCATGAGCATGAAGAAAAGCTACATTTCCTAAAACTGGGCAACGATTGCACTTTTGAATTTACAGGAAGAAACTACAGAGATCAGGGAAGGATCATTCCATTCTGTTGGTTCTCCCGTCAGGTGTCTACCAATATAAGTTCATAGTAGATGGTGACCGGAGATACATTCCTGACCTTCCCTGCATCGCTGATGAGATGGGACGCATTTCTAATCTACTTGACGTGAATGTAAGTATCCTCTTCATGTCTTGCCATTTTTAAGTTTTTATATGCATTAGCCATCGGGTAAACAGTGTTTCTTTCCATATCAATTAAAATACCCCCCATCAAGATAGCCAATATTGTAGGGAAAAGGACCGAGCTGGTACCACTCCAAAGCAAGGTCAGTAAACTCAGGACTTGGACTCGACCCAGTTGACCCACAAAAACTCGACTCAGGCGGGTCCCTGCTGTGAGTTGGGCAGGTCCATTTGGTGACTCACATTTCTCCTAATTAAACAATTATTATACAAATTATAGATAAAATATAAAGAGACACTTGAGATGTGCAGGGTAGTGGTGGAAACCATGGGATGTGAATGAAGAAGAAGAATAAGAGAGGTGAGAATGAGAGAGACCAGAGAGGTATCGGAAGGGTCATTTGACGCTTTCTAAGAGAATGACAAGGAAGAGTACTTGGTAATCTGGCTGTGTATGATGCTTGATGTGCAGGCATACAATAATGGCATTTGTGGCATACATTAGCTCAGGATAAACCAACCAAACTGGAGAACTCACTGTTGCTGAGTCAAAGTCCAAAATCTAAATAAATAAATAAATAAATTTAAAAAAAAAAAAAAAAAAAACGATCCTAACCTCTAATTCAAAGATACATTTTTGTGGAAACAAGACCATGGGATAACCTCAACCTATTTATTTTTTACCATCCAATAAATGCCCACCAATGTGAATACATCCCGACGTATTGCAATATGATACTTCGGGACTTCAGCCATTAGAATTGGATTCATTTAGCGACCCAAACTGTTTATCCAATAGGGCTTCTGGTGGATGAGGGATTCCTCAAAAATCTCTTGGATTGAATATTTCAACCCTTTGATTATCCTAATGTTATGATGACGGTCCACTTTCGACTACAAGATTTATGGGATATGGCAGCAGATTTTGAGGCGGAAATAAAAATCCACTACCGTAAGGAATCTATAGTGGCAGATTTTCAATTTCCGTCATTATACACCTTGTTCCTGCCACAACCATCATTCCCGCCATTTTTATTTTATTTTATTTATTATTTATTTATTTTTATTTTTTTTGTTGTTGTATTCAACCATACAGCGGTGGATATTATTCTTCGCCTCTACATGAACACGTATAGCGGCGGATATTGACCTCTGCTGTTATACCTCTTGTTCTTGTCACCGCCACCATTCATGGCATTTATTTTTGGTTATATTTGACCCATATAGTGGTGGATATCGACTTTTGTTGTTATACACCTTGTTCCTACTGACCCATTTTGCGGCGAATCATATTATTTGTTGCTGCATGTTACAGACCTATAAAGGCGGATTCTATAATCTGTCGTTGTACCCCACCGCCATCATTCAATATAGCGGCAGATTACATTATTTGCCGCTAGATCTTCTCAGCAGCGGCAGATAGTTAGTTCCGCCTCTATATTCTCATTCTCACCCCCACCCTTTCTCGTATTTTTTATTTTTTTTATTTTATTTTTTTTGTTGTTGTTGTTGTTGTTGTTGTTGTATTAAATCCTTTAGTGGGGGAAATTTACTTTCACTGCCGTAGACACATATAGTGGCAAAAATATTGTTCCGCTGTTATATATTTCACCTTATAGATTAATTGTTATTTGGAAGCGCTCCCCTCTCTCTCTCTCTCTCATCTCTCCCCTTCTCTTCCGCTCCTCTGTTTTCCCCCTCGAGGTTGTGGGAGATTTTCAAATATGACTGGTGTTGCCGAGATTTTGAAAATATAACAATACAATAACAAGAAAATACACTAAATGATATCATAAAGAGATTTTCAAAATCTCGTAAGGTTTTAAAATATTGCAATATTAAGTTGAAAATTAGTAAAAACATTAAGGAATTCGTTATATAAATATATATTTAATTTAAAATAAATATTAATTTTTATTTTTGGTGTGATTGTGTTGTAGATAAGTTTTCTTGGTCTTCTTAATTTGTTGTATAATATGGTCGAGAAATGTTAGATTGTGTTCTAGTTCCTTGCAGTCTAGGTCCTTCGGTAATGTCATTTCTTATTTCTTTTATTGGGATGTGTAATTGCCTATTTCTTGTTATAATTTCAGGTTGAGTTTGTGGTGTTCCTATTCTGGATAATGACATTGAATTGTCTATATCTTGTATGTTTAAAGTAACATGTTTGGTAGAGTTAAATCTTATTTCTATTGATCTATCCGAATGTTCTATTAGTTGTTCTAAATCTCTACTTTCTACTTGTTGAGGAGTTTGTAATTGTGTTAGATTCCAATTTTGTGGTTATTGAATTTGATTCCATGGTATGGCTTTTGGGACTACTATGTTAGCTTTATTTATGTCAGTTTGTAATAATATTATTTGGCCTTTCTGGCTAATGTGTTAGCTTTATTTATGTCAGTTCGTAACTTTTGAGAGCTCTTGGTATTATGCTAGTGTTCGTAACTTTTGAGAGCTCTTGGTATTATGCTAGTGTTCATAACTTTCTAAAGAACACAATAAAGAAGACAATTTTAAAAAAATTGAAAATCAACTAGACACATTAAATATTATTACAAATGGATTAGTTGTCTCAGCAACAAAAATAAAACTGTTTCAAACAAAAATCAGATTTTTAGGACACCATATGTATCAAGGAACTATTATACATATAGAAAGAAGCTTAGAATTTGATGATAAATTTCCTAATGAAATAAAAAATAAAACATAACTACAAAGATTCTTAGGCAACTTAAATTATATAGGAGATTTCTACCAAGACTTGTATAAAATATGCAAGCCATTATATGATCTTCACCACAGGTTTGCTCCCTATAGGCGAGGGTTTGATTCCCCTCCTTGACTTTACTCGATACATGTGGTTTTGAGTGATTGCATGTATCCGTAGGGATTAGTCTCACTTCAAAAAAGAGGTGGGGACACCCTGTGTCTTAAAAAAAAAAAAAAAAAAAAATGCAAGCCATTATATGATAGATTGAAAAAGAATCCACCTGCATGTACTCAAGAACACATAGAAATAGTAAAATTAGTTAAACTTAAATTAAAACAATTACCATTATTACATATAGCCGATCCATTAGCTTATAAAATTGTAGAAACAGATGCATATCATAATCTTGTTTGCTTGTGGGTTTTGGCCTTTCAGTCATTCTTGCCTTGTGGATACTCTCTGAATAAGAAATCTGGTAGGAAATTGGAATCTCCTTTAATAAATTCAATTTTAAAATTAAAACTTAATAAAATAGCTTGCCATCTAGTAAAAATTTGTTTATGATGCATCTGTTTCTACAATTTTATAAGCTAATGGATCGGCTATATGTAATAATGGTAATTGTTTTACTTTAAGTTTAACTAACTTTACTATTTCTGTGTGTTCTTGAGTCCATTTAGGTGAATTCTTTTTCAATCTATCATATAATGACTTGTATATTTTATGCATGTCTGGGTAGAAATCTCCTATATAAGTTAAGCTGTCTAAGAATCTCTGTAGTTGTGTTTTATTTTTTATTTCATTAGGAAATTTGTCAGCAAATTCTAAGCTTCTTTCTATAGGTATAATAGTTCCTTGATATATATGGTGTACTAAAAATCTGATTTTTGTTTGAAATAGTTTTATTTTTGTTGTTGAGACAACTAATCCGTTTGTAATAATATTTAATTCGTCTAGTTGATTTTCAAATTTGTTTTTAGATTGTCTTCTTTATTGTGTTCTTTACTAGATTCTAAAAAGCTTACTTGTTCTTTTAAACTATTATGGTTTTCTGTGAAGTTTTTAACTTGTCTTTTTAAGTCTTATAGTTCTTTTTTATTTTCTTTTACTAGTAATTGTAAATTGTTTAAATTTAATGTTCTTTCTTGTGTTGGTTGGAATCTGTCTAAAATATCTGTTATGTTATATGGATTTAATTGGTTATTGTTTTTACTAGTTTGGATGTATATTCCTGTAAGTTTTGTAAATAAATTCGTTTTAATTCTAGGTCTCGTATATTTTCTTGAAAGTCTAATAAAGTTCTTTGTTCTTTTATTAGTGTACGTATAGATTTTGTTGAGCATTTGAAACATGTACATATTTTATCTTCTTGGTTTAGTTTATCCAAGTCTTCTGAACTAGATTCTTCTTCTTGTTTTGAATTGTTGTTTCTATGTTACTAGTATTTTCAGTTATATTATGTATTTCATTTGCTAATCCTTCTAAATCTATTTGGCTAGATTCCGAGAAGTCAGAATATGAATTTCTTTTAAAATGTTATATAGTCTTTGTTTTAATTTTTTAAAAATCTATTTCTAATTTATTAATTTTATTTCTTAGTCTACAATTTTGGCCGTGGATCGTATTTTATCTGTAAATCTAGTCATATGTCTCTTACAGGGGTAATTAATGAAGAGATGATAATACCTAAGATATCTAGTATTATATAGACAATAACTAATCCTACTGGTATTACGAAAGGGAGTAACAATATTATAATGATATAATTTGGTTTGTTTTGTGGAATCTCAATCAAGGGAAGACACACCTAGCAATAGAAACTACCATTTCCCAAAAACCCAATTTCTATCTGCTTATCATCTCTGTGCTGCAGGATTATGTGCCGGAGAATCTGGAAAGTGTAGCTGAGTTTGAGCCCCCACCATCCCCAGACTCGAGCTACGGCCATCCATTCCTGGCGGATGAGGACTATGCGAAAGAGCCACTCGCTGTCCCACCCCAGCTGCATCTAACTGTCCTTGGGATGCCAAGCCCCACCATGGAGCCATCTTCATCCTCATCTCTCCCTCCAAAGCCACAGCATGTAGTCCTCAACCACCTGTTCATAGAGAAAGGGTGGGCATCTCAGTCTCTGGTCGCCCTCGGCCTCACCCACCGGTTCCAGTCCAAGTACGTCACTGTTGTACTCTACAAGCCCCTCCGAAGGTAAGTAAATTACTGAAAAAAGAACTTTTTTTTCTTCTTCTTTCTTTCTATGTACAGAAGAGTGTTATGATTGTTGGGCGGATATGTTTCTGTTAATAGATCAGCTTCTTCTTCTTGTTCTTCTTCTTCGTATTTATTTTCTGCTGGGGAATTCTTTTTTCCTGTCCTCTTTATTCTGTTATTTTATTCTCCAACTAGTGCTCTTCTGGTCAGCATTCTGCTGATTAGATGAACGGATGCAGCTCTACTGGTGGGCCATGCCTGCGTGGTCCATGTTGTAGATTGCGTCCATCTCTATTTATTACCTTTGGCCTGAAAGCCCATGTAGATTACGCCCCATCTGTTTCTGTTTCTAATCTGATTTTTGGGCCACGTCATCTGCACAATGGGGTCCACTTATTGCATGGCTGGGATGTCCGGCACATGTTGGCTTCTCATGTCTCCTTTTATCATGAGATCTCCGTTGCTTTCTAAGAATGATTGTCACCCACCGGTGCACATCTGAACCACTCATCAGGTAGGCCACACCTTGGATGGTTCATATCATAACTTTACACCCATGAAACAATTCTAATGCTTTTATTTACTTATTTATTTATTTATTATTTTTTATTTCAGGAAAGAAATGGATGGTCGAGAGTAACTTTGATTTGAATTTGTAACCTTTTATTTTCTTTCAACTAAAGCCCACTGATGGAATGGTCAGGATTTTGTTATATTATATGATTTGTGGGGTGTGGCCCATCCAAGATATTACCCACCTGATGATAGGTTCGGATTACATACATGTGTGGGGTTGTGTACCATAACGCAAGCGCCACAGGGATTTTCATTAGGCACTGGCATTCTTATTGGTGTGGCCCACCTCTCAGTGATCAATGTTCGCCATTGTAGACTGGTGATGGTGCATTGCAGATGATCCCTTACAGATCATCGTAGCCTTCCTAACTTTTGTCCTGAAAGTGAATGGCCCAGAATAAAATGACGACAGCTGTGCGTAGTACTTGGGATGATTCAGAGAGGCCCATTTCTATCAGGGTTTAGGTTATGTTTGTAGGGCTGACCCAACCATTGGCCATTTGTCCATTTTATGATTCTGGTCGTCGCTAGATTCTGGTCGTTTTTACAACCCATACTTCGATCATAATTAGTCGGTGGAGGGGCCCACCTCCTGAATGGTTCTGATGGCTGGCACTACGGCCACTGTGAGGAGTCGGCAGACTATAGACCGAACTACTAAATTGAATATACAAGGTTTATGTCCTCAGATGGATGTGCGGGAACCGAGACATATTCTGTCCCATGGTGTATGTTGGGGAATTGAATCCCGAATCTGGTCCCACCTGAGATTTGGATCTGCCTCATTTTGGGACCGCGCCATAAAAAGAGCTTGCAAAACGAATGGACGAAGTGGATATATAACAAATACGTTGAGGTGGGCCCCACCGTCAGATCCTCACCCTGTTAACCCTGCATCACGTAATTGGCATCCCTTGGATATCGGATTGCGGCAGCGTAGAACACAGCACGAATGTCTGTTGACGTGTTGAAGTTTTGTGGGCCCGCCATGATGTGTGTTATATCCACACCATCCATCACCATTCACCCATTTTGCCATATCATTTTAGGCCATGATGTATGTGTTATATCCACTCGTTCGTTTCATGAATATTTTTGCACATTATGTATTGTATTGTTAAAATTATATTCAAACGAGCGGTTTGATGGCTATAATGATTTTATAAGATAGATGGTTGAGAAAATTTGTAAATAAAAAATAAGTGTTCCATAGGATATCTTAATGGATATAGAGATTATGTTCGGTGGTAGACCACTAGGAGTTTCAACACCCGGTCAAAGGTTTGAGTATCCATAGGTGGTGAAATTCCACTAGTGTGAGTGTGTGGGGTGTGTGTGCGTGCGTTAAAAATTAAAAATAAATAAAATAGAGATTATGTTCGGTGGATAAATTATCATATTGGGAGATACGTGGTGACAAACGTAAGATGTATATTTTGTTACATAACTCGATGGGTTCATGGAAAAATGTAGGGATCATATTGGTGATTTTTGTTTGATGATTGTGTGGGTCATCTAGTGGTATGATGAAAAACTATGATAGAAGGTTAGATAATGTGATCCAGGTGTAGACATTAAATATGTATGGCTTAAATAAATGAAGTGACCTTAGGTTAATTTTCCCCCATGATTAAACACATGCAATTATGTTTTTGAGAATCGTTAAGGGTATGGTTGTGTACACCCTTGACTTATTACTACTAGCGTGTACATTCAATAAAAAATAGACGGATAGAATTCAATGTTTATATAAGAGATGTTAGTGTTCAACGGTTTGGTGTTTGGATAAGCTATCAATGAGATCTTGACCCTTGGTTCATGATCGATGGATTTGGGTTAAGTATGTGAAAAAATAAATGGATGATTGGGATCATTATGCGATTACTAGATTAACGTACGTAGGTTTGTTATTTATTTATTTATATTTTTATTTTTTAAATTCAATGGTATGTTAAGTATATACATAAGGGATGATAAAAGGAAGGAAACGAATATTGATTCGTGGTTGGTTTTCTATGATTGAGTGGTCCAGTCACAAATCGAACTATAGGTCAAATATATTACTGGACAACAAGATGATTCAACTATTAACAGTTATTATTTTATGGAACTTTTGAGAATTTAAAGAAAAAATCCGTTTTAATAGCAACATGAAAACTAAACCAAAAAGTACAAAAATTACTAAATAAACTCAAACTATTAGATGATCGAAGAAATAAAAGTTACGCACTAAATTGAAACAACAATTTCAAAAAATGCATCCCATAATACAACCCTTGAAAGAAAACGAGAAAAAAAAAAAAAAATCTAGAATATTACACACCATCCAGGTAGGTGGTGTTAGGCGTTGTGGGGTCCGCCATGGTGTGTGTATTTTATCCCACTGTATAACCATGAAAATGAAGTCGATAGAAAAATTCTAGTGGACCACACCATATGAAATAGTGGTGATTGAATTCCCCCATTGAAAACATTTTTGGGGCTCACCGAAGTTTTGGATCAAGCTTATATCTGTGTTTTACCTTCATCCAGGTGTTGTGTGACCTTATCAACTAGTTTGATGACTAATAAAAATTACTGTGGGGCCTTGAAAGGTATCAGGAGTGGGTGTCACTATCTCTCACTATTTCCTGTGGTGTGGTCCAATTGTATTTCAGGTTTGTTTCATTTTGGAGGTCAAGTTCTAAAATGAGCAGGCAAAATGGACTCAACATGGGTATAAAACACATACACTGTAGTGGGCTCATAACGGTTAACACGCCTAGCTGGTAGTATTGGGTCAAAACCTCATCTCCTTCCTATCTCCAGCATCTTAGTCCAATCTTGTTGAATATCATTAAAACTGGCTTACAAACCTCTGAGGTAGGGCCCACCAACCTAGGGAAGTGTATTAGGTGGTGACCCCAACACCTGCTAGCTAATAGATTTAGGCATTGTGGGGCCCTCAATGATGTATATTGTGTTTTATCCTTGCCATCCATCCATTTTCCAGCTCATTTTATCATGAGCCAAAATATGTAGCAGATTAAAAGCTCAAATGGTCCATTCGGCAGGAAATATTGGTGATTGACTTTAAAGGATCAAGCTTGTATTTATGTTTTCCCTTCATCCAGGTCTACATGACTTTAACAATAGGATGAATGATTAACTAACATTACGGTGGGCCTGAGGTACGTTTCAACATTGGGTGTCATTAACCCTAATGTTTCCTATTGTGTGGTCCAGTTGTTCTTTGTATTTATGTCATTTTTGGTCTCGTGAACTAGGTGTAAAACATATACATTATAGTGGGCCACATAGAACTAAGTGGTATTGGGCCATCACCCAAACGCTGCAAGGATGGAGTCATTATGCTCACTGTTTCCTTTGGTTTGATCCACTTGAGCTTCGGCTCTAATTTAGTTTCGGAGACTTGTTATAAAATGAGGTAGCAAAATGGATGGATGGCATGAATATAAATCACATACATTACGGTGGGCCCCATAGGTGGCATTGAATGCCACCAAATCTGCTTCCCATCTTCATCATATGAATATAATTTTACTGCGTATAATTAAAATTGGTTTATGTACCTATTTAAGTTTGGCAGCACTAGAGTTGTAAATGGGTCAACGGCCGATGGGTACCCAGATCTGACCCAACATCTTCATTAAATGGTATGGGTCTGGGTCTAAGAGCAGACCTAGTTGCTAAACGGGTCTAAATTTGGTTTGCTTTATATTAGACCTAGCCCTGGCCGACCTGACCCGAACCCATTTAGTAAATGGGGGGTATGGTCTGTGTTGAAAGAGATCTATCAAAATTAGGACCCATCCAAACTCAGTTTTAAACCTGGTAAAAATACTTATATACCTTAACAAATAACATGGGAAAACGAGACCCGTTAGGCCCGACCCAATTAGAAATGAGTCCGAGTGGAGGCCCTCAATGCCACTAATGGCGTTGTGGGGCCCAATCTGATGTATGTGTTTTATTTGAGTTGCCCATGCATCTTTCCAACTCATTTGACAGCATAAACCCAATAGTGTAGCAGATCAATGCTCAAGTAGAGCACTCCATAAGAAACAATGGTGATTGAATGCCCATCTTTAAAAACTTTTAGTAGGCCACAAAAGTTCTAGATCAAGCTTATATTTGCATTTCCCTTTGTCTAGGTCTACGGACCTTATCAACAAGTTGGATGACAAATAAATATTACAGTTGGCCCTAGGAAGGTTTCATGGGTGGTGGTCATTATTATCCCTATTGTGTCATATGGTGTGGTGCATTCGATCTTCAGATGTACTTCATTTTTGGGATCATGCCATAAAATGAGCTAGCAAAATGGATGGATGGCATGGATATAAAACACATATATCACGGTGGTCCCCACAACACACAAAATCATGCAGATAGGTGGTGTTGGGTCACCACCCAATCCGCTTCTTATTTCCATCAAATGAATCCAATCTTAGTGACTGTAATTAAATCTGACTTACGTACATATTAAAGTTTGGCTCCACCAACTTAGGATAGCGGATTGGGAGGTGACCCTAACACTATCAAGCTAGTGGTGTCAGCATTGTGGGGTCCACAGTGATATACGATTTATCCATGCTGCCCATCTTTTTTGCCAGTTCATTTTAAGAAACGAGCCCAAAAACAAAGTTGATCAAGAACTCAAATGGACAACCACGTTTTTTTTGTTTTTTGTTTTTTTTTTTTTTTTCAATAGAATATCATTGCTATTATAAACAAAGATGTACAAACCAGGAACTACGGGAGGGCTGACTACAATACAGGGCCTCTCCTATCATATTGAAAACGAAAAAACCAAAACGGAAACCCCTAAACGAAAAAACGGGTCTGCCAGCATTAAAAGGACCTGGTTGGTTTGGTTTTAATCGTCCCAAGACCGACCCTATCAAGAAAAAGTAGCCCCCTGACCTGCCTCGGAAGGGACAAAGCAGAGGGGAAAAGAGCTGACGTTTGAAGATCACTACCCATACGGGCCATGGCATCAGCCGGCCCATTGCCCTCTCTGAGAATATGGTTAAGAGAGAAAAAGCTCCTTCTTGGATCAATGAGGAAATTTTGGAGACCCAATTTTCCAAGGCCACGGGGGGGGGGGGGGGGGGGGGGGGGGGGGGGGGGGGGGGGGGGGGTTTCCCAAGCAGGAGGTTTATGACGATTCTAGAATCGGATTCAATTTTGATATTTTTCAACCCTCGTTCCATGCAGAGGACGACTCCATCGTGAATTGCACGCAGCTCGGCCTGATTATTGGAGCACATCCCGTAGGCAGCAAATAAAGCAAAAATTAGAATCCTGTGCTCATCTCTGCAAACACCACCGCCGCCAGCCATTCCCGGGTTTCCTCTCGCAGATCCATCTATGTTTAGCTTGACCTTTCCTTTCGCTGGTTTTTTCCAAGTGACAATGAGGGAGCAAGATTGGCGAGCAAGAACAGGGGAACGTCCAAACAGGCGGTGGGCGTTGATAGGCTTCCCCAAGGGCGATTCCCTAAGCACAGATTTAGCCCACCAGTTAATACGCACCGTGGACAAACGAACATGAATTGCTTTACCTTCGAATCTGGCTTCATTTCTTGCCCTCCAGATTTCCCAAAGAATCAAAACTGGAATTATCGAACGAGTCAGCAGGGGGGCGCTGCCAGGGGCTGACACTTCTCTCCAGCAAGCTAAAATGCCCTCCACTGAATTACAGGGCAGTGGGGAGATCCCATATAATGACCTGAAATGCGTCCAAAGGGAGGAGGCAAGTTTCCCTGTTAGGAAAAGGTGGGAGATGGATTCATAGTTAGCGAAGGTGGCAGAAGTAGTCACGTCACAACAATAGCACCTGGAAGCCAACGAGATTCCTTTGCATTGAACACAGGCGTCCACCGGGATAGGCCCCTGCAACAATCTCCAACAAAAGACAGAGAATTTGGGGGGAAGGGACTTGAACCATAGCCATTTACTCCATCGTGGAGCAGGGGACGGGGTTCTAGCGAGCTGCCATGCCGACTTCACTGTGAACAAGCCAGAGGGATCGAGGGGCCAAAAACAGGATGGGTGGTCCCCAATAGTTGCGTAACCTCCATTAAAGATGTGGTTTATTGCGTGGAGCGGCAGATATGCTAAGCTGGCTGAGGGCGGGAGCGGGCCTGTAGCTCCCAAGAGGTCCCTGATTCTGAGAGAGAGAATGTGTTCGAGGATGGGGTCTGGAGCAAGGTCTTGCAATGGGCCCAAGCCCGACCAATTCTCAGTCCACATGTTTAGATCCCTTGTGCCTACCTGCCATTGGATCTTCGAATCGAGTAGAGGAAAAAAAGATCTGATTTGTTTCCAGTAGGGAGAAGCCTTATCCCTATTTCTGATGATGGTTTCCCCGGTAATGTCTGAGGGAAATTTCACTCGCATGTGAGATACCAAGGGGCCGACGTTATTAGCATATTTAACCTCCCATGCCATCTTCATTCCGAGGGCAGATAGGACCTCTCTAAGCCGTCTGATACCCAGACCACCTTCGCTCACTGGCCTCGTAATCTTTCCCCAAGCTACCCAATGAAATGGACAACACCACGTGAAACAATGGTGGTTGAATGTCCTCCCTTAAAAACTTCTTGGGGGCCACTAAAGTTTTGGTTTAAGCTAAAAGGTATGTTTTTCATCCAAGTATGTGTGACCTTATCAATAGCTTGAATGCCACTTTAACATTACAATGAGCCTTCCGAAGGTTCCACGGGTGAATGCCATTGTCCCCATCATTTTTTTTACACTGTAGTGCACTTGATCTTCAAATCTACTTCAATTTTGAGCTTGTGTCTTAAAATGAGATAACAAAACAAATGAATAGCATAGATATAAAACACATACCTACCGGTATTGCAAACCATTCAATGGAACTGGTGAGATATTTATCTCTTGGGCCCACAACCCCCAACATCACGTGGACAAGTCGATCAAGTGGTATTCGTCTTTTCCCATCATCCAGCTATGTGTGAACTAATCAACAAGATGGATGGAAAAATGACATTATAGTGGGCCATAGGATGGTTTCAAGGGTAGGGTGGGTGTTAATATCCCCACTGTTTTCTTTAGCGTGGATCACGTGAGCTTCGGATTTGTTTGAATTTTGTGGTTGTACTGAAATGAGCTGGCAAAACAGCTGGGCGACATGGGTATAAATTGAATAATTCGCTAGGCCTGGCAATGCTAACACCACTTGACAATTGGTTGTGTTGGGTCATTGTCATCTTAACACCAAATCTGTTTCGTATCATTGTCATCTTAAGCCAATTTCATTGACTATAATTAAAACTGGCTTACTAAACTTCTTTAAGTTTGCACCACCAACCTATGGAAGTGGATCAGGTGGTGACACCAATGATACCTAGCTAGGCGGTGTCAGGTATTGTGGCATCCACTACCCTGGCCGTCCATCATTTTGCCAAACTTATTTTATGGCATGAGCCCAAATTGTAGGGATCAACAGGCCTAGTGGAGCATCCCACTAGAAACAATTGTGATTGAATGCTCCCATTTAAAAACTTTTGGGGCCACAAAAGTTTGGATTAAACTTATATTTTCATTTTCCCCTTGTTCAGGTTTGTATCATTAGGTGTACCATAGGATGGTTTCTTGGGTTGGTGTTATATTCCTCGCTATATTTCTTATGGTGTGGTTTGCTTAAGCTTTCGATTTTCTTAGGCTCATTACAATCAAATGACTTGGAAAAATGGATGAATGGTGTGAATATAAAACAATACATCACAATGACCCCCACAATACCCAATAACACATAGATTGGTGTTGAGGTCACCATCCAATCGGTTACTATCAATATCATATGAATCAAATCTATGATTAAAATTGGTTACATACCTCTTTAAGTTTGGCACCACCTGCGTAGGGAAGTGGATTGGGTGGTGACCCTAACCCCACTCATTTAGGTGGTGTCAGGCACTACAAGGGTCACCATGATGTATATGTTATCCACACCATACATCCATTTTTCTAGCCCAATTTAGGCTAAAAAATAAAGCTGATTAAAAGATCTAGTGGCCCACTCCACAAGAAACAATGGTTACTAAATGCTCACCATTAAAAGCTTCTTAGGAGCCACCAAAGATTTGGATCAAATTGATATTTGTGGTTTCCCTTCATCCAGTCTATGTCACATTATCAAATGGTTGGATTACAAATAGAAATCACAATGGTATGTCAAAAATTTGGATGGTAAGTAAACATTATAGTGTGCCCTTAGAAGTTTTCAACCTTAGCTGTCATTATCCCAATTGTTTCTTATGGTGTGGTCCACTCTAGCTTTGGAACCACTTGATTTTTGTCTCATGCCCTAAAATGAGATGGTAAAATGAATGGATGACGATCACCATCCAGTTCGCTCAACTTAAATGCTAACCACTAAGGAAGTGGATCGGATGATGACCCCAACACCACCCAACTAGGTAGTGTCATTCACTATAGGGTTCATTGTGATGTATGTGTTTTATCTATGCTATACATCTATTTTATAAGCTCATTTTTGAGCTCACGCCAAAAAATGAAGTTGATTAAAAGCCCGGGTGGACAACACCATAAAAAACAGTGGAAGTTAAACATCTGCCATTAAAAACTTCTTTGGAGCCACGTGAGTTTTGGATCAATTGGTATTCATCGTATATCTTTATGTATGAACTTATCAATAGGATGGATGTAAAAATGATGTTACCTCGGCATAGGAAGGGTGTCTCCCCATTGTTTCCTTTGGCGTGGTTCATGTGAGCTTTGGATTTACTTGACTTTTGGGGCTGTGTCCTTAAATGAGTTGGCAAAATAGACTAAGGACGACGTGGGTATTAAAATGCATATTTCATAATGGCCCCCCAACGCTAACACCACCTGACTAGGTTGTGTTGGGCCACCACCCAATCCACTTCCTATCAATGTCATCTTAACCTAGCCATCTATCATTTAAATTGACTTACCTAACCTCTTTAAAATTTGACCACCAACCTTGTAAGTGGAACAGGTGGTGACACCAATACTACCTTGCTAGGTGGTGTAGGCGTTGTTGTGTCCACCATGATCGATGTGTTTTATCCTCGCCATCCATCTGTTTCAATACCTTATTTAATTTATTGCACATGCCCAAAATATAGTAGTAGATCAATAGGTCAGTCGAGCACCCTACAGGAGACAATGGTGATTGAATGCCTACCTTTAAAAAAATTTTGAGGGCTACAAAAGCTTTCGATTAAGCTTATATTTTCAACTTTCTCTTTGTACAGTATACCTGACCTTAACCACCTTATCAACCGGTTGGCTGACAAATAAACATTATGGTGCTAAAATCTCTGCCCCATGTTATTGAATGTTTATCTTTTGAGAAAAAAAAAAAAAAAAAAAACCATTACAATGGGCCTTAGGATGGTTTACTAGGTGGTTGCCATTTTCCTCTCTTTTTTCTATGGTGTGGTCCATTTGAGCTTCCTTTTTTAGCTCGTGCAATAAAATGAATTGGCTAAATGGATGGATAGGATGGATATAAAACACATATCACAGTGGGCCCCATTACAACCAACAACATCACCACCCACCCAATCCTTCTCATTATATGAATCCTATCGTAACAACTATGATTAAAACTAGATTACATCCCTCTATAAGGTTGACACCACTCACCTGGTTTCGTAGGACCCATTGTGATGTATATGTTTTATCCACACCATTCATCCATTTTTCCAGCTCAATTTTTCCAGATCATTTTACGCCATGATGTATGTGTTATATTCACTAACCGATACATTTGATGAAAATTTTTGCACATTATGTCTTGTATTGTTAAAATTATATTCAAACAAGCCGTTGGATGGCTATCATGATTTTATAAGATAGATGGTTGAGAAAATTCATAAATAAAAAATAAGCGTTCCATAGGATATTTTGATGGATATAGAGATAATGTTATGTGGATAAATTACCATATTGGGAGATACATGGTGACAAATGTAAGATGATATTTTGTTACATAACTTGGGATCAAATTGGTGATTTTTGTTTGATGATTGGGTGGGTCATCTAGTGGTATGATGAAAAACTATGATGGAAGGTTAGATAATGTGATCTAGGTGTAGACATTAAATATGTATGGCTTAAATAAATGAAGTGACCTTTGGTTAATTTTTCCCCATGATTAAACACCTGCAATTATGTTTTTTGAGAATAGTTAAGGGTATGGTTGTGTACACCCTTGACTTATTACTACTAGCGTGTACATTAAAAAAAAAATGGACCGATAGAATTCAATGTTTACATAAGAGATGTTAGTGTTCAACGGTTTGGTGTTTGGATAAGCTATCGATGAGATCTTGACCTTTGGTTCATGATTGATGGTTTTGGGTTAAGTATGTGGAAAAATAAATGGATGATTGGGATCATTATGCGATTACTAGATTAATGTTTTTTTTTTTTTTTTTCGGACACATGATCAAGATCATATGAGAAATTATTATAATTAAAATTCAATGGAGGGTTAAGCATATACATATGTGATGATAAAAGGAACGAAATCTCGAATAGATGTATATATGAATGAATATTGATTCGTGGTTGGTTTCCTATGATTGAGTGGTCCAGTCACAAATCGGACTATATATTAATGGATAATGAGGGCGTGTTTGGCGGGACAGATCCCATGGGATTAGGAGGGATGGGATGGTAAAATCCCGAGATATGCCAAATGAGCCAAACAGACCCGATGAACTTGTCCTGAGATATAGCAAACCCATGGATCTTAAATTAACCAATTCACTGACATTACCATCATTACCTTAAAATTGATCCCATCCCTCCTAATCCCGTTCAATCGTGCTTGGGGCGTGTTTGGTTGGACGGATTGGAAGGGATTGGAAGGTAAAATCCTGGGATATGCCGGGCGTGCCAAATAGACTCGGTGAACTTGTCCTAGGATATAGCAATCCCATGGATCTTAAACCAATCCACTTACACCACCATCATTACCTTAAAATCCATCCCATCCCTCCTAATCCCATGGGATCCGTCCGGCCAAACAGGCCCTAAGATGATTCAACGATTAACATTTATTATTTTATGGAACTTCTGAGAATTAAAAGAAAAAAATCTTTTTAATAGCAACAAGAAAATTAAACCAAAAAGTACAAAAATTACTAAATAAACTCAAACTATTAGATGATTGAAGAAATAAAAGTTACACACCAAAATTGAAACAACAACCTAAAAATTAAAAATGCATCCTGTAATACAATCCCCTTGAAAGAAAACGAAAAAAAAAAATAAATCTAGAATATTACGCACCATCCAGGCAGGTGGCGTTAGGTGTTGTGGGGTCCACCATGGTGTATGTATTTTATCCACACCGTATAACCATTTCCAGGTCATTTTAGGACATGAGCTTGAAAATTAAGTCGATAAAAAAATTCTAGTAGACCACACCATAAGAAATAGGGGTGATTGAATGCCTCCCATTAAAAACATTTTGGGGCTCATTGAAGTTTTGGATCAAGCTTATATTTGTGTTTTACCTTCATCCAGGTGTTGTGTGACCTTATCAACTAGTTTGATGACTAATAAAAATTACTGTGGGGCCTTGAAAGGTTTCAGGAGTGCGTGTCACTATCTCTCACCATTTCCGGTGGTGTGGTCCAATTGTATTTCAGGTTTGTTTCATTTTTGCGGTAGCCCTAAACTGAGCAGGCAAAGTAGACTCAACATGGGTATAAACCACATACATTGTAGTGGGCTCATAACGCTTAACATGCCTGGCTGGTAGTATTGGGTCAAAACCTAATCACCTTCCTATCTCCAGCATCTTAGTCCAATCTTGTTGAATATCATTAAAACTGGCTTTTTTTTTTTTTTTTTTTTTCAAAGGTGGACGATTGCCACGATTCCATTAATCACAGCAAATGTACAATATTTTGGGTGCAGCCCAAACAAAAGGGCGAGCCACACCTATCGTGTAATAAAACCTCAAAAGAACCTATAGAAACCTGAGATCAGCAAGCAATGGGAGCGCTACCCCTAGCTGCATCCTCCACGCCCCAGACAATCTGCCTCCCTCAAGACAGAACTACAAGGGAGCAGCTCTAATAGATCCGAGGCCAACTCTGTCCAGAAATAAAAGACCACGAACCTGGGGAGGGAGGTCCCTGATATTCTCAAAAACAGTAGTAGCCTGGGCCTGGCTGCCCTCTCTAGCCATTTCGTCAGCTGGGCCATTCCCTTCTCTAGGGATTACCAAAAAATGTAGGGACGCGATCTGCTCCAGCCTCTTGATTCTACTGACCCATGGCCGCCATTGCCAATAGATGATAGAAGTCGAGGTTAAGAGGCCCACCGCCACCGTGGAGTTGGACTCGACAACAATCTTCTTTAACCGATGCTCCAGGTATAGAATAATGCCATCATAAATTGCTCTCACTTCCGCCCTATTGTTTGTACCCACTCCATAGGCAGCAGAGAAAGCAAAAATCAGATTTCCCTCCTCATTTCTACAGACTCCCCCACCCCCTGATCGACCTGGATTACCACAGGCTGATCCGTCTACATTTAATTTCACCCACCCTGTTGCAGGTTTCAACCATTTTACTGCCTGAAAAGAGGAGGGGCGGGTGGGAGAGAGGGCAAAGGAGGACACACCTGAAAATCGCAGCTTCACTTCTTCTTGATCCTTCAACAAAGTTAGCACCCACCACTTGATGCGGGCATTAGCAGCATTACCCACAATAGGAGAATCATTAAACCTGGCTCCGTTCCTACTCACCCGGATCTCCCACAGGATGAGAATAGGAATCAAATGCCTGATCGAGGCTAACGCTGCACCTGGAGCATCTGCTCTCCTCCACTACCTTAGCCGATCTTCCATAGACAGGTGGTCAATGTACGTGATGCCACAAACCGCCGAGAAAGTACTCTAAAGATGAACCGCTAGCTGACCATACAGGAAAAGATGAGAGAGCGTTTCCACCTGCGGTCCAGGGGAAAGGCTAGGCTTGCAGCAGGAGCATCTAGAAGCCTGGTGAATGCCTCTGCTTTGCACCTTGTCGTCCACAGGGATTGCATCATTCAACAGACGCCAACAAAACAGCGACATCTTTAGCAGAATTTTGGAGTGCTAGATCCACTTACTCCACCAATTACCTTGTCCTATCTCCCTACCTATCCGCCATGCCGATCTTGAGGTGAACCGACCGTTGGATCAAGCGGCCAAAACCGGGAGGGGGGGGGGGGGGGGGGGGGGTCTGCTGATGTTGCAAAACCGCTATGCACTATAAAATTGAAAAGGTCTTGGGGCAAGATCAGGTTGACGGAAGATGGCGGAGTGGGTCCTGCTGGACCAATGAAGTCTTTGAACTGGAGGGCCAGCAAGTCGGGAGGAATATTTGGAGAAGGCACCAACGAAAGAAGAGGCCCCATCCACGTCCAATTGGTGGTCCAGATATTCAACTCTCCATTCCCTACATTCCATTGAAGAGTATTTGCAATCACTGAGAACTCCTTTCTAACCTCCTTCCAATAGGGGGATGCCAGGGAGAAAGAGGTAGGCAATCTACCCTCTTCCAAATCCAAACGATGCCGAGCCCGCATGTACATCACCTAAGGGCTAGCTTTTTGCCCATACTTTACTTCCCAAGCCATTTTCCTCCTTTGGGCTTTCAGCACCTCCTTGAGCTTTCTAATGCCCAGACCACCTTCTTCTACCGGCCTCGTTATCTTATTCCATGCAACCCACTGCAGCTTTCGCTTTCCTTCCGCCTTGCCCCAGAAAAAATGGGCAAATTTGTGTTCCAACTTCACCACTAGATTAGATGGGAGTTTAGCTGCTGCTATGGTATGAAGAGGGATACTACCTAAAACATGCTTGATGAGAGTCAGACGACCTGCCTGCGACAGGAATCTGGTGTTCCAACCTGATATTCTGTTTGCCACCTTTTCCAACAATGCTTGATAGGATGCCATGGTCACTCTTCCCTTGAAAAGAGGGATGCCTAAATATAACACCCCCGCGCTAGCTTTGGAGAAGCCGAGGACTCTTTCCATGTGTCTAATTCTTCCTGTGCTCATCTTAGTGGGACATAGAAAACTACTCTTCTGAAAATTGATTCGCTGGCCTGACTCTTGTTGGAAGGCCTCCAGGAAAGCCTTCATCGAGCGTAAGGAGCGAAGGCTGCCATTAACAAATAGTAAAGTATCATCAACAAATAAAAGGTGAGGGAGAATAGGACTACCTCGAGGCAAATTGAAAGGGCTACACCAGCCCCTCTCCACCAGCTACTTGAAATTCCTGGAGAAGACGTCAGCTGCAAGAATGAAAAGCCCTGGAGATATGGGGTCCCCCTGGCGAAGCCCTCTAGTCGATTTGAAGAAACCAGTAGGCTCCCCATTAAATAAGACTGAAAACCAGCAGTTCCCCCAACATGCTTCCATCAACGCAATCCATCTGTCACTAAAGCCAAATCGCCTCATAACCCTCTCGAGGAAGACCCAGTCTAACCTGTCATAGGCTTTTTCCAGATCTACCTTGATAATGAGATTACCTCCTCTAGATTTTCGGTCTATGTTCCTTATCGCCTCAAGCGCCATTGCAACATTTTCTGTGATGGACCTGCCTTTAACAAATGCCCCTTGTTCCATGGATATAAGCTTAGGAAGGACCTTACTCAATCGGGTCGCTAGGAGCTTAGAGAAAATCTCGTAAATGACACTGCAAAGGCTAATAGGTCGGTAGTCAGAAAAGGTAGCTGCCGCAGATTTTTTGGGGACTAGACTGATCAGAGAAGCCGAGAAAGCTCTTGGCATTTAGCCCCCTTCCAGAAAGAAACATGCAGCCTTGTGAATATCCTCGCCTACTGTCGGCCAACAATCTATATAGAACGAAACTGGGAATCCATCTGGCTCGGGCGCACTCTCCAAAGGGAGAGATTTGAGCGCTTCAAAAGTCTCTGAGAGGGTTGGAGGGACCAGAAGAACAGAGTTATCCCGAGAGGATAGCAGAGACAGAATAGCTTCTAGAAATCCTTCTGAAGAAGAGGGAGAACCAGCTAGGAAAAGCGCGGAGAAATAACTCACCGCTTCAGCCTGTTAAGAAGTGGAGCCACATCTGGGGCCGCCATGACCAGTCGAGGTTACGCGGATTTCGTGTCGCAAGTCCTTTCGCAACTGGAATGCGAAAGGAGTTTCGCGGATTTCGTGTCGCAAGTCCTTTCATAACTGGGATGCGAAAAGGGAAGTTGTCAAAACTATAAATTGGGGTCCCTAGGGCTATTCTAGGTTAAGATGAATATTAAGAAATTATTCTAAGGTGTGGGCAAGGGATTTTCTCTGTACTTCCAAGGGAGAGGTTAGTATATTGCCTTGTAATCTTCGTTTCTCTTCATAGTGGAATTTTGCATCCGTGGTTTTTTACCCTAGCTTGGGGTTTTTCCACGTATATCTTGTCTTGTGGTTTGTTTTGGATTGCTTTGATCTATTTCTAGTTTATATTTCTTCCTGTCTATCGTTTGTGGGTGAGGCCTTAGATTGGATCTAGGCTCACCGCGTTGTTGGCGTGCTGCGCAACACAGCCTTCATACTCGCTGCATCTGTGATCACAACCCCATTCCTGTCCTTTATCTGTGTGATGTTAGCTCTCCTGATACGCTCTTGAGCTGATGCGTGAAAATTTTTAGTGTTCCTGTCACCCCCTTGAAGTCAGGAATTTCTAGCTTTCTACTTTCAAAATACCTCCTCCATTAGTTCTAGCCTAGTCAATTTTCTCCTAGCTGCCAAGCTTTGGAACAATAGATCCTCTGAGCCATCCTGTTGCATCCTATTTTCCAATTGATTAAGCTCTGCCTCTGCCTCTTTTAGCTGGGAGAAGACGTTGCCAAACACTTCCTTGTTCCACATTTTTAAGAGTTTCTCAGTTTTCTTAAGCTTTAATTGCACATTTAACATGGGATTATAAGAGCTTAACCCCATCCATGCTTTCTTGACCATAATCTGGAAAGAGTCATGCAAAGACCACATTTGTTGGTACCTGAATGGTATGGTGGACGGCTGAGAGGTGACCGGGAAGGAAAGCAGGAGAGGCGCATGAACCAAGCTTGCTCGAGCCAAATGTGTCAATTTGAAAGAGGGAAAAATAGCCACCCACCTGTCGTTTACTACCAGAATTCTGTCTAGGCGCGCCCAGATTCTTTCTTCCCCCAGCCCTGTTATTGCTCCACGTGAAAGGATTACCAGCATAGCCCGCATCTAGGAGCCCCGAACTCTGAATTGCTGCAGAAAACTTAGACATACTAATGCTTCCTCCCACTCTAGCTCCTCGTCTTTCATTGGATTCAGCAATGGCATTAAAATCACCCCCCACTACCCAAGGCCCTGTCACAAAGTTACTTAAGTTTACAAGATCCTACCACAGCACCCTGCGAAGAATGTGAGAGCACTTTGCATATACTATCGTAAGAAGACCTACGGTCCTGCCATTCTGAATTGGAACATTCAATGAAATCCATTGATTGGAGGATGCATGGAAGGAAATAGATAGATGGTTTTTAAAAAAGACCCAAATCTTTCCCCCCACATCACCATTTGATAAGGAGGAGTGAAAGCCTAACTTCAACCCAATAGCTATGCGTTTCTCCTCCCTGACCATGGGCTCTAATACAACAACTAGCATGGGATTGTGCCTACGGACTAACTTCTTCAACGACCTGATGGTTGCTTTGTTTCCTACCCCACGGGCATTCCAGATAATCGCACTATCCATCCGTTACACATCCTGAGTTAACTGACCTTCGCTTCAATCTCCACAGCCGGCAGAACCATTCACCTTCTTCCATCAATCTCGCCATTTTCCTGCTTGAGACGAACCTCCTTCTGCCTTTACCTAGCATTCCTTCATGCTGACTTTGATCCCCTGCCTTCTTTTTCTTTAGCTTTTTGCCCACTTTTATGACCCCTTCCTGCTGATTTGTGAAAACTAAAGTTTCCTTCTGGGTAGTAACTCTGGCAACATTAAGCTGAGGCTGTATCTGGTCCTGAGCATCGTGCAATTCCTTCGATTGAAAATACGTCGATATGTCAACCTGTAGCTGGTCGGTGTGCACCATATCGCCACACGGAGATTGTGCATTTATGAAAGGGGCACCTGCTAACCTCTGAGGGGTTTCAACGTTTAGAGGTTGTTCTTGTATACAATTGGGATTCTCTAGCAAACTGACTTGGGCGAGTTGGTGAGCTCCCTTCCGATCCAGCCCTGATGAATAGATGGTCAGAAAAAACTCTCCTAAGATAACCCCACCTCCAATCTTGTCTAGAGTGATCAGAAGCTGGGGAGGCTAATTCCATGTCAGTTTCAGTTAGCTGTCTTGATAGTTCCTGATTTTGGTTACCTCTCTTCACCCCTGCATTGCTCAGAATATTTTGTGTTTTGACTATCTGATTAGTAGATAGGACGGGCTCCTGCTGAGGTTGAGTATCATCATTGGTCTGATCAGCATTCCTGGATGCCTGCTGAAGATGAGCATCTTTAATGAACTGAGCTGCTTTCCTTGCTACCTGCTGAGTTTGATTCTCAGATAGGACTGACTCCTGCTGAGGTTGCGCTGCATCGTTGGCCTGATTAGTTATCCTGGGTACCTGCTGGAGAGGGCCTGACTGGTCTATTACAATGGCTTCTCCCCTGCTCTTGCCCTCCTGGGTAGCTCTGCGACCTCCATGACATAGTCACATTCAGCTGAGCCAAGGGATTGCTTTTATGAAGAGGGACCGAAATGGACAGGCTCTCAGTTTGGAAATGAGTGTTGCGAGATGTCTTAAATCTGAGTCTTTTCGCAACTGGTATGCGGAAAGGAGTTTCGCGGATTTCGTGTCGCAAGTCCTTTCGCAACTGGGATGCGGAAAGGAGTTTCGCGGATTTCGTGACGCAAGTCCTTTCGCAACTGGGATACGAAAGGGAAGTTGCCAAAACTATAAATTGGGGTCCCTAGGGCTATTCTAATATGATTCCAAGACTTCCTAAAGGTATTCTAAAGGGTTCTAGGGTTATCAAAGGGTGTAGCAAGGGTGAGATTCGAGGTTGTTTGAATCGGGTAAGTCCTTTCTTTTTATAATTGATGCTTTCATAGTGGTGATTTGTCACTTTGTGCCGTGGTTTTTTCCCGCAAGAGTTTTCCATGTTAAATCTGTGTGTTCTCTTTTTTTTTTTTTTTTTTTTTGTGTGTGCTTGGTGCCATTGGATTGCTATCCTAGCTCTAGATCTGTGTGATTCCACAGGCCAAAAATCCCAACAAGTGATATCAAAGCTTGAGTTCGGTTGGGGCACAGATTTGAATCTGAGGGATTAGTAATAATGGTGACCGCTAGGTATGAGATTGAGAAGTACTCAGGGAAAAATAATTTTGAATTATGGAAGATCAAGATGATGAGTTCCTTAATCAAACAAGGCGAAGATGGTGCTCTTGAGGAGCGGAAGTCCATTATGACTGATGGTGATTGGAATACTCTTGATAAGAAGGCTTTATCATCGATCCATTTATGTCTCACGGATGAGGTTCTCTACAACGTCATGTGGGAGAAAACTGCGGCTAAGTTATGGGCGAAGTTAGAGGATGTCTATGCGAAGAAATCCTCTGAAAATCGCCTACACTTGAAACGACAGTGGTATAATTTCAAGATGGCAGAGGGTGGAGATCTGGAGGCTCACATCAGCAACTTTAATAAATTGGTTTGCAAATTGTTGGATATGAAGGAAGTGATGAAAGATGAAGAACAAGCATGTATGTTGCTGAATTCTCTCCTGGCGTCCTATGAGTCATTCAAGGACACTATGTGCAGCATGAATAAAATCCTGAGTGTCGACATTGTTATCTCAGCCCTTCAAGGGAAAGTTATGAGACAGCTAGACAGCAACATGGGGACATCTTCTGATGCACTGTTTACAGTGGGTAGGAATTCTGAACAAGGTACAGGTTCTTCAGGTTCTAGATCCAAATTTAAGGGCAAGGGCAAAGGAAAGGTAAAATGTTAGAATTGTGGGAAGGAAGGACATGTGAAGAGGGATTGTGAAAATCCTAAATCTAAGAGGGAAGATTCTGAGGCTTCATGCAGAGAGGCTAACACTGCCACGTCAGATGAATCGAGTGGATGTGATGGTGATGTTTTGTCTGTGTCTTCGCTCAGACGGTTATACGATGATCGTAGGGACGAGTGGATGCTAGACACAGGGGCATCTTTTCACATGACTCCTCATCAGAGTTGTTTCACCAGCTACAGGAAGTGCGATGGTGGACATGTGTTTATGGGCAATGGCTTTGCCTGTAATGTTGTGGCTGTTGGTACGGTGCACATCAGGATGTTTGATGGGGTGGAGCGTACCTTGACAGATGTGAGGCACGTTCCTGATTTGAAGTAGAATCTGATTTCTCTTGGTGTACTTGAGGCAAAAGGATGCAAGTACACATGTATTGATGGTGCTCTTAAAGTATCTAAGGGGGCACGGGTAATCATGAAAGCGCAACGACTCGATCATGTTTACAGGTTGATCGGGAGCACTTCAAAAGGTGGAGCTACAGTGGATGTAGCGGATTCCACCTCTGCACGTGTGTGGCATGATGGGCATGGCCACATGAGCGGGCAGGGTAGGAAGGCTGAGACGTGCGGACAGGGATACAGAGCAGGTGGAGCAGCCACCTATGTGAAGAATCATACGGCATGATTGCAAGATATCGACATGGTACATGGACGACTCTAATATCACGGAGGATTCATCTTCTATTCTGATGGGTCTAGGTGAGCCTGGTACTGAGAAGTAGAAGGTGACTATGGGCGATGTGATGGATTCGTTGTACCAGACCGACATATAGGAGCGGGTGGAGCTTCCAGTGGGCCAGTGAGTGGTTGGATGCAGGTGGACCTTCAGGAGGATACAATATAGATACAGGGCGAGGTTGGTAGCGAGGAGTTATTCTTAGAGAGAAGAGATCGGCTTCTCAGAGATATTCGCGCCGACAGTATAGCAGGTATCTATCAGATCCGTGATTGGCCCTGGTTGGCCAATGTGATCTTGAGCTATGATGTGATGTAGAAATAAGAGAAGAGGTCAAGAAGCTACACGGTTGAAGATTGAAGACATGGTGGAGATTGTTGCGAGATGTCTTAAATCTGAGTCCTTTTGCAACTGGGATGCGAAAAGGAGTTTCGCCGATTTCGTGTCGCAAGTCCTTTGGCAATTGGGATGTGGAAAGGAGTTTCGCGAATTTTGTGACGTAAGTCCTTTCGCAACTGGGATACGAAAGAGAAGTTGCCAAAACTATAAATTGGGGTCCCTAGGGCTATTATAATATGATTCCAAGACTTCCTAAAGGTATTCTAAAGGGTTCTAGGGTTATCAAAGGGTGTAGCAAGGGTGAGATTCGAGGTTGTTCGAATCGGGTAAGTCCTTTCTCTTTGTAATTGATGCTTTCATAGTGGTGATCTGTCGCTTTGTGCCGTGGTTTTTTCCCGCAAGGGTTTTCCATGTTAAATCTGTGTGTTCTCTTTTTTTGTGTGTGTGCTTGGTGCCATCGGATTGCTATCCTAGATCTAGATCTGTGTGATTCCGCAGGCCAAAAATCCCAACAATGAGCAGTCACAGATGGGCCTCATCTCTGCTCGAACTATCCGGGCATCCCAAATTAGGATGATCAGGCGCTGAATAGGGGATTGACAGATACTGCTCCCAAACACCCTTACCCTTGGAAACATTATCCTTTACAAGCGAGATTGGCAGCTCTGCTAAATTGTGGTTTGAGGACGAAGCCTCCCGATCTTCCTTCTCTGCGGCATTGACGCATACATGTAACATTGTATGCTTGTTTCTGTGTTGATCTTCATTTGCTGCAGCATTTTCACGAACAGGAACCGTGCTATTCTTGTTGCTGATATGATCTTCCTTTTCTGCGGCATTAACACAAACAGGTAACATGTTATGCTTGTTGCTGCACTGATCTTTGTAAAAAACCTTCTCCACCCAGGATCTTGACGATTCTTTGCATGTGGCCAAGTTATTTGGGGGAGCCGTTCGTACACCTTCATTGGTTTGAGTCTCCAATACTACAAAAATAGGGTAGTCCCTACCTTTTACCTGAAGAATCCGAACTCTGTGCAGCTCCGAAAAGGAGGAGAGCTTTACCCTCACTCGCGCAAACACTTGAAAACACCCCTCAGCCGCAATTACATCGATCTCCACCACCTCTCCAAATGAGTTCGCAAGCCTATGAATAGTGTCTGGAAACCACGCATTGGACGGAATACTCAACAAACGAAGCCATACTCCTCGAAGAAGAGGGGTTTCCCAATCTGACCATTTCATAACTTCTACAATGTTCAACTTACTCAGCAGATTTCGATTAGCTTTAAAACGCTCCATTTCTTGTCTCTGGTGAAATTTCGCCAAGAATTTTTGAGGGCCCAAGCGTACTAACTACACCTTTTCTGACTCCTGTGAAGATTTGCGAATTCCTTTTAACCGAAAGAGGACTGAGACCTCCCGGGAGGTAACAATGATTAGAGCCAGATGTATCTCCCTCTCCATCTGATTGACAAGTGAAGAGTCTGATTGAATGAAGAAAACATTGGCACTCCCTCCATTCGAAACCACCTCTGCGGCACTGTGACAGAGAGGATTTTTCCTCGGAGGGTGTAAACCCTTTGCTACTGACGCATAAGAGAGCTGATTGTTAGCTTTGTAGGGCTTTACTAGGGTCGCGCGTACTTCTGCTTTCTGAATAGGGGCGGCGATAACCCTTCGGCCCTGATTGATTTTGTCAATTGGGTTTCTGGCCCATTCTATGGTAACAAGCCGACCATCTATCCTCCTCCCGTGGAGGCAGTTCATAGCATTCAAAGCTTCCTGCTCGTAGCTAAACATCACAAATGCATATCCTTTTGACTTTCTGGTAATAAAATCCCTAGGGATGTATACCCCCACCAGTTTTCCATACCTTCCAAAGATCCAGAGTTGATCGTCTTCCAATGTGTCGAAAGTGAGATTTGCGGCAAAAATGGTGTACTGGCTTACAAACCTCTGAGGTAGGGCCCACCAACCTAGGGAAGTGTATTAGGTGGTGACCCCAACACCAGCCAGCTAATAGATTTAGGCATTGTGGGGCCCTCGATGATGTATATTGTGTTTTATCCTTGCCATCCATCCATTTTTCCAGCTCATTTTATCATGAACCAAAATATATAGCAGATTAAAAGCTCAAATGGTCCATTCGGCAGGAAATATTGGTGAATGACTTTAAAGGATCAAGCTTATATTTATGTTTTCCCTTCCTTCAGGTCTACATGACTTTAATAATAGGATGAATGATTGACAAACATTACGGTGGGCCTGAGGAAGGTTTCAACATTGGGTGTCATTAACCCTAATGTTTCCTATTGTGTGGTCCAGTTGTGCATTGTATTTGCGTCATTTTTGGTCTCGTGAACTAGGTGTAAAACATATACATTATGGTGGGCCACAGAGAGCTAGGTGGTATTGAGCCATCAACCAAACGCTTCAAGGGTGGAGTCATTATATATGCTCACTGTTTCCTTTGGCGTGATCCACTTGAGCTTCGGCTCTAATATAGTTTTGGAGACTTGTTATAAAATGAATGAATAGATGGCATGAATATAAATCACATACATTACGATGGGCCCCATAGGTGGCATTGAATGCCACCAAAATCTGCTTCTCATTTCATCATATGAATATAATTTTAATGCCTATAATCAAAATTGGCTTATGTACCTGTTTAAGTTTGGCGGCACTAGAGTTGTAAATGGGTCAATGGACCTGATGGGTACTCAGATCGGACCCAACATGTTTATTAAATGGTATGGGTCTGGTTTTAAGACTAGACCTTATTGCTAAATGGGTCTGAATTTGGTTTGCTTTATATTAAACCTAGCTCTGCCTGACCCGACCCAAACCCATTTAGTAAATGGGGGTATGGTTTATGTTGAAAGAAATCCATCAAAATTAGGACCCGTCCAAACTCGGTTTTAAACCTAGTAAAAATACTTACATACCTTAACAAATAACATGGGAAAAAGATGCCCATTAGGCCCGACTCAATTAGAAATGAGTATGAGTGGATCTCCCTCTACCAGACTCAGACCCATTTATTGGGTTGACTCAGACCCAAACCATACTTGTCCATTTAGTAAAAGGATCTAAGTCTAAGATTTGGACCCAAACCCATTTAGTAAATGGGTAGGTATGGTTTTGGGTAAACCCGCCCCAAACCCGACAAGTTACAGCCCTAGGTAGCATGCACCTAGGGAAGTGAATTGGGTGGTGACCCTAACACCAACCAGCTAGGTGTTGTCAATCGTTGTGGGCCCTAGCGTGATCTCTGTGTTGTCCCTACATCAAAGTCCATGTGACCATGGTAGGATGGCAAATAAAAATCACATTGGCCCTATGAAGGTTTCAAGGGTGGGTGCCATTATATCCCCACTATTTCCAATCGTTTGTTCCACTTGAGCTTCGAATTTGCTTACTTTTGGAGGTCGTCTTAAAATGAGCTGGAAAAATAGATGAATGATGTGGTAGAATACACGCCCAACACCACTTGGTTGGGTTGTGTTGGGTCACCACCCAATCTACTTCCTATGAAGGTCTACTTAATATTATCTTACTAACTATCATTAAAATAGTCTCTCAAACTTTTTTATATTTGGACATCTAACCTAGGGAATACCACCAAAATTGTGAATTTGATCCGTCGCAAAAAATGCTTGGCTTAACAACGGACATAGTCCGTTGCTAACGAAAAAGCGCGCATGCGGTTGACTGGTTTTAGTGACGGACCAAAATCCGTCGCTAAATGAACATTATGACTTATTCGGTCCATTGCAAATTAAGATTTTGCGACGAATTTTAATCCGTCACAAATTACCGCCAAAAAAACCCAACGTAAAACATTTACCAACGGATTTGATCAGTGGCAAATTAAGAATGTGTGACGATTTTAATCCGACACAAATTACCGCCCAAAAAACCCAACAAATCATCTAACAACGGATTTCAATTGCTTTTGCGACAGATGACAGTCCGTCTTGTGAATTTCTTTTGAATGACTTGAGTATAAGATTTTTTTTTTTTTTTTTTTTTTTTTTTTTTTTTTTTTTTTTAAAAAAAAAAAAAAAACACATTACACTTATTTTTTGTAGATAAATTAGCGACGAACGAAATCCGTTGCTAATTTTTGAACAAGATTTATCTACAGCGGATTTGAGGTTTGTCGCAAAAATTTATAATGTCGAATTCAGATGGGTTTGGCCATAGTTCAACAATGAATTTTTATTTTGCGAACCAGCTAACATCAACGAGCCATGCGACGAATCTAATCCATTGTTAATTTGGTTTTGCGACGGATCTGGTCTGTCACAAATTCATGATTTTGGTGTAATAAAAGCCGCTCAAGTGGAGACCCTCAATGCCACCAATCACGTTGTGGGGCCCACTCTGATGTATGTGCTTTATTGTAACAACCCGAATCTTCGGGACCCGAGTACACAACCCGTTTCCCAAAAACCCGAGTGTTAACCTTAAAGGATGGTCAGACATAATATTTTTTCTTTTATCAGAGTAAGCAAATGAGCATAGTGTGGACAAATCGACATAAAGGAAAATTTCATTATCATTCAAATGTACAAGAAGCTGCCCATAATGACTTATACAAACCAATGTCACCAAAATAATAAATACAAGAATTACATGATTTAAATACATGAGAAATAATAGAATGCATGTGGAATTGAGCCTTAAGACCCCTCAGCTCCTCAAGGTAGATACGGTCATGCAACCTCGGCCACCTGAACCCGGCTTCTTATCAGCCCGAACCTGAAAATCACTTAAGCCACCTGTGCTACCTGTACGGTTATATATTTGATGGATGAGTGGCCAACTCAGTGTGAATTCCCCTTAAGATTACACACCGCCGCATTAGATAAGAAATAGTATAAAACATCCAGACAACCAAAACAGAGTAAATGTAGTCTTATTAGATGCATGGATGTGTGAATGCAATCATCGCCCCGGGGATGCTCATCCGTGCGGACAGTGGGCCGTCACCCATGCAGTCATCGAACCTGGGAAATATCATCCAGTCGGAACAATACGTGCCATGTATGCATGATTAGCCAAGTCATTATTAGTCCATTTACAACCAGCCAATTTAGATAAGCTCAAAGGTCACTACAGGGAGCACATGGCCCAGCGTAGGCCGACAGCTCGGGCATAGTGTCCCATTCCCACCATCCCCGGCTCATGAGACTACCATCTTAGGATGTTTAATGGAAACCCATCGACTAGTGGCCAATCATATTACAGTATATGGGGCTTACCATCGCATGGTTGCACAGTATAAACATCAAACCCATATAAGAAAAATATCAAATAAAACCACGTAGGGCGAATATTAAAGTATGCCACATAGGGCGAATATCAAAACCATACGATGAAAACCATCCTTAAAAACCATTGAGCACAACAACCCTGGATGGTAGACCCACATCAATGATCCATCTACACCACCACTCAATAACCACCAAGTCTAAGGTCCATTACGATCACAACTAGTCAAGTTGCATCCCAAGTATGGGTGTACATTCATATGTGGGAATTCCCCACTAATGTACCAGTTTAAAGTCTATAAGCAATACACAGATAATCCACAAGCATGAACAAATATACAGGATGAACATTAAGCAGACAATACAACAATTCAATTTCCACCAGTTAACACATGTGATTATAAGAGAGATATCAATTATGAATTTAAATAAAACTATAACTTAAGCTAATGAGAAGATGGAAAGCTCAAGGGGAAGAATCATCACCTTATACTTTGAATTGCCTTCTAGTGTCGCTAAGTGCTTGCGCCCTTAGAAATATATCCTACCACAAATCATGAACTTGTATAATTAGGTCCAAGTTCTAATATCTACCTAGGGTTTAAGATCATAACCTAGGGTTAGCTTTTAAGGTTTTAGTGTGGAATTAGGGTTTTATCTTTGGGTTTAATCTTAGACTTAGATCCTGGGATTTAGATACTGATTTATTATCAATGTTATTATCATTATTATTATTTTACAATGGGCCAAATAATATTCCTAATAGGGGCATCATTCCATCCATATAATAACAACGGTCCATAAGTTCATATTTAAACGTATTCACATCATCTAATATTTTTATAGTTACTGAAAATCTCTTAAATAATTCAAGCAATAACAATAGAATGTTTACTAATCATAATATAATAAGGATTAATACTAATAATTATATAAACAAGTATCATAATAATCCCATAAGGAGAAAATGATAATATAAATCATAATAATGGATCTAGTCATGATAATAGGTGTTATGGTCTCATCACTTATGTTTAAGGTATAGACCTAGAGTTTAGATTAGTTAGGTCTAGGATTTCACCATAGGGTTTTAGGTCTAGGTTTAGATTTTTGGATTGAATTTCAAATGGGTGTACAATACCCATGTTATTAAAAATCTCAAGATCGTCATTGATATTAGAGATATATATAATTATTATTAACCGACATGGCCCCAATAGTCGCCATGATGATAATGTTATGATGTATTATATTAATGGTAACATTTAAGAGTGGTAATTAAAATATAACTATTTAATAATTGTAATTAGGCCTGTAATGTTTAATAGCAGTGTAAATAGTCTACAAATGGCAAATCATATTTAATAATCATGACAATTACCGTAACAACAAATAAATGGTAAACCAAATTTAAGGAGAAAGCTTGACTTACCTTAGTCGACCTGGTGGCTCAATTCGACGTAGCTGAGTTGTCCCAACTCGACCTTAGCAAGGCCTGGACCAGGCCTAAGCATTTCGCGACCCAACTGAACTCGGTCCCAACCGAGTTGACTCACGCTCCCCTTCTCCCTTTCTTTCCCTAGCTCACTTTCTTTCTCTCTTTCTGTATCTCTTCTTCTTCCCATTTTTTTTTCTTTTTCCCAAACTCAATGTCTAGCATGGTGGCTGGGTCAAACCAGACCCATCTTACTCGACCCAGGCCAGCCCCATGACTGACTCGACCCAGCTGACTCAGCGAGTCAACCCAAAACTCAAGCAAAACCTCTCCCTTCCTATTTCTCCCTCTCTTTTTTTTTTTCCTTTCTTTTCTCTTCTTTTTTTTTTTTCCTTGCTGGAATCCCAGCTGGACTAGGCCACTTGACCCAGTCAACTCAGTCAGAAACCGAGTCGACTCGGTTCCAGCTGAACAGCGGCCCCACGCTGCCTCTCTCTCACTTTTCTTCCCTTTTTCTTCTTCCTTTCTTCTTCCTCTGCTGGTCCAGACAGCGTCTGGACCCGATCAGACCACACCCAACTTGGTCAGAGGCCTGGTGTAGCAGCTCCTGGCTCTTGGTGCTGCAACAGCAGCCGCACCATCCTTTCCCTCTCTCAATCTCGCATTTCTCTCCCTTTCTCCTACTTCTCTCTCCCTCTTTCTTCCTCGTTTTTCTCTTGTTGCAATGACCAGCAACGCCTGAGCTGGGACGGAGTTCAGCCAGCCAGCGTCGGGGCAGCAAATCGGTTCGGGTCACTCCCAACCGATGTGGCAGCCACCTGAGGAAGGCGTCCACATCTCACCTCCTTCTTCCACCTTCTTTCTTTCTTTCTTCTTCTTCCTTCTTCTCCTCTCCCATTCCTTCCCTCTCTGCTGCATCTAGAACGCAACCAGCAGCAGATCATCGGTCGAGGATTGCCGAAGAAGACGATCGGCCTCCAATGGTGGATTGAAATCCGACCGGTATTCCATCGAGTTGAGTGTTAGAGGTAGTGTGTATAGGCTCAGAGGAACTCGGAGACTGGTTGGAGTGAAGTTCCAAGGAGGTTTTCATGGTGGGTTTGAGCTTGGGAGAAAACGACTGGGAGAGCTATTTTCGGTTGTTAGTTTTCTACCTAAAACCCTAGCTTTTGCAGATACTATGGATGGCTGAGATAACCCTCCAAGGGACGGTCAGGATGGAGAAAGACGGAAGCACGCGGATCGCTGAGCTGGAGTGGCAACAGTTTCCATTTTTGGAAACGTGTGTTAGTAGGGCTGTTTGTGTCAAGAACCGTGCACACGCACATGTGTTTCCACGTGCGGGAGAGGTTGGGTTTTGGTCAGCTCCACCCTCTGAAGATGATGGACGGATCGGATCATCAAGGTGGGTTGTCATGGTGGGCCACGGTTGAAGCAAACGGGCGGTATCCGTTCGCTGGCTAAACGTAGAGAGAGAGAGAGATCTCTCAGTTTATGGAAATATCGGGTCAGCCGCAGCTGACCGTTCAGGCTTGTCTGGTGCACAGCGGGTGTGCACCAGCTGTGTACACGCACCCCACCACATGGGGTCCACCGTGATGTCTGTGATAAATCTACTCCGTCTATTTTTCTTGTTGGTCCCTATTAGGATATTAGGACGTGAATGAGGCAGATCCTAAGCTTAGGTGGGGACCACAATCTGATTTGGCCTCGCATGGTGGTTTCTTGTCAAACTAGCGGTCGGATGATTTCGACGTTGGACATCAACGGTTAAAAACTCCTAATGGACCACATGAAAGGCTTTCGTTATATGTTACTAATTGATACCAACATTAATGTAAATTATTATTATTATTATTATTATTATTATTATGTATATTACTTGTAATAACAATATTTTAAAACCTCACACATATATATAAATATAATTTTAATGTTAACATATCATTAATTACATGTTGTTGTTCACACATTCATTCACATACATAATTCATAATACACAATGTCATATTTAATTAAAACTATATTAGTATTCGATAATATTGCTAAATAATATACAATTCCATCTAATTATCTAATGACTTTTGTACACATACGTATATAAAAACAATATTCAATGCTACATTATTAATTAGAATTTGATTTCATGTTCAGAAATTATTTTTCATTATAATTATTTAATATAATATTATTTTCATAATGTCTTATATACATTAAATACATATGCATCATTTTAGCATGAAATTTTAAGTCTTTACAATGTATATTCATTTCCTAGTGTATATATTTAGGTTGTATTATTTATATATTTTTATATTAAATTAATCTACATGGTAGCACCCGAGCACTGGGAAGTACAGGGTGTTACATTTATTTAAGCTGCCCATGCATCTTTCCAGCTCATTTGACAACATAAGCTGAATAGTAGCATATCAACGCTCAAGTAGAGCACTCCTTATGCTAAATGGAGGGGTTAAGCCTGGGTGGTTGATATGCTAAATGGAGGGAGGGGTTAAGCCTGGGTGGTTGATATGCTAAATGGAGGGGTTAAGCCTTCAAAGGGGCATGACCCAAATCATCATTGAATCGGATTCTAGGCAAGTGATTGATATGCTAAATGGAGGGGTTAAGCCTGGGTGGAAATGGAAAGCTTGGGTCCTAAGGATCAACCATCTGACATTATGGGGTCGAATTAACTTTGTGCATGTTTTGAGGGAAGGAAACGCACCAGCAGATTTTATGGCCTGGCGTGGCAGCGGCTCTCAATCCTTTTTGTGCTTCGACACTCTTGCGGATCTTCCCCATCAGGTCAGAGGTTCTATATTTCTCGATAAGGTTGGCCTTGGATCGATTAAAACGTTGTAAAGGTTTTGCTGTATTTGTGCAGTTTTTGGTTTCTTCCATGATAGGGCCCTGTTTTATGCTTTGGGGTGCCCGAATGTACAGGTCGTTGTTTTATGAAAGGGGTACATTTTGAAAAAAAGAAAAAGTAGAGCGTTCCATAAGAAACAATGGTGATTGAACGCCCATCTTTAAAAACTTTTTGTAGGCCACAAAAGTTCTAGATCAAGCTTATATTTGCATTTCCCTTTGTCCAGGTCTGTGTGATTTTATCAACAAGTTGGATGGCATATAAATATTACAGTTGGCTCTAGGAAGGTTTCACAGGTGGTTGTCATTATCCCTATTGTGTCATGTGGTGTGGTGCATTTGATCTTCTGATGTACTTCATTTTTGGGATCATGCCATATAATGAGCTAGAAAATGGACGGATGGCATGGATATAAAACACATACATCACGGTGGCCCCACAACACCCAAAATCATGTAGATGGGTGGTGTTGGGTCACCCCACCCAATCCACTTCTTATTTCCATCAAACGAATCCAATCTTAGAGACTAATTAAATCTGACTTACATACCTATTTAAGTTTGGCTCCACTAACTTATGGTAGTGGATTGGGAGGTGACCCTAACACTATCAAGCTAGTGGTGTCAGCATTGTGGGGTCCACAGTGATATACAATTTATCCATGCTGCCCATTTTTTTTGCCAGATCATTTTAAGAAATGAGCCCAAAAAAAAGTTGATCAAGAGCTCAAATGGACCACATGAAACAATGGTGATTGAATGTCCTCCCTTAAAAACTTCTTGAGGGCCACCAAAGTTTTGGTTTAAGCTAATAGGTGTGTTTTCTCATCCAGGTATGTGTGACCTTACCAATGGCTTGAATGGCAGTTTAACATTACAATGAGCCTCCGGAAGGTTTCACGGGTGAATGCCATTGTCCCCATCATTTTTTACAATCTAGTGCACTTGATCTTCAAATCTACTTTATTTTTGGGCTTGCCTTAAAATGAGATATTAAAACAAATGAATGACATAGATATAAAACACATACCTACCAATAAAACACATACCTACCAGTATTGCAAACCATTCAATGGAATTGGTGAGATATTTATCTTTTGGGCCTACAACACCCAACATCATGTAGACAAGTGAAACAAGTGGGGTATTTGTGTTTTCCCATCATTCAGGTATGTGTGAACTAATCAACAGGATGGATGGAAAAATGATAGTATGGTGGGCCATAGGATGGTTTCAAGGGTAGGGTGGGTGTTAATATCCCCACAGTTTTCTTTAACGTGTGGTTCACATGAGCTTCGGATTTGCCTGATTTTATGGGGTTGTCCTGAAATGAGCTGGCGAAACGGATGTGCGATGTGGGTTAAAATGTATATTTCATGGTAAGCCTCGCAATGCTGACACCATCTGGCAATTGGTTGTATTGGGTCACCTCAAATTTGTTTCTTATCAATATTGTCATCGTAATCCGATTTCATTGACTATAATTAAAACTGGCCTACTAAACTTCTTTAAGGGTCAGTTTGGGCGGTGGGATTAGAAGGGATTAGGTGGGATAGGATTCATTCGGTCCTGTCACTAGAAGAAAAACAGGAATTACCGGCGGCCAAAACCGCCCCTAAAAGTCCAAAAAACCGTCGGTATAAGAATTAGCGGCGGTCGGGCGGCTGCCGCAAAAGGGGGGCGTCGCTGCGTCATTTAGCGGCGTTCGTCTCTTTTTAGCGGCGGTTTTAGCGGCCGCCGCTATAAATGCCCTTCAGCGGCGCTTATTACTATTTACCGGCGTCTCCGCTAACAGCCGGTAATAACTGTGAAGCGCCGGTAGAAATCATAAAAGCGCCGCTAAAACGTACTGAGCTGGCAGAAAAACTTTGTAATAAACGCCGCTAAAAATAACAACAACCGCCGCTAAAAGTTGTAACGTATGCTAATGAGAGATTAAAAAACGCCTGTAAAATCTGTTTAAAATGCTGGTAAACCATTTACAGTGTAAAAGAAAAAATAATAAAAACAATTAAAAATTCTGCTAGGCTGAATCTTCTAAATCAAAAGACCTTTACAGGCTTAAATTAGCATTCAAACACAACCTGTTAATCATTTACAACCAACCACATTTACTGGGACCTGAGAATGAAAGGTTACATAATGGACGGAAAATTTACAGATTAAGACACAAAGAAAAGCAAAAGGAAAAAAGAAAAAATCAACGGACTTCAATGACGCCTGAGGCAAGACTTCTGAAATGCACCCCAAGAACTAGGACTCATGCATATAGAGGACCTTCGTCAGCACCACCCTGCCATGCATAGAGGTCAGGTAATAAAACAATATATACACTCATAATCTGAGTTACACTATCTAAAATTAAATTTTCAGTCACAAATATTTTCTGCAAAAACAACCATATCGAACGAAGTCCATATCCATCCCCATATGAAGTAGCAAAGCCCCCCTCTGTTACCAACGCTCCACCTTCGGTTACCAATGCAAAGACAAAAAGTTTACAAAACAAGTAAAATAACCAAAAAACAAATTTGATATAAAATAAAAGGAACCAATAAATACCTGTAACTAGCAGATGGAGGAGAATAGCTATGGATTTATATATATATAAATATGTGGACAGATTTTCTTCCCTTTTTCTTCAAGGATAAACTGCATCATAAGCATCATAGCATGCAACTCAATATGAGCCTTTTTATAGAAGCATTAACTAGCATACAACTCAATATGGATGGACCTGAATTCAGCACAAGGAAAGCCATATAGTGGCTTGTACCTGATGAACCTAAGTTTTTAATGTACTGACATGGGTGTGTACTAACAAGCTAACCCAAAAAAAAAAAAAAGTAGTTTTGGATTTGCGTGAGTTTTGGGAAATTGTCCTAAAATGATATGGAAAAACGAATGGAAATGGTAGATTTTCAACAAACAACATGGTGGGCCCCACCTAGGTTTATGTAATATGAAGAAATTAGCTTCTGCCATTAACACAGAAGAGGATTGCGTAGTTACTCTACCATTAGCATACTGAGTAAACTCTATGAGGCCCACCATGATTTATGTATTTTATCCGCTCTATCCATCCATTTTCCAGATAATTTTATGGCTTGAGCCCAAAAAACAAAGCATATACAATGCTCAAGTGGACCACGCCACATGAAATATTCGAATTTAACTTCTAACAAAACTTGGATGAAGGAAAAAATAAATATTAGCTTGATCCAAAACTTTTATAAAATAAGTTTTTAATCGTCAATCACCATTATTTCATATAGTGTGGCCCCCACAGATTTTGGATCTTTTTTATTTTTGGGCTATCCCCTAAAATGAGCTGACAAATGGATACATAATGTACATATTAAGAAGGGCTGCACCAAGTTGGGTCAACTTGAGTTGAACCATATTCCCTCCATAAACCTCTGATATCCCCAACTCACTTGTCCACAAGTTATAACTCACTTGTGGTTTTATCATCACTCTGTTCAACCATTGGACCATGTTATTTTAGTGTATAAGCTTAAAAATGAAGTAGATTCAAGGCTCTGGTGAAAAACATGGTGGGAATAAAACACCTACTGTTGAGAATGTGTTGGGGGCTATAAAAGTTTTGGGTCAATCTGATGTTTGCATTTTTGCCTTCATCCAGGTGTGTGTGACCTTATGAATAGGTTGGATGGAAAATAAACATCTTGGTGGGCCCACCGATGGTTTCTATGGTGCAAATCATTATAACAGCCACTTTCTATTGTGTGGTTCACTTGAACCTTAGATCCACTTAAGTTTTTGTCATACTCCTAAAATAATGTGTAAAAATGGATGGACTGTGTGGATAAAACCCATACATCACTAAGGTGCAGTCACATATCTGTTCAAGTAAAATAATCCACAAGAAGGTATGAAGAAAAAAATTGTTGAATGCTGCAGAAGCAGGAAGTACATATCTACCAAACTGGATGTCTTCCGTTAGAGTTTGTGTCCACTTTGACATCAGCTGTAATGTTCTTTTTCTTCAATTGCGTATTCACATCAGCCAGAAACAGCTCGTCAACATAAAAATGGGGGCAGAATTATCAGTTTTGTAATCCAAACCCAATGCCATAAAGTTCTTATGGAGACTTACATTTTCATCAAAATAAGACCAAGTTAATAAAACAAAAAGGATAAACTAGAATGAAATCAGAGCTTCTTAAAAGGTTTCATCTTAAGCAATTTGAAACAGGCCTATTATGAAAAGAGAGATTGCATTTCTCCATTTCAAATGGATGGAATTGCTCAAAGGCCCATAATGAAAAGAACAACTATCTATGGATGTTACCATATTTTCTTGGCATAGCTTATGCAAGTTTTCTTGTTTTGTTGTTGTAAGGAATATACATTCATTCTCCTTTGTTGCAACTTTAACAGCAACATCTTTGAACTGCATGTACATGTGAATGGATAATTTCTGCATGAAAGTAGTTCGAAATCAAATGAATGGATGCTACTCACGATTAAGATTTTCAGATAGAGGTATGGGAAAGGCATAGTAAAAAAATACCTTCTTAAAAGAAAGCCTCCCTCTTTTTAAAGACACCAGGTAGTCTCGATGGCATGGTATATTTTCAGACATTAAACTCTAGCAAGCAGATGATAACTCCATTACTCTAACAGTACTTAGATACCATCAGAAAGAAAGAAAATACAACATCTTAATGTTCACTGGTTATTAATTCTGACAAGTGAGACCCATGCTTAATCCAAATCATTTTTGCCCATTTCCAACTAAGCCAGCCTCATCAACAAAACTACGAGATGCCAGCAATAGCTATGGAGTTGAGCTAACTTCTAATCATATTTCAGTAGAAATATTTCAGACCCTTTTCATGCATAGATACCATTTTCTTAGGTAAGTGTCATTTACACCCATCTGCAAAAGAGCTGTTCAGGTACTTCTAATCAGATGATACGTAGTTTTATCCAAAACTGGATGAAGGCTAATCCGCAAAAGAAAATTCACCAAAAGTTGTTTTTATCCGAAAGACACAAAATACTCCCTCTAGGACAAGGATACACATTTGGATGTGCAATGAAGCTTGGTGATTTTTCTTTTTACCAGATGCATCACAAACAAAATATATGTAGGACACATGTAGATACAATAACTATTTTTTGTGTTTTATCAAATAACCTCTAAATGCAAACTTAAAATTTTATCTGATCGAGAAGTTCCACTACATGGGCTATGAAAATCATGATCAAGATGATAAAAACATAACAATTCAAACCATAAGGACTAACCACATCAGCCTCTCTGAGGACATCTTCCATGGTAGCAGCTCTCTTCCACATCACAGGTTGCTCACCATTGGATTTCAAGAACTGCCCATAAGCTGCAAAGGAATTACAGGGAGGGACCAACAAAGAAATTCAATTTTCAGTTTGACCTTAACAAGAAATGGCAGGCAACAGTAAAATGGTAGGGAAAAAGAAAAAAGAAGAAGAAGAAAGGAAGACATGCCTGTTACAAACTTCTCAAGTCGAGTGGCCTGATACAGATCATAGTATATGAGGTTCATTTTGAAACCCTCAATCTGTTAAAGAAGAACAAATCATAGTCAAAGACTGTCTTTAATGACCTGAACAGATTCATGAAATGATAATCATGAAGCAAGTAACAATGTGTAGAAAACCCATCTCAAATCCAAACTTTTTTTCCCTTCCATGCAACAAACCAATCCATCCCTAATCCAAATAAAAAATTTATGCACACAGTTTATGCCTCTGTAACTGCTAACAAATGAGAGTAGCAACCTTTGGTGGAAAATGATGAACTGTCGATGGAAATGGGATCAGAACTGTCGACGGAAAATGATGCACCTTTTGCCTGATCTCGATATGTATAAATGAGACTAGGGGGTCACTGATCAAAACCACTGATATGATGGTTCTTAATATGGATGCCAAATGAAAAAAAAAAAAGAAAAGAAAAAAAAAAACATCCCATAGATATGATGGTCCCTAATATGGATGCCAAATGAAAAAAATTAATTAATTAATTAATTAAAAATCCCATAATGTGAAATTCGAACCATCAAAACTGCCCTTTTCCTGTTGAATGTGGACCGTTGCTGTAATTTTTACCTTAATGTCTGTTTAACAATTGAAGATTCATGATTATACATATGGGAGATTTTTGTAAATGGTCCATCCACTGTCAGCCCCATCATATAAATGATCTGTACTACTACTGATTGTGGGCCTCCTTGTGTAAAGAAAAAAAAAAAAAAGCCTGAGCACACGAAGCATATTGTACAAGGTTGAGCAAGCATGGTACAAGACTACAAAGTTTCCATCGGCATGAGCAACGACAAAAGTGCCTTCACTTTCAGGAACCCATGCGATGCTGGTGCATTGACTGTAGAAAATAATATTTGCAGCTTTAGGCTAACAAGCACATGAGATCTTCTACAGGAACAAACGAGCATCAAGTCATCTAAGAAATGAATGGCTAATACAAAAGGAAAGGAAGAACAACATATACACAGTACACACGCTTGATTAGGTACACAGAAACATTCCCTAAAACATAAACATTACTGCATTTTACTCCTTCATGCAAACAAACACATTCCCTAAAACATACACATTACTGCATCTTACTCCAGCATGCAATTAGTTGCAAGGAATTACAAAGAAAATATGAACTTGAGTCACATTAGTTTGATTGGGCTGCAATCTCAGATTTTGATTTGAACATAGAACAAATATCTCAGGCTGCAATCTCAGATTTTGATTGGGTTGTCCAAACATTACCCAAACAAATCAATCATCCTGCCTAGTCCATTTTAACCAGATTACACTTATAAAAGTTACACTCTTGCCCACTGCTGCTCCTGCTGTTGAACTCAGCAATGCCGACTTCCGTTCAAGAGAGTTGAACTAGAACATTTACAACAACTGCTACAGAAATCAGATCACAATCTGAGATTTTACACCACCTCAGCTGACACTGAAAGGACCAAATCCCTGTCAGCATCTAGATGGCCACCTTAGTGGGCCAAGACTTTGGCCAGCTCACCCAAAAATGTGACAGACCCTAGACTGAAGTGGGCCATGCCACAGGAAAAAGTGATGATTGAACGCTTATCATTGAAACCTTCCCCAGGGTCACTGAAGTTTTGTATCAGTCTAATATTTGTGTTTTCTGTTCATCCTTACGGGTATAATTGAAACTGTATGAACAGTTTGGATGTCATATAAATATCATGGTGGGCCCAAGGAAGTGTCAATGGTGAGTTTTTCCATCCCCACTGTTTTGTGGCCCATTAGAGTTTCAATCCCCACTGTTTCCTGTGGTGTGGCCCACTTCAGGTTTGGATCTGCTTCATTTTTAGGCTCATGCCTTAAAATAAGCTGGCAAAATTGATGGACTGCCTAGATAAAAACACATACATTATGGTAGGGTCCATGGAGCTTTGACACCAGCTAGCTGGGGCTGCTGAGCTGGTTATCTCACGCTTGTCCGACACTGATTTCACATGTTCATCTCTATGTCACATTGCATTCCTAGTTGTTCATTGGGAGACTTGTTTCTTTGCTTTCTCACTACTTGTATGTCTTGTGAATACAGGGTGATCGTTGAGAAATATTTTGACTTTGAAATAAAGTGACGAATACATAGATTTCTCACCAAATTGTTCACCATGCTCTCTTCTGTTTTTGTGAATGAAAGATATCATGAAAATTTTGCTTTTGGTGAAGCAATTGCAAATACCCAAATTCCTAAAAACGACAGACTGGTACTTTTGGTGAAATACCCAAATTCCTGAAGATGACAAACTGCAGTAGCATGCATCTTCCAGTTCCAGCCAAAGCTGCTGTCCCATTTCTATATGTGTTTATGTCTGCTCGGGCATATTCAAGCTCAGGAATAATATTGTCAATATTTATGTAGAGTGGCAGTCTCAGTGGATTTGTTCAATCTTTGATCGGGTTTCTTGCCTGTCAAGAAATGCCTTATCTGTGGTTGATTGTTGGTTGAACACATTTCTGGTTAAACCTAGCCTATCAACTCACCGGGGCTCAGCCTAGGCCTAGCAAAATCAAATTTTTTAATAGAGGTGAGGGTCCCCCACCAAAATCAGATTCAGGCTTAGTCTTGATGAACATGTGAAATCAGTGTCACTAACCAAGCCGCATCTCCATGATACACACCATATGGGGGCCATCTCTGCAACACTGTATGCAGAAGTTATTCACATGGACCAAAGCTTGTTCACATCATCGCCCATGAAAAACGTTTTCACCTACTCAAAGTTTCTCATCTTCTCGTGTGGGACCGACTGTGATTGGATGTTTTTTTTTTTTTTTTTTTTTTTTTTTTTTTGTGTGTGTATTATAGTTTTATAAGATGGCCTACCAGATGGTTGGATGAGCTGGATTGAATTTTTGGGTGATCTGGTCAAGTTGGTCATGGTGCAACTATTGCAGGGGTTGGATCTCATAATCACTGTCTGGGCTTTAACACTAATATCAGACTGATCTGAAACTTCTGTGGCCCACAAGAAGTTTTGATGGTGGTTGTTCAATCACCACTGCTTCTTGTGGTGTGGCCCATTTGAGATTTGAAAATGCCTTATTTTTGAAATGACGTCCTAAAATGATCAAATGTAATGGATAAATGAAGTAGATATAACACAGACATTTTAGAAGTTGATTTCCATTAAAGAAGTTGTACAATTCCATGTGCATGAGCAATACCAGAGTATGCATGGTTTCAGTAGGAGCAGAGCAGTTGCCACCAGGAGCCAAGAAACATTAAATCTAAGAAATCACAAAAATCAATGTGATTACATAACCAAAAGCTATCACTAAGAAATATCCACATCCTAGCCATTTTTCTTGTAGTGAAAAGAAATAAAAGAACATCACCAAATCAACTAGATTTGCTTAATACTAGGCTGATAGAAAAACATTACTCAGTAAATAAAAACAATTCAAAAGAAATATTTAAAAGACACTCAATGAGAAAGAGGATAGATGTCTTACAGAGATAGCCCCATCTGCACAAAAGGGATGAGCCTAACACAACCGAACTGAATTTGACCTCAACCAATATAATATTAAGTTTGTTGACATAAAGCCTTTCCTGCCGTAAAGAGACTTCATTACTTGAACCCTATAAAAGATAAACAACAATAACAGTTATAAATTGCAATAGTATATGAAGTGTAAATTAAAGAAACAGAAATTGCAACTAATTAAAGAAACATAAACGATATAAAAGAGTTTTCATGTGTGTGACTGTAATTCTCTTGGATTTGCAACCCACCACATGAAACAGTAACTCTACCCCAACCTATACATCAAGTACTAACTATGCCTCAACCAAAATCTGACCTAAAGAAAAATAATGTGAGAGAGTTAAAATAACAAAAGGAAAAGAAGATGAAATGGAAATGCATGGAACAGCTCTAGAGATACCTGATATCAGCAACGTTTTGTTCCAAGTGATGTGCACTCACATTTAATCACTGAAGTTTACTAGTTATCTCTACTATATATAATGCCAATACCGTTGGACAATTTTACTCTCACATTTAATCCTCACAACATTGGTTGAGCGAGGCTAAATTCATCATAAAAAATGTAGCTGGTTGGGAGGGAACAATTGAGATTTTACCGTACAAAGGATGGCATGCATTGCAGCAAGTATAACATTAAAGCTATGTGGGCCCACCATGTTGCCTATGCAAAATCCACTCTGTCCATCAGGTGCTTTCCAAGATCATAGGCCCTGCAGCAAAAAATCAGACATTTATAGCTCAACCGGGCCTCAAAACAGGTAACAGTGGGATGGACCCCACGGTGGATGGACAAATAGAGAATGTGCTTAAAGACAATGATAGTACAAGGTGAGACTTGAGAGTGCAACTAAACTCACACTTCCAACTGTCTTTTGAACAGCTGCAACCCATTTGAAAGTCCTCTTAGATTCGAGTGTTCGCACTCGAAGCTTCAGATCACCTTGCTCCTGCAAAAGAGATGCCCATGCAGTTCAAGGAAGTTGATACTAGGACAAAACCATCGATGGAGCACCACATTAACCTGATACAGTCCCAAAACAAAGCGATACGACCCTATATTGGTGGTGAACAATATGATACACTAAAACCGATTGTTAAACCTTATAAGATAGATTTCACATACAGCTAAAAAGATATTTAAATAGTATAGTCAAAACACACTCCAAGCACGAAATGCTGCTTCAGTCTTTGTTATTACAACTGAGATGTAAAGCCTCCAAACAGCAATTGTGGAGACTGTAATTTACAAAACACAATCAAATTGTGGAGTTGTTAGCTATTGCAAATTGTATGGTTTATGAGGAACAAAGCAAGTTTTTGTTGCTTAAAAACTCCAAAATATTGATCTCTCTGCGAGGAATATGATTTTATAATCGGCATTGTTAATTGTTTTGAGTGATATTATGCAAATAAGCCAATTCAGAAGATCTTAAATGATGTTATGGAAACATATCCTGCAAGGAATAAGAAGACCAAGTTGATGCTGATGCATTTTGCAGGCTTGCTATCATTTAGTTTTTATAGAGGACCTGAATTCATATGGAAGGGATGCTTTTTATGTTGATGACATTTGATGAATCTCCTCATCTTTGAAGAGGGTAACTTAGAAGCATTGAAGTCATTGCTTGGCTGTATGGAGAAGCCTTCCTTTCCTACATCTTGTGCAGCTAAAATCCCAGATGTAATCCCTTCTTGCTAAAATCAAAAATAGAAACTCAACATTTCAAGGATCTTGTGCAGCTTGTATCCAAATTTCAGGCTGTCAAGTTAAAAAGCATCCGAAAGGGCAAAAACATTAAGGTCGCATTTGGATGCACAAGTGAACATAATTACAAACATTCAGTTTAATCAAGAGAATTACAAAATGAGAATTTGTAGCATTCTAAGTCAAGAAATGGCCATCATGTTAATAGAAAGTAGCAATTCCCTAAAATCTAAAGAAAATCCAGAGACACCATCTCTTAAAGGAGAAATATATATATATATATATATATATATATATATATATATATATATATATATATATATATATATATATATATATATATATATAAGAAGAATCAGAAGGGAAAAACCTAATCAAATGAGCAGATCCAGGGAAGTTTATTATATTGAGAATCCAAAGCAAACATATATCAACTTCAGCAACAACATGTTGAGATTGAACTTACCATCAACATTCAGCAAGAAAATGACAACAAAGATCCAAAGGTAACAGCTGCAATGAAAGTGAATTGAAAGGAATCAGAATTTCAGAACAAAGAAGAAGAAGAAGAAGAAGAAGAAGAAGCATTCATCCTCAAGTATATATGCAGTATGCCAAATGAACAAGACCCCATGCTAAAAAAATAATAATAAAATAAAAATAAAAATAAAACTGCCAGTTTGGGAATAAGACAGACACACATGTTCACAATCCAAAATGAGAATGCAGCGGTAACAGGTCTGACCTGTTATTCTTAAATTCTCATTACAGGACAGATTTTGCTGATACAAAGAGGACCTTAGCCTTGAGTGTTAAGTATCTAATCAAACTATAGTGCTCACTTTATGAAGAGAAGGAAAATGTCACACAGTGCAATTACAGGTTTAACCATCTCTCAAAAAACTAAAAAGAAAAGCTACTTGCAAGTGGAAGAGGCAGGTTGATGTCTAGTAGGCAACTGAATACAGAACCTCTTCCCAAGTGGGGTGTGTGTACTAACATGCTAACCAATAGTTCTTTTTTTTTTTTTTTTTTTTTTTTTTTTTTTTTTTTTTTTTAAGTACAGAACCCATGGGAATATAAGAAAACAGCATGATCCCTGCTAGCAGCAGTTGCACTGCTCCATGTGGACATGCCCTGGCCAAGGAATCAGGGCAATCCACTCATCAGGTTGGTCACATGTCCTCAAAAGAAATGGATGGTTAAAAAAATATTGATCTCTGGTCCACATTCCATGTACATGATTGGCCCACATGTATCAAATGACATGTGAATGTCACAATTTAGTGAATCTTGGAGGAAGAAAAATCACAGTTGAATGCACTTACAGACTTGGTATCGATGATTTGAGTATTTTTATATTACTATGAGCTATTCTTGGTTAGGAGGAATGGATGTTTGGAAGATCAAGGATATTGCTAGATTGCATGAGTTAATCTGAGAGCCTAGCAAGTGACAAAAAGAGCTCCAGTAATGGGTTCTCTGATAAAATGGCAAATTCAACTCCTATAACAAGACTTGGAGAGATGTTTTGTTTTGTTTTGTTTGTTTTTCTTTTTCTTTCTTTCTTTCTTTTTCTAAGGGCTCCTTGCAAAGGAGTGAGTATTAGGTTTCCATTTAACAACCTCCATAAGGCCTCATGAGCCTTATGTAATCACAAAGAGAGAGACAGGAGACTCAGAATGAGCAGTGAAGCACAAAGTACAGCAGAGATGTCGACAACATACGGTGTTGGAAAAGCTATGTGAACCCCACCAGGATGTATGTGTTTAATCCATACCAAAAACCAAAGGGAACTGAAACTCCATACCAAAAACCAAAGGGAAAAGCAATAGGAAACAGCAAAAAAAACTTTAAAAATAAAAAATTAAAAAAAAACAGAACAAAACCCAAAACCAAACCACCCGCAAGATGCAGATCAAAATTTTCCACCATGTATGACATGCATGCAATTTCTAAGTGCCTGCGTATCATCCATCACACTTTGCAAGATATTTCAGACATGATGAAACCGGAGAGAGAGAGAGAGAGAGAGAGAGAGAGAGAGAGAGAGAGAGAGAGCGAGAGAGAGAGAGAGAGAGAGAGAGAGAGAGAGGAGAGAGCATACTGTTGCGGCTGTTGGAGAAGGGGAGCTACTGCTGTGGCTATTGCTGGTGCTTCTTCCTCTTGCAGGTCTTCTCGGACTTTGGCGTGTTCCGGCAAGGAGGGCAACGACTGAGAGATCAGCGTCTTCAACAAGCAATGGAAGCCATATCAAGAGAGGCCGGAGTGGAGTGGAGCGACGTTGGAGAGAGAAAGACTTTCGGGATTTGGGGATGGGGAGCGCGATTTGGGGATGGGACGATTTGGGAGAGAAGAGGGAAGAAGGGTTTTTGGGAGAGAAATATTGGCGCGCGCGATTCGAAAATGGGGCGATTTGGGAGAGGAGGGAAAAAAAAGGGTTTTGGAGAGATACGGGGGTGCGATTTGGGGATGAGATTCGGGAGGGGCGATTTAGGAGAGGAGGGAAAAAAAAGGGGTTTTGGAGGCGGGCGCGATTTGGGGATGAAATTCGGGATGGGGAAAGGATTTTTTTTTTTTTTTTTTTAATTACTCCAGCGGCAGTGGCTTATCCGTACACGGGCGGCTGCGTAAAAACGCCGCATGTTTTATATATACACGGGCGTTTTTTTGTGGCCGCCTGTCCTAAAACCGCCCCTGATAGCCATTTTTCTTGTAGTGTGTGCCAGTTCCACGCCATGTTTGGGAAGAATGAAAAAGCGTGGAATTACATTAAATGAAATTGCATTGGGTCTCGTGCTAATTTCACTCAATGTTTGAGAAGTTGTGTAGGTCCCACCATGATGTGTGGGCTATATCCACACCCTCCACCCATTTATCAAGATTATTTTAGAGAATGGGCCGAAAAATAAAGTAAATCTAAAGCTCAAGTGGACCCTACCATAGAAAGCAACAGGGATTGAATACTTACTGTTGAAAACTTCTTTAAGGTTATATAAGTTTTGGATCTACCTCATTTTTAGGCCCATGCCATTAAATGAGGTTACAAAACAAATGAACGATCTAGATATAACACATGTGTGTTATTCTCAATAATTTCAAATGATGGCGGGTATATCCATTCAATATACCACCGATATAATCAACAAAGCATGGCATTAATTTTATCCCGTGGCAATAGGGGACAATCCCAGCCATGGATAATAATTGTGTTTTTTAAATCCCATCCCACCTAATCCCTTCTAATCCCACTGCCCAAACTGACCCTAAGTTTGCACCATCAACCTATGGAAGTGGATCAGGTGGTGACACCAATAATACCTAGCTAGGTGGTGTCAGGTGTTGTGGCACCACCATCCTCGTTTGTCCATCCATTTTACTAGCTTATTTTATGGCATGAGCCCAAATTGCAGCGGATCAACAGGCCAAGTGGAGCACCCCCATCGGAAACAATTGTGATTGAATGCCCCCATTTAAAAACTTCTTGGGGGCCACAAAAGTTTGGATTAAACCTATATTTTCATTTTCCCCTTGTCCAGGTTTGTATCATCTTTTTTTCTTGACCTTACTAACAGGGTGGGCCCTAGGATAGTTTCTTGGATTGGTGTCATATTACTTGTTATTTCTCATGGTGTGGTCCACTTGGGCTTTAGATTTGCTTCGTTTATTGGGTTCGTACAATAAAATGACTTGGAAAAATGGATGGATGGTGTGGATATAAAACGCATACATCACGGTGGCCCCACAACACCCAATACAACGTAGATTAGTGTTGAGGTCACCATCCAATCGCTTCCTATCAACATCATATGAATCAAATCTTGAAAATTAGGATTAAAACTGGCTTACATGGCAAGTGGATTGGGTGGTGACCCTAACCCCACCAATTTAGGTGGTGTCAGGCACACATTGTAGGGCCCACTGTGATGTATATGTTTTATCCACACCATCCATCCATTTCTCTAGTTCAATTTAAGGCATGAGCCCAAAAATAAATTTGATTAAAAGGTTTAGTGGAGCACACCACAAGAAACAATGGTGAATAAATGCTCCCATTATAAAAGCTTCTCAGGAGCCACCAAAGTTTTAGATCAAATTGATATTTGTGGTTTCCCTTCATTCAGGTTTATGTGACATTATTAAATGGTTGGATGACAAATAAAAATTACGGTGTGATGTCAAAAGTTTGGATGGTTAGTAAACATTATAGTGTGCCCTTGGAAGTTTTCAACCGTAGCCGTCATTATCTCAATTATTTCCTATGGTGTGGTCTACTCTACCGTTGGATCCACTTCATTTTTAGGTCACGCCCTAAAATGAGATGGCAAAATGGATTGGACGGTGTGGATATAAAACCCATACATCGTGGGTCACCACCCTATTCGCCCCACTTAAATGCCAACCACTTAAGGAAGTGGATTGGGTGGTGACCCCAACACCACCCAACTAGGTAGTGTCATGCACTGTAGGGCCATTGTGATGTATGTATTTTATCTATGCTGTACATCCATTTTGTAAGCTCATTTTTGAGCTCATGCCAAAAAATGAAGTTTATCAAAAGTCCCAGTGAACAACACCATAGAAAACAGTGGCAGTTAAACATCTGCCACTAAAAACTACATTGGAGCCACATGAGTTTTGGATCAAGTGGTATTTGTCTTTTCTCATCATATATCTACTTATGTGTGAACTTATCAATAGTGATGAGTGTAAAAATGACATTATCCGGGCCCAAGAAGGTTTCACCGGTTGTCTCCCTACTGTTTCCTTCTGCGTGTGCTCACGTGAGCTTTCGGATTTACTTGACTGCTGGTGTTGTGTCCTTAAATGACTTGGCAAAACAAACTAATGATTAGGTTGTGTTGGGTCACCACTCAATCTGCTTTCTATCATTGTCATCTTCACCTAATCTTATCATCTATCATTTAAAGTGGCTCACGTGAGCTTTCGGATTTACTTGACTGCTGGCGTTGTGTCCTTAAATGACTTGGCAAAATAGACTGATGACTAGGTTGTGTTGGGTCACCACTCTATCTGCTTTCTATCATTGTCATCTTAACCTAATCGTATCATCTATCATTTAAAGTGGCTTACTAAACCTCTTTTAATTTTGGCCACTAACCTCGGAAGTGGATCAGGCGGTGACACCAATTTGCTACCTTGTTAAGTGGTGTCAGGCGTTGTTGTGTCAACCATGATCTATGTATTTTATCCTCACTGTTCATCTGTTTTTCTAGCTCATTTTATGGGATGAGTCAAAAATATAGTAGCGGATTAATAGGTCTAGTCGAGCACCCTATAGGAAATAATGATGATTGAATGCCTACCTTTAAAATTTGGTTGAGGGGTACAAAAGTTTTTTAATTATTAAGCTTATAGTTTCATTTTCACCGTGAACAAGTCTACATGACCTTATCTACAAGTAGGATGGCAAATAAACGTTACGGTGATTAAATCTCTGCCCCTATATTATTGAATGTTTATCTTTTGAGAGGAAAAAAAATTATATGATGGGCGTTAGGATAGTTTATGTGACCTTTTCAACTGGTTAGATGGAAAAAAGATAATTTACAGTGGGCTTTGGAAAAATTTCAATGGCTATTGTTTCCTATGGTGTGTTCTAGTCTAGTCAAGCTTCAGATCTGGTTCACTTTTGGGCTCATGCATTATAAATAATTTCAATACATAAAATGATAATATATCTAATTTCTAAAATAATTTAACATGGGAAAAAAGATTCCAAACTTTAAAAAAAAAAAAATTATAGAGAAAAAGATAAAGAAATCAGATATTTCTTTAAATAATTGGATGATTCAATTTTTAGTTCAGATATTTCTTTAAATAATTGGATAATTCAATTTTTAGTTTTCTTAAAATTAAAAATTTTGAAATACTTTATAAAGAGAAAAAGATAATAACTATTATTTTTAGAATAAGTTTATTATAGAAAATATAAAAAAAATACCTGGATTCAGTTTTCATAATAAAACAGTTTTTAATAAAGAAGACATGGAGTCGGAACACAAGACTTTTAGATCCTGCTGTATCTCTCAACTGAGCTATCTAAGTAATATTGTTAAATTTAATAATAGAGTAAGAACGGATGCGGATTGCATCCCACCACGGTGTGGACGGAAAAGGAAGGGCCTCTGTGGGGCCATCATGATATATGGGTTTTATCATATAAGCTAAAAAGTGAGGCCGGGTGATCCAAGACTCAAATGGACCACATCACAGGTAGGAAGCCGACGTGATAATAACGTCCAGTATTGAAACCTTCGTACGGCCACTATGATGTTTGGATTTCTTTTGCACCCGCTGGTGTAGAGTACGTGTCTACGTATGCGCCCAAAGCACCCGTGAGAGGAAGCGGATTGCGTAGTAATTCACTACGCGTAGCGTAGCGTACTGAGTAAACTCTGTGAGGTCTACCATGATTTATGTATTTTATCCGCTGGTCTTTCCATTTTAACAGATAATTTTAGCACTTGAGACCAAAAATGAAACATATACAATGTTTAACTGGACCACACCACAGGAAACAATTCTTCAGCGCCATAGAAGTTTTGGATCAAGATTATCTTTCATCAAGATAAAACAGTTACATCACGGTGGGCTCCACAAAGCCCTGCCCGGACGGATTACCGTCCGGGCGGGGGTAGGACGCAATCCGCGTCCGAATGTTTTAACCTTGGGAATCATTTCATGTTTTGAATTATACTCTAAAAAATGATATCACCAAATATATAGATAGAAGGTGTAGATGAAATAAATACATGATATCCTTTGAACCTTCATGCAGGTTAGAGTTCGTTCGCTGACGTTCATACTGCTCGAAGTTCGAGGCACGCCACCGCCAATCTTCGCACGGCACGTAACCACACCACCTAAGTCCGTGGTGTGTGGTCGACCGGCCCATACACTTCCCCCAGCGCGGTGGAAACGGATTGGCTACTCCCCCTGACACCAGCCAATGGCTGATGGTCGGTGCTATGTGGGCCCCACCATAATGTATGTGTTTCATCCATGCTCTCCATCTATTTTTACAGATCATTTTACGGTATGATACCAAAAATGAGGTATATCCCAATCTCAAATGGACCACATTGCAGGAAACAGTGTTGAATGAGTGTCGACCATTAAAAACATTTTGGAGGCCATAAAAGTTTTGGATCAAGCTGATCTTTGTTTTTTCCCTTCATCTGGGCCTGTATGACCTAATCAACAGATTGGATGTTAAATAAACAGTACAATAGGCCTTAGGAGGATTTTAATGGTGGATATCCAATTGCTATTGTTTTCATGTGGTGTGGTCCACCTGAGACTTATATCCCTCTCATTGTTGGTAGAAAGCCCTAAAATTATATGTAAAAATGGATGAACGGAATGGATGAAACACATACATCATGGTGGGGCCCATAGAGCACCGACCACCAGCCACGGGGCTGCTGTCAGGGGGAGTAGCCAATCCGTTTCCCAGCGGGGTTCATTACCTGAAGTGACTGCATACGGAGCGGATTACGGGCTCCTCGGCCTCAGCTAACACAACGCTGCCTTGACCGTGCGGCTTTGGTGTGCATATATACGCCATTCATCTATTGTCGAGCTCATTTTAGAGCATGAACCGAAAAATGAAATAGATCTAAATCACAAATGAATCACCCCACAGGAAATAATGATGATTTACCATTAAAAACTTCTCAGGGAGGGATCGATGACAAAAGTAATTAATCAAGCTTATATTTGTTTTTTCCCTTCATCCATTTCCATGTGATATAGTGAACAGGTTGGATGAAAAATAAACATTATAATGGGCCATATAAATTTTTTAATGGCATGCATTCAATCATCATGTCTTCCTATGCTGGGGTTCTCCTGAAAATTGGATCTGCTTCTTTTTAGGTACATGCATTAAAACGAGCTGGAAAAACATATCAACAGCGTAGATGCCACATTCTCAAATGGTTGGATTGAAAATAAAAATTATGGTGTGATGTCAGAAGTTTGGATGGTTAGTAAACGTTATAGTGTGCCCTTGAAAGTTTTCAACGGTCGCCATCATTATCCAAATTATTTCCCATCGTGTGATCCACTCTACTTTTGGATCCGCTTACTCAGTACCCTTTTATCGTACCGAGTAAACCCGGTTGGGCCTACTATGAAAATAAGTGGTTTATCCACACTGTCCATACATTTTTTCAGCTCATTCAAGGGGTTGAACCCAAAGTTGAAGCATATTCAACTCTCAAAGTGGATCATAGGACAGGAAACAGTGGGAATAATGATTTCCACCGTTGCAACCTTCCTAGGCCTTACGGTGATTGTCATCCAAGCTGTTAATAATATCACACAGGGCATGGATGAAAGGAAAAAAACAAATTTAAGCTTAATACAAAAATTTTTGACACTCAAGAATTTTGCAATTGTACAAGTTCAATTCACACTGTTTCATGTGGTGTGGTGCATTTTAGCTTTGGATATCCTTCAATTTTGGACACATGGTATAAAATTATCTAATAAAATAGATGGATGGAGTGGATAAAATACATAGATCATGGTAAACCCTACAGTGTTTACTCAGTACGACAAGCGTAGTGAGTTACTCAGCACGCAATCCGCTTCCCTTAAATGGCAACAACTTTAGGAAGGATTGGGTGGTTACCCCAACACCACCCAACTAGGTAGTGTCATGCATTGTAGGCCAATTATGATGTATGTGTTTTATCTATGTTGTACATCCATTTTGTAAGCTCATTTTTAACCTCATGTCAAAAAATGAAGTTTATCAAAAGTCCTGGTGGACAACACCATAGAAAACAGTGGCAGTTAAACATCTGCCTCTAAAGACTTCTCTGGAGCCACATGAGTTTTGGATCAAGTGGTATTTGTGTTTTCTCATCATATATCTACCTATGTGTGAACTTATCAATAGTATGGGGTAAAAATGACATTATCTCAGCTTAGATAGGTTTCATGGGTGGTGTCTCCCTACTGTTTCCTGTGGCGTGGTTCACGTGAGCTTTGGATTTACTTGACTGCTGAGTTGTGTCCTTAAATGACTTGACAAAACAGACTGAGGAGGACTAGCTAGGTTGTTTTGGGCCACCACTGAATCCGCTTTCTATCATTGTCATCTTAACCCGATCTTATCAATTACCATTTAAAGTGGCTTACTAAACCTCTTTTAATTTTGGCCACCAACCAAGGAAGTGGATCAGGTGGTGACACCAATTTGCCATACCTTAGTAGGTGGTGTCAGGCATTGTTGTGTCTACTATGATCTATGTATTTTATCCTTGCCATCCATCTATTTTTCTAGCTCATTTTATGGCATGAGTCCAAAATATAGGAGTAGATTAATAGATCTAGTCGAGTACCCTATAGGAAATAATGGCGATTGAATGCCTACCTTTAAAATTTGGTTGAGGGCTACAAAATTTTGTGAGTAAGCTTATACTTTCATCTTCATTGTGTACAAGTCTACGTGGCCTTATCCACAAGTTGGATGGCAAATAAACGTTATGGTGATTAAATCTCTGCCCCAATAGTATTGAATGTTTATCTTTTGAGAGGAAAAAATATATTATGGTGGGCCTTAGGATGGTTTTTTTAGATGGGTGTCATTTTCCTCACATTTTCCTTTGGTGTGGTCCACTTGAGCTTCATAATTGCTTCATTTTTGAGCTCATGTGATAAATTGACATGGCTAAATGAATAGATGGCATAGATATAAAACACACATATCACGGTGGGCCCTATAACACCCCACAACAAGTACATGAGTGGTGTTGGGGTCGCGCCACCAATCGCTTCTTCTCATCATTATATGAATATAATCTTAGCAACGTAACTATGGTTAAAATACCTTTTTAAGTTTGGCACCACCCACCTAGGGAAGCCGATAGGGTGGTGACCCCAACACCACTCATTTAGGTGGTGTCAGGTGTTGTAGGGCCCATTGTGATGTATATGCTTTATCCACATCATCCATCCACTTTACAAGCTCAATTTAGTATATGATCTTAGAAATGAAGATGATCAAAAGCTTAATCGGTACACACTACAGGAAATAGTGGTGACTTAATGCCCACCATTAAAAACTTCTTGGGGCCACCAAAGCTTTGGATCAAATTGATATTTGTATTTTGTCTTTACCAAGGTCGATGTGACATTATTAAGTATGGGTTGGATGGCAAATAGGAATCACCTTGGTATGTCAAGATGTTGGATGGTAAATAAACATTACAACGTGCCATTGGAAGTTTTCAACCGTGGCCGTCATTATTACAACTGTTTCTATAGTGTGGTCCACTCGAGTTTTGGATTTGCTTCATTATTTTTGGATCCATGACCTAAGATAAGATGGAAAAACAGATGGATGATTTGGATATAAAACCCATACATCATGGTGGTCCCATAATGCCCAACACATCACCATCCAATCTGCTTCCTATCTCCATCATCTCAATCCAATCATATTAAATATCATTAAAGCTTAGATGGTAGATAAGCATTATAACGTGAGAGGTTTTCAAATGTGGCTATCAATATTGCAACTGCTTCATATGTGTGATCCAATTGAACTTTACATCTGATTCATTTTTGAACCCATCCCCTAACATGAGATGGCAAAACTGATGGACTCTGTGGATATAAAAACCATAGAAGGGGTTGGTCCCATGATGCCCAACCCGTCACCACCTTCTTTTTTTTTCAACCATATTGATTGACATTAAAGCTGACTTAAATGGCAACCACCTATGGATGCTGATTGGGTGGTGAGCCGCCCCGACAACTTAGTGGTGTCATGTGTTGTGGGGCCATTGTAACGTATATGTTTTATTCATACCATGCATTCATTTTGCAAGCTCATTTTAAACCGTGAGCCTAAAAAGGAAGCTAACCAAAAGCTCCAATGGACCACACCATAAAAAATCGTGGTGATTGAAGGCCTGCTATTAAAAACTTCCCAGGGGCTACAAAAGTTTTGGATCAATCTGATATTTGTGTTTTTCCTTCAACCAGGTTTATGTAACCTTTTCAGCTGGTTTATGTAACCTTTTCAGATGGCAAAAGATAGTTTACAGCGGGCCTTGGAAAAATTTCAATGGTTGGTGTCATTATTCCTATTGTTTCTTATGGTGTGGTCTAGTCTAGTTAAGCTTCAGATCTGGTTTACTTTTTGGCTCATGCCTTAAAATGAGCTGGTAAAACAGATGAATGACCTCGGTAAATGACATGATCGCTCCGCAGCCTACCCTGATATAAAACACATGTATCACGCTGGGTGTTGTTGGATCGTCACACAATCCAATTCATATCTCTCAGTCCACCTATGCCAACACCATGATTACATTAGACTCGAATGCACCGACCTAGGAAAGTGGAATAGATGGTGACCCTGATACCTGGGGTATGGGCAATGTGGCCCACTGTCATGTATGCATTTTATCTATGGTTAATCTGTTTCGTCAGCTCATTCTAAGATATGATTCTAAAATGAAGCAGATCAAAAGCTTAGGTGTATGTTTTAACCATGCTGTTCAACTCAAAAATGAAGCAGATCAAAAGCTCAAGTGGGCCATACCACAGGAAACGGTGGTGGTTGAACGTCCATCATTAAAAACACCCCGAGGGTTATAAAAGTCTTTGTGACCCTGTGGGCAGGTTGAATGGGTTATATAATACTCTAGCAGCGTATAACACTGGACATAGGCTCATTAAAATTGTACACGTGGCATACATTATAAAAAATTAAACTGATGATACTATGGAGCCCACTTACTCTAAGTCACGGTCTCAAAATAAGATGATTTGAACAATCCTAACGTTTGATTAATTCATGGATTCTTTCTAGTTTTCTGAAAATGGATAATGGGATATTTGTCATTTTTAACCGTCCACTAAATGTCCTTTAAGAATCAGATTATCGTATGTGCAGCTCATATATATGTTCGTTCATGATACAACTAATCTGAAAAAACGATAGTTAGTTTATTTGACTTTTGTTTGTGTCTCACCTATGCAGTATCTGAGCAATTTCGTAGTGCCCGCGTAGGATCCCAAGCACTCTGTAAGGGTGTCGAAGTATTTTTTTTTTTTTTTTTTTTTGAAAAAGTAATTTTTCTGTATTAAAAAATGTTAGTCTCTTAAAAAGATTTGATCTATTCACTATCTTGGGCTATCGATTGTTTATTTGGTGATCTTTTGGTATGATCCACCACTCATATCGGCTTAGATGGCATAAAAAATAAGAAATTAGTTGGAAAGAGGGGACTGCATGCCGGTGGAATTAATAGATTTTTTAAAATCCTTTTATGAAAAATGTTTTATATTTTCTCTTTGAAAAAAATCAAAGAACCAAAAAATTTGAAGAATGCAAAATGAATTTGGAGAATATAATTGGTTGATTTTCTTATATATTTCAATATATGGTGGTGTGTATATACAAATGGGATGGCCCCAAATATGGAAAAAATATATTCTAATCTCAACTAGTAAAAATATTCCTAACCTAAAAAAAAAAAAAAAAAAAAAAAAAAAAAAAAAAAAAAAAAAAAATTATAGAGAAAAAGATAAAGAAATCAGATATTTCTTTAAATAATTAGATGATTCAATTTTTAGCTCAGATATTTCTTTAAATAATTGGATGATTCAATTTTTAGTTCAGACATTTCTTTAAATAATTGGATGATTCAATTTTTAGTTCAGATATTTCTTTAAATAATTGGATGATTCAATTTTTAGTTTTCTTTAAATTAAAATTTTAGAAATACCTTATAAAGAGAAAAAGATAATAAATATTATATTTAGAATAACTTTATTATAGAAAATATTAAAAAATACTGAATTCAGTTTTCATAATAAAACAGTTTTCAATAAAGAAGGCGAGGAGTCAGAACACAAGACTTTTAGATCCTGTTGTCTCTCTCAAGTGAGCTATTTAAGTAATATTGTTAAATTTAATAATAGAGTAAGAACGGATGCTGCAGATTGCATCCTACCTCGGTGTGGACAGAAAAGGAAGGGGCTCTGTAGGGCCACCATGATATATGGGTTTTATCACGCAGTTCATCCATTTTTCCATGTTGTTTAAGGATGTAAGCTCAAAAATGAGGGTGATTCAGGACTCAAGTGGACCACATCACAGGAAGGAAGCAGAGGTGATAATATCGTCCCCCATTGAAACCTTCATGGGCCCACTATGATATTTAGAGTTCTCTTGCAGCCGCTGGTGTAGAGCACGTGTCTACATATGCCTGTTTGCCAAAAGTACCTGCAACGTAGTTACTCACTACGCTCAGCGTACTGAGTAAACTCTGTGAGGTCCACCGTGATTTATGTATTTTATCCGCTGTCCATCTATTTTAATAGATAATTTTAACACTTTAGACCAAAAATGAAGCATATAAAATATTTAAATGGACCACACCACAGGAAACAGTTGAATTGAAAATTTGCCGTTGAACAATTCATGGGGGCCACAGAAGTTTTGGATCAAGCTTATATTTGTTTTTTCCCTTCATCCATGCCAGAATGATCTTATGAACAGGTTGGATGAAAAATAAACATCACTGTGGGGCCTAGTAAGGTTTCAATGGTGGAAATCATTATCTCCACTGTTTCCTGTGGTATGATCCACTTGATCCTTGGATATGCTTCAATTTTGGGATCAACCCCTTAAATTAGATGGAAAAACGAATGGACGGCGTGGATAGACTACATACATTCAAGGTGGGCCCAGCCGAGTTTACTCAGTACGCTCTTATCGTACTGAGTAACTCAGTAAGCAATCCGATTTCCCTGCGGGACCTACCCTAGCGCGGGAGCGGATTGCCTGATGTACCAGGCATCACGAAATGGCTGCTGTGTTGACGTCACTAAGTTCTGTGGGTCCCACCATCAGGTATATGTTATATCAAAACTGTCCGTACATTTGGCGAGTTCATTATAATGCTTGAGCTGAAAAATAACACAGATCCAAAGATCAAGTGGACCACACTACAAAAATCATTGGGGGATTGAACGTATACCATTGAAAGCCTTTTAGTGGTCACAAACGTTTTGGATCAATATGATATTTGTTTTTCCAATTCATCCAAGTATGAATAACCTTATGAATTGATTGGATTGAAAATAGACGTTACGGTGCGCCCTATGAATGTTTTAACGGTGAGAATCATTCCCACAGCTGCAGTTGTGTGATCTATTTAAGCTTTGGATATGACTCAAGTTTTGAATAATTTTCTAAAATGATCTTGATAAATGGATGAACGGTGTAGATATATTAACTACACCATAATAGGCCCATATAACTTTGATATACTTTGAACCGTTCACACATGTAGCAGTTCGAGGCACGTCGCGCTCGTCTCCGCATCACACGTAACCACACCACCTAAGTCGGTGGTATGTGGTACACTTAGCGCGTTTCATTTCCTGAAGTCACCGCATCCTGAGCGGATTACGGGCTCCCCGGCCTCACCTAACACACCGCTGCCCTTATCTTGTGGCTTTGATATATATATCCACGCGGTCCATCTATTATCCTAGATCATTTTTGAGAATGATCCGAAAAATGAAGTAGATCTAAATCTCATATGAATCACCTCACAGAAAACAATGATGATTTAAAATTAAAAACTTTTTGTGGATGACAAAAGTTATTAATCAATCTGGTATTTGTTTTTTCCCTTCATCCATTTTCATGTGACGTACTGAACAGGTTATGAAAAATAAACATTATAGTGGGTCATATAAATTTTTTAATGGCATGCATTCAATCATCATGGCTTCCTATGATGTGGTTCTCCTGAAAATTGGATCTGCTTCATTTTTAAGTACATACATTAAAATAAGCTGGAAAAACATATGAAGGACATAGATGTGTAATACATACTTTTGGCCTCGGTTGCTCACTAACCGAGGCAAAATGACATACTTTTGGCCTCAGTTGCTCACCAACCAAGGCAAAAGGGCAGACTTTTGACATCAATTTCTCACCAACCGAGGCAAAAAATAAAACTTTTGGCTTCGGTTGCTCACCAACCAAGGCAAAAGGGCAGACTTTTGGCCTCGGTTGCTCGCGGACCGAGGCAAAAGGGCAGACTTTTAGCATCAATTGCTCACCAACCGAGGCAAAAGGGTAGACTTTTGGCCTCAGTTGTTCACCAACTGAGGCAAAAGGGTAGACTTTTGACCTCAGTTGCTTACCAACCGAGGTAAAAGGGCAGACTTTTGGCCTAAAATGTCACCAACCGAGGCAAAAAGGCAGACTTTTGGCCATAATTTCTCATCAACTGAGGCAAAAGGGCAGACTTTTGGCCTCAGTTGCTCACCAACCGAGGCAAAAGGGCAAACTTTTGGCCTCAGTTGCTCACCAACCAAGGCAAAAGGGCAGACTTTTGGCCTCAGTTTCTCACCAACCGAGACAAAATGGTAGACTTTTGGCCTCAGTTGCTCACCAACCGAGGCAAAAGGGTAGACTTTTGGCCTCAGTTTCTCACCAACCAAGGTAAAAAATGAACTTTTAACCTTAGTTGCTTTACAACCGAGGCTAAAAAGTACATTTAGCCTCATTTTTTTGAACCGAGGCTAAAAAATTAAGGCTAAAGGCCTACTTTCATGTAGTGGGCTTACTAAACCTCTTTTAATTTTGGCCACCAACCAAGGAAGTGGATCAGGTGGTGACACCAATTTGCCATACCTTGGTAGGTGGTGTCAGGCATTGTTGTGTCTACTATGATCTATGAATTTTATCCCCGCCATCCATCTATTTTTCTAGCTCATTTTATGGCATGAGTCCAAAATATAGGAGTAGATTAATAGGTCTAGTCGAGCACCCTATAGGAAATAATGGCAATTGCATGCCTACCTTTAAAATTTGGTTGAGGGCTACAAAAGTTTTTGATTAAGCTTATACTTTCATCTTCACTGTGTACAAGTCTACATGACCTTATCTACAAGTTGGATGGCAAATAAACGTTATGGTGATTAAATCTCTGCCCCAATATTATTGAATGTTTATCTTTTGAGAGGAAAAAAATATATTACGGTGGGCCTTAGGATGGCTTTTAGATGGATGTCATTTTCCTCACCTTTTCCTTTGGTGTGGTCCACTTGAGCTTCGTATTTGCTTCATTTTTGAGCTTATGTAATAAATTGACCTGGGTAATTGGATAGATGATATGGATATAAAACACATATATCACGGTGGGCCCTATAACACCCCACAACAAGTACATGAGTGGTGTTGGGGTCGCGCCACCAATCACTTCTTCTCATCATTATATGAATATAATCTTAACAACTATGATTAAAATACGTTTTAAAGTTTGGCACCACCCACCTAGGGAAGCCGATTGGGTGGTGACCCCAACACCACTCATTTAGGTGGTGTCAGGTGTTGTAGGGCCCATTGTGATGTATATGTTTTATCCACATCATCTGTCCACTTTTCCAGCTCAATTTAGTGTATGAGCTTAGAAATGAAGATGATCAAAAGCTTAAGCGGTACACACTACAGGAAATAGTGGTTACTTAACGCCCACCGTTAAAAACTTCTTGGGGCCACCAAAACTTTGGATCAAATTGATATTTGTATTTTGTCTTTATCAAGGTCGATGTGACATTATTAAGTATGGGTTGGATGGCAAATAAGAATTACCTTGGTATGTCAAGATGTTGGATGGTAAATAAACATTACAACGTGCCTTTGGAAGTTTTCAACCGTGGCTGTCATTATTACAACTGTTTCCTATAGTGTGGTCCACTCCAGTTTTGGATTTCCTTCATTATTTTTGGATCCATGACCTAAGATGAGATGGAAAAACAGATGGATGATTTGGATATAAAATCCATACATCATGGTGGTCCCATAATGCCCGACACATCACCACCCAATCTGCTTCCTATCTCCGTCATCTCAATCCAATTGTATTAAATATCATTAAAGCTTAGATGGTAGATAAACATTATAACGTGGGAGGTTTTCAAATGTGGCTATCATTATTGCAACTGCTTCATATGTGTGATCCACTTGAACTTTACATCTGATTCATTTTTGGACCCATCCACTAACATGAGATGGCAAAACTGATGGACTCTGTGGATATAAAACCCATAGAAGGGGTTGGTCCCATGATGCCCAACCCGTCACCACCTTTTTTTTTCCAACCATATTGATTGACATTAAAGCTGACTTAAATGGCAACCACATATGGATGCTAATTGGGTGGTGACCCGGCCCCAACAACTCCTCAGTGGTGTCATGTGTTGTGGGGCCATTGTAATGTATATGTTTTATTCATGCCATGCATTCATTTTGCAAGCTCATTTTAAACCGTGAGCCTAAAAAGGAAGCGAACCAAAAGCTCCAATGGACCACCCCATAAAAAGTAGTGGTGATTGAAGGCCTGCTATTAAAAACTTCCCAGGGGATACAAAAGTTTTGGATCAATCTGATATTTGTGTTTTTCCTTCGACCAGGTTTATGTAGCCTTTTCAGCTGGTTTATGTAACCTTTTCAGATGGCAAAAGATAGTTTAGAGTGGGCCTTGGAAAAATTTCAATGGTTGGTGTCATTATTCCTATTGTTTCTTATGGTGTGGTCTAGTCTAGTTAAGCTTCAGATCTGGTTTACTTTTTGGCTCATGCCTTAAAATGAGCTGGTAAAACAGATGAATGGCCTCGGTAAATGACATGATCGCTCCGCAGCCTACCCTGATATAAAACACATGTATCACGTTGGGTGTTTTTGGGTCGTCATGCAATCCAATTCATATCTCTCAGTCCACCTATGCCAACACCATCATTACATTAGACTCAAAATGCACCGACCTAGGAAAGTGGAATGGATGGTGACCTTGATACCTAGGGTACGGGCAATGTAGCCCACAGTCATGTATGCATTTTATTTTATCTATGGTTAATCGGTTTTGTCAGCTCATTCTAAGATATGATTCTAAAATGAAGCAGATCAAAATCTTAGGTGTATGTTTTAACCATGCTGTTCAACTCAAAAATGAAGCAGATCAAAAGCTCAAGTGGGCCATACCACAAGAAACGGTGGTGGTTGAACGTCCATCATTAAAAACACCCCCAGGGTTATAAAAGTCTTTGTGACCCTGTGGGCAGGTTGAATGGGTTAATATAATACTCTAGCAGCGTATAACACTGGACATAGGCTCATTATAATTGTACACGTGGCATACATTATAAAAAAATTAAACTGATGATACTATGGAGCCCACTTACTCTAAGTCACGGTCTCAAAATAAGATGATTTGAACAATCCTAACGTTTGATTCATGGATTCTTTCTAGTTTTCTGAAAATGGATAATGGGATATTTGTCATTTTTAACCGTCCACTAAATGTCCTTTAAGAATCAGATTATCGTATGTGCAGCTCATATATATGTTCGTTCATGATACAACTAAACTGAAAAAACGATAGTTAGTTTATTTGACTTTTGTTTGTCTCACCTATGCAGTATCTGAGCAATTTCGTAGTGCCGGCATATGATCCCAAGCACTCTGTAAGGGTGTCGAAGTAATTTTTCTGTATTAAAAAATGTTAGTCACTTATAAAGATTTGATCTATTCACTATCTTGGGCTATCGATTGTTTATTTGGTGATCTTTTGGTATGACCCACCACTCATATGGGCTTAGATGGCATAAAAAATAAGAAATTAGTGGGAAAGAGGGGACTGCATGCCGGTGGAATTAATAGATTTTTTAAAATCCTTTTCTGAAAAATGTTTTATATTTTCTCTTTGAAAAAATCAAAGAACCGAAAAATTTGAAGAATGCAAAATGAATTTGGAGAATATAATTGGTTGATTTTCTTATATATTTCAATATATGGTGGTGTGTATATACAAATGGGATGGCCCCAAATATGGAAAAAAATATATTCTAATCTCAACTAGTAAAAATATTCCTAACTTTAAAATAAAAAAAAAATAAAAAAAAATAAAAAATTATAGAGAAAAAGATAAAGAAATCAGATATTTCTTTAAATAATTAGATGATTCAATTTTTAGCTCAGATATTTCTTTAAATAATTGGATGATTCAATTTTTAGTTCAGACATTTCTTTAAATAATTGGATGATTCAATTTTTAGTTCAGATATTTCTTTAAATAATTGGATGATTCAATTTTTAGTTTTCTTTAAATTAAAATTTTAGAAATACCTTATAAAAAGAAGAAGATAATAAATATTATTTTTAGAATAACTTTATTATAGAAAATATTAAAAAATACTGAATTCAATTTTCATAATAAAACAGTTTTCAATAAAGAAGGCGAGGAGTCAGAACACAAGACTTTTAGATCCTGTTGTCTCTCTCAAGTGAGCTATTTAAGTAATATTGTTAAATTTAAAAATAGAGTAAGAACGGATGCTGCAGATTGCATCCTACCTCGGTGTGGACAGAAAAGGAAGGGGCTCTGTAGGGCCACCATGATATATGGGTTTTATCACGCAGTTCATCCATTTTTCCATGTTGTTTAAGGATGTAAGCTCAAAAATGAGGGTGATTCAGGACTCAAGTGGACCACATCACAGGAAGGAAGCAGAGGTGATAATATCGTCCCCCATTGAAACCTTCATGGGCCCACTATGATATTTAGAGTTCTCTTGCAGCCGCTGGTGTAGAGCACGTGTCTACATATGCCTGTTTGCCAACGCTCAGCGTACTGAGTAAACTCTGTGAGGTCCACCATGATTTATGTATTTTATCCGCTGTCCATCTATTTTAATAGATAATTTTAACACTTTAGACCAAAAATGAAGTATATAAAATATTTAAATGGACCACACCACAGGAAACAGTTGAATTGAAAGTCTACCGTTGAACAATTCATGGGGGCCACGAAAGTTTTGGATCAAGCTTATATTTGTTTTTTCCCTTCATCCATGTCTGTATGATCTTATGAACAGGTTGGATGAAAAATAAACATTACTGTGGGGCCTAGTAAGGTTTCAATGGTGGAAATCATTATCCCCACTGTTTCCTGTGGTATGATCCACTTGATCCTTGGATATGCTTCAATTTTGGGATCAACCCCTTAAATTAGATGGAAAAACGAATGGACAGTGTGGATAGACTACATACATTCAAGGTGGGCCCAACCGAGTTTACTCAGTACGCTCTTATCGTACTGAGTAACTCAGTAAGCAATCCGATTTCCCTGCGGTACCTACCCTAGCGCGGGAGCGGATTGCCTGATGTACCAGGCACCACCGAAATGGCTGCTGTGTTGGCGTCACTAAGTTCTGTGGGTCCCACCATCAGGTATATGTTATATCAAAACTGTCCGTACATTTGGCGAGTTCATTATAATGCTTGAGCTGAAGAATAACACAGATCCAAAGATCAATTGGACCACACTACAAAAATCATTGGGGGATTGAACGTATACCATTGAAAGCCTTTTAGTGGTCACAAACGTTTTGGATCAATATGATATTTGTTTTTCCAATTCATCCAAGTATGAATAACCTTATGAATTGATTGGATTGAAAATAGACGTTACGGTGCGCCCTATGAATGTTTTAACGGTGAGAATCATTCCCACAGCTGCAGTTGTGTGATCTATTTAAGCTTTGGATATGACTCAAGTTTTGAATAATTTCTAAAATGATCTTGATAAATGGATGAACGGTGTAGATATATTAACTGCACCATAATAGGCCCATATAACTTTGATATACTTTGAACCGTTCACACATGTAGCAGTTCGAGGCACGTCGCGCTCGTCTCCGCATCACACGTAACCACACCACCTAAGTTGGTGGTATGTGGTACACTCAGCGCGTTTCATTTCCTGAAGTCACCGCATCCTGAGCGGATTACGGGCTCCCCGGCCTCACCTAACACACCGCTGCCCTTATCTTGTGGCTTTGATATATATATCAACGCGGTCCATCTATTATCCTAGATCATTTTTGAGAATGATCCGAAAAATGAAGTAGATCTAAATCTCATATGAATCACCTCACCGAAAACAATGATGATTTAAAATTAAAAACTTTTTGTGGATGACAAAAGTTATTAATCAATCTGGTATTTGTTTTTTCCCTTCATCTATTTTCATGTGACGTACTGAACAGGTTATGAAAAATAAACATTATAGTGGGTCATATAAATTTTTTAATGGCATGCATTCAATCATCATGGCTTCCTATGATGTGGTTCTCCTGAAAATTGGATCTGCTTCATTTTTAAGTACATACATTAAAATAAGCTGGAAAAACATATGAAGGACATAGATGTGTAATACATACTTTTGGCCTCGGTTGCTCACTAACCGAGGCAAAATGACATACTTTTGGCCTCAGTTGCTCACCAACCAAGGCAAAAGGGCAGACTTTTGACATCAATTTCTCACCAACCGAGGCAAAAAATAAAACTTTTGGCTTCGGTTGCTCACCAACCAAGGCAAAAGGGCAGACTTTTGGCCTCGGTTGCTCGCGGACCGAGGCAAAAGGGCAGACTTTTAGCATCAATTGCTCACCAACCGAGGCAAAAGGGTAGACTTTTGGCCTCAGTTGTTCACCAACTGAGGCAAAAGGGTAGACTTTTGACCTCAGTTGCTTAACAACCGAGGTAAAAGGGCAGACTTTTGGCCTGAAATGTCACCAACCGAGGCAAAAAGGCAGACTTTTGGCCATAATTTCTCATCAACTGAGGCAAAAGGGCAGACTTTTGGCCTCAGTTGCTCACCAACCGAGGCAAAAGGGCAAACTTTTGGCCTCAGTTGCTCACCAACCAAGGCAAAAGGGCAGACTTTTGGCCTCAGTTTCTCACCAACCGAGACAAAATGGTAGACTTTTGACCTCAGTTGCTCACCAACCGAGGCAAAAGGGTAGACTTTTGGCCTCAGTTTCTCACCAACCAAGGTAAAAAATGAACTTTTAACCTTAGTTGCTTTACAACCGAGGCTAAAAAGTACATTTAGCCTCATTTTTTTGAACCGAGGCTAAAAAATTAAGGCTAAAGGCCTACTTTCTTGTAGTGGGCTTACTAAACCTCTTTTAATTTTGGCCACCAACCAAGGAAGTGGATCAGGTGGTGACACCAATTTGCCATACCTTGGTAGGTGGTGTCAGGCATTGTTGTGTCTACTATGATCTATGTATTTTATCCCCGCCATCCATCTATTTTTCTAGCTCATTTTATGGCATGAGTCCAAAATATAGGAGTAGATTAATAGGTCTAGTCGAGCACCCTATAGGAAATAATGGCAATTGCATGCCTACCTTTAAAATTTGGTTGAGGGCTACAAAAGTTTTTGATTAAGCTTATACTTTCATCTTCACTGTGTACAAGTCTACATGACCTTATCCACAAGTTGGATGGCAAATAAACGTTATGGTGATTAAATCTCTGCCCCAATATTATTGAATGTTTATCTTTTGAGAGGAAAAAAATATATTACGGTGGGCCTTAGGATGGCTTTTAGATGGATGTCATTTTCCTCACCTTTTCCTTTGGTGTGGTCCACTTGAGCTTCGTATTTGCTTCATTTTAGAGCTTATGTAATAAATTGACCTGGGTAATTGGATAGATGATAAGGATATAAAACACATATATCACGGTGGGCCCTATAACACCCCACAACAAGTACATGAGTGGTGTTGGGGTCGCGCCACCAATCACTTCTTCTCATCATTATATGAATATAATCTTAACAACTATGATTAAAATACGTTTTAAAGTTTGGCACCACCCACCTAGGGAAGCCGATTGGGTGGTGACCCCAACACCACTCATTTAGGTGGTGTCAGGTGTTGTAGGGCCCATTGTGATGTATATGTTTTATCCACATCATCTGTCCACTTTTCCAGCTCAATTTAGTGTATGAGCTTAGAAATGAAGATGATCAAAATCTTAAGCGGTACACACTACAGGAAATAGTGGTTACTTAACGCCCACCGTTAAAAACTTCTTGGGGCCACCAAAACTTTGGATCAAATTGATATTTGTATTTTGTCTTTATCAAGGTCGATGTGACATTATTAAGTATGGGTTGGATGGCAAATAAGAATTACGTACCTTGGTATGTCAAGATGTTGGATGGTAAATAAACATTACAACGTGCCTTTGGAAGTTTTCAACCGTGGCTGTCATTATTACAACTGTTTCCTATAGTGTGGTCCACTCCAGTTTTGGATTTGCTTCATTATTTTTGGATCCATGACCTAAGATGAGATGGAAAAACAGATGGATGATTTGGATATAAAATCCATACATCATGGTGGTCCCATAATGCCCGACACATCACCACCCAATCTGCTTCCTATCTCCGTCATCTCAATCCAATTGTATTAAATATCATTAAAGCTTAGATGGTAGATAAACATTATAACGTGGGAGGTTTTCAAATGTGGCTATCATTATTGCAACTGCTTCATATGTGTGATCCACTTGAACTTTACATCTGATTCATTTTTGGACCCATCCACTAACATGAGATGGCAAAACTGATGGACTCTGTGGATATAAAACCCATAGAAGGGGTTGGTCCCATGATGCCCAACCCGTCACCACCTTTTTTTTTCCAACCATATTGATTGACATTAAAGCTGACTTAAATGGCAACCACATATGGATGCTGATTGGGTGGTGACCCGGCCCCAACAACTCCTCAGTGGTGTCATGTGTTGTGGGGCCATTGTAATGTATATGTTTTATTCATGCCATGCATTCATTTTGCAAGCTCATTTTAAACCGTGAGCCTAAAAAGGAAGCTAACCAAAAGCTCCAATGGACCACACCATAAAAAATAGTGGTGATTGAAGGCCTGCTATTAAAAACTTCCCAGGGGCTACAAAAGTTTTGGATCAATCTGATATTTGTGTTTTTCCTTCAACCAGGTTTATGTAACCTTTTCAGCTGGTTTATGTAACCTTTTCAGATGGCAAAAGATAGTTTACAGTGGGCCTTGGAAAAATTTCAATGGTTGGTGTCATTATTCCTATTGTTTCTTATGGTGTGGTCTAGTCTAGTTAAGCTTCAGATCTGGTTTACTTTTTGGCTCATGCCTTAAAATGAGCTGGTAAAACAGATGAATGGCCTCGGTAAATGACATGATCGCTCCGCAGCCTACCCTGATATAAAACACATGTATCACGCTGGGTGTTTTTGGGTAGTCACGCAATCCAATTCATATCTCTCAGCCCACCTATGCCAACACCATCATTACATTAGACTCAAAATGCACTGACCTAGGAAAGTGGAATGGATGGTGACCCTGATACCTGGGGTACGGGCAATGTAGCCCACGGTCATGTATGCATTTTATCTATGGTTAATCTGTTTTGTGAGCTCATTCTAAGATATGATTCTAAAATGAAGCAGATCAAAATCTTAGGTGTATGTTTTAACCATGCTGTTCAACTTAAAAATGAAGCAGATCAAAAGCTCAAGTGTGCCATACCACAAGAAACGGTGGTGGTTGAACGTCCATCATTAAAAACACCCAGAGGGTTATAAAAGTCTTTGTGACCCTGTGGGCAGGTTGAATGGGTTATATAATACTCTAGCAGCGTATAACACTGGACATAGGCTCATTAAAATTGTACACGTGGCATACATTATAAAAAATTAAACTGATGATACTATGGAGCCCACTTACTCTAAGTCACGGTCTCAAAATAAGATGATTTGAACAATCCTAACATTTGATTCATGGATTCTTTCTAGTTTTCTGAAAATGGATAATGGGATATTTGTCATTTTTAACCGTCCACTAAATGTCCTTTAAGAATCAGATTATCGTATGTGCAGCTCATATATATGTTCGTTCATGATACAACTAAACTTAAAAAACGATAGTTAGTTAGTTTATTTGGCTTTTGTTTGTGTCTCACCTATGCAGTATCTGAGCAATTTCGTAGTGCCCGCGTATGATCCCAAGCACTCTGTAAGGGTGTCGAAGTATTTTTTTTTTTTTTTTTTTGGTAAAAGTAATTTTTCTGTATTAAAAAATGTTAGTCTCTTATAAAGATTTGATTTATTCACTATCTCGGGCTATCAATTGTTTACTTGGTAATCTTTTGGTATTACCCACCACTCATATGGGCTTAGATGGCATAAAAAATAAGAAATTAGTGGGAAAGAGGGAACTGCATACCGATGGAATTAATAGATTTTTTAAAATCCTTTTATGAAAAATGTTTTAGATTTTCTTTTTTAAAAAAATGAAAGAGCCAAAAAATTTTGAAGGATGCAAAATGAATTTGGAGAATATAATTGATTGATTTTCTTATATATTTCAATATATGGTGGTGTGTATATACAAATGGGATGGCCCCAAATATGATATATATATATATATATATATATATATATATATATATATATATATATATATATATATATATATATATATATATATATAAAAAATAAAATAAAATAAATCAAATCTCAACTAGTAAAAATATTCCAAACTTTAAAAAAATAAATAAATAAAGAAATCAGATATTTCTTTAAATAATTGGATGATTCAATTTTTAGTTTTCTTAAAATTAAAATTTTAGAAATACCTTATAAAAAGAAAAAGATAATAAATGTTATTTTTAGAATAACTTTATTATAGAAAATATTAAAAAAAATACTGAATTCAGTTTTCATAATAAAACAGTTTTTAATAACGAAGGCGTGGAGTCAGAACACAGGACTTTTAGATCCTGCTGTCTCTCTCAAGTATGCTATCTAAGTAATATTGCTAAATTTAATAATAGAGTAAGAACGGATGCTGCAGATTGCATCCTACCTCGGTGTGGACGGAAAAGGAAGGGGCTCTATGTGGCCACCATGATATATGGGTTTTATCAGGCCGTTCATCCAGGACTCAAATGGACCACATCACAGGAAGGAAGCAGAGGTGATAATATCTCCCCCATTGAAACCTTCATGGGCCTACTATGATGTTTAGATTTCTTTTGCAGCCGCTGGTGTAGAGAACGTGTCTACATATGCCTGTTTGCCAAATGCACCTGCCACGTAGTGAGTGACTCATTATGCTTAGGGTACTGAGTAAACTCTTTAAGGTCCACCATGATTTATGTATTTTATCCGCTATGTCCATCTATTTTAATAGATAATTTTAGCACTATACACAAAAAAAAAAATGAAGCATATACAATGTTTAAATAGACCACACCACAAGAAACAGTTGAATTGAAAGTCTACTGTTGAACAATTCTTGGGGGCCATGGAAGTTTTGGATCATACTTATATTTGTTTTTTCCCTTCATCCATGTCTGTATGATCTTATAAGCAGGTTGGATGAAAAATTAACATCATTGTGGAGCCTAGCAAGGTTTCAATGTCGGAAATCATTATCCCCACTGTTTCCTATGCTATGATCCACTTGATCTTTGGATATGCTTCAATTTTGGGATCAACCCCTTATTTTAGATGGAAAAATGAGTGGATGGTGTTGATAGACTACATATATTCAAGGTGGACCCAACTGAGTTTACTCAGGATGCTCTTATTGTTCTGAGTAACTCAGTAACCAATCCGATTTACCTGGGGGACCTACCCTAGTGCAGGAACGGATTGCCTGATGTACCACACACCACCGAACTGACTGCTGTGTTGACGTCACTAAGTTCTGCGGGTCCCACCATCAGATAATTTACAGTGGGCTTTCGATGGTGGGTGTTATTGTTCCTATTGTTTCTTATGGTGTGGTCTAATCTACCCAGTCAAGCTTCAGATCTGGTTCACTTTTGGGCTCATGCATTATAAATAATTTTAATACATAAAACGATAATATATCTAATTTCTAAAATAATTTAACATGGGAAAAAAGATTCCGAACTTTAAAAAAAAAAAAAAATTATAGAGAAAAAGATAAAGAAATCAGATATTTCTTTAAATAATTGGATGATTCAATTTTTAGTTCAGATATTTCTTTAAATAATTGGATAATTCAATTTTTAGTTTTCTTAAAATTAAAAATTTTGAAATACAAAGAGAAAAAGATAATAACTATTATTTTTAGAATAGGTTTATTATAGAAAATATAATAAAATACCTGGATTCAGTTTTCATAATAAAACAGTTGTTAATAAAGAAGACATGGAGTCGGAACACAAGACTTTTAGATCCTGCTGTATCTCTCAACTGAGCTATCTAAGTAATATTGTTAAATTTAATAATAGAGTAAGAACGGATGCGGATTGCATCCCACCACGGTGTGGACGGAAAAGGAAGGGCCTCTGTGGGGCCATCATGATATATGGGTTTTATCATATAAGCTAAAAAGTGAGGCCAGGTGATCCAAGACTCAAGTGGACCACATCACAGGAAGGAAGCCGAGGTGATAATAACGTCCAGTATTGAAACCTTCGTAGGGCGACTATGATGTTTGGATTTCTTTTGCACCCGCTGGTGTAGAGTACGTGTCCATGTATGCGCACAAAGCACCCGTGAGAGGAAGCGGATTGCGTAGTAACTCACTACGCTTAGCGTACTGAGTAAACTCTGTGAGGTCTACCATGATTTATGTATTTTATCCACTGGTCCTTCGGTTTTAACAGATAATTTTAGCACTTGAGACCAAAAATGAAACATATACAATGTTTAAATGGACCACACCACAGGAAACAATTCTTAAGGGCCATAGAAGTTTTGGATCAAGATTATCTTTCATCCATGTCTGTGTGATGTTATGAACAGGTTGGATGAAAAATAAACATAACTGTGGAGCCTAGCAAGGTTCCAATGATGGAAATCATTATCCCCATTGTTTCCTGTGGTATGATCCACTTAATCTTTGATTTTAGTATAACCCTTTAAATTAGATGGAAAAATGAATGGACAACATGGATAGACTACATACATTCAAGGTGGGTCCAAAAGAGTGAACTGAGTAACTTAGTATGCAATCCGATTTCCTTGCCGGACCTACCCTAGCACGGGGAGCGGATTGCCTGGTGTACCACACACCATCGAACTGGTTGCTGTGTTGATGTACTAAGTTTCGTGGATCCGACCATCAGGTATGTGTTATATCAAAACTGTCCGTACATTTTGCAAATTCGTTATAAAGCTTGAGCTGAAAAATAACACAGATTCAAGGATCAAGTGGACCATACTACAAAAATCAGTAGGAATTGAACGTCTACCATTGAAAGCCTTTAGGTGGCCACAAAAGTTTTGGATCAATATCATATTTGTTTTTCCTATTCATCCAACTATAAGTAACTTTATGAACTGATTGGATAGAAAATATATCGTTATGGTGCACCCTATGAATGTTTCAACGGTGATAATCATTCTCCCCACTGTTATTTGTTGTGTGGTTTATTTAAGCTTTGGATATGACTCATGTTTTGGATAATGCTCTAAAATGATCTTGCCAAATGGATGAACGATGCCGATAAAATAAAAGCATGATAATAAGCCTGTATAACTTTGATATCCTTTGAACCGTTCATACAACTTGGAGTTCGAGGCACGTCAGGAGTTTCGAGGCACGTCAGCACTCATCTTCCGCACGACACGTAACCACACCACCTAAGTCAGTGGTGTGTGGTATTCCACGGATTTCCTGGAACTGCACAAGATTCTATGCGGGGCCTACTATGATGTTTGTGAGAAAGCCCCTACGTCCATCCATTTTTAGAGTTCATTTTAGGACATGCCACCAAAAATGAGGAGGATCAAAACCTTAAGTAGGCCACACGAGAGGAAACAGTGGAGATTTAGTGACCACCGTTGAAACATTTATATGGCCACAAAACTTTTGTATTAGTTTAATTTCTTGGTTTTTTCACTTCATCTCAGTGAACATAACCTTATAACCGGTTTGGATGGAATACAAAAAATAAAGGTGGATCCTGGAAAGGTTTCAACAGTAGGAATTCCTTTTCCCACTGTTTCATCTAGTATGGCCCACTTGAGTTTTGGATCCTAATCATTTTTTGTCTCATGTCCTAAAATGAGCTCAAAAATCGCCTGAAACGGGTTGGATTTTTAACAAACATCACAGTGGGCTCCATCCAGAATCCTTGCGCAGTAACTTTCTGAGAAAGGCTTTCGTAGGAAATCCGCGTTTAGATCAATGTGATATTACCTTACGAACCGATTGGATAGAAAATAAACGGTATGGTGCGCCATACGAATGTTTTGGACGCGGATTGCGTCCTACCCCCGCCCGGACGTTAATCCGTCTGGGCAGGGCTCCGTGGAGTCCACCGTGATGTAACTGTTTTATCCCACCGTCTAATGATTTTTTCAGAAAATTTTAATAAGTGAACCAAAAAATGAGGCAGGTCCAAGGCTTGAGTGGACCACATGAAAGGAACCTGCACTGATATGACACCCACAGTTGAAACCTTTCTAAGGGCCCACGTGATGTTTTGTTTACCATAAAACCTATTCATAAGGTCACGTAGACGTGCATGAAGTGAAAGCACAAATATCAGCTTGATCCGAAACTTCTCTGGCTCCCAAGCAGCTTTTAATGGTGGACGTTCATTCCCCACTTTGTGGTCCACTCAAGCCTTGGACCTGCCTCACTTTTTGGTTCACTAATTAAAATTTTCTGAAAAAATCGTTGGACGGCGGGATAAAACAGTTACATCACGGTGGGCTCCACAAAGCCCTGCCTGGACGGATTACCGTTCGGGCGGGGGTAGGACGCAATCCGCGTCTGAATGTTTTAACCTTGAGAATCATTTCATGTTTTGAATAATACTCTAAAAAATGATATCGCCAAATATATAGATAGAAGGTGTAGATGAAATAAATACATGATATCCTTTGAACCTTCATGCAGGTTAGAGTTCGTTCGCTGACGTTCATACTGCTCGGAGTTCGAGGCACGCCACTGCCAATCTTCGCACGGCACGTAACAACAACACCTAAGTCCGTGGTGTGTGGTCGACCGGCCCATACGCTTCCCCCAGCGCGGTGGAAACGGATTGGCTGCTCCCCCTGACAGCAGCCAATGGCTGATGGTCGGTGCTATGTGGGCCCCACCATAATGTATGTGTTTCATCCATGCTGTCCATCTATTTTTACAGATCATTTTACGGTATAATACCAAAAATGAGGTATATCCCAATCTCAAATGGACCACATTGCAGGAAACAGTGTTGAATGAGTGTCGACCATTAAAAACATTTTGGGGGCCATAAAAGTTTTGGATCAAGCTGATCTTTGTTTGTTCCCTTCATCTGGGCCTGTATGACCTAATCAACAAATTGGATGTTAAATAAACAGTACAGTAGGCCTTAGGAGGATTTTAATGGTGGATATCCAATCGCTATTGTTTTCATGTGGTGTGGTCCACCTGAGACTTATATCCCTCTCATTGCTAGTAGAAAGCCCTAAAATTATATGTAAAAATGGATGAACGGAATGGATGAAACACATACATCATGGTGGGGCCCATAGAGCACCGACCACCAGCCACGGGGCTGGTGTCAGGGGGAGTAGCCAATCCGTTTCCAGCGCGGTTCATTTCCTGAAGTGACTGCATACGGAGCGGATTACGGGCTCCTCGGCCTCAGCTAACACAACGCTGCCTTGACCGTGCGGCTTTGGTGTGCATATATACGCCATTCATCTATTGTCGAGCTCATTTTAGAGCATGAACCGAAAAATGAAATAGATCTAAATCACAAATGAATCACCCCACAGGAAATAATGATGATTTACCATTAAAAACTTCTCAGGATCGATGACAAAAGTAATTAATCAAGCTTATATTTGTTTTTTCCCTTCATCCATTTCCATGTGATATAGTGAACAGGTTGGATGAAAAATAAACATTATAATGGGCCATATAAATTTTTTAATGGCATGCATTCAATCATCATGTCTTCCTATGGTGGGGTTCTCCTTAAAATTGGATCTGCTTCTTTTTAGGTACATGCATTAAAACGAGCTGGAAAAACATATCAACAGCGTAGATGCGACATTCTCAAATGGTTGGATTGAAAATAAAAATTATGGTGTGATGTCAGAAGTTTGGATGGTTAGTAAACGTTATAGTGTGCCCTTGAAAGTTTTCAACGGTCGCCATCATTATCCAAATTATTTCCCATCGTGTGATCCACTCTACTTTTGGATCCGCTTACTCAGTACCCTCTTATTGTACTGAGTAAACCCCGTTGGGCCTACCGTGAAAATAAGTGGTTTATCCACACTGTCCATACGTTTTTCAGCTCATTTAAGGGGTTGAACCCAAAGTTGAAGCATATCCAACTCTCAAAGTGGATCATAGGACAGGAAACTGTGGGAATAATGATTTCCACCGTTGCAACCTTCCTAGGCCCTACGGTGATGTCTATTTGTCATCCAAGCTGTTAATAATATCACACAGGCATGGATGAAGGGAAAAAAACAAATTTAAGCTTAATACAAAAATTTTTGACACTCAAGAATTTTGCAACTGTACAAGTTCAATTCACACTGTTTCATGTGGTGTGGTGCATTTTAGCTTTGGATATCCTTCAATTTTGGACACATGGTATAAAATTATCTAATAAAATAGATGGATGGAGTGGATAAAATACATAGATCATGGTAAACCCTGCAGTGTTTACCCAGTACGACAAGCGTAGTGAGTTACTCAGCACGCAATCCGCTTCCCTTAAATGGCAACAACTTTAGGAAGGATTGGGTGGTTACCCCAACACCACCCAACTAGGTAGTGTCATGCACTGTAGGCCAATTATGATATATGTGTTTTATCTATGTTGTACATCCATTTTGTAAGCTCATTTTTAAGCTCATGTCAAAAAATGAAGTTTATCAAAAGTCCTGGTGGACAACACCATAGAAAACAGTGGCAGTTAAACATCTGCCTCTAAAGACTTCTCTGGAGCCACATGAGTTTTGGATCAAGTGGTATTTGTGTTTTCTCATCATATCTACCTATGTGTGAACTTATCAATAGTATGGGGCAAAAATGACATTATCTCAGCTTAGATAGGTTTCATGGGTGGTGTCTCCCTACTGTTTCCTGTGGCGTGGTTCACGTGAGCTTTGGATTTACTTGACTACTGGGTTGTGTCCTTAAATGACTTGACAAAACCGACTGAGGAGGACTAGCTAGGTTGTTTTGGGCCACCACTCAATCTGCTTTCTATCATTGTCATCTTAATCCGATCTTATCAATTACCATTTAAAGTGGCTTACTAAACCTCTTTTAATACCAACCAAGGAAGTGGATCAGGTGGTGACACCAATTTGCCATACCTTAGTAGGTGGTGTCAGGCATTGTTGTGTCTACTATGATCTATGTATTTTATCCTTGCCATCCATCTATTTTTCTAGCTCATTTTATGGCATGAGTCCAAAATATAGGAGTAGATTAATAGATCTAGTCGAGTACCCTATAGGAAATAATGGCGATTGAATGCCTACCTTTAAAATTTGGTTGAGGGCTACAAAATTTTGTGAGTAAGCTTATACTTTCATCTTCATTGTGTACAAGTCTACGTGGCCTTATCCACAAGTTGGATGGCAAATAAACGTTATGGTGATTAAATCTCTGCCCCAATATATTGAATGTTTATCTTTTGAGAGGAAAAAATATATTATGGTGGGCCTTAGGATGGTTTTTTTAGATGGGTGTCATTTTCCTCACATTTCCTTTGGTGTGGTCCACTTGAGCTTCATAATTGCTTCATTTTTGAGCTCATGTGATAAATTGACATGGCTAAATGAATAGATGGCATAGATATAAAACACACATATCACGGTGGGCCCTATAACACCCCACAACAAGTACATGAGTGGTGTTGGGGTCGCGCCACCAATCACTTCTTCTCATCATTATATGAATATAATCTTAGCAACGTAACTATGGTTAAAATACCTTTTTAAGTTTGGCACCACCCACCTAGGGAAGCCGATAGGGTGGTGACCCCAACACCACTCATTTAGGTGGTGTCAGGTGTTGTAGGGCCATTGTGATGTATATGCTTTATCCACATCATCCATCCACTTTACAAGCTCAATTTAGTATATGATCTTAGAAATGAAGATGATCAAAAGCTTAATCGGTACACACTACAGGAATAGTGGTGACTTAATGCCCACCATTAAAAACTTCTTGGGCCACCAAAGCTTTGGATCAAATTGATATTTGTATTTTGTCTTTACCAAGGTCGATGTGACATTATTAAGTATGGGTTGGATGGCAAATAGGAATCACCTTGGTATGTCAAGATGTTGGATGGTAATAAACATTACAACGTGCCATTGGAAGTTTTCAACCGTGGCCGTCATTATTACAACTGTTTCTATAGTGTGGTCCACTCGAGTTTTGGATTTGCTTCATTATTTTTGGATCCATGACCTAAGATAAGATGGAAAACAGATGGATGATTTGGATATAAAACCCATACATCATGGTGGTCCCATAATGCCCAACACATCACCATCCAATCTGCTTCCTATCTCCATCATCTCAATCCAATCATATTAAATATCATTAAAGCTTAGATGGTAGATAAGCATTATAACGTGAGAGGTTTTCAAATGTGGCTATCAATATTGCAACTGCTTCATATGTGTGATCCAATTGAACTTTACATCTGATTCATTTTTGAACCCATCCCCTAACATGAGATGGCAAAACTGATGGACTCTGTGGATATAAACCCATAGAAGGGGTTGGTCCCATGATGCCCAACCCGTCACCACCACCTTTTTTTTTCAAACCATATTGATTGACATTAAAGCTGACTTAAATGGCAACCACCTATGGATGCTGATTGGGTGGTGAGCCCGCCCCGACAACTTAGTGGTGTCATGTGTTGTGGGGCCATTGTAACGTATATGTTTTATTCATACCATGCATTCATTTTGCAAGCTCATTTTAAACCGTGAGCCTAAAAAGGAAGCTAACCAAAAGCTCCAATGGACCACACCATAAAAAATCGTGGGATTGAAGGCCTGCTATTAAAAACTTCCCAGGGGCTACAAAAGTTTTGGATCAATCTGACATTTGTGTTTTTTCCTTCAACCAGGTTTATGTAACCTTTTTCAGCTGGTTTATGTAACCTTTTCAGATGGCAAAAGATAGTTTACAGCGGGCCTTGGAAAAATTTCAATGGTTGGTGTCATTATTCCTATTGTTTTCTTATGGTGTGGTCTAGTCTAGTTAAGCTTCAGATCTGGTTTACTTTTTGGCTCATGCCTTAAATGAGCTGGTAAAACAGATGAATGACCCGGTAATGACATGATCGCTCCGCAGCCTACCCTGATATAAAACATGTATCACGTTGGGTGTTGTTGGATCGTCACACAATCCATTCATATCTCTCAGTCCACCTATGCCAACACCATGATTAACATTAGACTCAAATGCACCGACCTAGGAAAGTGGAATAGATGGTGACCCTGATACCTGGGGTATGGGCAATGTGGCCCACTGTCATGTATGCATTTTATCTATGGTTAATCTGTTTTCGTCAGCTCATTCTAAGATATGATTCTAAAATGAAGCAGATCAAAAGCTTAGGTGTATGTTTTAACATGCTGTTCAACTCAAAAATGAAGCAGATCAAAAGCTCAAGTGGGCCATACCACAGGAAACGGTGGTGGTTGAACGTCCATCATTAAAAACACCCCGAGGGTTTTAAAAGTCTTTGTGACCCTGTGGGCAGTTGAATGGGTTATATAATACTCTAGCAGCGTATAACACTGGACATAGGCTCATTAAAATTGTACACGTGGCATACATTATAAAAAATTAAACTGATGATACTATGGAGCCCACTTACTCTAAGTCGTCACGGTCTCAAAATAAGATGATTTGAACAATCCTAACGTTTGATTAATTCATGGATTCTTTCTAGTTTTCTGAAAATGGATAATGGGATATTTGTCATTTTTAAACCGTCCACTAAATGTCCTTTAAGAATCAGATTATCGTATGTGCAGCTCATATATATGTTCGTTCATGATACAACTAATCTGAAAAACGATAGTTAGTTTATTTGACTTTTGTTTGTGTCTCACCTATGCAGTATCTGAGCAATTTCGTAGTGCAGCGTAGGATCCCAAGCACTCTGTAAGGGTGTCGAAGTATTTTTTTTTTTTTTTTTTTTTTTGAAAAAGTATTTTGTCTGTATTAAAAAATGTTAGTCTCTTAAAAGATTTGATCTATTCACTATCTGGGGCTATCGATTGTTTATTGGTGATCTTTTGGTATGATCCCCACTCATATCGGCTCAGATGGCATAAAAAATAAGAAATTAGTTGGAAAGAGGGGACTGCATGCCGGTGGAATTATAGATTTTTAAAATCCTTTTATGAAAAAATGTTTTATATTTTCTCTTTGAAAAAAATCAAAGAAACCAAAAATTTTGAAGAAGCCAAATGAATTTGGAGAATATAATTGGTTGATTTTCTATATATTTCAATATATGGTTGTGTGTATATACAAAATGGATGGCCCCAAATTGGAACACAAATAAAAATATATTCTAATCTCAACTAGTAAATAAAATATTCCTAACCTAAAAAAAAAAAAAAAAAAAAAATAAAAAAAAAAAAAAAAAATTATAGAGAAAAAGATAAAGAAATCAATATTTCTTTAAATAATTAGATGATTCAATTTTTAGCTCAGATATTTCTTTAAATAATTGGATGATTCAATTTTTAGTTCAGACATTCTTTAAATAATGGATGATTCAATTTTTAGTTCAGACATTCTTTAAATAATTGATGATTCAATTTTTAGTTCAGATATTTCCTTTAAATAATTGGATGATTCATTTTTAGTTTTCTTTAAATTAAAATTTTAAAATACCTTATAAAAGAGAAAAGATAATAATATTATATTTAGAATAACTTTATTATAGAAAATATTAAAAAATACTGAATTCAGTTTTCATAATAAAACAGTTTTCAATAAAGAGGCGAGGAGTCAGAACACAAGACTTTTAGATCCTGTGTCTCTCTCAAGTGAGCTATTTAAGTAATATTGTTTAAATTTATAATAGAGTAAGAACGGATGCTGCAGATTGCATCCTCCTCGGTGTGGACAGAAAAGGAAGGGGCTCTGTAGGGCCACCATGATATATGGGTTTTATCACGCAGTTCATCCATTTTTTTCCATGTTGTTTAAGGATGTAAGCTCAAAAATGAGGGTGATTCAGGACTCAAGTGGACCACATCACAGGAAGGAAGCAGAGGTGATAATATCGTCCCCCATTGAAACCTTCATGGGCCCACTTTATATTTAGAGTTCTCTTGCAGCCGCTGGTGTAGAGCACGTGTCTACATATGCCTGTTTGCCAAAAGTACCCTGCAACGTAGTTACTCACTACGCTCAGCGTACTGAGTAAACTCTGTGAGGTCCACCGTGATTTATGTATTTTATCCGCTGTCCATCTATTTTAATAGATAATTTTAACACTTTAGACCAAAATGAAGCATATAAAATATTTAAATGGACCACACCACAGGAAACAGTTGAATGGAAAATTTGCCGTTGAACAATTCATGGGGCCACAGAGTTTTGGATCAAGCTTATATTTGTTTTTTCCCCTTCATCCATGCCAGAATGATCTTATGAACAGGTTGGATGAAAAATAAACATCACTGTGGGGCCTATCATAAGGTTTCAATGGTGGTAAATCATTATCTCACTGTTTTTCCTGTGGTATGATCCACTGTGATCCTTGGTATGCTTCAATTTTGGAATCAACCCCTTAAATTAGATGGAAAAACGAATGGACGGCGTGGATAGACTACATACATTCAAGTGGGCCCACCCGAGTTTACTCAGTACGCTCTTATCGTACTGAGTAACTCAGTAAGCAATCCGATTTCCTGCGGTACCTACCCTAGCGCGGGGCGGATTGCGATGTACCAGGCATCACGAAATGGCTGCTGTGTTGACGTCACTAAGTTTCTGTGGGTCCCACCATCAGTATATGTTATATCAAAACTGTCCGTACATTTGGCGAGTTCATTATAATGCTTGAGCTGAAAATAACACAGATCCAAAGATCAAGTGGACCACACTACAAAAATCATTGGGGGATTGAACGTTACCATTGAAAGCCTTTTAGTGGTCACAAACGTTTTGGATCAATATGATATTTTTTTTTCCAATTCATCCAAGTATGAATAACCTTATGAATTGATTGGATTGAAAATAGACGTTACGGTGCGCCCTATGAATGTTTTAACGGTGAGAATCATTCCCACAGCTGCTGTTGTTGATCTATTTACTTTGGATATGACTCAAGTTTTGAATAATTTTCTAAAATGATCTTGATAAATGGATGAACGGTGTAGATATATTAACTAACTGCACCATATAGGCCCATATAACTTTGATATACTTTGAACCGTTCACACATGTAGCAGTTCGAGGCACGTCGCGCTCGTCTCCGCATCACAAGTAACCACACCACCTAAGTCGGTGGTATGTGGTACACTTAGCGCGTTTCATTTCTGAAGTCACCGCATCCTGAGCGGATTACGGGCTCCCCGGCCTCACCTAACACACACGCTGCCCTATCTTGTGGCTTTGATATATATATCCACGCGGTCCATCTATTATCCTAGATCATTTTTGAGAATGATGCGAAAAATGAAGTAGATCTAAATCTCATATGAATCACCTCACAGAAAACAATGATGATTTAAAATTAAAAACTTCTTGTGGATGACAAAAGTTATTAATCAATCTGGTATTTGTTTTTTCCCTTCATCCATTTTCATGTGATGTACTGAACAGGTTATGAAAAATAAACATTATAGTGGGTCATATAAATTTTTTAATGGTATGCATTCAATCATCATGGCTTCCTATGATGTGGTTCTCCTGAAAATTGGATCTGCTTCATTTTTAAGTACATACATTAAAATGAGCTGGAAAAACATATGAACGACATAGATGTGTAATACATACATCAAGGTGAGTCCCAAGGCCAGGCGATACCATGTTGGTTGAGGCCGTGGTCTCACCTAATCCACTCTAAAGTACGTGTCCACGTTCCATCCTTCCGAGTAGGAGAGGGAATACAAATGGCAATCGCTAGGGTGCCATTAAAGTGCATACCCTCTGCACATGGGAAATAGGTCCGCGTCTGGTATCAGATCCAACCATTAGTCATATCACGGAAATTTAATCCAGCACTGAAAAAATCTTCATTTTTTAATCTATCATCATAGCACTACAAGTTATGGTGCTCCTATATGGATTCAGTCATTTGACCAGTTCAATCCATTGATCGATCCATCTAAACTGTCTATTAAATCAGAATCCATTTTATTGGATACTATGCAAAATGACAGTGATTGAATGATCCAATCTATCTTTTACTTTTTCTTATTTTTGTAGCCATCCTTGTTCTGAGCCATATGTGAATTGGTTTGGATGGCCTAAAAAATGACTCTTTAGGTTGATAAGAAATCTATGGTGGGCCCTAATAAATAAATTGATCAATTGTAGATTGGACCTATGAACGGTCCATTAAAGGGTGAGAGGATGGGGTTGTAACATGCGAAATTGATGTAATATTGCATGGTAGCACATGAAACGTTTGTTTAGACGTATCGGATGGTGGTTTACATCAGTCAACTGGATTGCATTTAAGTGTTTATATCAATAGAGTAGATGACAGGTGAGGGCATTTAAGTAATTTACTACCATAGAATGGTCTATATAAGCTGATATTGTTAGAGATATGGATCAGAGAAGGTGTGTACTAGATTTTAGAGATCAGTGCATTTATCAAGTGAGGAAAATCACAATGACAAAACGGCTCTCTTGTGGGATGCAACTACCCCGGCATCCCCAACGACCATGAAAACATGCTGTATGGGTGCATAAATGACGTGAAAGCCATGCATGTCCTGATACGTCACCCCTTCGGCTTTCTGGATGAAAACATTACGATCTTGACCGATGAGACGAACAACCAGCCCACGCGTCTTCGTATAATAGAAGAGCTTAATAGGTTGATCGATAGAGCTGAGGAGGGAGACACCTTGTTATTCTACTTCAGTGGGGGTGGGGCGCTGGTTAATCCCCCGGTTAATCCCCCGGTTACGAATGAGATCAACGAGGGCATTTCAGCAATCATTTCTTGCGATTTCTTACCCATTACAGGTTAGGATGAATGAGATTTGAAAATTGTTGCAAGAGTATTGCATAGTCCTGCGTTCCACCGTCCTTCCCAAAGGCCAGGATGGTGTGATATTGTCTTACGAGAGACACTCCACTGCCTCGATATCCATTTGGGAATATACAGTGGCAATCGACTATACATAGAAGAGAATGATGGTGTTTAAATATTTTCTGTTGTTTCATATTTAAGAGTTCTGTATCATTGACACAATGGGCTCAACAGTACATGTGATTGCGCAAAATCTCAGGCGTGGGATCCACCGAGGTGGGTGGGACACTGACTGTAGGTCTCACAGTGATTTATGTATGTTAAATCCACACCGTCCAACCATTTTAAAAGCTCACTTTAGTGAATGATCCAAAAAAACGAAGTTGACGGACCACACAATAGCAAACAGTCTTGGTTGAATCCACACCATTAAAAACTTCATGGATTCCACCGGAGTGTTTATTTTCGATCCAACATATTGATAAGGTCACAAAGACCTAGATGAAAAGACACACAAATTTATCTTGATCCAAAGCTTTTTAGGCCCACAAAAAGTAATTACACTGTTTCTTGCACTATGGTCCATCTGAGATTTGGATCTGCTTCATTTTTTGGATCATGCCTTAAAATGAGCTTTCAATACAGATCGACGGTGTGGATATAGTCATATACATCGTGGTGGTCCCCACAGTCAGGGTTCTCACCCACCTCGGTGAATCTCGGGATCCACTGAAGCCGCGCGCAGGGCTGTTGAGTCGTGTTAATTCTCCATTGAATCTGGACTGTTGCTAAATTTCTGTTCTTTGGTCACTGATCATACAAAAACAATGATGGGCCACACCACCTCTAATTCAGCGTGGTGAGCCCCGCCTGATGAACGGTTGGATGCAATATACACACCATGGTGATCAGCTCCATGCAAACCTTGGTTGGTGGCCCATCTCAGTTGTGGATAGGACTGATTTTTGACCTCGCGTTCGAACTTA
>JAJHSJ010000009.1:65557265-65592241 GCA_021015155.1 Magnolia officinalis | reverse complement strand
TATATTACCTTTGGCCTGAAAGCCCATGTAGAATACGCCCCATCTGTTTCTGTTTCTAATCTGATTTTTGGGCCACGTTATCTGCACAATGGGGTCCACTTATTGCATGGCTGGGATGTCTGGCACATGTTGGCTTCTCATGTCTCCTTTTATCATGAGATCTCCGTTGCTTTCTAAGAATGATTGTCACCCACCGGTGCACATCTGAACCACTCATCAGGTAGGCCACACCTAGGATGGTTCATATCATAACTTTACACCCATGAAACAATTCTAATGCTTTTATTTATTTATTTATTTATTTTTTATTTTTTATTTCAGGAAAGAAATGGATGGTCGAGAGTAACTCTGATTTGAACTTGTAACTTTTATTTTCTTTCAACTAAAGCCCACTGATGGAATGGTCAGATTTGTTATATTATATGATTTGTGGGGTGTGGCCCATCCAAGATATACCCACCTGATGATAGGTTCGGATTACATACATGGGTGGGGTTGTGTACCATAACGCAAGCGCCACAGGGATTTTCATTAGGCACTGGCATTCTTATTGGTGTGGCCCACCTCTCAGTGATCAATGTCTCCCATTGTAGACTGGTGATGGTGCATTGCAGATGATCCCTTACAGATCATCGTAGCCTTCCTAACTTTTGTCCTGAAAGGGATGGCCCAGAATAAAATGACGACAGCTGTGCGTAGTACTTGGAGATTGATCAGAGAGGCCCATTTCTATCAGGGTTTAGGTTATGTTTGTAGGGCTGACCCAACCATTGGCCATTGTCCATTTTATGATTTTGGTCGTCGCTAGATTCTGGTCGTTTTTACAACCCATACTTCGATCATAACCAGTCGGTGGTTGGGCCCACCTCCTGAATGGTTCTGATGGCTGGCACTACGGCCACTGTGAGGAGTCGGCAGACTATAGACCGAACTACTAAATTGAATATACAAGGTTTATGTCCCATGGTGTATGTTGGGGAATTGAATCCCGAATCTGGTCCCACCTGAGATTTGGATCTGCCTCATTTTGGGACCGCGCCATAAAAAGAGCTTGCAAAACGAATGGACGAAGTGGATATATAACAAATACGTTGAGGTGGGCCCCACCGTCAGATCCTCCTGTTAACCCTGCATCACGTAATCGGCATCCTTGGATATCGGATTGCGCAGCGTAGAACACAGCACGAACGTCTGTTGACGTGTTGAAGTTTGTGGGCCCGCCATGATGTGTGTTATATCCACACCATCCATCACCATTCACCCATTTGCCATATCATTTTAGGCCATGATATGTGTGTTATATCCACTCGTTCGTTTCATGAAATTTTTTGCACATTATGTATTGTATTGTTAAAATTATATTCAAACGTGCAGTTTGATGGCTATAATGATTTTATAAGATAGATGGTTGAGAAAATTTGTAAATAAAAATAAGTGTTCCATAGGATATCTTAATGGATATAGAGATTATGTTCGGTGGTAGACTCCTAGGAGTTTCAACACCCGATCAAAGGTTCCAGTATCCATAGGTGGTGAAATTCCACTAGTGTGAGTGTGTGTGCGTGCGTTAAAAAAAAAAAAAAAATAGAGATTATGATCGGTGGATAAATTAACATATTGGGAGATACGTGGTGACAAACATAAGATGTATATTTGTTACATAACTCGATGGGTCAATGGAAAAATGTAGGGATCATATTGGTGACTTTTGTTTGATGATTGGGTGGGTCATCTAGTGTATGATGATGAAAAACTATGATAGAAGGTTAGATAATGTGATCCAGGTGTAGACATTAAATATGTATGGCTTAAATAAATGAAAGTGACCTTAGGTTAATTTTCCCCCATGATTAACACATGCAATTATGTTTTTGAGAATCGTTAAGGGTATGGTTGTGTACACCCTTGACTTATTACTACTAGCGTGTACATTCAATAAAAAATAGACGGATAGAATCAATGTTTATATAAGAGATGTTAGTGTTCAACGGTTTGGTGTTTGGATAAGCTATCAATGAGATCTTGACCCTTGGTTCATGATCGATGGATTTGGGTTAAGTATGTGAAAAAATAAATGGATGATTGGGATCATTATGCGATTACTAGATTAATGTACGTAGGTTTGTTTGTTTTTTTTTTAAAAAAACAAATAAATAAAATTCAATGGTATGTTAAGTATATACATAGGTGATGATAAAAGGAACAAAATCTTGAATAGATGTATATATGAACGAATATTGATTCGTGGTTGGTTTCTATGATATGAGTGGTCCAGTCACAAATCGAACTATAGGTCAAATATATTACTGGACAATAGATGATTCAACTATTAACATTATTATTTTATGGAACTTTTGAGAATTTAAGAAAAAATCCGTGTTTAATAGCAACATGAAAACTAAACCAAAAAGTACAAAAATTACTAAATAAACTCAAACTATTAGATGATCGAAGAAAAAAAGTTACACACTAAATTGAAACAACAATTTAAAAAAATGCATCTCGTAATACAACCCTTGAAAGAAAACGAGGAAAAAAAAAATTTCTAGAATATTACACACCATCCAGGTAGGTGGTGTTAGGCGTGTGGGGTCTGCCATGGTGTGTGTATTTATCCCACTGTATAACCATTTCCAGCTCATTTCAGGACATGAGCTAAAATGAAGTCGATATAGAAAAATTCTAGTGGACCACACCATATGAAATAGTGGTGATGAATTCCCCCCATTGAAACATTTTTGGAGCTCACCGAAGTTTGGATCAAGCTTATATCTGTGTTTTACCTTCATCCAGGTGTTTGTGTGACCTTATCAACTATTTGATGACTAATAAAATTACCATGGGGCCTTGAAAGGTATCAGGAGTGGGTGTCACTATCTCTCACTATTCCTGCTGTGTGGTCCAATTGTATTTCAGGTTTGTTTCATTTTTGAGGTCAAGTTCTAAATGAGCAGGCAAAATGGACTCAACATGGGTATAAAACACATACACTGTAGTGGGCTCATAACGCTTAACACGCCTAGCTGGTAGTATTGGTCAAAACCTCATCTCATTCTATCTCCAGCATCTTAGTCCAATCTTGTTGAATATCATTAAAACTGGCTTACAAACCTCTGAGGTAGGGCCCACCAACCTAGGGAAGTGTATTAGGGTGGTGACCCCAACACCTGCCAGCTAATAGATTTAGTCATCGTGGGGCCCTCAATGATGTATATTGTGTTTTATCCTTGCCATCCATCCATTTTTCCAGCTCATTTTATCATGAGCCAAAATATGTAGCAGATTAAAAGCTCAAATGGTCCATTCGGCAGGAAATATTGGTTATTGACTTTAAAGGATCAAGCTTATATTTATGTTTTCCCTTCATCCAGGTCTACATGACTTTAACAGTAGGATGAATGATTAACTAACATTACGGTGGGCCTGAGGTAGGTTTCAACATTGGGTGTCATTAACCCTAATGTTTCCTATTGTGTGGTCCAGTTGTGCATTGTATTTACGTCATTTTTGGTCTCATGAACTAGGTGTAAAACATATACATTATGGTGGGCCATCACCCACCCAACGCTGCAAGGATGGAGTCATTATGCTCACTGTTTCCTTTGGTTGTGATCCACTTGAGATTCGGCTCTAATTTAGTTTTGGAGACTTGTTATAAATGAGGGGTAGCAACCAATGCAGATGGATGTGGATGGCATGAATATAAATCACATACATTACGGTGGGCCCCATAGGTCCATTGAATGCCACCAAATTTGCTTCCCATCTTCATCATATGAATATAATTTTACTGCCTATAATTAAAATTGGTTTATGTACCTATTTAAGTTTGGCAGCACTAGAGTTGTAAATGGGTCAATGCCCCGATGGGTACCCAGATCTGACCCAACATCTTTATTAAATGGTATGGGTCTGGGTCGAAGAGCAGACCTAGCTGCTAAACGGGTCTAACTTTGGTTTGCTTTATATTAGACCTAGCCCTGGCTGACCTTACCCGAACCCATTTAGTAAATGGGGGGTATGTCTAGTTGAAAGAGATATCATCAAAATTGGACCTATCCAAACTCGGTTTTAAACCCCGGTAAAAATACTTACATACCTAACAAATAACATGGGAAAACGAGACCAGTTAGGCCCGACCCATAGAAATGAGTCCGAGTGGAGGCCTCAGGCCCTCAATGCCACTAAAATGGACAACACCACGTGAACAATGGTGGTTGAATGTCCTGGATCCCTTAAAAACTTCTTAGTTTTGGTTTAAGTTAATGGGTGTGTTTTCTCATACAGGTATGTGTGACCTTATCAATAGCTTGAATGCCACTTTAACATTACAATGAGCCTTCAGAAGGTTCATGGGTGAATGCCATTGTCCCCATCATTTTTTTACACATTAGAGCACTTGATCTTCAAATCTACTTTAATTTGAGCTTGTATCTTAAAACGAGATAGTAAAACAAATGAATAGCATACATATAAAACACATACCTACGGGTATTGCAAACCATTCAATGGAATTGGTGTTTTCCCATCATCCAGCAATGCGTGAACTAATCAACAAGATGGATGGAAAAATGACATTATAGTGGGCCATACGATGGTTTCAAGGGTAGGGTGGGTGTTAATATATATCCCCACTGTTTTCTTTAGCTTGGTTCACATGAGCTTCGGATTTGCTTGAATTTATGGGGGTTGTCCCGAAATAAGCTGGCAAACAGCTGGGCGCGACTGTTGTATAAATTGTATAAATTGAATATGTCGCGGTAGGCCTGGCAATGCTAACACACTTGACGATTGGTTGTGTTGGGTCATTGTCATCTTAACACCAAATCTGTTTCTTATGATCATTCTCTCATCTTAAGCCAATTTCATTGACTAATTAAAACTGGCTTACTTACTTCTTTAAGTTTGCACTACCAACCTATGGACGTGGATCAATGATACCTAGCTAGGTGGTGTCAGGTATTGTGGATCCACCACCCTGGTCGTCCATCCATTTGCTAACTTATTTTATGACACGAGCCCAAATGTAGCGGATCAACAGGCCTAGTGGAGCATCCCACTAGAAACAATTGAGATTGAATGCTCCCATTTAAAAACTTTTGGGGCCACAAAAGTTTGGATTAACTTATATTTTCATTTTCCCTTGTTCAGGTTTGTATCACCTTATTAACAAGGTGGATGGCAAATAAACATTAGGTGTACCATAGGATGGTTTCTTGGGTTGGTGTTATATTCCTCGCTATATTTCTTATTGTATGGTTCGCTTAAGCTTTAGATTTTCTTAGCTCATTACAATCACATGACTTGGAAAAATGGATGAATGGTGTGAATATAAAACACACATCACACCCCACAATACCCAATAACACATAGATTGGTGTTGAGGTCACCATCCAATCGGTTCCTATCAATATCATATGAATCAAATCTTAAAACTATGATTAAAACTGGTTACATACCTCTTTAAGTTTGGCACCGCCTGCGCCGGGAAGTGGATTGGGTGGCGACCCTAACACCACTCATTTAGGTGGTGTTAGGCACTACAGGGGCCACCATGATGTATATGTTTTATCCACACCATACATCCATTTTTCTAGCCCAATTTAGGCTAAAAAATAAAGCTGATTAAAAGATCTAGTGGCGTACTCCACAAGAAACAATGGTGACTAAATGCTCACCATTAAAAGCTTCTTAGGAGCCACCAAAGATTTGGATCAAATTGATATTTGTGGTTTCCCTTCATCCAGTCTATGTCACATTATCAAATGGTTGGAATGCAAATAGAAATCACAATGGTATGTCAAAATTTGGATGGTAAGTAAACATTATAGTGTGCCCTTAGAAGTTTCAACCTTAGCTGTCATTATCCCAATTGTTTCTTATGGTGTGGTCCACTCTAGCTTTGGATCCACTTGATTTTTGGCTCATGCCCTAAAATGAGATGGCAAAATGAATGGATGACGATCACCATCCAGTTCGCTCAACTTAAATGCTAACCACTAAGGAAGTGGATCGGGTGATGACCCCAACACCACCCAACTAGGTAGTGTCATTCACTATAGGGTTCATTGTGATGTATGTGTTTTATCTATGCTGTACATCCATTTTATAAGCTCATTTTTGAGCTCACGACAAAAAATGAAGTTGATTAAAAGCCCGGGTGGACAACACCATAAAAAACAGTGGAAGTTAAACATCTGCCATTAAAAACTTCTTTGGAGCCACGTGAGTTTTGGATCAATTGGTATTCATCGTATATCTTTATGTATGAACTTATCAATAGGATGGATGGAAAAATGATGTTACCTCGTCATAGGAAGGGTGTCTCCCCATTGTTTCCTTTGGCGTGGTTCATGTGAGCTTTGGATTTACTTGACTTTTGGGGCTGTGTTCTTAAATGAGTTGGCAAAACAGACTAAGGACGACGTGGGTATTAAAATGCATATTTCATAATGGCCCCCCAACGCTAACACCACCTGACTAGGTTGTGTTGGGCCCCACCCAATCCACTTCCTATCAATGTCATCTTAACCTAGCCATCTATCATTTAAAATTGACTTGCCTAACCTCTTTAAAATTTGGCCACCAACCTTGTAAGTGGAACAGGTGGTGACACCAATGCTACCTTGCTAGGTGGGTGTAGGCGTTGTTGTGTCCACCATGATCGATGTGTTTATCCTCGCCATCCATCTGTTTCAATACCTTATTTAATTTATTGCACATGCCCAAAATATAGTAGTAGATCAATAGGTCAGTCGAGCACCCTACAGGAGACATGGTGATTGAATGCCTACCTTTAAAAAAATTTTGAGGGCTACAAAAGCTTTCGATTAAGCTTTATATTTTCAACTTTCTCTTTGTACAGTATACCTGACCTTAACCACCTTATCAACCGGTTGGCTGACAAATAAACATTATGGTGCTAAAATCTCTGCCCCATGTTATTGAATGTTTATCTTTTGAGAAAAAAAAAAAAAAAAAAAACCATTACAATGGGCCTTAGGATGGTTTACTAGGTGGTTGCCATTTTCCTCTCTTTTTTCTATGTGTGGTCCATTTGAGCTTCCTTTTTTAGCTCGTGCAATAAAATGAATTGGCTAAATGGATGGATAGGATGGATATAAAACACATATCACAGTGGGCCCCATTACAACCAACAACATCACCACCCACCCAATCCTTCTCATTATATGAATCCTATCGTAACAACTATGATTAAAACTAGATTACATCCCTCTATAAGGTTGACACCACTCACCTGGTTTCGTAGGACCCATTGTGATGTATATGTTTTATCCACACCATTCATCCATTTTTCCAGCTCAATTTTTCCAGATCATTTTACGCCATGATGTATGTGTTATATTCACTAACCGATACATTTGATGAAAATTTTTGCACATTATGTCTTGTATTGTTAAAATTATATTCAAACAAGCCGTTGGATGGCTATCATGATTTTATAAGATAGATGGTTGAGAAAATTCATAAATAAAAAATAAGCGTTCCATAGGATATTTTGATGGATATAGAGATAATGTTATGTGGATAAATTACCATATTGGGAGATACATGGTGACAAATGTAAGATGATATTTTGTTACATAACTTGGGATCAAATTGGTGATTTTTGTTTGATGATTGGTGGGTCATCTAGTGGTATGATGAAAAACTATGATGGAAGGTTAGATAATGTGATCTAGGTGTAGACATTAAATATGTATGGCTTAAATAAATGAAGTGACCTTTGGTTAATTTTTCCCCATGATTAAACACCTGCAATTATGTTTTTGAGAATAGTTAAGGGTATGGTTGTGTACACCCTTGACTTATATACTACTAGCGTGTACATTAAAATAAATAAAAATGGACTGATAGAATTCAATGTTTACATAAGAGATGTTAGTGTTCAACGGTTAGGTGTTTGGATAAGCTATCGATGAGATCTTGACCTTTGGTTCAGATGATGGTGGTTTTGGGTTAAGTATGTGGAAAAATAAAGGATGATTGGGATCATTATGCGATTACTAGATTAATGTTTTTTTTTTTTTTTTTCGGACACATGATCAAGATCATGTGAGAAATTATTATAATTAAAATTCAATGGAGGGTTAAGCATATACATATGTGATGATAAAAGGAACGAAATCTCGAAGAGTTGTATATATGAATGAATATTGATTCGTGGTTGGTTTCCTATGATTGAGTGGTCCAGTCACAAATCGGACTATAGGGCAAATATATTAATGGATAATGAAGGCGTGTTTGGCGGGACGGATCCCATGGGATTAGGAGGGATGGGATGGTAAAATCCCGAGATATGCCAAATGAGCCAAACAGACCTGATGAACTTGTCCTGGGATATAGCAAACCCATGGATCTTAAATTAACCAATTCACTGACATTACCATCATTACCTTAAAATTGATCCTATCCCTCCTAATCCCGTTCAATCGTGCTTAGGGCGTGTTTGGTTGGACGGATTGGAAGGGATTGGAAGGTAAAATCCTGGGATATGCCGGGTGTGCCAAATAGACTCGGTGAACTTGTCCTAGGATATAGCAATCCCATGGATCTTAAACCAATCCACTGACACCACCATCATTACCTTAAAATCCATCCCATCCCTCCTAATCCCATGGGATCCGTCAGGCCAAACAGGCCCTAAGATGATTCAACGATTAACATTTATTATTTTATGGAACTTCTGAGAATAAAAGAAAAAAATCTTTTTATAGCAACAAGAAAATTAAAACAAAAAGTACAAAAATTACTAAATAAACTCAAACTATTAGATGATTGAAGAAATAAAAGTTACACACCAAAATTGAAACAACACCTAAAAATTAAAAATGCATCCCGTAATACAATCCCCTCGAAAGAAAACAAATAAAAATAAAAAAAATCCTAGAATATACGCACCATCCAGGTAGGTGGCGTTAGGCGTTGTGGGGTCCACCATGGTGTATGTATTTTATCCACACCGTATAACTATTTCCAGTTCATTTTAGGACATGAGCTTGAAAATTAAGTCGATAAAAAAAATTCTAGTAGACCACGCCATATGAAATAGGGGTGATTGAATGCCTCCCATTAAAAACATTTTGGGGCTCATTGAAGTTTTGGATCAAGCTTATATTTGTGTTTTACCTTCATCCAGGTGTTGTGTGACCTTATCAACTAGTTTGATGACTAATAAAAATTACTGTGGGGCTTGAAAGGTTTTAGGAGTGCGTGTCACTATCTCTCACCATTTCCTGTGGTGTGGTCCAATTGTATTTCAGGTTGTTTCATTTTCGCGGTTGGTAGCCCTAAAATGAGCAGGCAAAATAGACTCAACATGGGTATAAACCACATACATTGTAGTGGGCTCATAACGCTTAACACGCCTAGCTGGTAGTAATTGGGTCAAAACCTAAATCACCTTCCTATCTCCAGCATCTTAGTCCAATCTTGTTGAATATCATTAAAACTGGCTTTTTTTTTTTTTTTTTTTCAAAGGACGATTGCCACGATTCCATTAATCACAACAAATGTACAATATTTCGGGTGCAGCCCAAACAGAAGGGCTAGCCACACCTATCGTGTAATAAAACCTCAAAGAACCTATAGAAACCTGAGATCAGCAAGCAACGAGAGCGCTACCCCTAGCTACATCCTCCACGCCCCAGACAATCTGCCTCCCTCAAGACAGAACTACAAGGGAGAAACTCTAATAGATCCGAGGCCAACTCTGTCCAGAAATAAAAGCCACGAACCTGGGGAGGGAGGTCCCTGATATTCTCAAAAATAGTAGTAGCCTGGGCCTGACTGCCCTCCCTAGCCATTCTGTCAGCCGAGCCATTCCCTTCTCTAGGGATTACCAAAAAATGTAGGGACGCGATCTGCTCCAGCCTCTTGATTTTACTGACCCATGGGTGCCATTGCCAATAGATGATAGAAGTCAAGGTTAAGAGGCCCACCACCACCGTGGAGTCGGACTCAACAACAATCTTCTTTAACCGACGCTCCAGGCATAGAATAATGCCATCATAAATTGCTCTCACTTCCGCCCTATTGTTTGTACCCACTCCATAGGCAGCAGAGAAAGCAAAAATCAGATTTCCCTCCTCATTTCTACAGACTCCCACCCCCTGATCGACCTGGATTACCACAGGCTGATTTCGTCTACATTTAATTTCACCCACCCTGCTACAGGTTTCAACCATTTTACTGCCTGAAAAGAGGAGGGGGCGGGCGGGAGAGAGGGCAAAGGAGGACACACTGAAAATCGCAGCTTCACTTCTTCTTGATCCTCCAACAAAGTTAGCACCCACCACTTGATGTGGGCATTAGCAGCATTACCCACAATAGGAGAATCATTAAACCTGGCTCCGTTCATACTCACCCAGATCTCCCACAGGATGAGAATAGGAATCAAACGCCTGATCGAGGCTGACGTTGCGCCTGGAGCATCTGCTCTCCTCCACTACCTTAGCCGATCTTCCATAGACAGGTGGTCAATGTACGTGATGCCACAAACCGCCGAGAAAGTACTCTAAAGATGAACCGCTAGCTGACCATACAGGAAAAGATGAGAGAGCGTTTCCACCTGCGGTCCAGGGGAAAGGCTAGGCTTGCAACAGGAGCATCTAGAAGCCAGGTGAATGCCTCTGCTTTGCACCTTGTCGTCCACAGGGATTGCATCATTCAGTAGATGCCAACAAAACAACGACATCTTCGGCAGAATTTTGGAGTGCCAGATCCACTTGCTCCACCAATTACCTTGTCCTATCTCCCTACCTATCCGCCATGCCGATCTTGAGGTGAACTGACCTGTTGGATCAAGCGGCCAAAACCGGAGGGGGGGGGGGGGGGGGGGGGGGGGGGGGGGGGGGGGGGTCTGCTGATGTTGCAAAACCGTTGTGCACTATAAGTTGAAAAGGTCTTGGGGCAAGATCAGGTGACGGAAGATGGCGGAGCGGGTCCCGCTGGACTAATGAAGTCTTTGAACTGGAGGGCCAGCAAGTCGGGAGGAATTGGAGAAGGCACCAATGAAAGAAGAGGCCCCATCCACGTCCAATTGGTGGTCCAGACATTCAACTCTCCATTCCCTACATTCCATTGGAGATATTTGCAATCACTGAGAACTCCTTTCTAACCTCCTTCCAATAGGGGGACGCCAGGGAGAAAGAGGCAGGCAATCTACCCTCTTCCAAATTCAAACGATGCCGAGCCTGCATGTACATAACCCAAGGGCTAGCTTTTTGCCCATACTTTACTTCCCAAGCCATTTTCTTCCTCTGGGCTTTCAGCACCTCCTTTAGCTTTCTAATGCCCAGACCACCTTCTTCTACCGGCCTCGTTATCTTATTCCATGCAACCCACTGCAGCTTTCGGTTTCCTTCCGCCTTGCCCCAGAAAAAATGGGCAAATTTGTGTTCCAACTTCGCCACTAGATTAGATGAGAGTTTAGTTGCTGCCATGGTATGAAGAGGGATACTACCTAAAACATGCTTGATGAGAGTCAGACGACCTGCCAGCGACAGGAATCTGGTGTTCCAACCTGATATTCTGTTTGCCACCTTTTCCAACAATGCTTGATAGGATGCCATAGTCACTCTTCCCTTGAAAAGAGGGATGCCTAAATATAACACCCTCGCGCTAGCTTTGGAGAAGCCGAGGACTCTTTCCATGTGTCTAATTCTTCCTGTGCTCATCTTAGTGGGACATAGAAAACTACTCTTCTGAAAATTGATTTGCTGGCCTGACTCTTGTTGGAAGGCCTCCAGGAAAGCCTTCATCGAGCGTAAGAAGCGAAGGCTGCCATTAACAAATAGCAAAGTATCATCAGCAAATAAAGGTGAGAGAGAATAGGACTACCTCGAGGTAAATTGAAAGGGCTACACCAGCCCCTCTCCACCAGCTGCTTGAAATTCCTGGAGAAGACGTCAGCCGCAAGAATGAAAAGCCCTGGAGATATGGGGTTCCCCTGGCGAAGCCCTCTAGTCGAGAAACCAGTAGGCTCCCCATCAAATAGGACTGAAAACCATCAGTTCCCCCAGCATGCTTCCATCAACGCAATCCATCTGTCACTAAAGCCAAAATCGCCTCATAACCCTCTGAAGAAGAAGACCCAGTCTAACTTGTCATAGGCTTTTTCCAGATCTAGCTTGATAATGAGATTACTTCCTCTAGATTTTCGGTCTATGTCCTTATCGCCTCAAGTGCCATTGCAACATTTTCTGTGATGGACCTGCCTTTAAAATGCCCCTTGTTCCATGGATATAAGCTTAGGAAGGACCTTACTCAATCGGGTCGCTAGGAGCTTAGAGAAAATCTTGTAAATGACATGTTAAAGGCTACTAGGTCGGTAGTCAGAAAAGGTAGCTGCCGCAGATTTTTTGGGGACTAGACTGATCAGAGAAGTCGAGAAAGCTCTTGGCATTTGGCCCCCTTCTAGAAAGTAACATGCAGCCTTGTGAATATCCTCGCCTACTGTCGGCCAACAATCTATATAGAACGAAACTAGGAATCCATCTGGCCCGGGCGCACTCTCCAAAGGGAGAGATTTGAGCGCTTCAAAAGTCTCTGAGAGGGTTGGAGGGACCAGAAGAACAGAGTTATCCCGAGAGGATAGCAGAGAAGAATAGCTTCTAGAAATCCTTCTGAAGAAGAGGGAGAACCAGCCAGGAAAAGTTCGGAGAAATAACTCACCGCTTCAGCCTTCATACTTGCTGCATCTGTGATCACAACCCCATTCCTGTCCTTTATCTGTGTGATGTTAGCTCTCCTGATACGCTCATGAGTTGATGCGTGAAAATGTTTAGTGTTCCTGTCACCCGCCTGAAGCCAGGAATTTCTAGCTTTCTGCTTTCAAAATACCTCCTCCATTAGTTCCAGCCTAGCCAATTTTCTCCTAGCTGCCAAGCTTTAGAACAATAAATCCTCCGAGCCATCCTGTTGCATCCTATTTTCCAACTGATTAAGCTCTGCCTCTGCCTCTTTTAGCTGGGAGAAGACGTTGCCAAACACTTCCTTGTTCCACATTTTTAAGAGTTGCTTAGTTTTCTTAAGCTTTAATTGCACATTTAACATGGGATTATAAGAGCTTAACCCCATCCATGCTTTCTTGACCATAATCTGGAAAGTGTCATGCAAAGACCACATTTGTGGTACCTGAATGGTATGGTGGACGACTGAGAGGTGACTAGGAAGGAAAGCAGGAGAGGCGCATGAACCAAGCTTGCTCGAGCCAAATGCGTCACTTTGAAAGAGGGAAAAATAGCCACCCACCTGTCGTTTACTACCATAATTCTGTCTAGGCACGCCCAAATTCTTTCTTCCCCAGCCCTGTTATTGCTCCACGTGAAAGGATTACCAGCATAGCCCGCATCTAGGAGCCCCAAACTCTGAATTGCTGTAGAAAACTCGGACATACTAATGCTTCCTCCCACTCTAGCTCCTCGTCTTCCACTGGATTCAGCAATGGCATTAAAATCACCCCCCACTACCCAAGGCCCTGTCACAGAGTTACTTAAGTTTACAAGATCCTACCACAGCACCCTGCGAAGAATGTGAGAGCACTTTGCATATACTATCGTAAGAAGACCTACGGTCCTGCCATTCTGAATTGGAACATTCAATGAAATCCATTGATTGGAGGATGCATGGGAGGAAATAGATAGTTGGTTTTTAAAAAAGACCCAAATCTTTCCCCCCACATCACCATTTGATAAGGAGTGAAAGCCTAACTTCAGCCCAATAGCTATGCGTTGTCCTCCCTGACCATGGGCTCCAATACAGCAACCAGAATGGGATTGTGCCTACGGACTAACTTCTTCAATGACCTGATGGTTGCTTTGTTTCCTACCCCACGGACGTTCCAGATAATCGCACTATCCATCCGTTACACATCTTGAGTTAACTGACCTTCGCTTCAATCTCCGCAGCCGGCAAAACCATTCACCTTCTTCCATTAATCTCACCATTTCCTGCTTAAGACGAACCTCCTTCTACCTTTACCTAGCATTCCTTCATGCTGACTTTGACCCCCTGCCTTCTTTTTCTTTAGCCTTTTGCCCACTTCTATTAACCCTTCCTGCTGATTTGTGAAAACTAAAGTTTCTTTCTGGGTAGTAACTCTGGCAACGTTAAGCTGAGTCTGTATCTGGTCCTGAGCATCGTGCAATTCCTTCGACTGAAAATACGTCGATATGTCAACCTGTAGCTGGTCGGTGTGCACCACATCCCCACACGGAGACTATGCATTTATGAAAGGGGCACCTGCTAACCTCTGAGGGGTTTCAATGTTTAGAGGTTGTTCTTGTATATAATTGGATTCTCCAGCAAACTGACTTGGGCGAGTTGGTGAGCTCCCTTTCGATCTAGCCCTGTTGAATAGAAGGTCAGAAAAAACTCTCCTAAGATAACCCCACCTCCAATCCTGTCTGGAGTGATCAGAAGCTGGGGAGGCTAATGCCATGTCAGCTTCAGTTAGCTGTCTTGATAGTTCCTGATTTTGGTTACCTCTCTTCACCCCTGCATTGCTCAGAGTATTTTGTGTTTTGACTATCTGATTAGTAGATAGGACGGGCTCCTGCTGAGGTTGAGTATCATCATTGGTCTGATCAGCATTCCTGGATGCCTGCTGAAGATGAGCATCTTTAATGAACTGAGCTGCTTTCCTTGTTACCTGCTGAGTTTGATTCTCAGATAGGACTGGCTCCTGCTGAGGTTACGCTGCATCGTTGGCCTGATCAGTTATCCTGGGTACCTGCTGGAGAGGGCCTGACTGGTCTATTACAATGGCTTCTCCCCTGCTCTTGCCCTCCTGGGCAGCTCTGCGACCTCCATGACATAGTCACATTCAGCTGAGCCAAGGGATTGCTTTTATGAAGAGGGACCGAAATGGACAGGCTCTCAGTTTGGAAATGAGCAGTCTCAGATGGGGCCTCATCTCTGAACGAATAATTCGAAAGCCTTCTCTCCCTGCTCGAGCTATCCGGGTAGCCCAAATTAGGATGATCAGGCGCTGAATAGGGGATTGACAGATACTGCTCCCAAACACCCTTACCCTTTGAAACATTATCCTTTCCAAGCGGGATTGGCAGCTCTGCTAAATTGTGGTTTGAGGACGGAGCCTCCCGATCTTCCTTCTCTGCAGCATTGACGCATACATGTAACATTGTATGCTTGTTTCTATGTTGATCTTCATTTGCTGCAGCGTTTTCATGAACAGGAACCGTGCTATTCTTGTTGCTGATATGATCTTCCTTTTCTGCGGCATTAACACAAACAGGTAACATGTTATGCTTGTTGCTGCACTGATCTTTGTAAAAAACCTTCTCCACCCAGGATCTTGACGATTCTTTGCATGTGGCCAAGTTATTTGGGGGAGCCGTTCGTACACCTTCATTAGTTTGAGTCTCAAATACTGCAAAAATAGGGTAGTCCCTGCCTTTTACCTGAAGAATCCGAACTCTGTGCAGCTCCGAAAAGGAGGAGAGCTTTACCCTCACTCGCGCAAATGCTTGAAAACACCCCTCAGCCGCAATTACATCGATCTCCACCACCTCTCCAAATGAGTTCGCAAGCCTATGAATAGTGTCTGGAAACCATGCATTGGACGGAATACTCAACAAACGAAGCCATACTCCTCGAAGAAGAGGGGTTTCCCGATCCGACCATTTCATAACTTCTACAATGTTCAACTTACTCAGCAGATTTCGATTAGCTTTAAAACGCTCCATTTCTTGTCTCTGGTGAAATTTCGCCAAGAATTTTTGAGGGCCCAAGCGTACTAACTCCACCTTTTCTGACTCCTGCGAAGATTTGCGAATTCCTTTTAACCAGAAGAGGACTGAGACCTCCCCGGAGGTAACGATGATTAGAGCCAGATGAAGCTCCCTCTCCATCTGATCGACAAGTGAAGAGTCTGATTGAATGAAGAAAACATTGGCACTCCCTCCATTCGAAACCACACCTCCGGCACTTGTGACAGAGAGGATTTTTCCCCGGAGGGTGTAAACCCCTTGCTACTGACGCATAAGAGAGCTGATTGTTAGCTTTGGAGGGCTTTACTAAGGCCGTGTGTACTTCTGCTTTCTGAATAGGGGCGGCGATAACCCTCCGGCCCTGATTGATTTTGTCAATTGGGTTTCTGGCCCATTCTATGGTAACAAGCCGACCATCTATCCTCCTCCCGTGGAGGCAGTTCATAGCATTCAAAGCTTCCTGCTCGTAGCTGAACATCACAAATGCATATCCTTTTGACTTTCTGGTAATAAAATCCCTAGGGATGTATACCCCCACCAGTTTTCCATTTCCAAAGATCCAGAGTAGATCGTCTTCCAATGTGTAGAAAGTGAGATTTGCAGCGAAAATAGTGTACTGGCTTACAAACCTCTGAGGTAGGGCCCACCAACCTAGGGAAGTGTATTAGGTGGTGACCCCAACACCAGCCAACTAATAGATTTAGGCATTGTGGGGCCCTTGATGATGTATATTGTATTTTATCCTTGCCATCCATCCATTTTTCCAGCTCATTTTATCATGAACCAAAATATATAGCAGATTAAAAGCTCAAATGGTCCATTCGGCAGGAAATATTGGTGAATGACTTTAAAGGATCAAGCTTATATTTATGTTTTCCCTTCCTTCAGGTCTACATGACTTTAATAATAGGATGAATGATTGACAAACATTACGGTGGGCCTGAGGAAGGTTTCAACATTGGGTGTCATTAACCCTAATGTTTCCTATTGTGTGGTCCAGTTGTGCGTTGTATTTGCGTCATTTTTGGTCTCGTGAACTAGTGTGTAAAACATATACATTATGGTGGGCCACAGAGAGCTAGGTGGTATTGAGCCATCAACCAAACGCTTCAAGGGTGGAGTCATTATATATGCTCACTGTTTCCTTTGGCGTGATCCACTTGAGCTTCGGCTCTAATATAGTTTTGGAGACTTGTTATAAAATGAATGAATAGATGGCATGAATATAAATACATACATTACGATGGGCCCCATAGGTGGCATTGAATGCCACCAAAATCTGCTTCCCATCTTCATCATATGAATATAATTTTAATGCCTATAATCAAAATTGGCTTATGTACCTATTTAAGTTTGGTGGCACTAGAGTTGTAAATGGGTCAACGGACCTGATGGGTACTTAGATCGGACCCAACATGTTTATTAAATGGTATGGGTCTAGTTTTAAGACTAGACCTTATTGCTAAATGGGTCTGAATTTGGTTTTCTTTATATTAAACCTAGCTCTGCCTGACCCGACCCAAACCCATTTAGTAAATGGGGGTATGGTTTATGTTGAAAGAAATCCATCAAAATTAGGACACGTCCAAACTCGGTTTTAAACCCGGTAAAAATACTTACATACCTTAACAAATAACATGGGAAAAAGATACCCATTAGGCCCGACTCAATTAGAAATGAGAATGAGTGGATCTCCCTCTACCAGACTCAGACCCATTTATTGGGTTAACTTAGACCCAACCCATACTTGTCCATTTAGTAAAAGGATCCAAGTCTAAGATTTGGACCCAAACCCATTTAGTAAATGGGTAGGTATGGTTTTGGGTAAACCCGCCCCAAAACTCGACAAGTTACAGCCCTAGGTAGCATGCACCTAGGGAAGTGAATTGGGTGGTGACCCTAACACCAACCAGCTAGGTGTTGTCAAGCGTTGTGGGCCCTAGCGTGATCTCTGTGTTGTCCCTGCATCAAAGTCCATGTGACCATGGTAGGATGGCAAATAAAAATCACATTGGCCCTATGAAGGTTTCAAGGGTGGGTGCCATTATATCTCCACTATTTCCAATCGTTTGTTCCACTTGAGCTTCGAATTTGCTTACTTTTGGAGGTCGTCTTAAAATGAGCTGGAAAAATAGATGAATGATGTGGTAGAATACACGCCCAACACCACTTGGTTGGGTTGTGTTGGGTCACCACCCAATCTACTTCCTATGAAGGTCTACTTAATATTATCTTACTATCTATCATTAAAATAGTCTCTCAAACTTTTTTATATTTGGACATCTAACCTAGGGAATACCACCAAAATTGCGAATTTGATCTATCGCAAAAAATGCTTGGCTTAACAACGGACATAGTCCTTTTCTAACGAAAAAGCGCACATGCGGTTGACTGGTTTTAGTGACGGACCAAAATCCGTCGCTAAATGAACATTATGACTTTTTCGGTCCATTGCAAATTAAGATTTTGCGACGAATTTTAATCCGTCACAAATTACCGCCAAAAAAAACCCAATGCAAAACATTTACCAACGGATTTGATCAGTGGCAAATTAAGAATGTGCGACGATTTTAATCCGTCACAAATTACCGCCCAAAAAACCCAACAAATCATCTAGCAACGGATTTCAGTTGGTTTGCGACAGATGACAGTCCGTCTTGTGAATTTCTTTTGAATGACTCGAGTGTAAGATTTTTTTTATTTTTTTTAAACACCTTACACTTATTTTTTTGTAGATAAATTAGCGACGAACGAAATCCGTTGCTAATTTTTGAACAAGATTTATCTACAGCGGATTTGAGGTTTGTCGCAAAAATTTATAATGATGAATTCAGATGGGTTTGGCCATAGTTCAACAATGAATTTTTAATTTGCGAACCAGCTAACATCAACGGGCCATGCGACGAATCTAATCCATTGTTAATTTGGTTTTGCGACAGATCTGGTCCGTCACAAATTCATGATTTTGGTGTAATAAAAGCCGCTCAAGTGGAGACCCTCAATGCCACCAATCACGTTGTGGGGCCCACTCTGATGTATGTGCTTTATTTAAGCTGCCCATGCATCTTTCCAGCTCATTTGACAACATAAGCTGAATAGTAGCATATCAACGCTCAAGTAGAGCGCTCCATATGCTAAATGGAGGGGTTAAGCCTGGGTGGTTGATATGCTAAATGGAGGGGTTAAGCCTTCAAAGGGGCATGACCCAAATCATCATTGAATCGGATTCTAGGTAAGTGATTGATATGCTAAATAGAGGGGTTAAGCCTGGGTGGAAATGGAAAGCCTGGGTCCTAAGGATCAACCATCTGACATTGTGGGGTCGAATTAACTTTGTGCATGTTTTGAGGGAAGGAAACGCACCAGCAGATTTTATGGCCCGGCATGGCAGTGACTCTCAATCCTTTTCTTGCTTCGACACTCTTGCGGATCTTCCCCATCGGGTCAGAGGTTCTATATTTCTCGATAAGGTTGGCCTTGGATCGATTAAGACGTTGTAAAGGTTTTGCTGTATTTGTGCAGTTTTTGGTTTCTTCCATGATAGGACCCTGTTTTATGCTTTGGGGTGCCCGAATGTATAGGTCGTTGTTTTATGAAAGGGGTACATTTTGAAAAAAAAAAAAAAAAAGTAGAGCGCTCCATAAGAAACAATGGTGATTGAACGCCCATCTTTAAAAACTTTTTGAAGGCCACAAAAGTTCTAGATCAAGCTTATATTTGCATTTCCCTTTGTCCAGGTTTGTGTGATTTTATCAACAAGTTGGATGGCAAATAAATATTACAGTTGGCTCTAGGAAGGTTTCACTGGTGGTTGTCATTATCCCTATTGTGTCATGTGGTGTGGTGCATTTGATCTTCGGATGTACTTCATTTTTGGGATCATGCCATATAATGAGCTAGAAAATGGATGGATGGCATGGATATAAAAACATACATCACGGTGGCCCCACAACACCCAAAATCATGTAGATGGGTGGTGTTGGGTCACTCCACCCAATCCACTTCTTATTTCCATCAAACGAATCCAATCTTAGAGACTAATTAAATCTGACTTACATACCTATTTAAGTTTGGCTCCACTAACTTATGGTAGTGGATTGGGAGGTGACCCTAACACTATCAAGCTAGTGGTGTCAGCATTGTGGGGTCCACAGTGATATACATTTATCCATGCTGCCCATCTTTTGCCAGATCATTTTAAGAAATGAGCCCAAAAAAAAAGTTGATCAAGAGCTCAAATGGACCACATGAAACAATGGTGATTGAATGTCCTCCCTTAAAAACTTCTTGAGGGCCACCAAAGTTTTGGTTTAAGCTAATAGGTGTGTTTTCTCATCCAGGTATGTGTGACCTTACCAATAGCTTGAATGGCAGTTTAACATTACAATGAGCCTTCGGAAGGTTTCACGGGTGAATGCCATTGTCCCCATCATTTTTTACAACCTAGTGCACTTGATCTTCAAATCTACTTTATTTTTGGGCTTGCCTTAAAATGAGATATTAAAACAAATGAATGACGTAGATAAAAACACATACCTACCAATAAAACACATACCTACCAGTATTGCAAACCATTCAATGGAATTGGTGAGATATTTATCTTTTGGGCCTACAACACCCAACATCACGTAGACAGTGAAACAAGTGGGGGTATTTGTGTTTTCCCATCATTCAGGTATGTGTGAACTAATCAACAGGATGGATGGAAAATGATAGTATGGTGGGACATAGGATGGTTTCAAGGGTAGGGCGGGGGGTGTTAATATCCCCACAGTTTTCTTTAACGTGTGGTTCACATGAGCTTCGGATTTGCCTGATTTTATGGGGTTGTCCTGAAGTGAGCTGGCGAAACGGATGTGTGATGTGGGTTAAAATGTATATTTCATGGTAAGCCTCGCAATGCTAACACCATCTGGCAATTGGTTGTGTTGGGTCACCTCAAATTTGTTTCTTATCATTGTCATCTTAATCCGATTTCATTGACTACCTACCAGTATTGCAAACCATTCAATGGAATTGGTGAGATATTTATCTTTTGGGCCTACAACACCCAACATCATGTAGACAAGTGAAACAAGTGGGGGTATTTGGGTTTTCCCATCATTCAGGTATGTGTGAACTAATCAACAGGATGGATGGAAAAATGATAGTATGGTGGGCCATAGGATGGTTTCAAGGGTAGGGTGGGTGTTAATATCCCCACAGTTTTCTTTAACGTGTGGTTCACATGAGCTTCGGATTTGCCTGATTTTATGGGGTTGTCCTGAAATGAGCTGGCGAAACGGATGTGCGATGTGGGTTAAAATGTATATTTCATGGTAAGCCTTGCAATGCTAACACCATCTGGCAATTGGTTGTGTTGGGTCACCTCAAATGTGTTTCTTATCATTGTCATCTTAATCCGATTTCATTGACTATAATTAAAAATGGCTCACTAAACTTCTTTAAGTTTGCACCATCAACCTATGGAAGTGGATCAGGTGGTGACACCAATAATACCTAGCTAGGTGGTGTCAGGTGTTGTGGCACCACCATCCTCGTTCGTCCATCCATTTTGCTAGCTTATTTTATGGCATGAGCCCAAATTGTAGCGGATCAACAGGCCTAGTGGAGAACCCCATGGGAAACAATTGTGATTGAATGCCCCCATTTAAAAACTTCTTGGGGGCCACAAAAGTTTGGATTAAACCTATATTTTCATTTTCCCCTTGTCCAGGTTTGTATCACCTTTTTTTTTTCGACCTACTTACAGGGTGGGCCCTAGGATAGTTTCTTGGATTGGTGTCATATTCCTTGTTATTTCTCATGGTGTGGTCCACTTGGGCTTTAGATTTGCTTCGTTTTTGGGATCGTGCAATAAAATGACTTGGAAAAATGGATGGATGGTGTGGATATAAAACACACATCACGGTGGCCCCACAACACCAATACAACGTAGATTAGTGTTGAGGTCACCATCCAATCGCTTCCTATCAACATCATATGAATCAAATCTTGACAATTAGGATTAAAACTGGCTTACATGACAAGTGGATTGGGTGGTGACCCTAACCCCACCAATTTAGGTGGTGTCAGGCACGCACTGTAGGGTCCACTGTGATGTATATGTTTTATCCACACCATCCATCCATTTTTCTAGTTCAATTTAAGGCATGAGCCCAAAAATAAATTTGATTAAAAGGTTTAGTGGAGCACACCACAAGAAACAATGGTGAATAAATGCTCCCATTATAAAAGCTTCTCAGGAGCCACCAAAGTTTTAGATCAAATTGATATATGTGGTTTCCCTTCATTCAGGTTTATGTGACATTATTAAATGGTTGGATGACAAATAAAAATTACGGTGTGATGTCAAAAGTTTGGATGGTTAGTAAACATTATAGTGTGCCCTTGGAAGTTTTCAACCCTAGCCGTCATTATCCCAATTATTTCCTATGGTGTGGTCTACTCTACCGTTGGATCTGCTTCATTTTTAGCTCACGCCCTAAAATGAGATGGCAAAATGGATTGGACGGTGTGGATATAAAACCCATACACCATGGGTCACCACCCAATTCACCCCACTTAAATGCCAACCACTTAAGGAAGTGGATTGGGTGGTGACCCCAACACCACCCAACTAGGTAGTGTCATGTATTGTAGGGCCATTGTGATGTATGTATTTTATCAATGCTGTACATCCATTTTGTAAGCTCATTTTTGAGCTCATGCCAAAAAATGAAGTTTATCAAAAGTTTCAGTGGACAACACCATAGAAAACAGTGGCAGTTAAACATCTGCCACTAAAAACTACTTTGGAGCCACATGAGTTTTGGATCAAGTGGTTTTTGTCTTTTCTCATCATATATCTACTTATGTGTGAACTTATCAATAGGATGGGTGTAAAAATGACATTATCTGGGCCTAGGAAGGTTTTACGGGTGGTGTCTCCATGCTGTTTCCTTCGGTGTGGCTCACGTGAGCTTTCGGATTTACTTGACTGCTGGCGTTGTGTCCTTAAATGACTTGGCAAAACAGACTGATGACTAGGTTGTGTTGGGTCACCACTCAATCTGCTTTCCATCATTGTCCTCTTAACCTAATCTTATCATCTATCATTTAAAGTGGCTCACGTGAGCTTTCGAATTTACTTGACTGCTGGCGTTGTGTCCTTAAATGACTTGGCAAAACAGACCGATGACTAGGTTGTGTCGGGTCACCACTCAATCTGCTTTCTATCATTGTCATCTTAACCTAATCTTATCATCTATCATTTAAAGCGGCTCACGTGAGCTTTCGGATTTACTTGACTGCTGGCGTTGTGTCCTTAAATGACTTGGCAAAACAGACTGATGACTAGGCTGTGTTGGGTCACCACTCAATCTGCTTTCTATCATTGTCATCTTAACCTAATCTTATCATCTATCATTTAAAGTGGCTTACTAAACCTCTTCTAATTTTGGCCACTAACCTAGGAAGTGGATCAGGCGGTGACACCAATTTGCTACCTTGTTAAGTGGTGTCAGGCGTTGTTGTGTCTACCATGATCTATGTATTTTATCCTCACTGTTCATCTATTTTTCTAGCTCATTTTATAGGATGAGTCAAAAATATAGTAGTGGATTAATAGGTCTAGTCGAGCACCCTATAGGAAATAATGATGATTGAATGCCTACCTTTAAAATTTGGTTGAGGGGTACAAAAGTTTTTTTATTATTAAGCTTATAGTTTCATTTTCACCATGTACAAGTCTACATGACCTTATCTACAAGTAGGATGGCAAATAAACGTTACGGTGATTAAATCTCTGCCCCTATATTATTGAATGTTTATCTTTTGAGAGGAAAAAAAATTATATGATGGGCGTTAGGATAGTTTATGTGACCTTTTCAAGTGGTTAGATGGAAAAAAGATAATTTACAGTGGGCTTTGGAAAAATTTCAATGGCTATTGTTTCCTATGGTGTGTTCTAGTCTAGTCAAGCTTCAGATCTGGTTCACTTTTGGGCTCATGCATTATAAATAATTTCAATACATAAAATGATAATATATCTAATTTCTAAAATAATTTAACATGGGAAAAAAGATTCCAAACTTAAAAAAAAAAAAATTATAGAGAAAAAGATAAAGAAATCAGATATTTCTGTAAATAATTGGATGATTCAATTTTTAGTTCAGATATTTCTTTAAATAATTGATAATTCAAATTTTAGTTTTCTTAAAATTAAAAATTTGAAATACAAAGAGAAAAAGATAATAACTATTATTTTTAGAATAGGTTTATTATAGAAAATATAATAAAATACCTGGATTCAGTTTTCATAGTAAAAACAGTTGTTAATAAAGAAGACATGGAGTCGGAACACAAGACTTTTAGATCCTGCTGTATCTCTCAACTGAGCTATCTAAGTAATATTGTTAAATTTAATAATAGAGTAAGAACGGATGCGGATTGCATCCCACCTCGGTGTGGACGGAAAAGGAAGGCCTCTGTGGGGCCATCATGATATATGGGTTTTAATCATATAAGCTAAAAAGTGAGGCCGGTTTCAACGGATGGTCAGCGTGAATAGACCAGATACACTCACGATGGACTCAACAGAGTTTACACAGTACGAGCGGAGCATACTGAGTTACTCGCTACGTAATCCGGTTTCAACGCGGGAAGCGGATTGCCTGGTGTACCACACACCACCGAACTGGCTCCTGTGCTGATATCACTAATTTCTCTTGGTCCCACTATCAGGTATATATTATATCAAGCTGTCCGTACATTTGGGGAGTTCATTATATGACTTGAGCTGAAAAATAACTCAGATTCAAAGATCAAATGGACCACACTACAAAAATTCACTGGGGTTTGAAAGTCTACCATTGGAAGCCTTTCGGTGGCTACGAAAGTTTTAGATCAATGTGATATTACCTTGCCAACTGATTGGATAGAAAATAAACGGTATGGTGCGCCATATGAATGTTTTAATCTTGAGAATCATTCTATGTTTTGAATAATACTCTAAAAAATGATATCGCCAAATGTATAAATAGACCGTGTAGATGAAATAAATACATGATATCCTTTGAGCCTTCATGCAGGTCAGAGTTCGTTCGCTGACGTTCATACTGCTTGGAGTTCGAGGCACGCCACCCCCAATCTTCACACGGCACGTAACCACACCACCTAAGTCCGTGGTGTGTGGTAGACCGGCCCATACGCTTCCCCCAGCGCGGTTCATTTCCTGAAGTGACTGCATACGGAGCGGATTACCGGCTCCTCGGCATCAGCTAACACAACGCTGCCTTGACCGTGCGGCTTTGATGTACATATCCACGCCATCCATCTATTATCGAGCTCATTTTAGGGCATGAACTGAAAAATGAAATAGATCTAAATCTCAGAGAATCACCCCACAGGAAATAATGATGATTTACCATTAAAAACTTCTCAGGGATCGATGACAAAAGTAATTGATCAAGCTTATATTTGTTTTTTCCCTTCATCCATTTCCATGTGACATAGTGAACAGGTTGGATGAAAAATAAATATTATAGTGGGCCATATAAATTTTTTAATGGCATGCATTCAATCATCATGTCTTCCTATGGTGGGGTTCTCCTGAAAATTGGATCTGCTTCTTTTTAGGTACATGCATTAAAACGAGCTGGAAAAACATATCAACAGCATAGATGCCACATTATCAAATGGTTGGATGGAAAATAAAAATTATGGAGTGATGTCAGAAGTTTGGATGGTTAGTAAACGTTATAGTGTGCCCTTGGAAGCTTTCAACGGTCGCCATCATTATCCAAATTATTTCCCATGGTGTGATTCACTCTACTTTTGGATCCGCTTACCCTCTTATCGTACTGAGTAAACTCGGTTGGGCCCACCGTGAAAATAAGTGGTTTATCCATACCGTCCATACGTTTTTTCAGCTCATTTAAGGGGTTGAGCCCAAAGTTGAAGCATATCCAACTCTCAAGTGGATCATAATACAGGAAACAGTGGGAATAATGATTTCCACCGTTGCAACCTTCCTAGGCCCTACAGTGATGTCTATTTGTCATCCAAGCTGTTAATAATATCACAAAGGTATGGATGAAGGGAAAAAAAAACAAATTTAAGCTTAATACAAAAATTTTGTGACACACAAGAATTTTGCAACTGTACAAGTTCAATTCACACTATTTCATGTGGTGTGGTGCATTTTAGCTTTGGATATCCTTCAATTTTGGACACATGATATAAAACTATCTAATAAAATAGATGGATGGAGTGGATAAAATACATAGATCATGGTGAACCCCACAGAGTTTACTCAGTACGCCCAGCGTAGTGAGTTACTTAGTACGCAATCCGCCTCCCTTAAATGGCAACAACTTTAGGAAGGATTGGGTGGTTACCCCAGCACCACCCAACTAGGTAGTGTCATGCACTGTAGGGCCATTATGATGCATGTGTTTTACCCATGTTGTACATCATTTTGTAAGCTCATTTTTAAGCTCATGTCAAAAAATGAAGTTTACCAAAAGTCCTGGTGGACAACACCATAGAAAACAGTGGCAGTTAAACATCTGCCTCTAAAGACTTCTCTGGAGCCACGTGAGTTTTGGATCAAGTGGTATTTGTCTTTTCTCATCATATATCTACTTATGTGTGAACTTATCAATAGGGATGAGTGTAAAAATGACATTGCCTAGGAAGGTTTCACCGGTGGTGTCTCCCTACTGTTTCCTTATGCGTGGCTCACGTGAGCTTTCGGATTTACTTGACTGCTGGCGTTGTGTCCTTAAATGACTTGGCAAAACAGACTGATGACTAGGTTGTGTTGGGTCACCACTAAATCTGCTTTCTATCATTGTCATCTTAACCTAATCTTATCATCTATCATTTAAAGTGGCTTACTAAACCACTTTTAATTTGGCCACAAACCAGGGAAGTGGATCAGGTGGTGACACCAATTTGCTACCTTGGTAGGTGGTGTCAGGCAGTGTTGTGTCTACCATCATCTATGTATTTATCCTCGCCATCCATTTATTTTTCTAGCTCATTTTATGGCATGTGTCCAAAATATAGGAGTAGATTAATAGGTCTAGTCGAGCACCCTATAGGAATTGTGATTGAATGCCTACCTTTAAAATTTGGTTTGGGCTACAAAAGTTTTTGATTAAGCTTATACTTTCATCTTCACTGTGTACAAGTCTACAATACCTTATCCACAAGTCGGATGACAAATAAACGTTATGGTGATTAAATCTCTGATTAAATCTCTGCCCCAATATTATTGAATGCTTATCTTTTCGGAGGAAAAAAATATATTATGGTGGGCCTTAGGATGGTTTTTTAGATGGGTGTCATTTTCCTCACCTTTTCTTTTGGTGTGGTCCACTTGAGCTCATATTTGCTTCATTTTTGAGCTCATGTAATAAATTGGCCTGGCTAAATGGATAGATGGCTGGATATAAAAACACATATCACAGTGGGCCTTATATACCGACAACAAGTACATGAGTGGTGTTGGGGTCACCACCAATCACTTCTTCTCATCATTATATGAATACAATCTTAACTACTATGATTAAAATACCTTTTTAAGTTTGGCACCACCCACCTAGGGAATCCGATAGGGTGGTGACCCCAACACCACTCATTTAGGTGGTGTCAGGTGTTGTAAGGCCCATTGTGATGTATATGTTTTATCCACATCATCCATCCATTTTTCCAGCACAATTTAGTGTATGAGCTTAGAAATGAAGATGATCAAAAGCTTAAGCGGTACACACTACAGGAAATAGTCGTGACCTAACGCACGCCATTAAAAACTTCTTAGGGCTACCAAAGCTTTGGACCAAATTGATATTTGTATTTTGTCTTTATTAAGGTTGATGTGACATTATTATGGGTTGGATGGCAAATAAGAATTACCTTGGTATGTCAAGATGTTGGATGGTAAATAAACATTACAATGTGCCTTTGGAAGTTTTCAACGGTGGCCGTCATTATTACAACCATTTTCTATAGTGTGGTCCATTACGGCTTTGGATTTGCTCCATTAATATTTTTGGATCCATGACCTAAGATGAGATGAAAAAACAGATGAATGATTTGGATATAAAATCCATACATCATGGTGGTCCCATAATGCCCAACACATCACCATCCAACCTGCTTCCTATCTCCATCATCTCAATCCAATCATATTAAATATCATTAAAGCTTAAACGGTAGATAAAACATTATAACGTGGGAGGTTTTCAAATGTGGCTATCATTATTGCACCTGCTTCATATGTGTGATCCACTTGAACTTTACGTCTGATTGATTTTTGGACCCCTTCCCTAACATGAGATGGCCAAACTGATGGACTCTGTGGATATAAAACCCATAGAAGGTTTTGGTCCTATGATGCCCAGCCCGTCAACGCCTTTTGTTTTTTTTTTTCAACCATATTGATTGACATTGACGCTGTCTTAAATGGCAACCACCTATGGATGCCGATTGGGTGGTTACCCAACAACTCCTAGTGGTGTCATGTGTTGTGGGGCCATTGTAAATGTATATGCTTATTCATGCCGTGCATTCATTTTGCAAGCTCATTTTAAACCATGAGCCTAAAAAGAAAGCTAACCAAAAGCTCCAATGGACCACATCATAAAAAATAGGGGTGATTGAAGGCCTGCTATTAAAAACTTTCCAGGGGTACTTACAAAAGTTTGGATCAATCTGAATTTGTGTTTTTCCTTCAACCAGGTTTATGATATTCAGTGTTTTAAGTTTATGTCAGCTGGTTGGATTGGCAAAAGATAGTTTACAGTGGGCCTTAGAAAAATTTCAATGGTTGATGCCATGCATTATTCCTATTGTTTCCTACGGTGTAGTCTAGTCTAGTTAAGCTTCAGATCTGGTTCACTTTTGGTTCATGCCTTATGAGCTGGTAAAACAGATAAATGTCCTCGATAAATGACATGATCGCTCTGCAGCCTACCGTGATATAAAACACACGTATCACGATTGGGTGCTGTTGGGTCGCCACCCAATCCAATTCATATCTCTCAGTCCACTTATACCAACGCCATCATTAAAATAGACTTTAAATGCACTGGCCTAGGAAAGTGGACTGGATGGTGACCCTGATACGTGGGTGGGTCGGGCAATGTGGCCCACCGTCATGTATGTATTTATCTATGGTTCATCTGTTTTGTCAGCTTATTTAGGATATGATTCTAAAATGAAGCGGATCGATCAAAAGCTTAGGTGTATGTTTTACCCATGCTGTTCTACTAAAAAATGAAGCAGATCAAAAGGTCAAGTGGGCCATACTGCAGCAAACAGTGGTGGTTGAAGGTCCATCATTAAAAACATCCTGAGGGTTATAAAAGTTTTGTATAAGGCTGATATTTGTGTTTTCCGTCTCTGTGACCTTGTGGGCAGGTTGAATGGGTTATATGATACTCTAGCAGCGTATAACACTGGACATAGGCACATTAAAATTGTACACGTGGCATACATTATAAAAAAAAAAAATTAAATGATACTATGGAGCCCACTTACTCTAAGTCATGGTCTCAAATAAGATGATTTGAACAATCCTACGTTTGATTCATGGAACTTTCTATTTTTCTGAAAATGGATAATGGAATATTTTTCATTTTTAACCGTCCACTAAATTTCCTTTAAAATCAGATTATCGTATGTGCAGCTCATATATATGTTCGTGCATGATACAACTAAACTGAAAACGATAGTTTGTTAGTTTATTTGACTTTTTTTTGTCTCACCTATGCAGTATCTAAGCAATTTCGTAGTGCCTGCGTATAATCCCTGGCACTCTGTAAGGGTGTCAAAGGTTTTTTTTTTTTGCAAAGTAATTTTCTGTATTAAAAAGTGATACTCTTATATAGATTTGATCTGTTCACAATCTTGGGCTACCGATTGTTTATTGGGTGATCTTTTGGTATGACCCACCACTCATATGGGCTTAGATAGCATAAAAAATAAGAAATTAGTATGAAAGGCAGGCCTGCATACCGATAGAGTTAATAGATTTTTAAAAATCTTTTTATGAAAAATGTTTTATATTTTCTCTTCAAAAAAATAAAGAACCAAAAATTTCGAAGGATGCAAAATGAATTTGGAGAATATAATTGATTGATTTTCTTATATATTTCAATATATGGTGGTGTGTATATGCAAATGGGATGGCCCCAAATATGAAAAAAAATTCAAATCTCAAATCTAGTAAAAATATTCCAAACTTAAAAAAAAAAAAAAAAAAAAAAAAAAAAAAAAAAAAAAAAAAAAAAAAAAAAAAAAAAAAAAAAAAAATTATAGAGAAAAGATAAAGAAATCAGATATTTCTTTAAATAATGGATGATTCAATTTTTAGTTCAGATATTTCTTTAAATAATTGGATGATTCAATTTTTAGTTCAGAGATTTCTTTAAATAATTGGATGATTCAATTTTTAGTTTTGTTTAAATTAAAATTTTAGAAATACCTTACAAAGAGAAAAAGATAATAAATATTATTTTTAGAATAACTTTATTATAGAAAATATTAAAAAAATACTGAATTCAGTTTTCATAATAAAACAGCTTTAATAAAGAAGGCGTGGAGTCGGAACACAAGAGTTTTGGATACTGCTGTCTCTCTCAAGTATGCTAAGTAATATTGCTAAATTTAATAATAGAGTAAGAACGGATGATGCAGATTGCATCCTCCACCTCGGTGTGGACAGAAAAGAAAGGGCTCTGTGGGGCCACCATGATATATGGGTTTTTATCACGCCGTTCATCCAGGACTCAAATGGACCACATCACAGGAAGGAAGCAGAGGTGATAATATCATCCGCCATTGAAACCTTCATGGGCCTACTATGATATGTTTAGATTTCTTTTGCAGCCGCTGGTGTAGAGAACGTGTCTACATATGCCTGTTTGCCAAAAGCACCTGCGACGTAGTGAGTAACTCACCCATGCTTGCGTACGGAGTAAACTCTTTAAGGTCCACCATGATTTATTTATTTTATCCGCTCTGTCCATCTATTTTAATAGATAATTTTAGCACTTTATACCAAAATGAAGCATATACAATGTTTAAATGGACACACCACACCCACAGGAAACAGTTGGATTGAAAGTCTACTGTTGAACAATTCTTGGGGGCCACGTAAGTTTGGATCAAGCTATATTTGTTTTTTTCCCTTCATCCATGTCCGTATGATCTTATGACCAGGTTGGATGAAAAATAAATATCATTTTGCGGCCTTGCAAGGTTTCAATGTTGGAAATCATTATCCCCACTTTTCCTGTGGTATGATCCACTTGACCTCTGGATATGCTTCAATTTTGGGATCAACTTCTTAAATTAGATGGAAAAACGATTGGACGGCTCAAAATGATCACGCACATTCAAGGTGGCCGAACCGAGTTGAGACTACTCAGTACGCTCTCAACGTACTGAGTAACTCAGTACGCAATCCGATATGCCTGCGGGACCTACCCTAGGTGGGAGCGGATTGCCTGATGAATCACACACCACAGAACTGGCTACTGAGTTGACGTCACTAAGTTCTGTGGGTCCCACCATCAGGTATATGTTATATCAAAACTGTCCGAAAATTTGGCAAGTTCGTTTATAATGCTTGAGCTGAAAAATAACACAGATCCAAAGATCAAGTGGACCACACCACAAAAATCAGTAGGAGATTGAACTTCTACCATCGAAAGCCTTTTAGTGGCCACAAACGTTTTGGATCAATATGATATTAGTTTTTCCTACTCATCCAAGTATGAGTAACCTTATGAATTGATTGGATTGAAAATAAACGTTATGGTGCGCCCTATGAAATGTTTTAACGGTGAGAATCATTCTCCCCACTGCTATTTGTTGTGTGATCTATTTAAGCTTTGGATATGACTCATGTTTTGAATAATTCTCTAAAATGATCTCACCAAAATGGTTTTGTTGAACGGTTGTAGATATAATAAATGCATGATAATAGGCCCAAGTAACTTTGATATCCTTTGAACCGTTCATATATGTCGGAGCTCGAGGCACGTCAGCGCTGGTCTTCGCACCACACGTAACCACACCACCTAAGTCGGTGCGCGTTTGACACCAAGCGCAGTTCATTTCCTGAGGAATAGGATTGGGTACTGAGTTACTCAGAACGCTTTTTATCGAACTGAGGAAACTCAGTTTGGCCCCTACTATGAATATATGTGAGTTACCATGCCGTCCATCTTTTTTCCAAATCATTTTGTAGTTGATTATAAAATAGAAGTATTCGCCAATCTTAAGTGGACCACACTAAAGGAAATAATGTGAATAATGACTTCCATTGGTGAAACCTTGCTAGGGCCCCGGGGGTGATGTTTATTTGTCATCCAACCTGTTCATAATATTACACAGACATGGATGAAGGGAAAAAACAAATATCAGCTTGATCCAAAACTTCTGTGGGCCCAAGAAGTTTCAACAGTAGAATTTCAATTCACACTATTTCCCATGGTAAGGTCTACTTGAGATTTGGATATATCTCATTTTGGGATCAAGCCACATAATTATCTGTTAAAATAGATGGATGGAATAGATAAAATATGTAAATCACAATGGACCTCACAGAGTTACTGTCAGTACACTTACCGTACGGAGTTACTCAGTACGCAATCCGCTTCCATTTCCTGAAGTCACTGCATCCGGAGTGGATCATGGGCTCCTCGCACTCAACTAACACAGCGGTGCACTGAAGTGTGGCTTTGATGTACATATCCATGTCGTCCATCTATCGTCCCGCTCATTTTAGGTCGTGAGCCGAAAAATGATGTAGATCTAAATCTCAGATGAATCACCCCATGTGTAACAATGATGATTATAAACATTATAGTGGGCCATATAAATTTTTTAATGGCATGCATTCAATGTGGTTCTCCTGAAAATTGGATCTGCTTCATTTTTAAGTACATATATAAAATGAGCCGAAAAAAAAAATATGAACCACAAAGATGTATAATACATACATCAAGGTGAGTCCCCAAGGCTACGCCACACCGCGTTGGTTGAGGCACGTGGTCTCACCTAATCCACTCTCAAGTACATGTAGGGCCGCTCACAAGTCGAGCTAGCTGAAAAACTCGCTCGACTCAGCTCGAGTCAGCTTGGATTGACTCAGCTTGAATGGCCGATTCGGGCCGAGTCAAGCTAACTATTTGAAGCTCGAGTTGAGTTCGAGCCGAGTTCGATCGGGGCATTCAACTCGACTCGGACTCGAAGCTTGAACTCAAGCTCGACTCAGCTCGATTAATAAATATATTAAATATTTATATATAATTATAGTTATATTAATATAAGTTTTAAGTTTTAACTTAAAAAAAAAAAAAACAAAAACAAAAATAAAACAAAAACAAAAACAAAAACAAAACCTTAGAGTCTCTACCCGACCGCAATGCGCGCACTCTTTCCCTTTCCCTTTCCTTTTCCATTTTTTCTATTTCTCTACCCGATGCCAGCCAGCCGCACGCCCGCAAGGACCACCACCACCAATTTTCGTTTCAGCTCCACAATAATATGATTTCAATCTTGAGATCTACTTCTTAGGCAAGAAGAAACTCAAGAAATCGGAGATGGGTTATTCTAGATTTGTTAGAGCTTCAAGAAAATCCCATGATATGATTGGCTAGAGCTCTTTACTTAAATTTCTGATCTGTGTTCTGCTCTGTTTCTTTTTTAGTACTTGGATTTCTGTTGGTAGAAGAAGATCAAGAACAGATCGATTTCTTACAGGTTTCTTCATCCGATTCGAAGCTTTGTTTGATTTTGTCATCGGGTTTTGCTTTAATTCTCCTAAGATTTTGAATTTTTCATCAATGGAGGAATATCAAGAACAAAATCTATTACTCTCTCACCCCAACAAGCTCGAGCTCGACTCGACTCGACTCGAACCACTAGCTCGACACTGAACTCGACTTGACAGCTTTGGCAAACAAGCCAAGCTTCAATGTTGAGCTCGAGCTCAAACTCGAGTATAGCATGGACAAGCCAAGCTGAGCTTGGCTCACCTTGACTTTACCGGCTGGATGCCCACCTCTAACTACATGTCTATGTTCCGTTCATCCGTCGAGGAGATGCAAATCGCAATCACTCGGGTGCCATTTAAAAGTGCACACCCTCTGCATCTGGGAAGCAGGTACATGTCTGGTATTAGAGCCGACCATTAGTCATAACGTGGAATTTAATCTAGCACCAAAATCTTTATTTTTAATATATCATCAGAGCACTACAAGTTATGGTGCTCTTATCTGCAATCAGTCATTTGAGTACGGTCCCATCCATTGATCGATCCATCTAAACTGTCTTATAAATCCAAAATCCATTTTATTGGATACTATGCAAAATGACACTGATTATATGATCCAATCTATCTTTGACTTTTCCTTATTTGTAGCCATCCTTTGTCGGAGCCATATGTGAATTGGTTAGGATGGCCTAACAAAAGTGATTCTTAATTAGGTTGATAAGAAATCTATAGTGGGCCCTAATAAATAAATTGGTCAAATTGTAAATTGGACTTATGCACCGTCCATGTTAAAGGGTGATGATGATGGGGTTGTGGATGCCAAAATTGATGTAATATATTTGCATGGTAGCACATGAAATGTACGTTGGACCTAATGGATGATGGTCTAGATCAGTCAATTGGATTGCATTTAAGTGTCTATATCAATAGAGTAGATGACAGGTGAGGGCATTTAAGTAATTTACCAATGAGAATGGTATATATAGCTGATTGTTAGAGATATGGATCCAGAGAATGTGTGTACTAGATTTTAAATCAGTGCATTTTATCAAAGTGAGAAAAAACATGGAACTACCCCGGAGGAGAAAAATTGGCTCTCTTGGTGGGATGCAACTACACCAACAACCACAATGTACCCGAGATAAACAAGCTGCATGGTTGCATAAATGACGTGAATGCATGCGGGACCTGATCCATCAACGCTTCGGCTTTCAGCTCGATAACATTACGATCTTGACCGATGTGAGACGCGTACTCCTCCCACGTTTTCTAATATCATAGCTGCGCTTAATCAGATGATGATCGAAGCAGCTAAGCCAGCTAGGACGGGAGACACCTTGTTATTCTACTTCAGTGGGGGTGGGGGCGCTGGTTAATCCCCCGGTTAATCCCCCAGTTACGAATGAGATCAAAAAGGGCATTCCAGCTATCATTTCTTGTGATCTCTT
>JAJHSJ010000009.1:65461462-65557165 GCA_021015155.1 Magnolia officinalis | reverse complement strand
TCAGAACAAGGCTCCTATCTCATCATGGCCACGGATGAGACGTCTTCTTCGATCACGATTTCTCCCCAGTGATTATGAGTAGATACTATTCCAGCAATATCAAAATTGCTGACAAGAAAATCGAACCTCACAGATACACAGAAGAATTCCAGCGGTTGGCTACACGAAATGATCTGTCAAAATCTGAGTCAAGAAAGTGGCACGATTTATAGGTGGGTTGCGGCTGACAATTCAGGACCGAGTTCAGATGTACCAGTCGGGCCGTGGATGAAGCAGTTCAATTGGATGGTAGGGCAGAAATACAACTTGCAAGAGATCTTGCTCGTCCATATCCTTCAACTCGACCCCCCATGACGGGTCCCACGCAGGATCCAGTGCTGGTACGAGGAAAAGATCCAGTAGGAGAACGCCCTCAACTTCCTACAACCACAAACCGTGATATGGGGAGCGGCTCATCCAGACCTCAACGTGCAACACCCACAACAATGGGCTCGAGTAGGGTTTCAAATCCTTATGCTCGGGCAAGGTCGAACAATTGTTACCGCTGTGGCCAACCAGGCCACTTATCAAACACCTGTCTTCAACGTCCTGCAGCACACTTGACTATAAACGAAGCAGGCACTGAAGATGAGGCCGCAGAAGAAGGTCATGACTATGATGAACATGAGCAAACCACTGAAGAAATAGCAGGTGATGATGAAATGACTGGCAAGGATCGTGGCGAATTTCTAGTTGTGAAGCGATTACTGTATACCCCACGAAAGGAATTACATCTACAGCGACACAATATATTTCGTACTCGGTGCACTGTCAACGGAAAGGTCTGTGATGTGATCATAGACAGTGGTAGTAACGAGAACATCGTCTCAAGGGTGATAGTGGACAAGTTGCGGTTACCAACGACGAAACATCCTCCTCCCCGTACTCAATTGGCTGGATAAAAAAGGTGAATGAGACACGGTAACTGAAACAACTGCACTCAATGCTCATCATTTTTCAATTGGTAAAAATTATAAGGATCAGATATTTTGTGACGTGTTGACATGGAAGCTTGCCACATTTACTTGGTCGACCCTGCAGTCGGACTGTGATGATCCCCGAGGACACGAGACAATGTCTACGTATTCGTCAGGATAGTCGAAAAATAATCCTTGCCCCTATAGCACCAAGAACCACCCTGAGCAGCTTATAAAGTGGAGGGGAGTTCTCTCTTAACCATTCGGGATTTCATGGAGGAATCCAAGGAAACCGGTGAGGTATACGCCATAGTGGTGAAGGGCGAGGAAGAGAAACGCTCAAATATCCCTCCAAGTTTAAGACTGTTGCTGAACGAATTCAAATAAGTCTGGCCTGAGGATTTACCTGATGGATTGCCCCCCATGAGGGACATCCAACATCATTAATACCTCGTCCCTGGGGCTAGCCTGCCCAACCACGCGCCTCATTATCAGATGAGTCCAAAGGAGTGTGAGATACTTCAGGGGCAAGTGGAGTAATTGATCCGTAAGGGTCTCTTGAGAGAGGGCATGAGCCCATGTGTCGTACCTGCATTATTAACCCCAAAAAAAGATGGAATGGCTGTGGTGCATGTGTATTGACAGCCGGGCAATCAATAAAATTACCATCAAATATCGGTTCTCAATACCACGATTAGACGACATGCTCGATATGCTAGAAGGGGCCAAGGTGTTCTCTAAATACTAGATTTATGGAGTGGGTACCATCAGATTCGTATTCGACCCGGTGATGAGTGGAAAACGGCATTCAAGACCAAGGAAGGGTTGTATGAGTGGCTGGTCATGCCCTTCGGCCTATCGAACGTACCAAGTACTTTTATGCGTTTGATGAATCAAGTGTGAAAACCATTTACTGGCCGATTTGTGGTAGTATATTTTGATGACATATTGATATATAGCCAGGATGAGATGGAGCACAAGAAACATCTCAGGTAGGTGCTACACGTTCTACAAATTAATAAGTTGTACCTCAACTTGAAGAAGTGTAGTTTTTTAACTGACAGCCTGTTGTTTTCTAGGGTTTGCTGTAACGTCCACAGGCATTCGTGTGGACGATGAAAAGGTGCGAGCTATTAGGGAATGGCCGATCCCGACAAACATTCATGAGGTGAGGAGTTTTCATGGGTTGACGACTTTCTATCGTCGATTCGTGTGAGATTTTAGCACCATAGTCGCGCCTATAACAGATTGCATGAAAAAAGGACCATTCCAGTGGATCGATAAAGCTAACAAGAGCTTTCATGAGATCAAACATCGTTTGTCTATAACACCAGTCTTGGTGCTTCCTAATTTCGACAAATTATTTGAGGTTGAGTGTGACGCTTCATACATCGGAATTTGATGAGTATTATCACAAGAAGGCAGGCCGGTAGCCTTCTACAGCGAGAAGCTCAGCGAAGCCCGAAAGAAGTGGTCGACTTATGAGCTTGAGTTGTATGCAGTTGTTCAGGCGCTGCGACATTAGCGGCATTATCTGATTCAAAGAAAGTTTGTTCTGTACACTGATTATCAAGCATTAAAGTTTATTAATAGTCAGACTAACGTGAATCGTGTACATGCTAGATGGGTTGCATTTTTATAGGAATTCACGTTCGTTTGAAGCACAAGTTAGGGCAGCAGAACAAGGTGGTTGATGCACTTAGTCGTCGTGCATCACTACTTATTACGATGAGCAACGAGGTGGTCGGCTTCGACTGTCTCAAGGAGCTGTGTGCCGAGGATGAGGACTTTAAAGAATCTTAGATAAAGTGTTAAAAAGGTCACCCCAGCGACCTTCATATACAGGACGATTTTCTCTTCAAAGGGAATCGATTGTGCATTCCCCAAAGTTCTCTGAGAGAGTAGATTATTCAGGAGCTACATGGAGGTGGCTTCGGTGGACACCTTGGGCGAGAGAAGACGCGAGCTCTTGTGGAAGAACGGTATTATTGGCCGCAATTAGTACGTGATGTGGGAAAAGTCGTACAACGTTGTCATGTTTGTCAGACCTCCAAGGGGCAATCTCAGAATACGGGCCTCTACACCCCGTTACCTGTGCCTGACGGTCCTTGGGAGGATTTATCAATGGACTTCATGCTTGGTCTCCCACGAACACAACGCGGCATGGATTTGGTGTTCGTGGTGGTAGATCGTTTCTCCAAGATGGCGCACTTTATCTCATGCAAGAAGACCCTCGATGCAACACACGTGGTGAATCTATTCTTCAGGGAGGTCGTACGGCTACATGGGGTCCCTAAGATCATTACTTCTGATCGTGACACGAAATTTATTAGCCACTTTTGGCGGACTTTATGGACTCGATTCGATACACGACTTCAATTCAGCAGTGCTTACCACCCACAGACTGATGGGCAGACCGAAGTTGTGAATCGCACGTTGAGAAACCCCCTTCGCTGTATTTCAGGAGAAAAACCGAAGCAGTGGGATTTGGCCTTGTTCAAGCAGAGTTTGCATTCAACAATATGGTGAACCGCTCGACTGGAAAATCACCGTTCCAGATTATCTACGGACGAGTGCCTCGCCACACACTTGACTTGGTCCCTCTGCCCAAGCACCCAGGCACGAGCATTGCAGCAGAACATATGGCGGACAAGATTATGGGTATCCATACGGAAGTGCGAACCAAGCCACATGCCTCGAATGAGAAGTACAAGGAACAAGCGGACAAACACCGGCGACAAATGGTGTTCGAGGTTGGCGATCGCGTTATGGTCCATCTGCGCAAAGAGAAATTTCCGACCGTGATGTACAACAAGTTGAAAAATAAGAAGATTGGACCGGTCCCAATCATTCGAAAGATCAATGACAACGCTTATGTTGTTTGATCTTCCAGATGACATGGCGATCTCACGGACTTTCAATGTCGCGGAACTGACCGAGTATTATGAACCAGAGCAGGATGAGAACTCGAGACGAGTTCTTTTGAAGTGGAGGAGGACTGATGTAGAGTGGGTCGCGGATGTTTCATGGCTAAGATGGATCAGAAAAGGCCCGGTCGACGACAGAAGTGATTCGGACCGTCGGACCTTAGATTGGGCGTATCTCGCAATCCGGAATGAGTTATCTGACGTAAAATATATAATTTTGGGGTAGAACGAGCTACTTTAGCCAACCAACCCTACTATGCCAGGTTGCGACGCCTGGAATTGCGAAAAACCCCTGGATCGATGGTCGTTTCCCTGCTTTAATTTCGTTTTTACTATAAATAGTAAGTTTTAGTTTGATTATAACTCTTCATCCGTCGGGCTTTATGAGTTGCGCCCAACATGAAAAGATCTTAGAATAATTAGGAGAACGGTTTGGTGAAGCCAAATAGAACACTTACTATTTTTGGCCGAAAACCTTGCGCACTAGTAGACATCACGACCGTCTATAAATAGTAAGTTTACTATTTATAGTAAGTCACGATTTCTAGGAGTTTTAGTTATAGTTTGATTCTGATTTCTTTTCCATTGCTTGGTATCCCTATTTAAAGGGTTGTGAACTCGTTTTTAATTATCAATTAATCAGTTTCAAATTTATTAGAATTTATTTCTATTTTCTGCTTTCTTTCCTCGTGGATTCGAGAAGTCTCTGTGAGGAGTCCAGAGAAGCTCCGTGGATTCGAAGTATTTATCCTCATCACGTTCATCCCTGCGTCAATGATCTGATCGATGGATTACCCACAATAATCAATGGATAATAATAACAATGATGAAGCATGTGGTATGTTAATTGTAGATAATGATATGTTAGGGATACGATTTCCTCTACAACATGCCCCTACTAAATAGGGAGATTGCCCTCTACGCCATTGTCTCCTTTCAACTATAAATAGGAGTATCTCTAATGGTGAAAGGTACACACAACTCTACGCATGAAAAACCTTACGCTTTTTTAAACCCAGATTCTCTGTTTGACGTAGGCATCGGAGGCTCCCCTGTTGCAGCCAGGGTCATGTCTTCTTCGTGTGCAAGTACTCGAAGGTCCAAGAAGGGTTAACTGGATTTCTACATCAACAACTTCCATAAGGATGGAGGATGGGCTATGCATGAATTAACTGGCTAGAGAAACAATTTGAACAATATTTGGACAGGTAAAATGAGATATATGAGATGTCCAACTAGTTGTTGATACCACCCAATGACCTCAACAAGGTTTTTCATTTCTCAATAAGACAAATATTACAGTTAGTTGAAGTATCAGTATGCTTTATAGCTAACTTTTTCTCTTCTCTGAGGAAGTCTAAGGCTTATTTCCTCTATGATAAGGAATTTCTCTTTTTAGATACCACTTCTATAACAAAAAAATAATCCAAAAATTTAAGGCATTTTATGTCAAATCATATTTTAAAATTATGCTTTAGCTGTAAGATGGATAGATCGTCATTTCTAGTATTATAATGTCATCAATATATATATGACAATCACCATTTTTATAAAACATGTGTAGTCGACTCCACTTTATTCATACCCCAAAGAAATTAAGGCATACACTAGTTTTTCAAACCAAGCCCTTCACAACTATTTAAATATACAAATCGCATTCTTTAACTTACATACTAAATTATGCTTTCCTCTCAGAGATGTCCAAGAGGCTATTTCATGCACACTTTCCCATGAAGATCTCCATGTATAAAGGCATTTTTCATATGTAATTAATACGAAGGTCGCCTTTGATTAGCAACAGTAGATACTAACATGCGTAGAGAGCTCATCTTAGTTATTGGTGTTAATATCTCTTGATATTCAATACCATAAGTCAAAGTAATTTTATTTTATTTTTTACAAATCTAGCATTATTCCTTTTATAGTGCCATCACTATTATATTTGATTTAATAAACCCATTCGCATCTAATTATTTTTTTCATTTACACTACCAGAAAAGGGGTAAAGGCTACGAATAAAAACCGTAGCTAAACATATAGCTACGGTTATAGTCCGTAGTATGCCTGTAGCTGTAGGATGCTATAGCTACGGCTTTAATTCGTAGCTATAGATATCAATAGCTGCAGATCAAATCCATAGGAACACTTTCTGTAGCAAATTGTACATACAGCTACTGATAATATTTGTAGCTAAAAGTATGCCTAGAGCCGTAGCTATTCCCTTTTTTTTAAAAAAACTATAAATAATAATAGCGTCGCTTACCATGCTAGGCATGGCTAGTACATGCCCTGATAGATCAATTCATATAAAAATTCTAGATTCAACAATAAAAGAAACCAGTGCATGCAGAAAAAATATGATTTGGTTTTCTTTCCTCTTCTCATTGACCATTGTTTGGATGATGGAATCTTACAATCTTGGGGATCTTTGAAGCATCCTCAGTCAAACTTTAAGCATGCATCATACCGATGGCTTGGATGACCGACTAGAATTCCACACATATAAAGAATGTTGCACCTCAGTAAGTGTGGCATGGGCCCAAAACTCATGCTGGTGCATTCATACATCTGTCAGTGCATTTATACATCATGCCCAAATTCCAACACTTAATTACCATTGCCATTCCTCATCACCAAAATTTTAAAGGCACATGAAGAGAATAAAGCATAATGTAATTAAAAAAAGGTCCATGTACTTTGCATTCCATGAAACAATACAAAACAATAGTAGTACAATGAAACAAACACCCAAAACAATAATCTATGAATCTAAGAACCCTATTGTAGTTTAACTAAAAGGAACCATAGAAATCTCGAACTGAGGAAATGTGATCCTGATGGGAGTGTTTTCACTTACTGGTCAGCGATGAAAGAGAAGACGACGTTGTTGGGGAGGCCGGAGACGGAGAGCCGACGAACGAAACTGCAGCTTCTGGTGACAAGCATTTGAAGCATTTGATTTAGTTTCTCTGGCTTACGCTGGAGGCTCCATTCCTCAATGTCTATATCTTGCCAGCAGTAAGGCCCTGAAACTGTTATAGCCCAAGACTTGCAGACTGTTGGAACAACGGTCAAGATCTCTTGAAGAGAGATGGTCGAAGATCAGCCCAAGAGCATTTGGTATCAGGTCTTCCCAGCAACGGAATTTTCCAGCACCTGCCATATTATCTTCCTCTGCGAAGAAAAAGAAACAAAACCCCCTAAACTCGATCCCGAACCCGAACCCGATTTCCTAAACCTAAACCTTAACCTATTCTCAAATCTCTAAACCTAAACCTAATCCTAATCCTAATCTAAACTCCCCAACCTAAACCTAAACCTAAACCCAATCTCGAACCCGAACCCGAATTCTTAAACCTTAACCTTAACCTGTTTTCAAATCCCTAAACCTAAACGTACACCTAATCCTAATCTCAACTCCCTAACCAAAACCTAAACCTAAACTTGAAAACCCAAACCTAAACCTGATCCCGAACCCGAACCCGATTTCCTAAACCTAAACCTTGAGTATTCTCAATTCCCTAAACCTATAGCTTATAACCTAAACCTAAACCCTTAACCTTAACCTAAACCTAAACCTGAACCTATAACCTATAACCTAAATATATTCTCAAATCCCTAAACCTACACCTACACCTAAGCCTAATCTCAACTCCCTAACCTAAACCCAAACCTAAACTTGAAAACCCAAACCTAAACCCGATCCCGAACCCGAACCCGATTTCTAAACCTAAACCTTAACCTATTCTCAAATTCCTAAACCTACACCTACACCTAATCCTAAACCTAAACTTGAAAACCCAAACCTAAACCCGATCCCGAACCCGAACCCGATTTCCTAAACCTAAACCTTAACCTATTCTCAAATCCCTAAACCTAAACCTAATCCTAATCTAAACTCCCTAACCTAAACCTAAACCTAAACTTGAAAAACCAAACCAAACCCAATCCCGAACCTGAACCCGAATTCTTAACCTAAACCTTAACCTATTCTCAAATCCCTAAACCTACACCTACACCTAATCCTAATCTCAACTCCCTAACCTAAACCTAAACTTAAACTTGAAAACCAAACCTAAACCCGATCCCAAACTTGAACCCGATTCCTAAACCTAAACCTTAACCTATTCTCAATTCCCTAAACCTATAGCTGATAACCTAACCTAAGCCTAACTTATTTATATGTATTATGCGTGGATGAATGTAATGTGAATAAGATTGTTTGGTTTGGATGGATTTATGTAGTTTGGGTTTAGATGGATGTGAATGTGATGAAATGTGGATAAGATGTTTTTTTACTTATGAAGTTAAACTTATATGTATTATGCGTGGATGAATGTAATTTGGATAAGATTATGTGTTTGGATGGATTTACGTAGTTTGGGTTTAGATGGATGTGAATGTGAATGTGATGAAATATATTGTATAACAGGTGTATATCAGGAAGATTGTGTTTGGATGGATTTACGTAGTTTGGGTTTAGATGGATGTGAATGTGATGAAATATATTGTTTAACAGGTGTATATCAGGAGATTGTGTGAGTTTGGGTTTAGATGGATGTGAATGTGAATGTGATGAAATATATTGTATAACAGGTGTATATCAGGATGTGAATGTGAATGTGATGAAATATATTATATAATAGGTGTATATCAGGATGTGAATGTGATGAAACATATTGTATAACAGGTGTATATCAGGTCAAATTTAATGTGAAGAAGATTGTAACAGGTCAAATTTAAAATGTCCTTTAAGGGTGATAAGAGACGGCTGATTGTAGTCCTTTTAAAGGACGGTCCATGACCGTCCTTTTAAAGGACAGTCTATAACCGTCCTTTGGAGTCTCATATGAGACGGTCCATGACAGTCCTTTTTAAGGACGGTCCATGACCGTCCGTTTAAAGGACTGTCTATAGCTGTCCTTTGAAGGCTCATACGAGACGGTCCATCACAGTCCTTTTAAAGGACGGTCCATGACCGTCCGTTTAAGGGACAGTCTATCGCCGTCCTTCGAAGGCACATAAGATACGGTTTATGACAGTCTTTTTTAAGGACGGTCCATGACAGTCCTTTTAAAGGACGGTCCACGGCCGTCCTTGTTGGGCTCCTAAGAGACGGTCTATGACAGTCCATTTAAAGGACGGTCTATGGCCGTCCTTTTTTAGGACAGTCCATGACCGTCTTTTTTTCGTCAATAAGAATGACGGTTATCAACCGTCCTTTAAGTAATAGGACACGTCAAAATTTGACTGCCTATGTGACGGTCCATGACCGTCTTTTTTGGTCATTTGAGACGGTTTTCGACCGTCCTTTTTTCGCTGTTTTGGCGTAGTGCCACTTGTAACCAGCCTTGAGAGTCCCTTGCTGAACACTTTTGTTATAAGAATGAAAAGACTGGGAGAAAGAGGGTCGCCTTGTCTCAAGCCTCTGGTGGACTTGAAGAATCCACAACTCTCAGCATTAATAAGGACAGAGAACCAGTTGTTGTTCTAACAAGATTAATTCCACCATCTTCGCCCAACTGGAAGCAAATCCAAAGTTCAGCAGGACCTGTTTTAGAAAACACCACTTGACCCTATCATGAGCCTTTTCCATGTCTAGCTTCAGAACTAGATTCCCTCTGCGCACCTTCCTGTCAATATCTCTGAAAATTTCTTGTCCGAGGGTGATATTTTCAGCAATCGATCGGCCCCTAGCTAACAAATGCCCCCTATTTCGCAGAAATCAATTTCGGGAGAAGAGTACCCAGCCTGTCATGGCATATATCATGCTTAGAATAGGAAACATGTGATATGTAGTCCATCTCATCATTTATATTGAGTGATGTATGTGCTGACGCATTTAATCACCACGGTTTCCTATAGTATGGTCCACCTGAGCATTGGATTTGATTCATTAATTTATGGGTTCATGACCTAAAATGATCTATTAAAACAGATGGACGGCTTGGATATAGAATACATAAATCAAGGTGGGCCCAACGTTAAAGGCTGCACCTATTGAGTGAGATGGAGCCGCACCTAAACGATCCTAACTCTTAAACCTAGGCTCATACCCCAGCTCAAGCCCAACTTCAAACAGGCCTGTCTGAAATCTCAACAAGCAAGCCCGGCCCATTAACAGCCCATACACATTAACCGGGCCAAGTGTTAATTGAAAGTCCATCATTAAAAACTTCTTGAGGGCCACAAAAGTTTTGGATCAAGCTGATATATTTTTTGTATTCATCCAAGTCTATATGACCTAATCAACAATTTAAATGTTAAATAACCATTACAGTGAGCCCTGGGAGGTTTTTAATGGTGGACATTCAATCACTAATGTTTTCCCATATTGTGGTCCACCTAAGATTTAAATATACTTCATTTTGGGATGAAGTCCTAAATTTATTTTACAAAATGGATGGATAGCCTGGATAAAACACATACATCGTGGTGGGGTCCACATTAGCACCGACCACTAGCCACCTGGCTGGTGGCAACATCACTATCCAAATCAAGTCCAACCTCAAGCACCTACGAGACAGAAACAGATTGGTTGGTGTACAACACACCACCGACCTGACTAGTATGAGTACGTGTCGTACGAAGACGAGCGCTGACGCTCCTCGAGCTCGAGCTTTGGGAACGGTTTAAATGAGTTCAAAGTTACATGGCCTAATAAAGTATTTATAATATCCACACTGTTCATTCATTTAGTGAGAATGACCCTAGTAAAGAGTCATATCCAAATTTCAAGTGAACCACACTACAAATAGTAGTGAAGACAAAGATTCTCACAGTTAAAACATATGTAGGGCCCACCATAAGCTTATTTTCATTCAATATGTTCAAGGTCATGAAAACCTAGATGAAGTGGAAAAACAAATATCATATTTATCCAAAACTTCTGTGACCCGAGAGGGTTTCATTGGTAGACATTCGATCCCTCGTTGCTTTTTGTAGTGTGGTCGAGTTGATCTTTACATGTCTTATTTTTAAATCAACCCTTACAACGAGCTCACAAAACGAACGAACGGTTTGGATATAATACATACCTCGTGATGGGTCCGCTTGACGACGTCAACACACCAGTGGTGCATGATACACCTGTTAATCCTTCCCTGAGCGTGGTTCTTTCCTAACGTAACAACATCCTCGTGGAATGTGTCAAGGAATGAAAATCGCTCGGGTGCAGTTTCAAAGTGTACACCCTCTTCGCCTGGAAATCAGGCACACGTGTGTGATATCATTGATGTCCATCAGTCATATCACATAAATATAACTCCACATCCAGAATCAGCCTTTTTTTTTTATCATCGTATAGCCAGAAACGATACAAGAGAAATCAATGGCTAGAAAGTTGACCAATGGTTTAAAATCTTTGATCGTGAGATCTAAACCATAGCCCATTTCTTCTGTAGTGAAAAGTACCTAGAACTATATATAGATAATTGAGCGAGCCTAGCGTGAAATTCAACGAGCCTAACATAAAATTTAGCAAGCCTAACATGAAATTGAGCAAGCATAAAATGAAATTCAACGAGCCTTGAAGGAAATTGTACGAGTTAAACATGAAATTTAGCAAGGCTAACGTGAAATTCAACGAGCCTCAAAGGAAATTGAGTGAGGCAAACATGAAATTCATTGAGACTTAAAGAAAATTGAGTGAGCAAATAAGAAATCGAGCGAGGCAAATATGAAATTCAACGAGGCAAACAAAAAATTAAGCAAGGCAAATAAGAAATTTATCGAGTCTCAAAGGAAATTGAGCGAGACAAATATGAAATTAAACAAGGCAAACATGAAATTCAACGATGCAAACATGAAATTCAACGAGGCTCAAAGGAAATTAAACAAGGCAAACATGAAATTCAATGAGGGAAACAGGAAATTGAGCGAGGCAAATATGAAATTCAATGAGGCTCAAAGGAAATTGAGCAAGACAAACATGAAATTCTACGAGGCAAATAGGAAATTGAGTGAAGCAAACAGGAAATTGAACAAGGCAAACATAAAATTCAATGAGGCTAAAAGAAAATTGAGCGAGTGTAACATCCTGGATTTTCACTGTTTTGGATTTCTAAAAATCCTTGAAATTTTTTTTCGTGTAATTAACTTATAATATCACTTAATGACCATTAGCACTCAATGTTAGTATATACAGGGGTGAAACCAGTAAAGAACCGCACAACTTAAATTAATCAACCTTAAGAGGCCAACGATTCCGCCCGATCACTTAAACATCAGGTGTAGCCCCATGATTTACTCACATAGGACCCAAATCTAACCGACTCATCGCTAACTAATCAAGATAATCATGACTAAATTAAAGATCTAACCGGGGCCGAATCAGATAAGGCCCGGATCTTGACTAATAGACCAAATCAACCCCGTTACTCTTTTAGCCTAAAACCGACGGTTTAGAGTAATCATGACTAAATCTTCACTTTCACTAGTTATAAATAGGCCATACTATGAACATAGTTAATCCAGACCCTAATCATCACCTACGAGAAATCTCAATACCTAATTCATTACAGAAATGTCCCAATTTTCTGAACAAGCTTTAGACCACTCGTTGGTGGGCCACTAGTTACAAAATTATAGAGTAATGTCTGTCTTACTGGGCTTGACGTCCATCGCGGGAGTCAGACCTGAGAACGGTCTAGAACCGTTCAACTTGAGCCAAAGGACGAGTGCATGAGAAGTGCAATACCTTAAAGGAAGAGGCTGAAACTTAAGTCAATTGGGTCGTCCACTCTTATGCAAAGTTGAGGATTTCAGACCGTCGATTTAAGACTAAACTTCACAAGTGGAGTAAGGATATTTTTCCGCTCATATTCTTATAGTCGCGGCCTCGATCGACTATCGGGACCGTTGAACAGACCTCTAATCATATCTGTCGAACGACGCATCCAAATGGTGGGCCGATCGTATCCATACGTAGATCATCATCAAGGTTAACTATCCTACAGTGTATATCGACTTGTACACCCCATAGTGGGCCCTAGAGGCTAGAAAAATCCTCCCATAGGGCTAGTATAGTAAAGACCCAACACTTGGGGCCATTTGCACCAAATCTGGCATTATAAAAGGAGGTTCTTTTGGGCACCCCTTTCCCCATACGATTTTACCCTAGAAAAAGGAAAGAGAGAAGAGAGAAAAGGGAGAAAGAAGAAAGGAAGAAGAGAGGAAGGGAGAGTGAAGAAGAGGGAAGGTAGGCCATAGCTTTAGTGGGGCCTAAAGGAGACCGATTCTTAAAACTCCTCACCTCTTCCTCAACAAATCCTTCACCGACAACCGGAAGAGCCCCTCTCCACGATTGAGTAGGTAAAACCCTCATCTCTTAGAAATTCCTTATGTTAAGGGTGGATTCACATGGGATTCTAACATGCAAATACATTGTCTTAGGATTCCAGCCGATCGACACCGAGTTTGGCGTTCCTAGGTCGTTTTTCAAGTCTTCAACAATCCATAGGTGCGGACTATTAACCTTAGGTGGCCTAGCACCAATTGTAGTATGAGTCTAATGATTTTGTTTATTTAGATGATGCATTTGGAGAATCTAGGGAATTTAAGAATGGGTTCGGGTTTAGGTTATAGGTTTTGGTTTTGGTTTTGGTTATAGGTTTTGGTTTTGGTTTAGGTTAAGGTTATTGGTTTGGGATTTTAGAATGGGTTCGGGTTTAGGTTATAGGTTTTGGTTTTGGTTTTGGTTTTGGCTAAGGTTTTGGTTTATGTTATAGGTTTTTGGATATGAGAATGGGTTCGGGTTTAGGTTATAGGTTTTGGTTTTGGTTTAGGTTATAGGTTTTGGGATTTGAGAATGGGTTCGAGTTTAGGTTATAGGTTATGGTTTTGGTTTAGGTTTAGGTTATAGGTTTTTGGATTTGAGAATGGGTTATGGTTTAGGTTTAGGGGAATCGGGTTTAGGTTCAGGATTGGGTTTAAGTTTGGGTTTTCAAGTTTAGGTTTAGGTTTAGGTTAGGGAGTTGAGATTAGGTAGGGTTTTCAAGTTTAGGTTAAGGTTTAGGTTCAGGTTAAAGGTTTTTGGATTTGAGAATGGGTTCGAGTTTAGGCTATAGGTTTTGGTTTTGGTTTAGGTTATAGGTTTTAGTTTAGGTTATAGATTTTAGGTTTAGGTTTTAGGTTTAGGTTTAGGTTTTGATTTAGGTTATAGGTTATTGGTTTAGGTTAAGGTTTAGGTTTAGGTTATAGGTTTTGATTTAGGTTATTGGTTATAGGTTTAGGTTTTGGGTTTGATTTAGGTTATAGGTTATATGTTTAGGTTAAGGTTATAGGTGTTTGGATTTGAGAATGAGTTCGGGTTTAGGTTAAGGGTGTCGTCCCTGCAAATACAAATATAAACATGGTCAGGCCCTTCCAATGTCGTCCATAGGAAATGGACAGCTTCATCATGGTCTTAACAGCGGTTCCCACCTTCCACGGACCCCCGCTCATCCGGATAACTCCGACGCACATCCGGTTCTGCTCCATTAATTTCGAGCAAATACATAAACACGGCCTGTCCAAATGGCCAGGCCCCTCCAATACCGTCCATAGGAAATGGATAGCTTCATCATGGTCATAACAGCGGTTCCCACCTTCGAGGGACCCCCGCTCTTCCGGATAGCTCCAACGCACATCTGGGTCTGCTCCATCTATTTCGAGCAATGGTTTATAAATACGGCCTGTCCAAATGGCCAGGCCACTCCAATCATGTGTATTCTTGACAAGAGACGTACCAGATGCTTGAATCTGAAATATGCATGTACACATAAAATGACATTGGGAATCGCTTCTCAAAACCATAGACTGTTTTGTTTTCAAACTCGTTCATCTCACTTGAAAACTTGTCACATAATGAATAACCATAACCACAATGATAACTACACATGTGCATTCTTGACAAGAGACGTACCATATGCTTAAATCTACCTAATAGGATGGGTAAACCTGAAAATAGAGTATAGTTCAATTAACCTACCTAATAAACTCCAAAGACACCACGATTCCCATATAGAGCAAAGCAAGAAGTAAATGAAGCAGATTGTTTGAATAAGCTCTAGATGGAAAAAAGGCAAAAAGAAACAAAATAAAAAATAAAAAATAAAAAATAAAAAAAACTATGAAATATTGTAGTTGTTTCCTGACTCTCAGTTGTTTGAAGTGTTCAATGTTGTTGTTGAGTGGGTAGCATTGACAATTGAAAGGGTCGAGAATATTTTGTATTTAATATCAAGGCTGTCAAAAAAAAAAAAAAAAAAGGATCTGCATACGAATCTATTAGCTATTGGGAATAATTACAAGATTAACTAGCTAAATTTTGAAAAGAATGGTGCAATTGGATTCACGTAGCTGATCCCCAATTAGTGGGGTAAAGCTAAGATGATGACGGCTATCTAAAATTGAAAAAGAAGCAATATCTTCTCATTTTAAACTGTACTTAGAAATGAAGAGGCTTGACAAGGAAAGGAAAAACACGCATTTTGAATTCTGACACTGAACAGCACGAGAAATCATGAGATACAGGGAGCATAATAGGAAAAGGTTACCTGTCTAGAAATGGCATGAGAATATAGTCATGAACCACAAAATCTAAAGCCCATGGTTTGATGACCAAGAATGCCAAGAACTTCGCCTGGAACATATGACAAACAACAAATAAGCCTCACCATCCTCTATTTCCTATGTCAACAGTAACATGTGTGTCTGAGAAAATATGTAACTGAACGTATCGACTAATGGAATTAACTGTACCGCATTTAGATATTTCAAATGATGGAGCCTCATTGTAAATGGTCACATAACATTCATAAGAAATTGAGGAATTCTAAGAAATCAAACTAGGTCACTTGATCAATCTATATCTTGTAAATCATCAATATTTCACTTGGAAATTCCAATTTAGCAATTAAGAGGTAACGAATTTTGTCAACACATAATATCGTATGTTAGATAAAAAGGTAGGGCATAACATTATACGAATATACACAAAAGGATAAGAGAATACAGAAGGCAATGAAATTATTTAGTTATGCTTTTACCATAGCAAAACTATAACTATAATGGCATATGTAAGTGTTTTTTTCTGAGCTACTAAATTCATAGAAAGGGTAGGAAGATTACAACCCATCAATGACCTACGTGCCAATGTTTTTGTTAAATTGGCAGTCCACTTTTGCTAGTCCCGAGCAAAACATGCGAAAAATATTTTCAGAAATAAAAGATAATTGCTGTAAACCCGAATGATTAATGAATAAATAGTTGAGATGTGAGAATTCTACGATTCATGAATGGTGAGTAGAATTTTTCTCCTGGAATCAAGCTCACGGTAACCTTCATAATCAAATTCAAAATATTAATCCATTAATCAGAAAATTCTAAACCTTAAGTTCCATGAGTGTATAGTGTAATCGCAGCTTACAATCATTAAGAAATCCAATTGTCAATTTCATGATATCATTGGTAATTAACAACAGAATTTATGACAACCAAACTTGAAACCAACACTTGCCTTTTAGATCATCTTTTTATTATATCAGCCTTTGATATTTTTATGAACAGTAACGCCAAGGAGGGGAATCAAATCCTCACCTATAGGGAGCAAACTTATGGTGAAAACTTGTCACCTAACCTTCTTTTTTTTTAAATGTCAACCATGGGGAATCGAATCTACACTTATAGGGAGCAAACCTATGGTGAAGATGATGCAACTTACCCTTTCAATTCTTATTTATAAACTAATGCTAGAATTCTGTTTTTCAAGCTAGTTCCTTTCATGCTTAGTGATAACCAAGTTAATCATTCAATTATCGAACCGGAACCTTAATGTGTAAGCTAGATGTAATATGTGAAATCATGACTCAATCAATGTTTACAACTTCCAATCATGGATTAATAACTCGAACTTAACTGTGAAAACTAACAGATACTGAATCCAAGAGTCATAAATTACCAACATCACGTATTTTGTAATTCTCAAATCACAACTATCCTTCAAAATCACTTCAAATGCATAAGAAATTCCAGGAAAATTTAAAAAATTCACAATTTGTACTCAAGACTAAGAAAATACTAATTAGGTAACCTAATCGCCCACCCCCAACCTAAAATCTACATTGTCCTCAATGTAAAAGAAATAAGTATACAATGCACATGGGACAACGAAAATAAAAGAGGAGTGATGGAAAGATAGTACCTGGATGAAGAATCAAGAGGCTTTCCCAAAAATATCAACGTAAAAGCGAGTTAGCACAAGAGAGAAATCCACAAAAGCAAAATAACAAAAATAAAAACAAAAAAAGAAGATCCTATCTAGACCACTTTCGCAAGTGCTCTCGATTGCATTTAGCGTATGCAACAAGCCTTTAAACCCCTAGGTTACCCCTAGTGGACGAGTTGTAGTCTCGTGAGGGTTAGCAGTAATGTTACCCACAAACATTGAACTAACTAACTAGGAAAATGAAATGGAATGAAACGCTGGGTTGCCTCCCAGGAGCGCTAAGTTTAACGTCTTCAGCCAGACAAGAACGGACCATGAATTAACTAATCTTTATAATAGGGTCCGCCAAAGAAATTACCTCAACACCTTGATTAACCAATCCCAGACAAGTGATGTGAGTTCTCATGAACTGTGCTATCTGAAATGAGGTAATTGATACTATCGTCTAGTAATTTAAGGACTTTTGTTCGAACGACTTCTTCCATGTTAGGATCACGCTTCATTTGCATTTCACGCGACATTTTCGCAACATGATCCATACATACCGTGGGGCATACTCCCTGTATTTTCTCTATCTTCCGTTCCATTGCTGCCTTATATGCTCTAAGAACATTAAGCAACCTTCTCTCCTTTGCCTTCTCAGAGTTGGAAACTGTGCTGTCAGGCAGAGTCTCAGAGGGACCTAACAATGCATACTCGAGATCTGTAGGTAATTGTTTAAGGTCAAGTGCAAGTGACTTCTCAATAAATGGGACCCGTTTAGACTCAGAGGGATGAAGAGGTTCTACTTTCGCTCTCCATTTTTCAGTCTCCAATATAGGAGTAGAGTCGAGCAGTGCATTGACTTCATGGATGGGACTATCTATGTCAAAATCCATGCCATATTGTGCTAAGCAGGTCTCAAGTGAATCTTCAAAAGATTTAAGGAAGGAGTCCTGCACTAGACTCTCGATCACATCCGCTTCAGATATGTCTTCCAAATCTGTGGATTGTTGTCCAGCATTAAAGACATTGAGTTTAATATTCATGTTACCAAAGGACATCTTCATAACTCCATTTCTGCAATTTATAATAGCATTAGATGTAGCCAAAAATGGATGACCCAAGATGACCGGGATCTGACTAGTAGGATTCCAGACAGGCTGAGTATCTATAACGATGAAATCCACTGGAAAATAAAACTTATCAACCTGGATTAGCACATCTTCAATAACACCCCGGGGCACCTTGACAAATCTATCAGCTACTTGTAATGTTACTTTAGTCGGTTTCAACTCACCAAGTCCTAGCTGTTCATAAACTGAATATGGTAACAAATTGACGCTCGCCCCTAAATCAAGCAATGCCTTCCCGATCTTATGATCTCCTATGACGCAAGAAATAGTGGGAGCTCCTGGATCCCTAAATTTAGGAGGGGTGTTATGTTGAATCATGGAACTGAGTTGCTCTGCAAGGAAGACTTTCTTATGAACATTTTGCTTACGCTTTTGAGTGCATAAATCTTAAGAAAACTTAGCATAAGCAGGGACTTGCTTGATAGCATCAAGTAACGGAATGTTGACTTGCACTTTTTAAACACATCCAAGATTTCATCAAGTTGTTTCTTTTCTTCATTGGTGCCAGACGTTGAGGAAAGGGTGCCTTGGGCACGTAGGGTGGCACATTAGTGGCTCTTGGAGAGTTAGAGAGCTTTTGGACTTTGGATGCATTAGTGTGTCTCTCTGCTTCATCTTGATCTTCTGCTTTGGAATCTGATTCATCCCTAGGCATCTCTATTCTGTTATCAATCTGTTTTCCTGACCTAAGGGTAGTGATCGATTTGGCTTGCTCATGATATTACCCTTGGTTGGAATTAGAGCCAATCTCATACTGTCCCTTTGGATTAGCCACAGGTTAGCCAGGGAACTTACCTTTCTCTCTCTCATTCCATGCGGTAGCTAGTTGACCCAATTGTACTTCCAACTTGGCAATGGATTGCGCATTTGCATGTAAGCTTTGCTGGTTAGCTAGTAAGGTTTGTTGGGTGTCTTTTTGGAATTGGAGAGAACTCTGCATAAAAAGATTGAGTGTTTCTTCAAGAGATGGTTTCCGTAATTATGAGGGGACTTGTTGATATTGCGGAAACTGTTGAAGTTGTTGATTGCCAGCTTGAGGGTAAGGTTGCATGGGAGGATTTCTAGATGGTCCTCCTTGTTGTGGTCCTTTTGTCCAAGAGAAATTTGGATGCCTAGCTCAACCTGGGTTGTAAGTTTCTGAGGAAGGATTATTCTCAAGTCTTTGAAAAGTGTTCATTACATGTACTTGTTCAGAAAGAAGTTCTAGGAATGCTGCACCAGATGGACAAGACTGCGTAGGATGGGCAGGACTAGAACATATGGCACATGCCTCAACTTGAGTTGTTTGTGGAGGCCCATTATGCAACATCAGAGCATCAACCTTCTTTGTCAGGCCATCAATCTTGGCATAGAGATCTGGCGTGACTCCTATCTCATATATACCACTTCTCTTTTGTGGTTGGGGACTTCTGTCACCTCTATTTGAATAGTCCCATTGCTGGAAATTTTCGCACAAGGTTTCAAAGAAGTTTCACGCTTCGACATCACTTTTGGTCATGAATGACCCTCCACTGGTGGCATCAACCATGCGACGGTTTTAGGGTGTCAAACCGTCATAGAAGTATTGAACTTGTTGCCACTTCTCAAAGCCATGGTGTGGACATTTTAGGAGCAAGTCCTTCCATCTTTCCCAACATTCATGAAAGTGCTCACCCTCTTTTTGTGTGAAATTAGTGATTTCTCTACGGAGAGCATTAGTTTTGTGAATGGGGAAGAACTTGTTTAAGAACTTCCTAGACAGGTGATCCCATGTAGTGATCGACCCAACTTCTAGAGAATTCAACCATGCTTTCGCCTTATCCTTCAAAGAAAAAGGAAAAAGGCACAGGCGGATCGAATCGTCTGAGAATTTTGGAACTTAAAGGTAGAACGAATGTCTAGGAATTCTTTCACATGATGATATGGGTCCTCCTTGTCTAAACCATAAAAGGACGGTAACAATTGTATGACCCCTGGTTTAAGTTCAAAGTGTGTTGTTGTTGTGGCTGACAACACTATGCAAGAAGGTGCATTAAACTGGACAGGGGCTGAATAATCCCTAAGCGCTTTAACTTCATTCTTGTTCGTCATTTCAACTGGAAGGTTCCTTGCTCTTCTATGAAATGTTCTTTCTATTTCGGGATCAGCAGGTGCTAGTTTTATGTTCAGAGATCTACGTCCTAGCATAAACTATGTCAATGTAAAAAGAAACGAAAACTAAACTAATGCAACTGAAACCTAAGAAAAAAAACTAGAACTAGAATTTATGAATTCCTAAAAACAAAATAAAACTATGTGAGCAAGAATTGAAAGGAAGAACCCGGAAAAGGAGATGATGGATGTCTGAAGATTTGAGGAGCTCCTCCTTTTGAAGACAATCTTATTTAGCAGCTTCCTTCCTCAATTCCTGTAAACAGAACAAAAACAAATTAAATTTCCTAAAATAATTCTAGAAAAATCCTAAGCTAAAAAGGAAAGTTTCTAAAATAATGTTATTTTCGGTTAGTTTCTAAAAAGGAAAGTTTCTAATCTTAGAAGTAACAAGCTAAGTTAGTTCCTAAAAAATTTTCAAAACTAGAAAATAGAAAGGTACTTGAAAGAAGGATCTAAAGTGAAAATTAGAAGAATTTCTAAAAAGGAAACTTGATGTTTTATTTAAACCAACATGATTTAAATGATTTTTAAACTCGTAAGTATACGAATCAGATGTAGATACAGTACGTATTACGAGATCGTTCCCACAAGGACTGGTTGTCACAATTCAAATTCACAATTCTTCTTAACTAATTCAACAAATAGTGGAGCGAATTACTAACACAAATTTACGGAAAATAACTGAGAACAGGGAAGAAAATTTAATCAGAGAGAGCACTAGGACTTTCGAATCCACCCCTAATTATCCTAACCCTTGTTTTGTCTGTTGATTCACCCTAATTTAGATTAACACAACTTATATAAAGAAAACACAATCTGTGTCCTTAGTCGGGCATACAGAATGTCCAATCTCCTAAAGCAATGCAATGAATAACACATCCCATGTCCTTGGTCGGGCACATAGAATGTATAATTCATTAAAGCATCCTATTTCTTCCTCTATAGGAAACCTATTCATGTTCAGACACAAGCACCTAGAATAAGCATCCAGACAACATCCATATATAGACTCTGGTCGAGTTCATAGATGGAGAAGTATAGAATTTAAACCAATCAAGCACACTAGAGAAAGAAACAAACCAATCGAATCAAGGTAAAATCAACATATAACTAGAGTTATTCAAATTAGGGGTTTCATCTCAGCCCTAGCTACAAGATTTAGAAATTCATAAAATCAACTAGAAATTCAGTTGGAAAGACGAAAACTACAGGTGAGAAGCACATCCCTGGCCAATCTCTCTTTTCTTCCGTGCTTCACGTTTCCCCGAATTTCTTTTTTCTCTTTCTTTCCTTTTCTTTCTTCCTCTCTCTTTCTTTTCCAAGCTCTTAGATCCCCTCCCCGGATTCAATCTCTCTCTCTTATATAGAAATCAGAAGGCCGTGGCTGGACATGCGTAAGAGGTTACGCACTCCCTGTTAGAATAGGAGACAACCGACTTACGCTTGATGCTCTCTGGGGCCCATTCTGGAACTCAGATAGGAAATCCAGTCCGCCCATTGAATGCATGACGAAAAATAGTTCGGGAAGGCTGAGACCAGGTTAATTTCGATGTGGCTCACAAGACTTTTGAACCTACCGTCCATTCTGCGGTTGAGCGGTTGAAAACTGATCCACGCTGCTTCTTAGAAAATTTCCACCTAGGTCATGGTTAGTGGACCTGTAGAACCCTGATGGACAGTTCAGATCAGATCAAAGCATCATGATGGTGGCTCATAGCGAAAAATTGCAACCTCTGTTGCGAAACAGAGTTTCGGTTTTCGCATTGTGAAGGTCGGTGGGCCCCGGCTTGATGTCTATGTAGAAATCCACCCCGTCCATTGAAATAATGTCAAGAAACAAGTTAGGAAGGTGTAATTCTGGTAGGTTCTTGTGAGGCCCACTGTACTAACTCATTCTGCCGTCCATATCACGTTCAACGGCCAGGATGTTCTAAAAGCTTTCCTGGGGTAAAGCCGCCACCTAGGTGTGGGTTGTGGCTACCTCATGAGACGAATGGACGGTCCAGATCATTGATTTGGATGATGAACAGGCCTCACAACTGTAAAAACGGACGGACAGCGAAGGACGCTGTCCGTTTTCGCGCAAGGGGTCGGGTCAAAGTCGGTCAAACCGACTTTGGTTGCACTGCACTGCGCGTGCACTTGTGCACGGTGCACACACCACTCAAGGTGGGGTCCATGTTGATGTTTTTTGAAAAATCCAATCCATTCATTAAATTAGTCTCTCTATTTAAGGCGTTGAAACCAAATTTTAGGTAGTTCCAAATATCAGGTGGGCCCATAATCAACGGTTTATGTACTAATCTGTCAGTCGGGCCACTTTCATAGTGATTCGAGGGCTGAAATTTGATATGTAGGGTTAACTTATGGCCCTTAGTAAATGTATGAAGTTTCGAGCCAATCAGATGGCTGGAACCATGTGATCTTGCATTCTGGACCATTTTCGGGCCTTTTCAATGTGAACGACTTGATTTCCTTGGATCCTTGGTGTATAAATCTGTCGATCTTGGTTCTCTGGTGTCCGTCCCTTACTTTGATGACTTCGAAACGTCAAATCCACACTTTTAATACTCTTTTTCAATCCACGCTTCTTATTTCATCCTGCAACAAAAACACGATTAAAATACGACGTTAGGCTTTATCATGTACTTAAAATTAGGCAATAATCGGGGTCTGATATGTAATATTTGACCCTCCTCATCCACTCTGCTCCATGGATGTTGTTGGGGAAGACATGGATCCTCATTCCACCCAAAACGACAAGGAAGTCCCAAGGCATTCTTCACACAGCTAAAAGTCCTTACTGTAAAAAGACAATAAACAGATCATATTAGCAACCATTTGTAAATATTAAGGGCCATGTCCCTCAAGTAAACAAAATTTGAAATATATAAAAAAAATAAAAAAGACATCGAATATGCTTGTTTATTAATGCATCTCTAAATAATCTTCTATATCCAACATTCTAATTCTGGCATCAAAAGTTCAGAAAACACATCAAATCTACTAGTTTCTAGAGCATTTCAAGACGGAGACTTACATCTCGAGAGCTCGGAAAATGCAGCAAATCTGGTGGATTTTTTGAGCAATTCAAGTGAAATCAAAGACATCCCAAGTTCTAATTATGACATTGGAGGGCTGAGAAAATTCATCAAATCTGCTGGTTTTCAGAGCATTTCAAGTGGCCTCTTCCACATCCGCAGTTCTACTTTTGACATTGAAAACTCAGAAAATGCATTGAATCTGCTTGTTTCTAAGGTAATTCCAACGTTGAAAGCTTGAAAACCGAATGAAATTCATTGGTTCTCAGATCATGTCGAGTCAAATCTCGAACACCTGAAGTTCAACTACAGACATTGAAAACTCACAGAAAATATAAAATCTACTAGTTTTCAGAGCATTTCAAGCTAAAAGTACCACATCTGAAGTTCAAATATCAACATTGAAAGAAAATGTATAGAATTTGATGGTTTCCAGAGCATTTCAAACGAAAATGCATAAAATCCGATGGTTCCAACACCGACAATGGAAAAAAAAAAAAGAAGAGTAGTATGTTGGTTTTTGAAGCATTTCAAGCGAAATCTTCGATACCTGAAGTTCTAATCACAACATCAAAAACTCAGAAAATGCAGAAAAACTACAGGTTTTCAGAACACTTCAAGCGGTAGCTACTACAGCCGAAGTTTGAATTCCGATGCTGAAAGCTCAAAATAACACAGAAAAATGCCCCAAATCTAGATATCTTCACTAGTATTCCTACAAAATACACGGCCCTAACAAGACAAAGGAACATACCTTTAAAAGAAGCAACGAGAGATCTGAAATGTGCAAGCATTTCCTTCAAAGAACTGCATAAGGATGTTGCAGGTCCGCCATTAAAGCCGCGGGAGCTCAAAATCGGCAGATTTCTCCCAAAATCCCCTGTAACTCTTCTCGTAATCGAACAACAGAGCTTTCACTCAACCACTGGAGGTCGATTCAGCTGAAATCGCACCAGAGAGCTCGGAATAGCGAGATTTACATCAAGAATCCATATTGGTTGATGGGTTAGGGTTTGGTGTAGAACGTAGAACAGACATGGTACTCTGCTTGTGATGGTGGTGCGGCAGGCGACTAGGGTTTGGAGATAGCAACGATCAGGGGTTTGGAGAAGAAGAGGGCTAGGGTTTGGAAAATGAGGGCGTTTGATGTAAGAAGTATTAAAAAAAAAAAGGCTGACGGGAGATAAGGGCAGACGAGATTTCATTTTCGGGTGAAATACAGCGGACGGGAGATAAGGACGAAGGGCACACTATGTTTCTTGTAGTGAAGGCTGAGTGCGAGAGAGAGATGGAGAGAGAGATGGAGAGAGGTTTCCGTCTGCTGCGCGAGGGAGAAAAGGGCGGACGGACGGGTTTTGGGTTTTAGGAGGGCGTTTGGGTTTTGGAGGGGCGCGTGACGGACGGCCCTTTGGGACGTTTGGGTTTTAGGACCGTGGGGCCCACTATGATGCATTTTATATATCCACTCCGTCCATTAATTTTAAATTACTATTTTAAGTGCTGATACAAAAAATGAATCAGATCAAATCATTAAGGAGACCACACAACAAATTAACAGTAGAAATTTAATTTTTTATTATTTCTTATGGTGTGGTCCACTTACACATTAATCTACATAATTTTTTAGCTCATCCACGAAAATTATATAAGAATTGATGGATGGCTCAGATCAAACACATATATTCCAATGGACCCCATGGAGCCTCTTAAGCACCAGCTATGTTTAATAAGGTTCAGGTGAGGAGGTAAGATTTAGCTACAGATAAAATATTAGGATTTAGCTACGGATTTAATCCGTGGTTAAAAGCTTTCAAAGTCCATAGCCTTTGCTCGATTTTTTGGTAGTGGAAAAACCTAGGAATTGTTGGGTTGTTTGGAATTGTATGGAATTGTATGTCATGTTGATTTTCTCATATGATGTTGTTCTTGCCTCTCACATGATTTGGTACAAATTGATGATCTCATGTTTAGGTCTTGTTTGGTTTTCTTCACATGATGTTTCCCTATAACATATATGCCTAATTAATCCTTGTGTAAATTGGCTCTATAAGATGTAGGAAGTGCTTAACTTCCTCACCAACCCACACAACACACATGCACCTTTATTCATGATATTGTTAGCCTCTCTTGCTAGGAGATTCTGAGTTGTATGTTGAGGAGTATGAGAACATGATGTTATTTATGCTAGTTGATAACTCTGTTAGTTGGCATGTTATGAATCACCACCCAAACCCTTAGGTTGGTCAGGAATACGAGGAGAGTGAAGGCGGCCCCATTGGTAGGACTGTCTTGAGGTTAAACCCATGGATTTGGGTGAGTGCGTGTGGGCGACAGTAGTTAGACTACATGTATTGATCGTACCCGATGTCGTTCTGCCACGTACTTGCTTGAACTCATATGGTCTAGTCTACTGGCTGACCAATCTTGCTTTGATAACCTTGTTTTCTCATACATGTATGGAACCTGACACACCCTACCACCGTTGTAACCCATCGATAACCACTTGAAGCTGATCCACCATCTCGTGAGCCGGACATGGTGGAATGAGACACTGTATTCGAGCTGTCGGCCTACGCTGGGGTGACGAACCTCCCCGTAGTGACTGCGAGCGATCTCAGTTCTCAGCACACTCCCCATGTGCTTGAAGTTGGGGATGGGGAACCCGACATGATCAAGGATCGCGGTGCCCTGACCTCGCGTGTTAAGGGGCCTTGGCATCACAACTAGTTAAGCTATTGATATGTGGGGTGTATCAGATTCCCCAACCTGCTAGATGAATGGACTTAACTAAGAAGTCAGCTAACACGATCGCATTGCATCACACTAGTTAGGGTGGCGACTAGGCAGTCGAGGTCGCTTTGAGAGAGTGTTATGGTGATGACATGCATCATATCATCCGTCATGCATGTGCATTAATAAGATTAGTTAGGTGTTTGTGAATGATTGCTTTTCATTAAATTCATAATATAACTGATGCTTGTTACAACTTAAGACTAATAGCACCCACTGAATTGATCACTCACTCCCACTCTGGGATGGTGTTTTAAAACACCAACCAGACTCTCCCGTAGTTACAGGTGATGAGGAATACGAGGAGCCTGGCGGTACGATCCTTGATGAGGAGGACGAGCTGTCCTACTTTCAGTGGATGGGCGGCTCTCCATCGGCTTGATAGGTGGGATTGGATCGCTGAGTAGCGGACTCATCTCTATTCTTTTTAGACATATCATTTATTTTGTGGTTTTGTTGGGTAACGCCTTATGCGACTCATTTATATTCTTTTGGACTTGTATGTATTTGACCTCTTTCCCTTCCAGTAGACGTGTTGTGATTGTGTCTCAGTTCCAAGAAATTCCACGCTGCGCATTTGAATCTGATTAAACACAAATTAATAAAGATTGGTTATAAGTGATACCCGGGAACTTAGGAGTCGAGTATATTCATGACCCCCAATTTTCAGGGTGTTACAGCGAGGCAAAATGAAATTTAACAAGGCAAATAGGAAATTCAGCTAGGCAATCATGAAATTGAGCGAGGCAAACATGAAATTCAACGAGGCTTAATTTCATGTTTGCTTTGCTCAGTTTCCTGTTTGCCTCACTCAATTTCCTTTGAGCCTCGTTGAATTTCATATTTGCCTCGCTTAATTTTCTATTTGTCTCGCTCAATTTCATGTTTACCTCGTTGAATTTCATGTTTGTCTCGCTCAATTTCCTTTAAGTCTTATAGAATTTCATGTTTGCCTTGCTCAATTTCTTGTTTGCCTTGTTGAATTTCATATTTGCCTCGCTCAATTTCCTTTGTGCCTCGCTTAATTCCTAATTGCCTCACTCAATTTCTTATTTGCCTCGTTGAATTTGATGTTGCCTCGCCTAATTTCCTTTGAGCCTCATTGAATTTCATGTTTTCCTCGTTTGATTTCATGTTTACCTCGCTCAATTTCCTTTGAGCCTCGTTGAATTTCATGTTTGCCTTGCTGAATTTTGATGTTTGCCTCGTTTGATATCCTTTGAGTCTCATTAAATTTCATGTTTGTCTCGCTCAATTTTTTGTTTGCCTCGTTGAATTTCTTATTTACCACGCTCGATTTCCTTTGATCCTCGTTAAAATTTTCTGTTTGCCTTGTTCAATTTTCTATTTTCCTCATTGAATTTTATGTTAGGCTCGTTCAATTTCAAGTTAAGCTCGCTCAATTATACATAGTTGTATGTACTTTTCACTACAGAATCAATGGATATTGTTTAGATCCGTAGCCATAAAACTAATGGTTGCGAATCTAATGAATCAATGGCTACGATTCTAATCCATAGCCATAGATCTTTAGCCACGGCCTTTAGTAATTTTCTAATATTGGACGGTACCACTATGTACAAGATAGAGTTCCACGGTGGCACTGTGGATATCACGGTGCCACCATGAATACAAGAGTATATTCATATGCAAATATTGTGTCCATACAGAATGGTGGGTAAAAGTTGGAATTTACGGTTGGAAAAAAAAACCCTTATCAGGTGTACCATACCATGGAAAACCATGTCGATTGACATTTAATGGGCCACAAGAGTTTTGGATCAAGCTGATATTTGTTTTTTCCTTCATTCGGGCTCATGTGACCTTATCAACATATTGGATGGTAAATAAACACTACGGAAACATTACAGTGCGCTTAAGACATTTTTAACGGTAGGATGGTCAATCACCACTGTTTCATATGATATGGTCCGCCTAATAATTTTATCTAATTCATTTTTTGGATAATACTCTAAAATAATATGAAAAAATGGATGGACGGCATGGAGATATAATACATACATCAAGGTGGGCCCAACGGTAAGGGCAGCACCGTCTTCGGTGAGGTCGGGTCTCACCTAAGCTGCTCTCCTTACATTTCGCATTTTAGATTCCCGAAATGGGCGCGGATTAGGTACTACCCCCGCCCGTCCCGAGCTCAGGATGGGCTGGACGTGTAGCTCGTTCAGCGGTGGAAACTGATTACGTCGGAAGGCGCAAGGCCACGTCAGTAAATGGAGGCGTTGGCTCGCGTTTATACTCGGTCCACAGATAACCCCAACAGTCTCCTATTTTTTTATTTTTTTTTGTTTACTGCCTTTTTCCATGCGCGGAGGTTGAGTAGCGTGACTCGCTACTAAAGTAACATCGCCAAGTTTTGTGGGCCCCACAATGATGCATGTGTTGCATCCACACTGTCCATACATTTGGAGAAATCATTTTAGCGCATGATACAAAGAATAAGTTAGATCCAAGGCTAGAGTGGACCCATCACAAAAAACAGTGGGGAGAGTGATGCTTACCATTGAAACCTTCCAAAGGTCCACCATGATGTTTATTTGAGATCCAACCTGTTCATGTATTAACTCAGACATGAAAAAAAGGAAAACACAAATAACAACTTGATCAAAAACTTTTGTTGCCCTTAGAACTTTTTAATGATGGGCATCGCTCTCTCGACTGTTTTATATGGTGGGGTCCACTCGAGATTTGGATCTAACTCATTGTTTGGACCATGCCCAAATATGATCTCTCCAAATGGATGGACAGTGTGGATACAAAACATATATCATGGTGGGGCCCATAGAACGTCAATTCATAGCGAGCATGGCGGGTCAATCCGCGCACCAAATAGATAACGTGAAACCCAAATACAATTGCGAAATCGGATTGCGTACTGAGTACGCTCTTATTATATTGAGTGAACTCTGCCGGCCCACCAATTCATGTGTTTTATCCACGCTGTCCATCTGATTTTTCAGATCATTTTAGGGGTTCAACCCAAATTTGAAGTATATCTAAAGCTTAAATAGACCATACTACAAGAAACAATGGTATTATTTATTTCCACCATTGAAACCTTTTAAAGGCCTATTGATGTTTATTTGTCATCCACACGGTTCATAAGATCACAATGACATGGATGAAGGGAAAACACTAATATCAGCTTAATCTAAAACTTATGTTGCCTCTTAAGAATTTTTCAACAGTGGACTTCAATTTACATGGTTTCCAATGGTGTGGTCTACTTGAGATTCGGATGTGCTTAATATTTGGGTTAAAGCCCTAAATTTATATGATAAAATGGATGTACGGAGTTTATACAATGCATGAACGATGGTGGACCCCATAGAGTTTACTCAGTACGGTTAGCATACGTTACTTGGTAAGCAATCCGCTTCCTCCAGTTACCTTCGGAATTAGCTACTAACTGGTTGAGTAGCAAGACTGGCTACCAAAGTGACTTCACCAACTTCTGTGGGCCCACCATGATGTATGTTTTGTATCCACACTACCCATACATTTTGAGAGATCATTTGAGGGCATGATAAAAAGAATGAGGCAGATCCAAGGCTGTAGTGGACCCCACCACAGAAAACACTGGAGAGAGTGACGCCCATAGTTGAAACCTTCCAAAGGTCCACCATGATGTTTATTTCAAATCCAACCTGCTCATGTGCTAAAGTAGACAGGAAAGAAGGAAAACATAAATATCAACTTGATCGAAAACTTTCATTACCCGTAGAACTTTTTAACGGTGGGTGTCACTTTCCCCACTGTTTTCTGTGGTGGGGTCCACTAGAGCTTTGGATTTGACTCATTCTTTGTATTATGCCCTAATATTATCTCTTCAAATGGATGGACGGTGTGGAAACAAAACATACATCATGGTGGGGGCCTACATAAGTTGATGACATCACTTTAGTAGCCAATCTCGCTGCTCAACCTGTCCATATCTAATCCTCGTCCGTGGATAAGCAGGTTTCACTCAAAAAATTGTGTACATAGGTTATAATTTCTCAAAAATATAAAAAAGTTCAAGCTGGACCAATGTTAGAATGGTGATAATCCGACGGCTTAAGTTGCGTCAGATTATGGATGAAGCATATTTCTAGATTTGTAATGGTGAAGCAATCCTGACCATTAATTGAGTTGGTAGAAAATATATATATGGTTAAAAATTGGATAGTAAATATAACATGGTTATTATTATCATCTTAACAATTTGAATGGTCTAGATTAAAATGGTGCTAAACAATTGAAAAGGTCTAACATCGGTTCAACTCAACAATTTGGACAGTCTGCAATTAAACGGTGTGATAAGTTTTGTGGTAAATTTACATCCTGCAGGGGTTGGGGGGGGGGGGGGGGGGGGGGTGGGGGTGGGGGGGGGGGGGGGGGGGGGTGGGGGGGGGGGGGGGGGGAAAATCAGAGTGTTAATGTTGTCCCGTAAGTGCAAATTACTCAACGATGTACCATTCACAGTTAGACCAGATATTTGGACGGTCTGGATAAATGGGTGTTTTTATAGAGTTCAATCATCCTAAATCATAACTTTTTAACTCGAGTTCCAAACAATGAGTTATATCCAAATCTCAAGTGGACCCACCATACAAAATAGTGGAGAGAGCGATGCTTATCATTAAAAAGTTCCAAGGGCATCAAAAGTTTTCGATCAAGTTGTTATTTGTGTTTTCCTTTTTTTCATGTCTAAGTTAATAAACGAACTGGTTGGATCTCAAATAAACATCATGGTGGACCTTTAGAAGGTTTCAATCGATCGGCATCACTCTCCTCACTATTTTTTGTGGTGGGGTCCACTCTAGCCTTGGATCTGACTTATTCTTTGTATCACGCCCTAAAATGATATCTCCAAATGTATGGACAGTATGGATACGACACATGCATCATTGTGGGGCCCACAAAACTTGGCAACATTACTTTAGTAGCGTGTCTCGCACTCAACCTCCGCGCACGGAAAAAGTCAGTAAACAAAAAAATAAAAAAATAAACCAGGAGACGGTTGGGGTTATCTGTGGACCGAGTATAAAAGCGAGCTAACGCCTCCGTTTACTGACGTGACCTCGCACCTTTCGACGTAATCAGTTTCCACCGCTGAACGAGCTACACGTCCAGCTTGTCCTGACTCAGGACGGGCGGGGGTAGTACCTAATCCGTTCCCTCATGAAATGGGGGCAAGGATTAGGTACTACCCTGCCTATTCTCGGGATAGGCGGAGGCCCCATAGGCCACCGAGTGGCCATCATGATGTATGACTCCTATCCACACCATTCATCCATTTTTCCATATCATTTTATAGCACTGAACCAAAAATAAGGCATATCAAACTCTTAAATGGGCCACACGATGACGATTAAATTCCTACTGTTGAAAAATTACCGGCGACCATATAAGTTATGGATCAAGATGATATTTATTTTTTCACATCATCCCGGGGTATATAACCATATCAATAGGTTGGATGGAAAATAAATGACATGGTGGACTCTACAAAGGTTTCAATGCTGGGCATCCTGCTTCCCATGGTGCGGTCCACTTGAACCTTTGATCTGCCTTATTTTTGGTTCAGGATTTTAAAATGATATGGAAAAATGGGTGGACGGTGTGGATAAAAGTAATACATCACAGTGGCCCGTGGGTCCTCCGCCTGTCCCGAGCTCGGAACGGGCGGGGATAGTACCTAATCCGCGCCCCATGAAATCTAAGCAACGATCCTGACGAGGCACTCAAAACATTTACACGTGCGAATGGTTTCGACTTGTCAAGCCAGTATCGAAAGTACTCTCTCGAGTCGAATTATCGTTTACGTATTGTGATACCACGCAAAAGGATGGTAGATCTCACTCGTGCACGCATCCACCATACATATAGTGCACGCCTGGCAATCCAGAACGTCGAAAATGTGGCGTCTCCCTTAGATGTTAAAGAAGCAAAACTCACCGATGGGACGATCATAGCCTTCCAATCAGTGAACATTTGGCCCCATTGAATCTGGACGATTCAAACTTTTCTTTTTGACTTTTCAATTACCACCCATTGATGGGACCACCCACTTCAATCCGGACCGCTCTACGTTTTCTTTTCATTTTACAGTTGCTTAGCATCCGTTGATCAGTCAGGATCCATCCTCTAGAACAATCATTTTGCTATGACCTATCCAAAGTGGACCACGATTCAGTCGGTCTCGATGAACTGCTGTGCCATTGCGCGTATGATATCTATACTTATTTCTCATACAAACCTTCCTTATCTAATACATCGTAACTTCTTTTTTGGAGGGGTTTTGATAGTGTACGGTGCTACTGTACCCTACAGGTTTCCACCGTCCGAATGCAGCTTAAATGATTATCTGAACCGTTCATTTCTGGACCCTATTATGCCCAGGGATGCGGATTGCCTGAGTAAGGCTTCCGTAGAAAGTTCGTGCGTTGGGCAGCTTGGTGGGGCCTTCTGTGATGTTCTCGAGTAATCCACTCGGTCCATCCATTTTGACAGCTCATTTTATAATATGAGACCAAAAATGAGACGGATCCAAAACTCAAGTGGAATAGCCACAGAAGATTTGTATCATGTTAAGTTTTTGTCTGTTTCAGTTCATCCCAGGGGGAATGACCTTATAAACGGTTTGGATGGCATATAAACATCAAGATGGTCCCCAAGAGTATTTCAACCGTGGCCATTTATTTCTCAACTTTTCCCTCTGGTCTGGCGTTCTCTAGTTTTTGATCCACCTCATTTTTTGCATAATGTACTAAAATGAGCTGAAAAAAGGGATGAACGGGATAGATTTATTACAAACATAACGGTGGGCCCAACCTCAAGGTCCCAGCCGGCCCAGGCCATCCTAAGAATCATTTGTTGAACGGGTGACTGTGTACGAAGATGAATAATCAATGGCTTATAAAAATTAGGATAATCATGAAGCATGAGAATAAGATATAATTGGAAAAGAACATGGACGGTTCAGATGATTCAAATGACAAGATCCACGGTTGGAAACCTGCGACACCCAAGCCCAGGCAAGCATTGGGCAATTTCGGTAATTTCCCAAAATGCAAAGGTTTTTTTTATTTCTGCTCTCATTCCATTGCTTCAAGCAATTAGGTTGCTTCAACGTTAATGAGGAACAAACAAAGATAAGCAGAAACTGTTTCTTTGGCTTGCACGCAAGGCTTCAACAGAAAGGAAGGGTTAGCAAACTGCCATAGCACAAAAATAGCCTTAGGCCTTTAACATAATTACAAGAATGCCACCAATCATTTTGAGACTCCCGGCTGTAATTGGACCATGTCATCAATGATGGGAAATTCCCGTTTCCTAGAGGATCCGGACTCTATGGATTGATCTGAACCGTCTACTAAGTCCGGAACATGATTTATTGGATACCATGAAAAATTGACAGTAATTGAATGATCCGATCGATCTATGATTTCTCTGGAGACAATTTCCAGCTAAAGCATTTCGCATGAACTTCCTGCAACAGGAAGCTAGGTGGGGCCACTGTGATGTTTGTGAGAAATCCACTCCTTTTATTCGTTTTTCTAAATCATGCTAGTACATGGGCCCAAAATTGACCCAAATCCAAAACTCAAGTGGCCCATACGACAGAGGATTGACCGTCCAATGTTAAAACATGCGTGGCACCATTAGTTTTGAGTCAGGCTGATTTTTCTGTGGATTCAACGCTAGGAATTTACCTACACACGTTTTCCTGATGTACGGCTTACTTGAGTTTTTGATTTGAGTCATTTTAAGGCACATTTCCTGATGTAGCGGATTTCCTAAAACGATCACGGTGGGCCCCACCTAGCTTCATGTGGAAAGAGGTTCCTGCAAAAGGCTTTCTTAGGGAATCTGCGTTTAATTTCTCTTAATTTTGAGAAGCAGATTGGGTACGGAGTATTAGATGGGATTAGGTAAGATTGAATTGCATTTGGTCCATTTGCAATATGCATTTGGAGAGGATGTGAAAGGTCAGGATTAGGTGAGATAGAATTTCATTTAGTCCCGTAGAATTGCATTTCATCCCGGAAATACGCATTTGGAGAGGATGTGAAAAGTTAGGATTAGGTGAGAGAATTTTATTTAGTCCTGTGGAATTGCATTTGTTCCTGTGCAGGATTTCCGTGGATTTTGAAACCTACTGCACATGTGGGCCCTACATTGGTGTATGTGTTTATCCATGTCGTCCATCTATATATACTATTTACACGTGATATTCTGGTTATATATGTGTACAAGTGAACTACATCCCTTTTGAATTTGTTTCCTTAATTACAATTCCATGGTCCACCAAACATAATTTTGCTTAATTCAATATTTTCGTTAGCAAAAATTTTATCACAAACGTAGGATCGGATGGCTACAATATAGTGAAATTTTCAGTGCAAATATTGGGCAATAATGATGTTAATCCCATCTAATACCAATCAATTTCACATACCAAACAGCCTCGCATATCGAGTAAACTCTGCAGGGTCTACTGTGATTTATGTATTTTATCCAATCCATCCATCCATTTTATCAGATAATTTCAGGGCTTTAGCAAAAAAAAAAATGAAGAATATAAAATTCTAAAATGGACCACACCATGGGAAACAATGCGAATTGAATGTCTACATTTGAAAACATCTTAGGGGCTACAGGATTTTTGGATCAAGCTTATAATATTTGTTTTTTCCCTTCATCCATGTTTGTTTGATCTCATTAACAGTTTGCATGACAAATAAACATCATTTTGAGGCCTAACAAGGTTTCACCTGTGGAAATCACTTTCCACTGTTTCCTATGGTATGTTACACTTTAGCTTTGGATAAGCTTCAATTTTGAGCTCAACCCCTAAAATGATACGGAAAATCAGATGGACAGTGTAGATAAACCACATACATTCACAGTGGGCTCGACAGAGTTTACTCATTACGTTAAGAGCCTATGAGTAACTTAGTACCCAATCCGATTTTTTGTAGCCATTTTTTTTTTTTTTCGAGTAGCGTGTAATTTGGTTTGGATGGTATAACAAAAGCGACTCTTTACAATAAAAAGAAATCCACGGTGGGACGCAAAAGATAGGTTGATCAAATTATAGATTGGACCTATTTTGTGTTAAGTGATGGGAGCCGTCCATATTAAAGGATAATGATCATAGGGTTACGATTATCAAATTGGTGTATAATATTTTCATGGTAGCACATGAAAATGATATTTGACCTAATGGATGGTCTAGATTACTCAATTAGATTACCCAAGTGTCTATATCAATAAAGTAGATATTAGGGGAGGGCATTTAAGTAATTTACTAAATGAGAATATGGTCTATATAAGTTTCCAACGTTATATAGATACAGCAAGATAAGGTGTATACGAAATTTTAAATCAGTGCATTTAATCAAAAGAAGCGAGAAAAATCATGGCGAAGGTGAAGCAATCGGCTGTCTTGGTTGGGTGCAACTACGCAAATACCCGAAATGAGCTGCATGGGTGCATAAAAGACGTGCTAGCAATGCAGGCCACACTCATAGACCGCTTTGGCTTTGAGACGGACGATATTAAGCTCTTGACCGACGCACCTGGCTCGCGGATCATGCCTACAGGGATGAATATCAAGAAAGTGCTTGGTCAGATGATCGATGGAGCTGGGCCAGGAGATATCTTGTTCTTTCATTACAGTGGGCACGGGACGCTGATTCCATCACATGGGCATGGACCCAACAAGAAGGATGAAGCGATTGTTCCTTGCGATTTCAATCTTATTACAGGTAGGATGAATGAGAAGTGAGAAATGTTCAGAGAGATGGTGTATAGTCGGCCTTCCACCGTCCATTCCTAGAGGATCTCAAGATGGTGTTATATTGTCTATGAGAGACAGTGCACTTGATATCCATTTGGGAATATACGGCGGGTGATCGAGTACACATAGAATGATGGTGTATACCTCTCTGTCTCTCTCTTTCTCCATGTTAATTTCAGAGTTCTAGATTATTGAGCCAATGCTCCCACCGTTGATTGGTTGTCCCATAATCTCCGTAATTTTAAGAGCACAGTCGTTCTATCGGTTAGTGGCCAATTCGCCATTGAACGTGGACCGTCGCTAAACTTCTGTTTTTAAGGCACTGATCAACGTGTCAAGATTTTCATATATCGAAATTTCTGGGACATCAATTATCGGTTATTGGACCATTGGATAAACGGTCAGGATGACACCAGCACCACGTAATTACGTGGTGTCAGGACTCCGTGGAGCCCACCGTGATGTATGTGTTTTATCAATGCCGTCCATCCGTTTTTTCAGCTCATTTTAGAGGATGGGCTCAGATGGGAAGTATATTCAAAGCTCGAGTAAACTACAGCACAGGAAAACTATGGGGATTGAAACCCTGCCGTTGAAAACTTCTTAGGGTCCACAAAAGTTTTGGATTAAGCAGATATTGGGTTTCCCTTTTATCCAGATCTGTCTGACCTTATGAGCAGTTTGGGATCATAAAATAAACTGATTTGGAAAAACTATTGGATGCAGTGAATCAAACATATACATCACAGTGGGCCCCACAGAGTCCTCAAATCAAATAGCGTAGTCACCCTGCAATGTATGTCCAAACTCACGTCACATTTGGCACATGGTATTAGGTGGGATTAAGTGGGATAGAAATGCATTTGATCATGTGGAAATTTCATCAGACATTTGGAAAGTATTGAGATTAGGTGGGATAGAACACTATTTAAGTCTCACACGTGATTTCCGTGGTTTTTGCAAACTAGTTGTTTCAAATTCACATGAAATTCAACAAAAGGCTTTGTTGCTGTCATCAAAATCTATAGGTCCCACCGTGATAAACAAATGGGATATATTCACATCATCTATTTATTTTTCAAGATCATTTTAAGGCATGATCACAAAAACCAAGTAAATCAACAACTCAAGTGGACCACACCAAAGAAACCAATGAGCATTAAAGGCCAACCATTGAAAACGTTTTTTTTTTTCATTGCTGCATAAGTTTTGGATAAAGGAGATATTTGTGTTTTCTCCTTATCCATGTCTCTGTGAATTTATGGAGACATCCAATGGTACATAAACATCACAGTGTGCCCTAAAAAGGTTTCAAAGGTGGGTATAATTGTCCCTGCTGCTTTCTACGTTATGGTCCATGTAAGCTCTAGATTTACTCTATTTTTGAGCTCACACCATAAAATGATGTCACAAAATGAATAAATGATGCTTATATATAATATAATATATATATATATATATATATATATTCACCTGCGTTTCAGTTCGCACAGAATAACTAGTGAGAACTTTTTTGAGAACTTATCATACGTGATGTGGATCTAAAATTTGAACCATCCATGTGAACCATTTATAACCTCATGAAACCTTTTAGGCCTAAGTTTTACTTTGATCCAAAACTTTGGTGGGCCATGAAAATAAAAACAGTTTCCTCCCTTGATTTGCATTTCTCTTTGCTATGGCCCATAGGAATTTTAGATCAAGGTGAAAATTTGTCCCTGGGAGTTTCATGGGATTCCACATGACATGGACCGTTCATATTAGACACCTATGACACATGTGCAAAGGTGTGCACATGCGTAGGTGTGCAGGAGAGCGTATATATATATATATATATATATATATATATATATATATATATATATATATATATTATATATATATATATATATATATATATATATAAAAGACACATCACATCACAGCGTGTCTACAATAATTGTTAACCACGTCACAACAATGGAAAAGTCATTGCCAATGAATTCTCCAAGCAACCTACTCCCGGGACGATGGATTTTCTTGCATTTATGGCACAATCCAAATATGGTATTTAATGGGATACAATGTCCTTTCAAATCAGGAATTTTAAGATAATCCTTGACAGTGGATAATCATTGTACTAAAATAATTTTATCCCACCTGATTCTAATTAAATCCAATATTTGCCAAACACCCCCTCATAGGATTCGGTCTTTGTGTGCGTACTATAACACCATGCGTATGTTAGACATAGCACGTAACCTTAGATCCAATCCACTCAACAGAGGGTACGATGTTCTGTCCAAAGAATCAGCTCCGCTCACTAGTCAGGTGAGCCACACTTTACAATGAAATCCCAATTCAAGTTTTCTATCCCTTCCAATATCGTGGCCCACCTACTTATTGGATTAGATTTATTTTTTTAATAGAGCATCTACAAGGTCCGATCCACATGATGGACGGATTAGATATTTCAATTATCAGCCACACGATTTCACATATGGTAGAGTGTGTAAATGGTGTTCCATGTACACGCGTTTCAGCTTAGCAAATCTCCAACAAACTTAACTAACGGTAACCGTAATCCCCTTTCAGACGTGGACTTCCGGCATCTAGTCAACCGACTGCCGAAGGGAGCAAGCTTCACCATCTTCTCCGACTCTTGCCACAGTGGCGGCCTCATCGACAAAGAGAAAGAACAGATCGGACCCCATGTCCATGATGATGAGCCCCACTCTAACGGCGGGCCCCACCACCGTCCGAAAACCATTCCCTTCGATTCGATCCTTAATCACCTGACCAAAATCTCCGGCATTCAGTCCTCCGACGTCGGCGCGCACTTATCGGAAGTCTTCGGAAGCGATGCGAGTGCGAAATTCCGGTCACACAGCTTGCAATCGGGCACGTCTAATCGGGTAGGGCACGACGATGGGATCCTGCTCAGCGGCTGTCAGACGAACGAGACGTCGGCGGATATGGATCCGAACGACGATGGATCGAAGGCGTACGGCGCATTCAGTAACGCTGTCCAGACGGTGTTGAAGGACCACAAATGGGTGATTAGCAATAGGGAATTGGTTACACGTGTGAGGGAAGTGTTGCACGTGCAAGGATTCCAGCAGCACCCCTGCCTTTACTGCAGTGATAAAAATGCGGATGCGCCTTTCCTGTGGCAATCCACAAGCTCGAGCATGTAGGGGTGGTTAGCACGTGTGGTCCTTGAATAACCATGGAATTATCTGAAAATCATTACAAAGCACTGCTACAAGATGTTCTATGTAAATAAAGATAATGGATTAGGTGTTACCCTTTCTGCATGGGGCCCATTTGATGAATGTGATTTTATATCCGCACCGTTAATCTGTTTTTTCAGCTCATTTTTTGACATGATGCTAAAATTTAAGCAGATCCAAATCTCAAGTGGGCCATACCACTGGAAACAGTGGTGAAGGTCTATTAAATTTTTTTTCGTAGGCCACAAAAGGTTTTGTATCAAGATGATATTTGTTTTTTTCGGTTTTGTGACCTTATCAACAGGTTGGATGGAAAATAAATGTTACCGAAAACATTATGGTGGGCTTTAGGAACTTTTTAACGGTGGGACATTCAATCACCACTGTTTCCTATAGTGTAGTCCACATGAGATTTGGATCTTCTTCAATTTTGGAATGATACACTAAAATTACCTAGAAAAACGGATGGACGGCATGGATTTAGAATACATGCATCAAGGTAAGCCCCACGGTAAGGACCACACCTTGGTGGGTGAGGCCCGGCCGGCCTAATCCGCTCCCCTGAATTTATACACGACCTTGTCAATGATCAAAACTTAACCCATCCTACCAACCAAATAAAATACTTAAAGGTTTAAATCGGCCTTATATAAGTTGCTATAATTAAACGAGTAACCTGGTATATCATCAATACAGTACTCCTATTGACTCTTGCTAAATGCTAATTACTCACACATTTATTGGAAGGGATGTTGACATTTTGGCACTTTTCAAAGGTCCAATTAATAGATTTCTCTCAAAAAGATTTTATTATTATTTATTTTTTTTAAGGGCAATAATGGTTCCCCATGCAAAAGAATAAGTTGGATTCATGGAAGATATTTTATAAAGAACTACGTAATTAATATGAAACTTTGGACGTGATTTTTTTTTTTTTTTTTCAAAAAGGTGTTCAAACCGTTACCTCATTAATCCATGTTATTATGATTTCACTATCTTTTATGGTACCTTTTCAGTGACTAATTAGGTGGGCTACTTCAAGGGTAGACAATGATGTTTATGTAAATTCCATCTCGACGGGTAGATGTAACCTAAAAATCACCCTTATTTATTATTCAAGTGCATTACATTATTGAAAACAATGTATAGGCAATAGTCACTCAATTGTTTTCTGTCACGCCTCGAAAATTGGCACCCAAGTATAGAGACCCTTGTCCCAAGTTTATGAGTGTGAACCAAACAAAAATACACGTGTGATCTCGTTCAGATTCACATATCTTTCATACACAAGCAATCAGAGTAGCCCAATTCAAATTATTGAATCCAAAGCGAGATACAGATAACAAAAATAAATAAATATAGGGCTAACAGTCAAAGTTAAATTTAAATATTGTGTCCGCCCAAATGGGAATTATGCAAGCCACAATATATATACCCAAAATTATTAAAGTGAAAAGTTTTCAATTTGGTCTAATCCTCTAAAACATAACATTGGTAGTGCAAGCCGCTCTAAACCTACTCATCGGAGATCTCGATAGTACCTACATCGATAATATCGCCTGATTGGTGTTTTAAAACACTGTCCCAGATAGGAGTGAGTAGCTAACTCAGTGATTCTATTAATTCTAAGTTCACATGTTATCAACTCAATCAGCGCATGTAATAATAAAACAAGAAATCAAACAATTCATAAATACTCTTGTTAAATGCATATATGAAGATATATAGGACATGATGCATACTCTTTCCAAACAACATTCCCTCCCAAGCGACTTCAACGCTTATTTCGCATATACTAATATTTCTTCATCAGGCGGCCTAACGCCAAATCGCAAGTCATATTTAATGCAATGCAGTGAATACGCATGTTAGTTGAGTAGTTATTAAATTCAATTCATCCAGTATATTGGAGAAGGTAGGGTACCCTCATTTTATCATGGTCTCAACTGAATCACTAGGATCGGAGTGGTCGAAGCGGCTGCTTACCTATGTCCCTTAATCCATAATCGGGTTTACCACCCAGATGATAACTCCTCAATCAATATGAGGTTAACACTAGCTCGACCAACTGGCCTAGCTGATCACTAAGGACCTAGATGACACAGCCGAACGCACAGGGTTAGGCGGCCCATCGATGGATAGTGGGCGCTCACAAATGATATAAGAGTCGTCACTCAAATACATATGTGGAGCAGTCGTGGCATCATTACAGTTTAACGCACTAGGCTCATAGCCTTCTTGGTTAGTAATTGGTCACTACGGGGAGGCTCATCATCCCAATGTAGGCCGACAGCTCGGACACGGTGTCCCATACCACCATGCCTGTCCTATGAATCTTGTGGATCGTACCACTAATGGTTGTAAGCAGACTCATTCAATGGGAATATGATATACTGGATTCTGTTCGGTATTGTCACACATTGCAAACATAAGCAGTCAGTTGATTTTTAGGCTGGTTCGATCGACTTGAGGCACTCCGACTCGACCGACATTGGGTGTGAAAATCCCGTGTAGTCCAGCTACTGTCGGTCGTTCGTGTTCAACCGGGTCGACCGAACAAGTCAAGAGTGGGCTGTTTAAATCGGGCTACCCCTTAGTCTAAGCGGTTTACTGACTTTCCCGACGTTGTAGGTAACTAAAGTATCACTACAGTTTAGCAGTTTGTCTACAACACAACCACTCAGGCATTTTGTCAAACACATGAGTACTAATAGAACTACACATCCATTTAGACATCGTATCAAGCATGTGACCAACATTAGAATCGCACTTCTACTTACGCATTTCATCAAGCACGTAAGCATCAATGAAGGGCTACATCCAATCAATCAGGCATTTTATTAAACATGTGAACCTCAATAGGTAGTTAACGATACAAGTTGCAATTAAACTCAAAATGGAAATATGCAATGAATCGATGTAAGAATTCATCACAAGTGATCATTAACTTGGCCCCTCAGGGATTGATAAAAGGCAACGTAAGGATAATGGTCCGTACCTTTGCAATAAGTCTCTCAATCTAACATTTTAGGGCTAGGGTTTTAGAGGCAAACGTCGAGACCTATACAATACACGAAATCGATAAGATATTTGGGAAAAACTTTAATTGTTCTAGGGTTCGAAAATAAGAGTTGGATCTTACCTTATTACCACTGGAGGAATTCTAAATAAAGTTCCGGTTGCGGCACGGATTTCGTCCGAAAGAGAGGAGAACAATTCCTCTTAATTGGCCCTTCCCTCACAGTCCTTTCTCCTCTTACTTTCTCTATTTCTCTCTTACATAATCTCTAGGTCATGGTGCCAAATTCGTGTAAGGGGAGGGGTGTAAGAAACCAAGGTATTTATAGTGCCAATTTGGGTGCAAATGGCCCCAATGACACTTTATTCATTATATTAACCCTTGAGGGGGTTGTTTCCCACTAATGGGACCCAACGGAAGACATATTTGTCAATCTAAGCCATGGGATAGGTGTCTCATGAGGTAATCTATGTTTGGACATAAATATACGATGATCGAGTGTGCCGATTAACCGAAAAGACCCTAACTTAGATCGACGGTCACCGATGATCAATTGGGGCCGAGGCCATACGGATATATGTGGGGAAATATCTTTAGTCAGTACGCCGACTTTGGCTATAAATCGACGGCTTGAAAGTTACGACTTCGTGAAAGAATAAAGTGCTAGTTTCACTTAAATTTTAGATTTTTACCTAAGGTATTCACACATCACATGCACTTGGCTTACAGTACATATTGAGCAATTTGAGACGGGACCTCGGCTCGATGTCCCGCAATAGACGTTAAGCCCATTAAGACGATCGTATTTCTATAGCCTCGTGTTTAGTGGCCCATTAACGAGCGGTCTAGAGCTCGTTCATATAATTGGGGCATTTCCGGAATGAATTGAGTAACGAAATTTCTTGTGCGCAATGATTAGGATTTGGATTAGCTAAGTTTATAGTATGACTTATTCGCAATTAGCAAAAATGACAATTCAGTTATAATTACCCTAAGCCATTGATACTTTGGCTAAAATGATAACTCGGTCAGTTTGGTTTGTTAATTAAAACCTGACCCCTAATTGTCTCAACTTTTGGCAAGTTTTTATTTAGTTGCGGTTGTCTTGATTAGTTAGTGATAGGTCGGCTAGATTTGGGTTATATATGTGAACAAATCACGTGGCTAAACTCGATGTTTAAGTGATCGAGTGGATTCGTTGGCTTCATACGGTTGATTAATCGGATTTGTGCAGTTTTTTACTGCTGCTACCGAGTGTTAATGGTCAGTAAGTTACAACATAAGTTAATTATAATGAAAATTTTCAAGGGTTTTTAGAAATCCAAAATTGTAAAAATCTGGGACGTTACATTTTCCATGGTATAGCCCACCTGAACCATGGATGAGCCTGAATTTTAATCCCCATTCTAAATTTTTATGTGTCATTTAATGATTAATATATATTTATATAATCATCACACTGGGCTATGTGAAAATCAAGGTTATACATCTCTCTCCCAACTTTATTTTTATGTCTCTCTTGAGTCACAAGGCAACTTGATTTTTCTTTGCTCACAGTGAGTTTATCATTAGATTAGATCTTACAAAAAATTTATGGTGGGCCCCATAGAAAAATAAGTTGTGGCGTACCTCTCTCCAACTATACATAAAGTATTATAGTAAAAATAGAATTTTACAAGACACCATTCTTGATTTTGATGGGCCCACCATAATGTTTATGTAAGATCTACTCCTATTAGATATTTAGAAAACTATTAGGCATAGAAAAATAAATAACCTGGTTAACTGGCGATTATGGTTAACCATATCAAAGGAAATAGTAGGAATAGAGACATCCACCCTTGACTTTTATGAGGCCCACTATGATATTATATGAAATCCACTCTAATCAATATATTCAACACAAAAAATTTAGGCTAATATATAGATTAAAAAAAAAAAAAAAAAAAAAACATATCCATCAGTGACACTAATTGAAATAGTTTGGAGGGCGAGCATTGCCCCTATGCACTTTCCAATCATGTGGTCCACCTGAATCACAAAAGGAGCTAATTTTTTGGCTCTTCACCTAGTATGGGGTGATGCACCTACTAGTTGAGATAGATTTTATATAAACATTATGGTGGAACCCACCCATTTGCTATCACGATAGCCGTGATGGAAGGTGGTGGAATGATATTTATATATTGATTAATGAGATAGCTTTTTAAAAAGGTACCAGAATGTAAATTTCACATTAATTAATAGTTTTTTTTATATAAAATTCCAAAATTAAATTTCTAGAACTAAACTTTCAAAGTTTGCTTCATCTTAAAAATGTCACATTAACAACAACTAAATAAGCCCTAACCATTTATACATTTTTCTTACTTTAAATTTTACTAAATTAATAATTATTAAATATCTAAGTCAACTCAAGCAAAGATTCATGCTAGACTATGAATGAACTCAAAACTCATGACAGACTACGAATGAACCAATTGAAACAGATTTTTGATTTTTTAAACCATGAGCTCACCATGTTGGAAGTTCTTAATGCATGGGACTTTTTAATTCCATTGGGCACATGACTCTTTGTGCATAGTCCAAGTCTTTACAAGGACCCCTTTGTTTCGCTGATTTCTTGGTAATGTTAAGAACATGTGTCACCTCTATGATTTTACTACTATCAAACAAAATACGAGAATAATCGAACAAATACTAAGATATTAAAAATACAAGGAATTTAGAATCATTGCACTTTTTATATCGTTCTTTTAAAAAATTCAGATCTAGTGATGATTAAACATTAAAATAATGTAAAGATACCATCATTCATATTTTTCTTCAATAAACCAAATACTAGAATAGGTGATCAAATGCAAATATTGGCAGGAAATAAGTAAAGTAATTTGTAACTATTACACATTTTCTTTACATTACTGTAATAATTGGTGAAACAAAATGGCTCTTAGATTTGCTTTGAAAATCTAATCATTTATAATTTGCATTTACATGAAGTCATTTAGGGGGCGTTTGGATCATAAGTTACTTAAGAGAAGTCACTTATTCCTTAAGTAACTTATCTTGATTTTTACTTATTATACTGAAGTGATTAATTAACTTTAAATAAAATATTTACTTATAATTAACCATATAACCAAATTTACTTATCTCAAATAAGTTACTTATCTACTACTGTAAGTAGAAAAGGTAATTTATTTAGTAACATCCAAATAGGCCTTAGTTACACAGTTCATGAGTTAGAGTCCATATGGTATTATTGTTTGTGTTATGGGAAAAACTAAACTGACCCACAAGGACACATGCATGTCATGAGGATTCCCACATCGTACCAGGCTAGGATTGATCTGACGAGATACTAGCCGAAGATTACACCAATCGAGGCGGGATGAGAAATATTTTCGAAAGTAGATTCCTACTCGAATATTTACCCTTCCAACATTTATCTAATAAATCCACTATGATATACAAACTACCTAAGGACTTATAAATACAGCCCCTTCCTAAAGAGAAGGTACGCAAAAAGAAAAAAAAGAAAAAAAAAAAACTCTATTTACAGCCACACCTGCTCCAGGTTAATTTACCGGACTTATAAGACATCAAAGGGTCCCCAGCCACAACTGACTCCCCATTTTTATTTTTTTATTTTTTTTACACACACACACACACACCCACCCCCACACATGCCATAGTGGAATTTCACCACCTATGGATACTCGAACCCTTAACCGGGTGTTGAAACTCCTGAGAGTCTACAACTGACTCCCCCATTGCCTATTATTCTCTACTAATGCAGTACCTAGCAGCATTGTAGGTGGGGCTACGAATTCAACCAAATTCGAGCTATAACCGTTTGAGTTAAACTAAGATTCTCAATGTGATGTGTAACGGGAGCCCCTTGAATTTAGCTTTTATGTGTGTGTGTGTCAACCTCATGGGAACTTCCGATGAGGTTGACCACAAGAACCATTCCCCATTAGGTTGAGCAATGTGGGCCCCATGTGTCGAACATCTACCCCATCAATCAGATGCACCATTCCATGGTGGGCCTCGGGCTTAAAAATCAAGTCAATCCATGACTTGTGTGGGACATACCACATACAAAAGTTGAGAGGGGTTACCCTTCCATTAAAACATTCATAATCAATTGTTGGACCCCGAGATGTGGTTCACAAATCCAGCCCATCCATTATGTGTGTCCCACTTGGATGAGGGGTGAGACCAAGTTTCACATGCATCCAAATTTTAGGTGGACCCCACCAAGTGCTTTTATATGTTTTAGGCATGTCTTTGAATGATTTTAGATGGTATGGCCCACCTGAGTTCTGTATACGGTTGATTTTTGGGATATCCCATAATTTAAAGGAGACACATCAAATGCACAGTGTTGATGTTCGACACGGTGGGGCCCACACAGCTCAACCTCATGGGAAGTTCCCATCAGGTCGACCGCGTAGAACCATTTCCCCTACATGGTACATGAGAGAGTTCTTTTCCTCTCGAGTTTGGATCACTGTCTTGTGGTACGGTCGATCTCTGCCTTATGGTTTTTAAAGATGGGCCATCAAGTGACATCAGAGGCCATATTTACACCTTTTAATAAGGAGCTGATTAGGCAATATACCTTTTAATAAGGAGGTGGTTAGGCCTGGCAATGGGTCCGGCCCAGGCCTGGATTTTGAACTAGTCGGGCTGAATCTTTTAGTCAGCCTATTGAATTTTTATTTTGTTGGCCCAGGCCCAGCCCATTGCCAGCCTTAGAAGGTGGTTTAAGTCCCAACCCGTTGGACCCCAAGTTACAAGCCCATCCAACGGATGACTTACTACCTATTAAGTAAATGAAATACTCATGAGGATCGCCCAGGAAAATACCAACCCCATGTTCTTATCAGGCCGACCATACCATAAAACAATTTCTAGCCAGTTGTAAATAGAAAGTTAGAAGTGTGGTCCAGTAATTAATAAATGGATGTAGCCAATTTTTTCACAAGGTGATCCTTATCATGGTGCCAACCTATTGAATGGGTAGGATGTCTCACGTACATAAAAGGTTGGAAGTTATACATTGGGTGGACCATAACTTATAGTTCAACTGGTTAGATTGGAGACATCAATTAACAAGGATTATTGATTCCTCCTCAATATGCAAGAATGGACAATGAGAGACCAACACTCTTTATAAATTGAAAGGGTGAATCAAGTGAAAATTCAGTAGGGCCAATTCCAGTTCTTAGAAAGAACAAAGAATATTAACTCTCCATTACATTAGCAACCATTTATGTAATATTGATCTTTGAACAGTCAAGATTGTCCTTCTGGTGGGCCCCACCAACCATTTCCTAAATCTCTTGAACAAAATAGCCCTAACCATGAGCATGTGATGATCTACATTAAAGGAAATCTCCACAAATAATATTGTTTGGATTATTCCTTAGGAAGATATTTATATCATACACCATAAAAAACCCAATGAATGGTTTAGATTCCACAAGGTAGCATCTGCTTCGTAGTTGTTGATTTAAATATTCAATATTTTTAATAATTACAAGTACATTTATATCTTGCTCATTGACCCATTAATCAAACCATATTGAGATGTTTGTGAATTGTAGTTCAATTCCATGTAGAAAGAAATTACAATGTGTTTTTTGTTGGTAAAAAAAAACACTGATGCGCAATCAATGCAAATAAAGGAAATTATAACAAAAGAATGACCAGAGAAATTAGACATCAAGACTTGTGTAGTACGACAATATATCTACTCCTATGGGACAATAACATGGAACTTTCTTCTTTACTAAAAAAATAAATAAATGAAAAATGAAAAAAAAAAAAAAAAAATTTATTAGATTCAACTCTCTCTCATTCTCCCACCATACACAAATATCACTCACCAAGGAAGTTTCCATTGATGGAATTTCGCCTTTCTCTTTATGTATATGTCTCTCCTTCTATAGACAACACACTCCAAGAGAAAGTACTAACCAAACAATGTTTCTCCTTCTATAGACAACACACCCCAAGAGAAGGTACTAGCCAACAATGCTTCACACGTTTTAGATATGAGAGAGAGAGAGAGAGAGAGAGAGAGAGAGAGAGAGAGAGAGTTTCCTGTTAGCTAGAAAATGCATTAGGGTTGGCATGCATAACACTCTACCGCCTTAACATTTTCTATCCACATCCTTGTAGTTATTTCAAAAGAGTGTTTTAATTTATTTTTTTACACACAAAACCCATATGGGCACGTCTACCACTGAGCTATGCATTGAGTTCTCTCATCCATTATTTCTAGTTATTTCAAAAGAGTTCTCTCATTTGTAAGTTTAACCGTTTTTTAGGTATTTGTTATTTTGAATAATGTTTCCCTCACTCTACTTGAAAAGGGAAAGATAAGAAAAGAATATCCTACGTTGTGGTTTGTCTAAGATCCATCATTCATATTGCAGGCCGTTGGTTAGTACAATGGCCCATCGCCATTTTTTGTATAGGGCAAAGAAATCTTTTAAATGCGATTTTCATATATTTCTTTGGATTTAGAGTTGGGGAATGGTATAAGTGTTGAAGAAATAGTCTTTTCTATTGGGAGCCTAGATACTCCCCCATTTTTTGTGCAAGTTAGAGATGGGATGGAGATTTTCTCTTAAGATGTTTGCTATAAGATGAGAAATGTGATGGTTGTGTTGCTTCCAAGATGGATGAAATGGTGAAATGGATTTTTCTCTAATGCTCCCTTGGTTGCAAGGTGGAAACATTTTTTAAATAATATCTTCCTAAGTTTCTCGAGTATTATTGGGATAATGGACATTCTTACTCTGATAGTGATTTGACATGATGATGATTTCCATGGTCTTCCATAATGATTTGATATGATGATGATTTCCATGGACTTTGAAAATGGCAAATATTGTTAAAAGCAACATTGTATTCTTTTCTACCATAAATAAAGTTGAGTATTTCATTTACTTTAAAGATTTTTAATCTATGGAAAGTTTAAATTTTTATTGATTTCTAGCAAAAATAAGCATTTATTGAAGATAGAGCTTTAGATATTAACTTTCTCGGAACATGAATTGTAAAGCAAGCCTCGAGTAGATGGATAAGAGAGTCTAGTTGTAGGTGCATCAATGAGCCCAATACAACAGTTCTCATGACGTATTAGTCAATGAATACTGCACTCATACTCATACCAACATTGAGCTTGAAACCAACATTTATAGCCATACTTTCTAAAGGGTCGGGGTACTCTACCCATTTATAATGTCTAATTGTGACGTGCAAAAGGTAGACCATCCATGAAAATGTTGAACTGTCTACTTCAAATCGAAATGCTAGTGGTTTTGATCTACACCATCTCTAAACCTAGAATCTTACACCTATTTAGCTACACCAATACCTAGCTCATGCCAGATCAAGCTTGAGCACCTATTGGGATAATAACAAGATTTCATTTATTAGGGCAAGATTCTATGCTAGTTATGCATTATGTTAAAAAAATGGTGGAGACCTAAGCTATCCAACTGGCTAACCCAACTATTGGTGGAGGGTAACCCAAAATTTGCATTGAGAATTTTTTATGGCCTTTTGATTATTTTTTCCCTTAAAATGTATACTGGTGCTATTATACTTTTAACCATCCATTTGATAGCCATTAATTGAATGGTTAGGATTATTTGACTTGTATGATTTAACAAATATATGCTTCATTCATAGTAGGACCGTTGATTTGGATGGTCTAGGTAGTTGTAGATTGATGCCACATATGAGGAGGACAATATTTTTAAATTATGTAAAACTAACATAAGGAGTTCAGCATCCTTTTTTTAATTTGATAACTTGATGAGCATGGCATGAAAGCAACTTTAAGCCATGTTACACAAAAATCATTTTGAGGAAGGTAGTGTGGATGTCTCATGAGTGCAATATCCAAATTGTCAAAGGGGAGCCCCACCATGTGAAATAATGCACATTATCTAAATCATCACTAGAAATTCCACTACGCCAAAAGGTGGAATTTGCGACGTATTTTTGCGACGGACTTTGTCCGTCGCTAAAACCTCTTGGTTTAACAACGGATTTCATCCGTCGCTAATGGAAAAGGTCTGTCGCTAAGCCCGTGTTTGTCGAAAATCCGTAGTCTGAACGTCGCTGAATTTAGCGAACCAAAATCCGTCGGAAAACTTGATTTTGTCAATCGTAAATTCCCGCCTAAAACACCAAAATGGGGCGCTTTTCAGTTGCCTTTGCGACGGATCATGGTCCGTCTTAAAAGGCCTTTTGCGACGAATCATGTCCGTCGTAAAAGGACTTGCCTTGATAATTTTTTTCATTTTTATCAGAATATGGTAGAAAATTAAGTTTTTTTTTTTGTAGTCGAATAATTGTTTTTTAATAGAATTTCAGGGGTTTAATTGTACATATTTGTATCTAAGATTATTTCTTAACAATTGATTGAATGCAAAATGAAAATTTATTTTGTTTTTATATCAAATGAATGAAATTTTTATTTTTATTTTTTAATTTAAAATTAATATTTAAATGATTTGTAATATCACATGAAAAAGAACATTGAGAAGTTTAAAAAATTTAATAATGTTTGAGAAAACAAATTAGATTTTGAAAAAATAAAAATAGTGATTTAATAAAAATCTATTTTGTGGGAAAAAAGAAATTTGAATAAAGTTGATAAATTTGAAAAAAAAAAAAAGCATTTGATTTTGAGAAAAAAAATATCTTGAAAAAGAAAATAAAAAAAAAAATTTAATGTGAAAATTTTCACAATGTAGGCCCCACCATAATATTTTATAAAAACAATGAGATTTTGAAAAAAAATATATATATCATTTTAAAAAAGAAAATTGAAAAGTTGAAAACAAAATGATGCTTTTAAAGAAAAAAAATCAGCATTTTGTAATTTTTGGGGAAAAAAAAATTAAAATTTGGGAAATCTTTTGAGATTTTGAAAATAAAAATTCTGAATTTATATTTTATTTTTTTTGAAATATTTTATAATAAAAATGATATTTTGTTAAAAGTTTTCAAAGAAAAATTAAGAGTAAAAAAATATATTTAAAAAAAATGTTATTTTTAAATAGAAATTGAAATTTATCTGTGAAATAAAAAATATTTGTTAATAAATTATTAGGTACATCCACTAATTGAACCTTTAACCGTTCAAATCAAATTTCACTCAAATTGTTGATCAATCTTGTATGCCCAATATCTTCCTCATATGTAGCTTGATCGAGGCAAATAACTAGTCAAATTGTGGGTATTGATCAGTAAAGTAGAGTGAATGGACCAGACATGTAAAATGAGCCAAATATTCTAGTCAAAATTATGACCCAACTTAGTAACATCATGAGAACCTAAAATTTGATGTTAGTAAGTTTTGTGGGGCCTATCATGATGTGAGTTTTGTGGGGCCTATCATGATGTGTGTCGAACATCAACACCATGCATTTGATGTGTCCCCTTTAGGTTATGAGATATCTCAAAAATTATCCGTATACGAAACTTAGGTGGGCCATACCATCTAAAACCATGTGAAGACATCCTAAAAAATATAAAAGCACTTGGTGGGGCCCACATGAGTTTTGGATGCGACTGAAACTTGGTTTGACCCCTCATCTAAGTGGGACACACATAATGAGTGGGTTGGATATGTGAATCACATTTAGGCAGGCCTAATATATGATTATGAATGTTTCAAGGAAACCCCTCTCTACTATATTTACTATATTCAGGTGAGTTACTCATTACCCTTACCAGAGTAAACTCTGTGGGGTCCACCGTTATTTATTTATTTTATCCACTCCGTTCATCCATGTTAACTGATAATTTGAGGTCTAAAGAACAAAAAGGAAGCATATCCAAAGCTCAAGTGGACCAAACCACAAGAAATAATGTGATTGAACCTCTACCATTGAAAAATTCTTGGAGGCCATGGAAGTTTTGGATCAAGCTGATGTTTGTGTTTTATCTTCATTCATATATTTTTTTATATTATGAACAGGTTGGATGGGAAATAAACATTATTGTGGGCTCAAGGAAGGTATCAACGTGGAAATCATTATTCCACACCGTTCCATGTGGCATAGTCCACTTGAGTTTTGGATTTACTGAAAATTTGGAATCAATCCACATCATTCATCTATTTTTTGAGATCATTTTAGAGAATTATCCAAAAAATGAATCATATCCAAAGATTAAATGGACCACGCTACAAATAAGGGGAACGGATTGGCTACTCCCCTTGGCACCCACCAATGGTTGGTGGTCGGTGCTCTGTGGGCCCCACCATGATGTATGTGTTTCATCCATGCCTTCCATCTATTTTGAAAGATTATCTTATGGCATGAGACCAAAAATGAGGTATATCCCAATCTGAAATGGACCATATTACAGGATACAGTGTTGAATGAGCGTCAACCATTAAAAACGTTTCGGGGGCCATAAAAGTTTTGGATCCAAATGATTTTTGTTTTTCCCCTTCATCTAGGCTTATATGACCTAATAAACAGATTGGATGTCAAATAAACAGTACAGTGGGCCTTACGAGGATTTTAATGATGGATATCCAATCACTATTATTTTCATGTGGTATGGTCCACCCGAGATTTATATACCTCTCATTTTTGGAATAAATTCCTAAAATGATATTTAAAAATGGATGAAATACATACATTATGGTGGGGCCCATAGAGCACTGACCACCAGCCAAGGGGTTGGTGCTGGGGAGACTAGGGACGCGGATTTCCTAGGAAAGCATTTCGCAGCAAGTTCCTGCGCAAGGATGCTGGGTGGGGCCTACCGCGATGTTTTTGGTCAATCCACCCCATCCATACGTTTTTATAGCTCATTGTAGGATGTCTGATAAAAAATAAGTTGGATCCACAACTCAATTGAGTCACACAAAAGGGAAAATTGGGGAAAGAAATTTGTACCGTTGAAACCTTCCTGGGCTCCATTCTAATGTCTATGGGCCATCCAAACCGTTTATAACGTCACTCTCAATAGTAAAAGAACTGAAAAAATATCCTGATACAAAACTTTCATGTCCATAAGAATGTTTCAACGGTGCTCACCGAATCCCCATTGTTTCCTCTTGTGGCTCACTTGAGCTTTGGATCCACCTAATTTTTGGTCACGTGTCCTAAAATGATCTACTAAAACGGATGAACGGAGTGTGTTTCTCCAAAATATCTCGGTGGGCCCCACCCAGCGTTCTTGCGCAGGAAGTTCCTGTGAAAGGCTTTCGCAGGAAATCAGCGTCTCTAGAGACTAGATACTGAAGTGACGTCACCAAACTCCGTAGGCCCCACCATGATGTACGTTTTGTATCCACACCTTCCATCCATTTGGAGAGATCATTTTAAGGCAATATCCAAAGAACGAGTTAAATCCAAAGATTGTGTGGTCCACCCAAGATTTAAATCCAAAGCTCCAGTGGACCCACATACGTCCAACCAATAATGTTTTCTGATTGTGTGGTCCACCCAAGATTTATTTCAATCTAATTTTTGGGGATCTTATACAAAATGATGTCGTGAAATGGATGGACGGCGTGGATGAAACAAATCTATCATGGTGGGGCCCATAGAGCGATGCCAGGTCCAAACGTCAACTTACCGTTTTGAATCCATGGTTTTGCATTGTGAGTCTTGTATTTTATGTAAAATAGTGGTGACTCGTCCATAACAATAGTGGCTATGATACAGAGTTATCCAAACCATCCAAATAATCAGTCTAGGTGCAAATAGTAAATATTTATAATTTTATTATGTAAAATAATCTTAACCATGCAGAAAATGGTCCCATGCATGTATGACCGTTAATAGAGCTTGTGTTATAAATTATGGTAAACTCATAATATATGGATTTGAAAATTTTATCTTATTTACAACAGGAAAACCTTCCCACGCCCCCTCCTCTTCTCCCTCTCTTCCACTTTTCCCTCATCTTCCATCGAGAAATCCTCCCAGGGCCGCTGAAGCGTCATCGTCCGCGTCATCGCCCATCGACCATCACCCTTAAACGGAAGGCCCTGCGTTTCGTTTCACCTCCACTGAGGTACAACTAATTTTTCTAATCCATCTCTTCCTTTTCTTCTCCTTACTATCCTTACCAAATCTCTTGCATGCATTTCCATCGGAACGTTCATTCATCTTCTTTTTTTTTCCCTTTTCATTCATCTCTCAATCTCTCTCTCCCAGCGCCATGATTGGAAACCCTTAGATTCAGAACCCCCATGATTGGAAACCCCCCTGTTTTTTTGGGTGTTGGGTTTATGTGTAATTGTTATGGGAATTGATATTTTCAGCCCGTTGGTCTTGATAAATACACCCCCTTTTTGAACTCATTGTGATTGTAATGTTTTCACTGTAAGGACATGAACAGGAGCAATGTAAAATCACGCCTAATACCTATATATTCACATGGTTTGGCCTACCAGAGTTCTTCAATGGCACACCTTTGGTTTGTGCCTTCATCCTGGTGGGGTTCTCCTAATGAATGGGTTTGATGGCCTATACACTATGAGTTCTTCAAGGGCACACCTTTTCAGGTTTTTGAACAATGCCAAGGACAAAAACCACCATCAGGTGGGCCATGTTGGTTAGATGTGTTGTCCAAAACAACTAAAAGTTGTCTGTTTCATTTAATGCACTAAATAAATGGACTGCCAAAACAAGCTTCTAAAAAGCTGTGGGCCCGCCTTATTAGGGAGTGGATTAGGTATTTTTTGGATAACACCAAATTCTATAAGACAAAGACATGGCATTATTTTATTGGATTACATATGCTTGTTAGAGAGTGGACCACCAACTTTCAAAAGATTGTCAATGATTTTTTTTTAGACAAACATCTGCATGCTAATGAAATAAAGCCAAGTTGTTAGACTATGATAGAATTTTATTATTATTATTTAAAAAAAAAGAAATATATGCTTGTGAAGGTTCATACAATAGTGTATGGATGTGCGTGCATACCTTAACAGAAGCCGTTCAATTCATGGGCCTTTGATCAGATTGACCAGACCATTCCCTCTGACAAATAGAGCTTTGTTCGCACAGTTTGGACTGCTCTACATTTTAAACCGTTGATTTGATGGCTGCCATTGAAAATTTAAAATCAACAGTCCTGCAGTACGATTTTTGTCATATGAACCATCTGCATTTGGCCCCACTATTTGAACAGTGTTGATAGAGATACATGTATGCCACGTGTACAGTGGATATGTCCAGGTATTTGGATCATGAAAGTAGAGATCATGAAAGGACACGTACCCAAGAGACCAGATTCTCAATGAAAGTAGAGATTTTGATCTGCTTAATTTTTATGATTGTCTCTTAAAATGAGCTGAAAAAATTGATGGACAACATGGATATATACCAATGGCCCCCAAAATGAAGCAGATACAAATCTATAGGTGATTACACCATAGAGGGCCTTAGGAAGTTTTTTATGGTGGTAGTACAATTACCACTATTTCCTATGGTGTAGTCCACTTAAAATTTTGATTTTTATAACACATACATTAAGGTGGGCCCCACAGTCCGAGAAACACTCACTATGGTGTTACGCAGGTAACACCTAATCCATTCTCGTGTTGAATGGGTCGGCACCACATTTATTGTGCAAGTGGTATACATTTACATCAAGATGCGATTGTGGATGAACCATTATCACACTGGTAAGATGATAACAGCCGTCTAATTTCTCCTGTTGATGGCCACCAACTGGACGGCAGGGATCATCGGATCAATGTAATTCTTTTGGTTATGCTCATTCACAATGGGACCTATACCATTTGGTGGCCCTATGTGGGGTGGACCATTTGAATGAACAATGGATGGAATTAAATACAGGTCCGAATAATCTATGCTTAGAAATTGTTGGTAGTAAATTTTATCCTATTTCCTAACCATCCATGGATGAAAACCCAAAATGTAATTTCCTAACTATATAGATTACACCCATCTTTTAGAAAAGAATATCCCCATCACCACGCTTAATAAAAAGAAAGGAGGATAAACCTGTTACACTTGTATTAAGCATTTTCTTTTGTTACTACTGGTGAAAGGAGGATTCAATGTTATTTGATGTCACGCTCTGCGTTTTGTTTATCTGTTTATGTATGGAGAACAGCTGGTGCTGGCATCTAGTGAGACTGGTTGCAGGAAAACAACTCAAGTTACCAGTTCTTTTGCTTTGATTCTACATTTAGAAATGAGTTGTATTTTGAATCATGTTCATTTAGATTACAAATTAGATAGACATACTCATTCGTAATCTGACTTAAACACATCATGTACACGTTACCAGAGATGGCTTCCATGACACCATTCATAATTACTCTTTCCAATTATTCATTTAAAATTTTTTCTATTTCCTTTTTTCCTTTTTTGTCAAGGTCAGTGAATGATGATCCCTCTTATGAGGGTTTAACCACTGTCATCTTGTTCGTTGTTGAGGGTATTTGCGAGTGCACAACTTCAAGTAATGCACACACACACAAGGCATTTTTCATCTCACACAGGTCAGTATGAAGTGCAGAGGCAACTCTGAAGGGTATATTGAAGGTAATGAAGGTTTAGGGTTCGACAATCTATCATGTAAAAAGCCACCTACAGGTATTTTCAGTTTTTTTTTTCCATGAATTATCGTATCTTAACAATTCATTCAGCTGCTATCACACTCGATTACTTTATGTATTCAGCTTCTCATGAATTACCTAGATCTTTAATATTGAATCAGTTCCAATGCCATTTGATACCTAATAGTTTTGTATGTGGTCGTAACTAAAAGAAATACTGACTTGCCAAGTATCTTTCGGAGGCAAAGGAAGGTAATATATGATAACACATATGGACTTGTTCTTATGCTGAGTAATGAAGTGCTTACTACGTAATCTAGTAACATGATATGTTAACCACCAGTCAGTCATCTTGAGTTAAAACTATATATTTGTTAATGGCATGTATAGTGATATCCAATTTGTGCTCCTAATTGATTAAGTTGGGAGGAAAGATGACTTCTCCAAATGTTCTGGTAGAATAATGAGCTCATCTTAATTAAGTAGACATGTCTGCAAATTCTATACATCTCCCTTAGAGGCAGACTTGTAATTGTCACTTTACTTTTGACAGTCTTTGTCTTTAGTTACGTATTTTCTCATTTTATTCTTGGGTAATTGTTTGTATTTGGGAGAACACCTCATTTCTTGCTATTGCAAGCATGATTTTTCCACCATCACCTTCTCTCAATTGGAAGCATCTATGTTGTGGGCTCTTGGAGCCTTGAAATGGCACCGAAAAAAAAAAAATTCAAATATTGTAGAGAAATTCATAACCCCACAGAAGGGTACTTTTCATAGGAAGGTCCTTATGTAGTAGTGGAACTTAGATTTCTTTATGATTTTTGGTTTTGACTACGTGCTGTATAGAGAAAAAGTCTTCATCTGAAGACATGAAGGGAGCTTCTGTTGGTACTAAATCCGATTCACGCATCCAAAGGTAAGCCTTCATCCTATCTTTTTTTTCTCTCCTCTTTTGTTCTTTTACCCACAAATTTGTCAAGTAACTCTTCATTATTTAGTATTCTTTATTTTTTTTATTATATATTTTTAATTTCCCAGATTTTCAAAACCATATAGCATATAGTGGACACTTAATCCCTGATGCTTCCTCAACCTGCGAAGTTGCCTTTTAGTCAGTTTATTTATTTATTTATTTTTAAATCTATAAATTAAAAACAGTGCTGTGAACCACTATCTATCACTGATTTTTGGATTTATTAAATGGGCAGTCCCAAACTGAGTTGTGGGTGAGATTGGTTTCTTACAAACCCAATGTTAATTCGGGTGAGCTTCAAACACTATCCATTAGTTCTACTACAATTTGATCTTCACATGGAAATGGCTCTGTCCACTTCTTCAGTTACTGGTAAGTTGAATTAGGGAATGTTTGTAATCTTTTGTGCATAGTAGTGGAAGAAGAATGGGTTGGACCTAATGGATGGTCCAAGTAAGTGACATGCTCATGAGGCCAAATGTTACCGTGTATGGGAAGGTTTCTATACACTTCGCCCACTAAATTTCTCATTAAATGCCCAGCTAGTTGGACCAAAACTCACGGTCCAACTAGTGCATGAGCATCTCTCTCTCTCTCTCTCTCTATATATATATATATATATATAGAGAGAGAGAGAGAGAGAGAGAGAGAGAGATATATATATATATATATATATATATATATATATATAGAGAGAGAGAGAGAGAGAGAGAGAGAGAGAGAAGCTGAGAGTCTGTCGTGTAAATGTGTGATCATTTTTTAGCATATTTACCTCTTTACATAATGGGATAAGATAGAGCATCAGGTCACTTTTCTCACGTCTTGTCATAGGTGTGAAGGAGCTTGAGGCAAAATGGATCGGATGGGCTGGTTTATATGTACCAGATGAAATGGACAGCGATCACTTACCAAAGCACTAGCAGAAAAGGTTTGAAAGATGCAATCTTCATTCTTAACTTGTCTTTGGCCTTGAATTTAGGGTGTAAATGACAATGGAGCCACTTTTCTAGTGTTGGTTTCCTAGAAGACAGTTCTGTTGTAGACCAAATAGGAATTCAACTTTGATAGGTTAGGCCAGGTTAAGGGTCAACCAGAGCTAACCCGATCTCTAGAGAACCCGATCCACAACCTGCTCTAATCCGTATTCTAACCCAAGTGAGACTGAACAAAAAATTGTTTTCTGGATATTGCAGTTTGCTAAATGGTTCTCTTAGATATGGAGATCACCAAAGTATATGATCTGGATGTTATTTATGACAGTCCTGATGATGTGCCTGAAGATGTAATGTGAAAAGCTTTTTATTTTTAACATGATCTCTTTCTTGTCCTCTTTTACAGAATTGTGCATTTTGTATCAATGTTTTATATAAATCTCTCTTTATGAATCTATTTATCTACATGTCTCTCTGTATCTATCTACTAATTTATTTTGAACTGCTTTCCTTTTATAGTGATGCTGGATTCAATAGCATTCACAGTGAAATCTATCTACTATTCAATAGTACCAGTTCTTGTTTACATATTGGATCAACTCATGTGCAGGTTGTTTACAATCTAGATTGTCCAGCTCAGTAGCAAACTTCCTAAAGGTCAAAATTCTGGCACCTGTTTGCTAATTATGTTGTGTATGAATCAATGGGAGGATCCTTGTAAATTGTTCATATTCCAGGAAGCTTACAAGGCTGCAATGTATTATCCACTACGCCAAAACAGCGAAAAAAAGACGGTCCAAAACCGTCTCAAATGATCAAAAAGGACGGTCATGGACCGTCACATAGGCAGTCAAATTTTGACATGTCCTATTACTTAAAGGACGGTTGAAAACCGTCATTCTTATTGACGAAAAAATGACGGTCATGGATCGTCCTAAAAAAGGACGGTCATGGACCGTCCTTAAAATGGACTGTCATAGACCGTCTCTTATGAGCCCAAAAAGGACGGCCATGGACCGTCCTTTAAAAGGACTTTCATAGACCGTCCTTAAAAAAGATTGTCATGAACCTTCTCTTATGGGCCTTTAAAGGACGGCGATAGACCATCCTTTAAACAGACGGTCATGGACCGTCCTTTAAAAGGACTGTCATGGACCGTCTTGTATGAGCCTTTAAAGGACGATTATAGATTGTCCTTTAAAAGGACAGTCATGGACCGTCCTTTAAAAGGACTGCTATGGGCCGTCTCTTATGACCCTTTAAGGACTTTTCAAATTTGACCTATTATGGTCTTCTTCCTGATATAGACCTGTTATACAATATATTTCATCACATTCACATTCACATCCATCTAAACCCAAACTACGTAAATCCATCCAAACACACAATCTTCCTGATATAGACCTGTTATACAATATATTTCATCACATTCACATTCACATCCATCTAAACCCAAACTACGTAAATCCATCCAAACACACAATCTTCCTGATATACACCTGTTATACAATATATTTCATCACATTCACATTCACATCCATCTAAACCCAAACTACGTAAATCCATCCAAACACACAATCTTCCTGATATACACCTGTTATACAATATATTTCATCACATTCACATTCACATCATCGTTATCTTGTGCTATTTTTAAGTAGCCGCACTGGCTTCCCTCGCGTAGGTCACTATTGCTAACCGAACGCCACGTGGAAGGAATTTTAGTAAGATCCAGTCCGTTCATCAGATACGTTGACTCATTGTCACACTAGCAACCGAAGATCATAATGATTCAAAACTCAGGTGGACCTCACTGTAGGAGGATGGGATGGCCAGCGTGAGTTATGTTTGGGGCCCACTATGGATTTTATATGCCATCCAATCCATTCATTTGATGTGCTTCATCAGGATGAAGGAATTTACCCAAAAACTCACTATTCCAAAACACAAGCTATGTATAACTTTATGATGTGTGGCTCTCCTGAGTGTTGAATCAGCTGAGATTTTCTGTATATGTCAAATAAATGATGGTGTACCTGATGAACGGTATGGATTTCATGAATGTTAAGTAGCTTACCTACCTTAGGGAAAGTGACCTGATAGTTACTACGCGAGGCACGACTCGACTGATATTTCGTTGGCGTTCTGATCGCCTATCTGGACCGTCCATTAAGTTCAATCCACTTTCGTTCTGGTACTCTGCGAAAATCAGAGCAATTGGATGCTCCTAGGCATCCTTGACTGGACCTATTTCTACAAATGATCTACTCCTTTCAGTTGTTGTGAGACTGGGTGGACGGTTAGGATCATCCGATCAGTGTCCTTTTTAAATGGTGAAGATTGGACTGGACCTGGTGGATGGACCAGATTAGCCGGATAAACCTTTCACCGGCGGACATCTCCGGCAGCTCTCCAGTGACGTGCCGCCAAGCCAACGCTTCTGCCGGAGATCCGCCGGTCGAATTCCGTCAACTCGGCAGGAAACTTCTGCCGGCCGCCGGCGCTGGTGGCGCGCCTGATGGGGTTGGAGGAGGTTCCGGTGGCTTCACGGCCGGAATCCGCTGTGGAGAAGTCGCGGAAGCTGCTGGGAGCTCTGGAGAAGTGCGACCAGGATTTGAAGTCGCTGAAGAAGATTATCGAGGCTGTACAGGCGTCGCAGGACCGCCGGAGATCTCCGCCGAAGCCGGTGGCACTGAATCGGCTGAGATCGGGTGGAGAATCGGTGGCGGCGGCCCGGATACGGGGTCTGGAAGCGCGGGGATGCGGTTTGAGGAAATTGGACGGTGGAGATTTGACGAGGGTAGAGAAGCGATGTTCGGAGTTTAACGGAGAGCAGCCGAGTCCGGTTTCCATTCTCGAGGAGATCTATTCGCCTTTTAAAAAAGGGTCCGATGGATCGGACAAAGGTACGTACGCTTACATGCATGCATACGTGTGGAGCATGTGGCCAACATTCTGACGATCAAACCGACGGTACCAATTGAATGATCCCAATAGTTGGTTGTATCAAGCGACGAATCAGATGGACGGATATGGTTCATTCCAAACTGGTCCATCGAATGAATGGTTTGGATGAACGAAGGTGACCCACTTGTATCATAAGTTTGTAGTTTTCAGTACGGGGAAATGTACACGTGGCAGGCACACTTATGGGTTGGAGCTGTCCATCTAAAAAAAACCTAATGTTGATGGCCCACCGAGGGTTACAGAAATCCATGGTAGGGACCGCAATATGGACGGTCCATATTTATACAATCCACCGCAGAGTGTACCCGGAGATGAATCCCCACCTTACCTACCATTGCCCCATTGTTGGTCGGACAGAGAAATAGAGGCCATTGGCTACTTCCCCTGCCACCAACCAATGACTGCTAGTCGGTGCTCTGTGGGCCCAACCATGATGTATTTGTTTCATCCACGTCGTCCGTCTATTTTTTTAAGGTCATTTTATGGTATGAGACTAAAAATTAGGTATATCCCAATCTCAAGTAGACCACATTACAAGAAATAGTGTTGAATGAACATCTACCATTAAAAACTTTTTAGGGCCCATAAAAGTTTTGGATCACTCTGATATTTACTTTTTCTCTTCATTTGTATCACCTAATCAACAGATTGGATGGCAAATAAACAGTACAGTGGGCCTTAGGAGGATTTTAATGGTGGATATCCAATCACTATTACTTTCCTGTGGTGTGGTCCACCTGAGATTTACATCCCCTCACTTTTGGGATCAAGTTATAAAATGATCTGCAAAAATGGATGAACAGCATGGATGAAACACATACATTATGATGGGGCCACAGAGCACCGACCACCAGCCAATGGGCTAGCTGCGGGGGAGTAGCCAATCCGTTTCCCAAAAAAGACCCATCGAACAACGCTCATTTGAGAAGTAGATCGCCCCCTGCCAATACATATTCAGTCCAGGCAAGGGCTATGTGGGGCCTACCATGATGTATGTGTCTTATCCACACCGTCCATCTGTTTTGGCAGTTCATTTTAGGGTATGATTCCGAGGAGGAGAGAGATCCAAGGCTGAAGTGGATCACAAGTGGAGATTGAATAAGGTCACAGGTTGGATGCATGACCATTACGGTGGGCCTAAGAGGGCGGATTGCGTCCTACCCGGCCCGTCTCTAGCCACGTACGGACAGTTCTGTGGCTGGGGCCCACCGTGACATATATGTATATCCAAGCCGTCTATCCCTTCTATCACATCATTTTAAGGTATGTGCAAAAAAAAAAAAGAAAAAAAAGCAGATCCAACCCTTAAGTGGACCACACACCAAGTAATAAGCTTGGTTGCATTAAATGCCCAAAGCATTAAATGCAACTTTCAACTTCTGTGTGGTTCACTTAAGCGTTGGATCTGGCTCATTTTTTGTGTACATACCTTAAAATGATGTGAGAGAAAGGATGGACAGCGTGGATATACAGATACATCATAGTGGGCCTGCCAACAGAGGCGGGTGGGCAGGACGCAATCCGCAGCCTAGTAGGTGGGTGGCCGTCATCATCATCACTGCTTCCTTAGTTGTGGTCCACTTGAGCCTTGGATCTGCATCTATTTTGGGCACATGCCCTAAAATGATATGTCAAAATAGATGGACAGTGTGGATAAAACACATATACCACAGTGGGCCCAATGGAGCCCCTGCCAGGATGAAGTTGGTCAAATTAATTGAAATGGATGATTCCCACAGCAGGGTACGGTCCAAGGTATCCAAAAGCAGTTGATAATTGCATCCTGGCACCCTAACGGCTGTTATGGAAAAATAACCATAGCTGTAGTTAAACCTTACTCTTCTGGGCCCACCCATATAATGCTTAAAAAAAAAAGAAAAAAATTTACCCCCACACATTACATGAGAACTGGATGCTTTGTTCCTGTGCTGGGAAGCTAGGTGGGGCCACTATAAAGTTTGTGTGAAATCCACACCGTTCATCTGTTTTACGAGCACATTTTAGGGCATGCAACTAAAAATGAGCTAGATCCAAGATTCAAGTAGGCCACAAAAAGGAAACAGTTGGATTGAATAACCATTGTTGAAACATTCCCTTAACCACAAAAGCTTTATATCATGATAAGGGTTTTTCGTGTTTTTAGTTCATCCTGGTAGGAATGACCTTATAAAAGGTTTGGATGGTATATAAACATGTAACGCCCTGAAAATTGGGGGTCGTGCATACACTCGACTCCCAAGTTCTCGGGCATCACTTATAACCAAATTTTCACTATTTTGCGTCTAATCAGGTTTAAATGTGCAGTATAGAATTACTTGAAGTATGAATCACAATTACAACAAGTTTACTGAATTGAAAGAGGTTAAATATATACAAATCCAAAAGGATGTAAACGGGTCGCTCAAGGCATTGCCCAATAAATCACAAAAAAAATGATATATCCAGAAAATAAAGCTAAGTCCACTACTCAGCGATCTAGAATCTCGTCTACTGAACCGATGAAGACCCGCTCATCAACAAGAAGTAGGACAACTCGACCTCCTCCTCGAAGTTCACCTCACCAAGCTCCTCATCTCCTGTGTCAACTGCATCTATGAATGGGTCTGGTTGGTGTTTTAAAACACCGTCCCAGAATGAGAGTGAGTGATCAACTCAGTGGGTGTTATTAGTCTCAAATTATAGTAAGCATCAATTATAGCATAAATTTAATGAAAAGCAGTCAATCATATACATCTAGCTAATCTTATTAATGCGCATGTGTGCTGGATAGTATGATGCATGCTCTCACCACAACGCTCCCTCGAGCGACCTCGATTTTCAAGTCGTCACCCTAACTAATGCGATGCAATGCGATTGTGTTAACTGAGTTATTAGTTAAGTCCATTCATCCAGCAAGTTGAGAAATCTAATACACCCCATGTATCAATGCCCTAAACTGGTTGCGAGGCCAAGGCCCCATCAACGCGTGAGGCCGAGGCCCTGCGCTCCGTGATCCCGTTGGGTTCCTCATTCCCGACATTAAGCACACGAGGAGTGTCGAGAGAAAGGGATCGCTCGCGGTCACTACGGGGAGGTGCGACACCCCAGCGTAGGCCGACAGTTCGGACACAGTGTCCCATTCCACCATGTCCAGCTCACGAGGCTGTAGACTAGTTGCAATCGGTTATTAGTGGGCCACTACGGTTGTAGGGTGTTCCAGGTTTCATACATGTGTGAGCAAACATGGTTAACAATCGATATTGGTCAGTAATAGGCTAAACCGCACGAGTCAGGCGAGCACGTGACGAACGACATCAGGTACAATAGACCCATATAGTCGAACTACTGTCACCCATATGCACCCACCCAATCCGCGGGTTTAGTCTTAGGATAGTCCAACTAATGAGACTACCATATCACCTCATGTACCTGATCAATCCAAGGGTTTGATGATTATTCATAGCATGCTAACAACAAGGTCATCAACTAGCATACAGTCATGTTGCATACATTCTATCATACAATTCAAATATTCCTAACAAGCATGTTATATTATCTTAAACAATGTGCAAGTGAGAGGTGTGGGTTAGCGAGGAAGTGAAACACTTCATATGTTTCATGGAATCAAAATGCACGAGGGCAAAGCATCATACAAGTCATAAGCATCAACATATGAGAAAATCACACAACACATGAGTATATAATCATCCACTATAACTTAAGCACTTTGAGAGTGTAACACCTTGAAAATCGGGGGTCGAATATAAACTCAACTCCCGAGTTCCAGAACATCACTTATGCAACAAAATGAATGATGATTGAATGTTGACTGTATTCGTGCATTGAACATGAGTGAGATTAAGCCAAAACAACATATCATACTCCAGAGACAGTTAAATTTGCAAGCGGAAGACTGTGATAGATAGATAAAATATATAACTTATGATGAGTCTCCAGAGTGTGATAACATTACCAGGTTAAATAAATACAAGTGCAGTTCTAAAATGTACCAAATGTGAGGAAGTGTAATGCCTCCTATCCCATGTACCATAGCCCCGTTAATACAATATCAGGTCTTCATTGACCTGCTAGAGAGATACAGATAGGAGAATTCCTCCTATCATCATAGAAGTAGTCCGGCTCTGCTTCACAAGTATCGCCACCACCTGAAACTCAACAAATCTGGTTGGTGTGTACAACACCGTCCCGTAACGTGGGAGTGAGTGATCAACTCAGTGGAACAGTAAAGCATAGGTTAACATGTTATCAATTCAATCAAGCAGTAATGATAAAGCAACACAAATCAAACAATTCTAACTACTCTTATTAAATGCAAGAATGAAATGAGATGATGCTGTATGCCCTTGCCAAACCACCCTCAAGCGACATCATCTTACGTTCGCGAATGCTTAACTCCCTCAGTGCGCCACATCTACAAAGCACATGCGGTGCGATGATGCTCATGATTACCAAGTTATTATTAGTCCATTTCAAACAGCAGTATTGGAAAACTAAGGTACCTCCCTTGTATCATTCCCAAACATGATCCATTCTAGGGTCGTCAATCCTAGTTAATCTCATACGATATTATGGTTTGAGAAGCATAGTGAAGGCATCGCAAAGGGCTCGTCACCCGTCAGCGCGGATACAGATCTCACCGTATGCGGCTCAATTGCTGGCCGTCAGCTCGAGTACAGGTCTCACCGTACTCGGCTCAATCACTAGCCGTCAGCTCGAGTACAGGTCTCACCGTACTCGGCTCAACTCATACTCTAGTCGCTGTGAAAGACTCGTCGCCAATCACAGACCCTTGGAGTATACTCGAAGATACTACGGAGGACTCGTCGCCCGTCAGCACGAGTACAGGTCTCACCGTACTCGGCTCTCACCGTAAGTATCGACAGCTCGAATACAGTGTCCCATACCACCATATTCGGCTCACGAGTTGGTTGCGCAATGGTCACTACGGGGAGGCACATGGCCCCAGCGTAAGCCGACAGCTCGACCACGGTGTCCCATACCACCATGCCCGGCTCATGCGTCTTAGCGGATCGAGGTACCATGGTTAAAAGGGGGTTTCACTGGTAAGTTTGGTACCCTAGGTTCAAGCAGTAGCGTCCAAACAGGGTGAACATGCATAAGACAGATCGGGTTACTTGACGAGCTCGACTAGCACGATCGCCCGTTGAGCTGCACGACATGAAGTGCATAAACAACTTCGTGTGGCCTAGCCACTGCCGACAGGCAACGCACGACTCGAGTTCGTCGAACACATCCCACGTGGCAAATGAATCTCAGCCATGAGTTCAATCCCGTTACCGATTGCCTTGGGCCATAATCATAGCCCCAAACACAATCAATTCAGATAGATAAAGCAGTAATGGATCAAGATTCAACTCCTACAATCAAGATCTAGTATTATCCGTTTAGGGCTGCCAGGGCTATTGCACGCACTCGTTGCTCCGCTCCCCCATCACCCATGACGGATCATACAACGTAAATATATATTTTAAACATATGCATTACATAGTTAAAATCATAAAGCAGTTGAGCATGTTATGAATCACAACACAAGCATGAGTTTGTACATGTTCAATTCCTAATCACACAACTATCAAAGGAGATCATACACATAGTTAAAAGAGGTTGAGAATTATATCTCAACACCCTTATACAATACAATTTGCTAACTACTACTCATTCAGACATTTCAAGAAACACTTAAACAAACATACATCAACATACACGACATATGTCGATCACATAGGCATTAGGCCAAATCCTTTCATTAGGGAGTTGCTCCAATCATAACACGCGTACACCCACGACGGATAGTCATGGCAAGCAGGAATCCAAGTTCCATATTCATTCAGTCACTTCCACAAACACTTGGGCCACCCATTTTAGCATATATAGTGTATATTGGCCGTGGCGTGACTTAGGGCAAATCCTTTCGTCAAAGGGGGTATCGCCAATACATCAATCATGAATCCATGACAATTAGTCATGGCGAGCACGAATGAGAATTCTATACTCATTCAGCCATTTCCACAAACACTTAGATTACACTATTACAACATACATGGTGTATGTTAGTAAAACATGTATTAGGGTTATCCTTTAGCCAAACGAGTATTTTATCCATGTATACCATAATCATACAATAAATAATCATGACAATTACATTTCCAAAACTTACACATATACGGTATTTCTAGAATACACAATTTCAACATACGTAGCATTTACAAGTGAACATGTATTACGGCGATTCCTTTCGCCAAACTAGTATTTTATCCATATATAGTATAATCATACATTAAATAAACATGTCAAACATTTCTCCAAAAAAAATACGTATACGGTATTTCTACGTATACCTAGAGTATGTGAAATTTCATATTCTACAACGTTAATCGAAACAGGAAACGGAAAGCACTTTGTACATGTGCAATTGCATGCAGATCATGAATCTATCATTATCTGACATTGAAAGCGTTGAAAACCATAACCTATACACCTAAAGTCCGCACCTTTTGTCGTAGAATCGCAACGGAATCGATAGGTTTGCTAAGCTTCCGTATTCAGCAGTTTGGCAACCTATAGAACGAAATAGGTTAGCTATTTCATAACCTACAACCACCCAAGCCCCAAATCAGATTAGGGTTAGGGTTTCTTACCTAGAAACGGGGCTGGAATCGCCGGGAAAGCGATGAGAACGATGCAGTGGAGCATGGATAGCAGCAGGGAAGGACGGCAGGGAGATTCTCCCACTTCTCCCTCACTTTCTCTCTCTTTTCCCTCTCTCAAATCCCAAATTCGTATGGCTGCCATGAGAGAGGGTTTAAGGTCCTTATATAGTTTCAAAACTCACCGAAATAGACTCCTATTCAAGGGTTACTGTTAATATAGGTATTTCGTCACTTTTCTAGCTCAAAAGAGAGGTTCTGGTGGCCCTCCTTGAGTCAAACGTCAGAATTAAGCTCACCACACATGGATCTATGTGGGATTACGTTTTCGACTCAATCGGATTCCCAGATCGCACGTGGCGGACCACTTTCAGTTCAACGGTCAGTGGGCCACGATCCGAAATTCCAAGTACATGTAAATGTTCCTGAAATTTTTCCTGATCCGAGGGTGTAATTTGGTCTGATTCTGACGGTCTGGTTGCTTAATACTGATGCACAAGCGAATGGTGCCAGATCACTATTCCTGATATTTATTTTGGAATGGGAATAGTGTTTTTCACACTCCCTCGCTCCGGATCCAAACGAATGGCCGTGGGACATTGGCTGGACCTGATTTTCGAGATGATTGTCAAGCCCAGTGAGGCGGTCCTAGTTCCTTAACTTTGTGTTAATCGGACTTCCGAGGTGCGGCCTAGACCTAATACGAAGTTTCATTTTATTCCCGAGCGCAGCCGGGAAATGAGTTTGGTTCTAAACTTTAGGGTAACCTAGAGTCACTGATTTTACAAGTTTTGGGTCTTGCAGATCGTATTTAAAGCGATCCCAACGGATTTCATGGCTAATCGAGTTTTGCACTTAGTTAACTTTGTTAAATTTCTAAAGGATTTAATCCTAATTGTTTTCTGGTTGAGATGGTACTTAGGCCTTTGTAGTTTGTATATAAAGTGATCCAAGTTTTACTACTTAGCTAGTTTAAGTTAGTGTCTAGGGCGAAAGTGCTTTGAAAAATTGAAAGCATAAGGTAGTGAAGGGTGGGATTTGTGAAGAAAATGGTTTAAAGAGCAATTTTTAGACTGTGGGATTGAGTTTTGACAAGTTGATAAGGTCTTAGGATCAACCCATTGCCCTAGGACGTCTAATCCCAGGTTGGCAAAAATCCGGGATGTTACAGAGAGGCACAAACACAATCATAAGAAAACTACAAGCATACAATTCCATACTTCTCCAAACAAACACTCAAATCCTAGGGTTTCTCTAGATTTTACAAATGTCTCATCCAAACCAGCAAAATCATTAGACTCATGATATAATTGGTGCTAGACCACCTAAGATTAATAGTCCGCACCTTCGGATCATTAGAGACTTGGAAAATGACCTAGAATGAGGGCTTATGGGTTAGACGCTGGAATCCCTAGAGCAACGTTTGGAAATCCATGTCAAATCCCTTCTCAATACAGGGTTTCAAGAAAAGAGGGTGAAGGATCTTACCTAGACGACCCACGGAGATGTTTAGGTTGTGGAGGAGCGTTTCCTTTGGAGGAAGGCTAGGGAGTTGAAAGGTTGATCCCCTTGGGCCCCACCTCGATTTAAGGTCCACCATAGCTCTCCTTCACTCTCTCTTTCTTCTCTCCTTGTTCTCTAGTTCTCTCTTTCTCCCTTGGCAATGGTGGTTGTGGTGAGGGTTATAAGATAAGGGTTAGGGATTTATTTGTTAGAGTTGGGTCATTTGGCCTTAAGTTTTCACAATTTTTCAAAATAGTCCTCTAGGACTCCCTATTGGTGTTGGGACGGCTCTAACACCCCTCTGGCTACCAAACTTGGTGTGTAAGTGCCTTGTGGCCTGATGAGAGGTCATGCAAAGTTTGGGAACAAACGGATGATCGAGTATAGGGTTTGAGCATATGGTTCTGATCTTTAAATGGCCCTAAGGGGCCCATTTTGGTGATTAGGGTGGCTCTGGTGGCTCTCTAGCCATGAAACTTACAGGATAGGTGATCCATAGCCTGATGAAGGGCCATGCAAAATTTGAGAGCGATTGGATATGGGGTTTGATCGTACGGGTCCGGTTTGCAATCAACGGTCACCGTGCCACGATCGGGTCCCAGATTTTGTGGACGGGCGTAGAAAAATACATTAGACCTTCACCAAAAATTTGAAAGAAATCCGACACCTGGAAAACCTGGTATCTCAGTTTTATTTGCAAGTGCTAGATTCTAATTCTGGCATTGATGGGGTGCATTTGACAAGTGTCAGATTCTAATTCCAGGTGTCCATTGGGTTCGTGGTCTGCGATGGACCACAAGCCCAGTGAGATCTTTAGTTTTCTAAATTTTTAGATTTTTTTTTTTACCCTTCTCGGTCGCTGGGTGGCCCACATGGGCTGTTGTTAAGTGTAAATAGGTCATCCGGCTTGGCGGCCCGCCACTTTGTCCCATCATAACTAGACTGGTCCACCCCAGTATAAACTAACATTGAGTGTTAATGGTCATTAAGTGATATTATAAGTTAATTAATAAAAAAATCTCAAGGATTTTTGGGAATCCAAAACAGTGAAAATACAGGATGTTACAATCTACCCCTCTTAAAAATAATTTCGTCCCCGAAATTGCCTAAGGGTAATAAGCAAAGATTTTATTATTTCATTTGCCTAAGTTTTATTGATTTCAAGTTTATATGCATGGTAAGGTGTATACTATCTGTACTAGTTTGGCTCATTTTAGTCTACCCCCCTTAAAAATAATTTTACCCTGATGGTTTAGTATAATTGATTTAATTATCTATTTATTTTTTAAAAGATTTTGACTTATGACGTCGATTTCCCTCTATCTAGAGTAAAAATATTTTCTTTCTATGTTAGAGCAATACGGAGAGACGGTTGTAATGGGTTTGAACCTGATACATCGATCATTTACCTGACCAGGGTAGAAGGCTCATTGTATCCCTTCTTCGTCCTGGAGGATCCTCGTCTTCTGTTCGGTTAAAGTAGTAAGTCTATTGGTAGTCGCCCAGAATTGAGAATTGGGTCAAGCTGTAAATGCTTCGCAGGCGTATACTTCCGTAATTCCGTAGTCTGATCAATCTAAATGTTTAAGGAATGACCATCGTTGGAAAGTTTAAATCTCCTATTTATAAGGTTGTCCTTTAGGTCTTGGTCTACGAGAGTCCTCATTTTAATTTATGTCCAATTTGGGGTTTAATAATTATCTCAACATGCCTATAGGCAGCAATCATCCTAAAAGTTTTTAAAGATAAATTTTTATATGAATTACCATTTCAATCCTATGGCTAATGGATTAATCGCAGACTACACTTTGGTTTCATAAATTTCAAGAATGAAGGAATAGTCGAGGTTCTAAGGTATTTGGGAGGTTTGGAGTGCTAATAACGCTAGTAAGGGGGCAGAAAGGCAAAGATGAAGGATATCATCTTCTCGATTTTGTTGGAACCTTGAGTCCATAAGAGAATGGGAAAACTCAATATATTTTACTGTAGTCCGCCCCTAACATGAGCTTATAGAGTATTAAACTATGAAACTCAATCCTACTTACGGGTACAACTTAAACAAAAAAATATATATGTAATCAATGTAATCACGGGATGATTCGTAGCACGATTATAAATAATTCATAAATAGACACCCAATGTTAAACTTTAATATGAAAAGACATGACTAATCCATTGACAACTACACATGCAAGCATTCACAAAGTGACAAGAGAATTTCAATCCATACATTCACGTTGAATTCCAAAATGTCATTGGCATGGCCAGTTACATCTTACAGTAAGGATTTACATGTATCACTAGATACCGCCAACTTAAGGGAAACACAGCCTAATCAAGTAGGAAAGGTTACAACTATCCCTCAACACATGAAAGCAATTCTAACTGACTCGAACAATCTACTAATTGTCTGTTAGGTTAAGTTACTATTCTTCTTGGTCGGACGCAGTGGGGGTGCTTCTTCCCCTTGAAGGAAAGGATCACCGGAATGACGAAGAAAGAGGCAACGGTTGCCAAGAACGCCATATCCCTCGGCTAGGATAGATTGGCTGTGAGAAATGTAAGTGGGTCGTTGGAGGGAAGATTTTAGGGGTGGTTTTGAGAAGATTTGAGAATCGGTCTAAGATTGGATTTTGAGAGTATATTTTTGAAAATGATTTGAGAATGTATTATTGGAAGGAGTGGTTAAGAATGGGTTTGGGTAAAATGGATTTGAGATGAGATTGGAAATGTGTGGGTTGGATATTAATTTGAAATGATGAGGTTTTGAAATTGGGGCTTGGAGTGAAAGGGATTTGAGAGGGGTTTTGGAAATGGAATCGGTTTGGAAAGAATGTGAAAACGGGTTTGTGGAATGCAAGGAGTTGGGAGATGGGTTTTCTTTAGAAGAGGATTGAGATCTTTCAAATGGTTGGGAGAGAAGTGTTGAAGGTGAGATTGTTGAGTGAGGTGTGAATTTAGAGATGAGTTTAAAAAAATGGATTGGGGGATGGAAGTTAAGAAGTGATTAGGAATGAGTTGAAGAAATGAGGTTGAGAAAAGTTTGGAAAGGGTTTTGAGAGAATAAGGATTGAGCTGGGTTAGAGTGAAGAAGAAGATGGTGGGTTTGAGGATTGGGTTTTGAGATTGGGAGAGGGAGAGTTTCTCTAGGCTTTAGAAGGGATGATGGAGGTAATGGGAGTATTAGAGATAGGCTTTATGGACTCTAGATAGTCCTAAATAACAAGGGAAATGGGCCCCACTCGTGTGTACATTGAAAGGGAGGAGGGGACCCATATTGTAATGTTTCTTATACTTTTAGTAACTGGATTATTTTAAAAAATTTTATGATGATTTATCATCAAGTTTTAAGTCATCCCACCAAATTTCATCTCATTTGGAGTTGTAAATAACTTATAAAAATTCTAGAAGTAACCACCGTATAAAGCTAACGATTTTTTGTATAGTTATCAATTCATTCCAAATTTAACTATATTATAATTTTTATTTTATTTTTATATGAAACTAGACTTGTTAATCTTCAATCTGCCTAAATCGGAGTTGTAACGAAGGAGATATCATTTTTTGAAGTTGACTGAATTTTGCAGGAAATTTGAGCGTCCGACATAGGCTACGCCGCTGTCGGCGTAGGCACACCAGCCCTTTGGCCGCCCGGCATAGGCTACGCCACCACCGGCGTAGGCACGCCAGCTCCCTGGCTGCCCGGCGTAGGCTATGCCGTGGCTCTGACTCGGCTCCTTCCTTTGCGATTTCCTGGGTGCCTGTAAGTCTCCACAGGAAGTACCATATATGAATTTGGGGTAGGAGAAGCCGATCTATGCAATGGACTTAGTGGTTTCACAAGATTCCTCTTGGTTAGTGGTCAAAAATCTATTTTATTTATATTTCCACTATTTTCAGTGAATTTTCGTTCACCCTCAAGTCTTTATCCCAGAATGGGTCGGAACTATCAAATTTGGCCTAAGACTAAAGTTTTGACCGTCTAATCCCACAGTTTCAATTCTACATTTTCTATATTTCCGATAAAATTTCATTCACCCCTACTTAATTGTCCCCAAATGGGTTTGAACTATCATGTTCGACCCAGTATTAGCTTATTTGGACTTGGACGATGATTTCGATCATTAACCTTTTGATTTCCAGCTCGCTCCTAATAATGTACTGGGGAAATTAAAGAACGGAGTGATAGTAGGTGAAGATTTTAAGGAGATAGGTTGAAAAGAGGAATTTAGACTTAGGCTGTTTCGCTAGTGGCATTAAGCTGTACTAAATGGGATTACAATGCTAATCCCAAACTCAAGACTGTGAATGACATGTCTAGAATGAGTGTGGGATGGGGTTTAAAATTAATTTCATAGGCTTTGCAGAATGAGCCTTGTGTTGGAAGGTGTAATATGGGATTTTCAAATCCCTTGATGAAGAATTTTTAAGTATAATTTGGAAGAAAACCGGGATTTACCTTACACCTACATTTATCGTTACTCTAAAATTCATTTCACCCTAATCCCACCTATTTCAGTTGGCCCCACGGGCCCTAGGAATTTGGTGGACTAAACTAGCTAAATCTCCTAGTCAATCGAATCGAGTCTTGCCGTCAGGTTAAGCCCCTCGGATCCCCCTCTCTCGCTACCCATTCCTAACTCCTTGCAAGTCCTACCTTCCGTCTAAAATTGTTAGTTTAGGGTATGGGATGGTTCATAGCATTTCGTGTTCTCTATTGCGTTTTTCTCACGTAAGCGGACGCATTAGTGAGTTTATGACCCATGACCCAATTGATTCCAAACTATTGCTTTGATACCATCTTGTAATTCCCTGAAAATTGGGGGTCGTGCATACACTCGACTCCCAAGTTCTCGGGCATCACTTATAACCAATTTTTCACTGTTTTGTGTCTAATCAGGTTTAAATGCACAGTATGGAATTACTTGAAGCATGAATCATAATCATAACAAGTCTACTGAATTGAAAGAGGTTAAATATATACAAATTCAAAAGGATGTAAATGGGTTATTCAAGGCGTTGCCCAACAAATCACAAAAAATGATATATCTAGAAAATAAAGCTAAGTCCACTACTCAGCGATCCAGAATCCCGTCTACTGAGCTGAAGAATACCCGCTCATCAACAGGAAGTAGGACAACTCGACCTCCTCCTCGAAGCTCGCCTCACCAGGCTCCTCATATCCTGAGTCACCTGCATCTATGAACGGGTCTGGTTGGTGTTTAAAACACCGTCCCAAAGTGGGAGTGAGTGATCAACTCAGTGGGTGTTATTAGTCTCAAGTTATAACAGGCATCAATTATATCATGAATTTAATGAAAAATAGTCAATCATATACATCTAGTTAATCTTATTAATGCGCATGTGTGCTAGATGGTATGATGCATGCCCTCACCACAACGCTCCCTCGAGCGACTCCATCTGACGATCGCGTATGACAACACTCCCTCAGAGCGACCTCGACTTCTGAGTCGCCACCCTAACTAATGCGATGCAATGTGATTGTGTTAACTAAGTTATTAGTTAAGTCTATTCATCCAGCAGGTTGGGGAATCTAATACACCCCACGTATTAATGCCCTAAACTGGTTGCGAGGCCAAGGCCCCATCAACGCGTGAGGCCGAGGTCCCGCGGTCCGTGATCCCGTCGGGTTCCTCATCCCCGACTTCAAGCACATGAGGAGTGCCGAGAGAAAGGGATCGCTCGCGGTCACTATGGGGAGGCGCGACACCCCAGCGTAGGCCAACAGCTCGGACAAAGTGTCCCATTCCACCATGCCCGGCTCACGAGGCTGTGGACTAGTTGCAATCGGTTATTAGTGGGCTACTACAGTTGTAGGGTGTTCCAGGTTCCATACATGTGTGAGCAAACATGGTTAACAATCGAGTTTGGTCAGTAATAGGCTAAACCGTACGAGTCAGGCGAGCACGTGACGAACGACATCGGGTACAATAGACCCATGTAGTCGAACTACTGTCACCCATACACACCCACCCAATCCGCGGGGTTAGTCTTAGGATAGTCTAACCAATGGGACTACCATCTCGCCTCATGTTCCTGACCAATCCAAGGGTTTGATGATGATTCATAGCATGCCAACAACAAGGTCATCAACTAGCATACAGTATCATGTTGCATACATTCTATCATACAATTTAAATATTTCTAACAAGCATGTTATATTATCTTAAACAAGGTGCAAGTGAGAGGTGTGGGTTAGCGAGGAATCAAAATGCACGACGGCAAAACATCATACAAGTCCTAAGTTTCAACATATGAGAAAATCACGTAACACATGAGTATATAATCATCCACTAGAACTTAAGCACTTTGAGAGGCACAAACACAATCATAAGAGAACTATAAGCATACAATTCCATACTTCTCCAAACAAACACCCAAATCCTAGAATTTCTCTAGATTTTACAAATGCCTCATCCAAACAAGCAAAATCATTAGACTGATGATATAATTGGTGCTAGGCCACCTAAGATTAATAGTCCGCACCTTCGGATCGTTGGAGACTTGAAAAATGACCTAGGAATGAGGGCTTATGGGGTCGAACGGCCGGAATCCCTAGAGCAACGTTTGCATGTTAGAAATCCATGACAAATCTCTTCTCAATACATGGGTTTCAAGAAAAGAGGGTGAAGGATCTTACCTAGACGACCCACGGACGATTGTTAAGGTTGTGGAGGAGCGTTTCCTTTGGAGGAAGGATAGGGAGTTGAAAGGGTTGATCCCCTTGGGCCCCACCTCGATTTAAGGTCCACCATAGCTCTCCTTCACTCTCTCTTTCTTCTCTCCTTGCTCTCTAGTTCTCTCTTTCTCCCTTGGCAATGGTGGTTGTGGTGAGGGTTATAAGATAAGGGTTAGGGATTTATTTGTTAGAATTGGGTCATTTGGCTTTAAGTTTCCACAATTTTTCAAAATAGTCCTCTAGGACTCCCTATTGGTGTTGGGATGGCTCTAACACCCCTCTGGCTACCAAACTTGGTGTGTAAGTGTCTTGTGGCCCGATGAGAGGTCATGCAAAGTTTGGGAACAAACGGATGATTGAGTATGGGGTTTGAGCATATGGTTCTGATCTTTAAATGGCCCTGAGGGGTCCATTTCGGTGATTGGGCTGGCTCTGGTAGCCCTCTGGCCATGAAACTTACAGGATAGGTGATCCATGGCCCGATGAAGGGCCATGCAAAATTTGGGAGCGATCGGATATGGGGTTTGATCGTACGAGTCTAGTTTGTGATCAACGATCACCGTGCCACAATCGGGTCCCAGATTTTGTGGACGGGTGTAGAAAAATACATTAGACCTTCACCAAAAATTTGGAAGAAATCCGACGGCTGGAAAGTCTGGTATCTCAGTTTTATTTGCAAGTGTCAGATTCTAATTCTGGTGTCCATTGGGTCCATGGTCCGCGATGGACCACAATTTCAGTGAGATCTTCCATTCCCTAAATTTTTAGATTTTTTTCTAACCCTTCTCAGTCGCTGGGTGGCCCACACGGGCTATTGTTAAGTGTAAACAGGCCATCTGGCTTGGCGGCCCGCACTTTGTCCCATCATAACTAGACTGGTCCACCCTAGTATAAACTAACATTGAGTGCTAATGGTCATTAAGTGATATTATAAGTTAATTAATAAAAAAAATCTCAAATATTTTTGGGAATCCAAAACAGTGAAAATCCAGGATGTTACAAAACATCAAGGTGGAGCCCAAGAAGGTTTCAACGGTACGTATTTCTTTCTCTAGTTTTCCCCTCTTGTGGAGTCCACTTGAGTCTTGGATCCAGCTCATTTTTGTTACATGTCTTAAAATAAGCTTGCAAAATGGATGATCGGGATGAATTTGTCACAAACATCAGCCTGGGCCACATGTAAAAAATTCACAAACCAATAACTTACAATGCAATTTATTTACCACTAAGCTACGGAAGGATCAACTCGATACTACGCAATTTATTTACCATTGAGCTATGTAAGGATCAACCCACTGAGCATTAGACCTGTTAATTCATAACCCTGCACCTCATACCCCCACATTTCATTTTTAAACCTGAGTTTAGTCAGGCCGGGTTGGGTCATGTTAGTCAGGCTTTACCCATCCCATGGATGAGTTGGGCCAGGTCAATCTTCCAATAATTTTAAGTTGGCTTCAGGCCAGAATTCTTCGCCCCTTTAGTAAGGACAGGCCTGGCCTGGGCTCAACAAAGTTAAAATTTTGAACAGGGCCAGTGAGAAAGACTGGCCCACTTGTTCAAAAATCAGGCTCAAGCTGGGCCATTGCCAGGCCTACTTTTAGTAAACAGGTTAGCTTCGGCTGACCCAGACCCAACCCAAACTGACCCATTGCCATGCCTAAGCAGCCATTCATTTTAAGGTCTGCTTGCTGGACTTTTCTTCATTTTCCATTTTAGTGGGCCCCAACAGGGTGACGGTGGACCCACTTGATACCCCACCAAATCAACAGTTCTAATCACCCTACTTAACTGCATTATTCTTTGAGTGATAACATCAGAGGTTATTGATGCAGGAGGCAAATGTATGAAGGTAAAAGATGATGATCTCAACAGTTCATTCTTCCACAGGATCATGATTGAACCGTTGCGGCGTCCATTGGGCCAGAAGGAGATGGCCCATTCAAGTATTTGAGTTTGATGGTGAAGCATAGAACGTTTTCGAGGTAGCAAAGCCATGATTGAAAGTGTAAATGAGGTGTGGATGGATGGGATTGGGAAGAAAGAAAGATGGGAAGGGAGAGTAGGAATAGTTTTAGAAAGTGATTTATTTGGAGAATTGATTGAAGAGATTGTGAGAGAGCTGGGGTTTTATCAAGAGTCTTCACTTCCCTTTGAAATATGTAGGAAAAGGCTTTGTTTTTAGTATCATTTGATAGGGAAGTTTGAATTGTGAGAAATGAGGAAACATACATTGTTTGATGTAACTAAATTGAGTTTTCTGATCTTAGATGTACAGTGGGCCATCTTTCTGTGATCTTGTCCATTGATCTAGGACCAGAATCATCTACAATGCTTGTTTTATGCAACCGGTGAAACACCCAACCTCTATGGGGCCCACTATGTCGCTTTGTAGAATCCACTCCATTCATCCGGTCAAATGAATTATGTTCACCATAGGATATGAAAGTTCAGCTAAACTCAAGTGGGACACATAAATGGAAAGAATGTAAAATTGCTACTAATAGAGTTGGGCACAGGGTTACTCGACTCAGCCAACTTGTTCATATTATCAGCCCAAACCAAGTGGGTGAGTCGATCCAAACTGAGTGTAGACTTCACCCAATTTGAACTCAAATTGAGTTGAGTCCGGGTCATCCAGTAACTTGACTTGACTTTGCCCAAAATCCGACTTGGTACTGACTCAAATTGATCCAAAACCCTACTTGACTCAGTTCAAGTTGCGTGTGTAACATAAATCTAATCTAACCTACTTGTTACACTCAACCCAGCTCGATGTTGATTCGACTTGACTCGGTCTGAGTTAGTCCAGGCAAAACCTGGACTCAGATCGAGTCAAGCATGCCGGACTTGGTACCAAGTCAAGTTGAATTTGGGTTAGGTCTATTTAAAAAACGGGGTCAGGTTGGGTCAGCCCTAACTTGCTCTTACTCGACTAGATACCCAGCTCTAGCTACTAAAACTTCTAAGTTCACTTGATATGGTCTACTTGAGTTTTGGATAAAGTTGATTTTTGTATTTTTCTTTTCCTTCGTCCTGGTGAGTTAAACTTGATTGACACTTTGGATACTTAGGAAGATTCAATATTATCTTACATGTTTTGCAATTGTTTGATCTGTAAAATTCATCAATCTATCATTGACTCCAGGCATGATAGATGGACAGAGCGGATTTTACATATACAACATGATATGCCTACAAAATCAGAATTTTAAATAGGCCTAGCCAAGAACAATTCAAAATCGACCAACCCAAGCAGGGCTTAACAGCCCTAATTAAATGTGCCATATGGCAACTATGCCCTTGAAATCCTAAACAGACCGGTTTTGACTGATGGACTCTTTAACAAAGCCCGAGCCCAGCCCAGTTATTAAACTCGCTTAAATTTTAAGCCCAAGCTAGCCTTCCGACCTAATATTCCACCCCAAGCCTGATCGGCCAACCTAGCCCATTCACAACCCTATAACTTCTTCCTTTTCTTCTTCTTCTTATGTAGCCTCGTGAGTGGCCACTAGTTGTAAAAACAAAATTAATTGATAGGTGTAACTTAAAAATATTTAAAGTAGGGTTTAATATATGGATGGACCTTATTGGTACATGTGTTCTACAACATATGAACCGCCGAGACATGAATCTATCGAGACATGAATCTATCATGTCATGGTTCTTCCTACTCTAACACGTCATTTTCTAATATGGAAATTACAATCCAAGAATGTGGGAATATTTTAGTTACACATCGAGGTTATGAATGTGCCGTCCACGAAAAGATGGACCCACATGTAAAGTTGGTGAACGGTGAGTCGAACCAATCTTTGTTTTATAGCTTTATGCTGCGAATACCATGTCATAAAGATTTAAAATTAATAGCTTTTGACCGGTTGGTCTGCTTTTTAAATGTTGCTTTGACTTGCTACAGATGCAGTGATGCTATGTGTCCGTCGCTTTGGCACCTTGAAAGCATAGCCACTCGTTTTGGTTGGTGAAAAACTACTGTCAAACACCTTTAAACAATTATAGTCATATATATATATATATATATATATATATATATATATATATAGATATATATATATATATATATATGGGAAAAGGTACAGTCCGCTAGAGCTGATTTTAACGTCCCATGCGGTCGAGCTGTGTGGGCCCCACCGTGATGTGTTTCGAACATCAACACCATGCATTTGATGCGTCCGGACTTTCTTTTATACATTTTAAGATTTAATGCCATAAATGCATTAAATATCATTTATTATGAAACAATAGCTTACTTGTGAAAAAGATTCTCATTTTAGAGAAAAAATAAACTTGGATATTTTGTCATTTCACCCTATAGTGAAACATTCAAGCTTTGTGGAGCCCACCATGTTGTATATATAAAATCCACTCGGTTCATCAAGTGAGAACCATTATTTGGACTATATATAAGGAAGATAAGCCTAATTAAAAGCTCACATGGACCACACAACAATGTAAAATTACTCTTGAAACCACTAAGTTGACTCCAAACTGACTGTAAAATGTTCATCTGTAGGTAGTTGTATTGATTCATTCTCATTTTGGGGATCATTCTCAGTCCTTTCTAAGCATTTGTCATGAAGTAAGAAGTACTTGAATTATTGAGATTCTAGATGATGGTGATATGTCATAGGTTCTCCATCACCCTAGCAAGGAGGCTTCCAAGGTAGAAGGACAGTTTGTTAGAGCCATCTTTTCTACAACACATGTGATATGGTGACATATCAATTGAGATTATTTGTTTTTCTTTATATAGAGTGGATGGCAAAATGGTTCAAAATTATAATCATCCTTCATATGATTCTATCCATTTAATCAGTGATCGTTTAAGCAATGACAATAAATAAAATCGATTAATGGTCAACATTCGATGCATTAATATGAAGAAAGCAGTTAATAGAAACATAAGCCATCCATGATCGGTATCAATCGATGGACGACTCTGATTAATGCATTATTTTGCCACATGTTGGGGGGAGATGGATCTTCCTATTTTAGTTTTTGGAGCTCTACCATATTAATTTATCATTTCTCCTTAGTAAAAGATGTTCCCTAGAATATAATCAATTAGTGAATGATGGAACCCTTAAGCGTCCATAATAAATTAAAAAATTCCAATTTCTTCTACTTCACATGGGCATCAAGGATGCAAATCTAATTTTACCATATGCATTGATAGTGTATATCATTGGTGGGACCCATTTTATCCTAAAGATAGCCTCACACAAACCCTAAGTAAACATTCTTCTCATGCCACAACTGCTAGGTTGAAGAAAGCAATTAAAAACATACCATTTTGATAGTTAAATCAATTGCTGGATTATGAAAAAAGACCATGTCTCATAAAAGAAATTCTTGCATTGGATATGTTTTGGAGGCCTGATTTAATAGTGTCAAATCAAATAATACAAATGACCCTACGTGTTATTTAGTGTAATCCTATCTATTTATGCTATATCACACTCGACCGACTTTAATTCAATGTAATTCCATTTGTTTACACTACCATACTTGACTAACTTTAATTTAGTTTAATGTAATTCCCTTCATCTATACCATAGTCATCGAAACAAGTAAACCATAATTTTAGAACCTTATCATCTATGCCATAGTCTTTGTATTGCAAAAAACTTTTGTTTGTAAGTGTTTATATTTGCAAACATTTACAAATGCAAATTGCATTTATTCTACTTACTTTCATGCTGCATCATTGTTGATTAAGTGTTGTTATCATTGTGACAAAAAGGTTTTTTAGTTAACATGAAGGGAAAAAAAAAAAACTCATTAGAAAGACAAAGCATACCCCTCACAAATCTCATAATTTCTCTAATAGGTAGTTGGATAGATGGCTAATTAGCAAGGTCTTTGATTTCTAAGTCTATCTCGACCCTCAGGGCCAAATTGTTCAGCTCGAAACGAACCACATTAGACCTTGATATATCAGCACAACACACATATCACACAACCAAATTCAAGCCAAACAATATGTACATTGTTTCTAATGCAGGGGCAGTTTCACACTGGACTCGAGTGGGGTCACTTGTGGGATAGAGGGGCATACTCGAGGTGGGTGCGGCCCATAGAGGATGTCTCGTGTTCGAGACTACTTACTGGGAGACCGGGAGTGATTAATGCCCATTTCACAATAGACTCGAGTAGTATAGCCTGTGGGATGCGAGGACACCCTCGGCGTAGGCGGCCCATGTGATTTGGGGCCTATGAAGGGGGTTCGGCCGAGGTCCTAACTCATGCAATATAGGACCTGTACTATGAGATGAATTGATTAATTTGTCATACTCTAACAGTTTGAGCTTTTAGAGCAAGTTGTTAATTGTCTTGTATCAAATTGGTATTAAAGTAGGAGGTCTTATGTTCGAGAATCCTTATTGGGGGTGATCCAATTCAATCTTGGGACCCCAAACCATTAAAAGTTTTTTTTTTTCTTCAAAAAATTATTCTTATTTTATTCATTACGTAGTTGATTTAGCATTGAATAAAATGGTGAAACTTACATTTTTCAATAACAAGGTCCAATCATGCTATCTATACCAGTGTTTTACAAAAGAATAGTCAACTATTCAACAAACATAGTGGTAAAAAGAATGTCATATTGTGCCTAAATTTCAAGTGGTTTAACTTTAACCATGTGTACATAGTATTAGAAAGAAAATTACAATTAAAGACATTTAAGATCATATAGGATTATATACAAAAGGTCTTTTTCCTTTTTTCTCTTCTTCCTCATCCTTAAGGCATCTTTTCCACCAGTAGGTTTTTCAAAAAAAGAAAAACAAAAACAAAACCTTCATAGCACCTGGTTTGGATGGTAGGCACACTTATATTCTTTCCTTTAAGTACTATCCAAATCCAAACTACTAATACAATGTTAGGAGTGGAGATTAGTTGGCCTAAATGATGCTTTCTTATACTGCAACAATGTCTCTATCTCAGTTTCTTAATCAAGCAACTGGCAGAATCTCTTTGTTGATTTACTCCTAGAATCTAAAAAGAAAAAGGTTAGGAACTCCCTTGGAGATTCTGATTTAGATGGTAGGCATGCCTATATATATTCTTTACTTTAAATACTCTCCAAAAACTAATTAAAACCCTTTACATAAATAATTACAATTGCTTTTTTACTGGTAATTTATGTAATTGATGGTATGAACTAAAAATCTACTAATAGAAAAGAATAAATTCCCACCAATTCCAAATAGAAAAAAGAAAGAAAAAAAAAGATAAAAAATCATGGAATTGGAACTAGTAGCTAATTCTATTTTAATTGAATATTTAAAGCTTCACGTCTACATCTTTGTTTCATCCAAGAAAAGCTGATAGAATTAAAGATGTAACGGAGGTCCTCTTCCTTTGTTCCAAGAAAGGAAGGAAAGAATAATCTTTTCTTCTTGTTTTTATTCACATTTTATTCTAAATCCACCATTTAAGAAAGAACAAAATCAATAAAGAAAATATCTAAATGTAGACCCAAGGGGATTAAAATCCTGTCATGGTTGGTGAATTAGGATCTTTCATCTGGTGGGCCCTTCTACTGATGTCCCACGAAACAGTAACAACACCCCCTTGCAGAATTTTCCCCTTTTAAAATCTGGATCATTGGCGTTCTCTTGATTTCTTCTAGTACATCCAGCCATCAACAGTAGGAATCGCAAGATGGACAGTCCAGATGCAAGAATTATATTACCAAATGTAAGGTTGAACGGCAACGAACGTAAGAGTATGTTATTGCGCGACGGTCCAGACCGCGTCCTTTTGTCTGTACGATTTGGACGGATATCATCCGAGAAAACGACAAGTGGTGACGTGTGACGACACGTCTTCCATTCAACAGATGCAAACACACGTCCTGAATAACCGCTCAGTGCAGTAGCCTCACGTAAAGATAGCACATGAGTGAAAGATCTAAACCGCTGAGTAGGTAATCTTTACTATTTAGCTTCCATATCAAACTTGAGGTGAATCTAAATCTCCGGTGGGGCATACATACACATCGAATTTTAACCGTTTAAACGGTCCAGTTTTTTATAAGTAAGATTTTCATATTTAGATTCACCTGATGAACGGATCCGATCTTTATACGTATTCTTCCTTTTCTTGTGCGATGCGAGTGTACTTTTAAAATGCACTCGTGCGAGTCACCTGGCGAAGCTTCGAGTTCCGCTTTGAAACCGCGTCGGAGCGTATAAATAAATCACCGCCCACCAGAAAAAGAGAAAAAGTGCTGCGGTGGAGACTGGCGAGAGCTTTTAATGATGATACTCTGGTTGATACGACACTTGATACACAGGCACTCAGAAATTGTAACTGACACACTCATCAACTCGTATTAAACCGACTAATTGTATTAATCAAAGAAGCTAATTTACCATACCAAAATCATATTGGTCAAAAAACCCTAACCTCTGATTCGTTCACATATTTTTATTAAAAATGGGACATTTAGATTTTTTACTTTTACCGGTCCAATAAATGTCCACCAATCAGATATTCAGATAACCGAATAAATGTATATTTTGGTTCACAATGCATTTAATAAATGTCCACCAGTCCACCAATCAGATATTCAGATAACCGAATAGATGTATATTTTGGTTCACAATGCATTTAATAAATGTCCACCAATCAGATATCCAGATAACCGAATAAATGTAGAGAGGATCCGGACTCTTTCCTGATACCCTAATCCTCATTGGTCCACGTCACCTCTCACGGTAACAGGAAATCTGACCAGATAACAAAGGATCCCGGCTCATCAGGAAATCTCTTTTGACCAGATAAGAGAGGATCCGGACTCGTTCAGGAAAGTGAAAAATGAACAGTATCCAAAGCACAAGTGAACCGTACTAAAGGAAAAAGTGGTTAGGGAAATTCCTGCAGTTAAAATCTACCTGGGTTCGATAGTATGTTTACAAGCCATCCATACCCTTAATAACTTCATTCCTACTGGGATGAACTGAAATAAAAAATATTAGCATGACTCAAAACTTCTGTGGCCCACGAATATTTCAACTGTGGACGTTCAATTATCACATTTTGGCCTGCTTGAGCTCTAGAAACGGTTCATTTTTGGCTTCATGTCTGAATTGAACTCAAAAAAAAGATGGACAGGAAGGATTTCTCACAAACATCACAATGGGCCCCACCTAGTTCCCAGCGCAAGAACTTCCTGGAAAGTTTACAGTAAAAATTACCTTAAAAATTATGCTTTTCTTTTTCTTAAGATAAACAATTGCCTGTGCGTGGCCGAGTGCGTTCACGGCCTAAACGGAAAAGCATCCGCTAACGGATCTCCGTCGGAAGAGTATTTATTGAACGGAAACAGCCGCTTGGCCTCCACCAATGCCATTTTGCCATGTCACTTCAGTAGCGTTTTGGTTACTGAAGCGTTCAGTATCCAATCCGCTCCCGAATAAATGTACAGAGGATCCAGACTCTTTCCTGATACCGTAATCCTCATTGGTCCACGTCACCTCTCACTTAAAGGAGAAAAAAAATAAACCAAAAAAAGCTTCGGACGCCAAACCATTAGGGTAACAGGAAATCCCTATTGACCAGATAACAGAGGATCCCGACTCATCAGGAAATCTCTGTTGACCAGATAATAGAGGATCCAGACTCATTCATGAATATTTCTCATTTGAGAAATTTACTACTGTGGACCCCACCTTTTATCCAACGGTTTTTGGAAGCAATACAAACTTACAATACGCACTTAGACCTCCTTGTACGGACCCCGATTTCCAGGAAGAAAATACCCCTCCTCACGGAAACGGATTGGGTACTCCCCCTGCCACCAGCCAATGGCGGATGGTTGGTGGTCTGTGCCCCACCATGATGTATGCTTTTCATCCATGCCGTCCATATATTTTTCCAGATCATTTTAAGGTATGAGACCAAAAATGAGGTATATCCTAATCTCAAGTATACCACATTATAGGAAACAGTGTTGAATGAGCGTCAACCATTAGAAACCATTAGGGGGCCATAAAAGTTTTAGATGAAGCTAATTTTTGGTTTTTCCCTTCATCTAGGCCTGTATGACCTAATCAACAGATTAGATGTGAAATAAACAGTTCGTTGGGCCTTGGGAGAATTTTAATTGTCAATATCCAATCAATATTATCTTCCTGCGGTGTGGTCCACCTGAGATTTATATCCCTCTCATTTTTTGGAACAAGCCCTAAAATGAACTGTAAAAATGGATGAACAGAATGGATGAAACACATACATCATGGTGGGGCTCACAGACCACCGCCACTAGCCATTGGCTGGTGGCAGGGGGAGTAGCCAATCCGTTTGCTTTCACCGCTTATTTTTTAAGTCTTCCTTTTCACTCGGTTGCTTTCACTCCCTTAACGAACAAACTTCATTCTCAAAATAATCGCACTTCACTCCCTTTCAACGATAAACCGACGTACGAAGTTTCTTCTTATAATTTTTATAAGACCCGTATCCTAGTCCGTACTTTCCATCGACTTCCGCGATTCTTCCCGTTGAATTTCGGCGACCTGCGACTTGTAATCGACGTTGCGCACAATCGTAAGTCGTATCCTTTAGATTTGAGTCAGTTTAATCCGAGACCTGTATCATTGCGACCGCACCGTCGCGCGCGGTTACAACGCCACGACTCACGCACCGATCCGATACCCTGACCAGAAGATGTGAGCTGGCGTTTATTTCGAGAAAAACACCGCGTTTTCTCAATCCCAAGAGAATCTCTACACAATGTCAAATCAATCCCATCAATCAATCAATCACATCAATCAATCAATCACTTCAATGTCAAGTACAAAACAACCCATGCTTTCTCTCTTTAAAGTCAACTCTTTCTTACCCTCTCTCTTACACCACCTTACATGTCAAGTACCACATCCATCACTCACCTCACCCTTTCACCCATCACACCCATCCCTCATCTCTCTAACAACTCTCTCTCTCCTCTCTCTCTCTCTCTCTCTCTCTCTCTCTCTCTCTCATTTCTCATCTCAACTCCTAACTAGCAAGAGCATCACACGTCCAAGCCATTTTCAAGAGAGAAATGTGATTTTGGTGACCCACTTTTCCATTCCAAAACCCATCGTCCTAGCCATCCACTTCTCATCTCTACCATCAAAGTGAAGCACAAGGAGGTTGGCGTTCCAACGGACCGAGAAGATCAACCAGTGGGTGTTTTGTTTGTTTGATTTCTACATTTTAAGGGCCCACTTGTGGTGGGACCCATCTAGATGTATGTGTTGTGATCATTTGAGGGGCCAATAGTGGCGGGGTCCCTTGGCTACTCCGATCCCTCTCATTCTCTTTCTTTCCCTCTCTTTCCTTAAATTGGTGTGTGATGATATAGTTGTGTGGCCCACCCGGATGGACCTCACCATGATGCATTAATTTTATCCAAGTCATCCGTAGGTGTGGCCCACTTTACATACGTGTTGTGTGCACCATCCATCATTTGGTGGCCCACCTAAGAAGGGCCCACCTCATAGCCAACTGTCCAGCGTCAAGGGACGCTGGACGTTGTGAAAACACCAATATTAGCTTGGTTTCCAAGCTCATGGGGTGACCCACTTGTGTAGGCCCCACCTTAATGTATGTATTTGATCCATGCCGTCCATCCTCTTCCCCAACTCATTTTAGGTGTTGAACCAAAAAAATGAGACTGGTCCGAGAAATGGGTGGGCCCTACCTTAACAAAGAGCAATTTCCACTGTTTAAAAGTACCTTAACTTTTTTATATGCCAAAACATACCCAATATTGGGCTTGATGGCCTTGTTATGAGCCATGGGGACCAATGGCTGAGGCGGATTTCACTAATGGGGGCCCCACACATGAAAAACCATAAAAAAAGAATTCAAAAAAAAAAAACATCAGCCGCTGACGTTGTTGTTGTCAGAGACGCAGGCAGCGCCAGCGTTGCGCTGGCGGGCTGACGAGCAGGCCACGGGTCCCCTGCTGTGGGCCCCACTGTGATGTATATGTGATATCCACTCCGTTCATTTGGTGGACCACCTCCTGAGGTGCGTCCCCTCCAAATTTTAGGCCCATCCAATGCTCAGGTGGCCCACATCATAGGAAACAGTGTGAATTGAACTCTACCATTGAAACCCTTTCTGGGTCCACAGAAGTTTTGGATCAAGCTGAAATTTGTTGTTACCCTTCATCCAGGCCCGTATGGCCTTACCAATGGGTTGGATGACATATAAGTATTACGGTGGGCCCCACGTGGAGCCCATAGTGATTTATGTGTGTCACGCCCCAAACTCGGAAACCGGGCTCACAAAATTTTCGATCGCCGAATCCGGCGCCGACAGCCTCCGTAGTACCCCATTCTCAGCTTCCAGCGCCCATACACTAGATTCTGATCCTAGGATCCTACAAGGACGATTTTCAGTATGAATTTTTTTTGTAAAAGAGCATAACCACAAGCATAACCAAGTCACAAAACAGCAATACCACATATCCACTATATCAAAAACTTTTAAGTACAATGCGGGAAGGAAAATACAAGATGATCAAAAGGCTCCAAAATGATCTGATCCGCACTCTTGCCTCAGTGCTGCTGTTGTCCAACGCTACCTGCACGCAACAGTCGTGCATAAGCTTACAAAAGCTTAGAGGGTGGTGTAGGTGTGTGCGAATGGTAAACGCCAAGTGTACAATATCAGAGTAATGCGGAAGTATGCGGTAAGTTCATGAATGCTATCAGCTGTACCAAAGCTATATAATGCAAGGCATGAATGTTATAGGTCATACCAAGGCCATGCGATGCGAAACATGAATGCTATCGGTCATACCGACGCAATGCAAGGCCTACGTAGCCGAATGCCATATGCGAGATGCAATACAAGCATGTAAGTCCTCATTAAGTACACATATCAGTACAGTTCCTCTCTGGATATCACCAGGGTCTAATACACCTCACACTGACTGCCTCCTCCCTAGCTGCACAGTTAAGCAAGTGGAAGAGACCACATATCCGCCTGACCAGTAGTCAGCCAATACCTACCCGGCTCGTCGATAGAGGACACATTTGCGAGCTGGTCAAACTCAGCCTAGCTTATAGCCCCTCACTCAGGCGGATAAGGCCACACTCCCTTCCAACCGACCATGACACAGTGGGGGACACGGCCTACTGGTATTCGGCACTCGGGCGCTCGTGTATCCATTCGGTCTAGACGTTGGAGCATCCCCTGGTACCAAAAAGGTTCTAGGACTTTCACCCAAGGACATCGTAAGTGCCCACAGTGCTAGAACAAAGTATTTCCGGTATCCGATACGGTCATCCACGATGTGCCTGTGGAGCCACAGCCTTGATGTAACTAGGACGTGCAGTGATCAAGTCACACATATGCGAGATGCATGAGTTATACCGTACAATCATGCAGCAATCTCACGCGTACCATGTGATCATGTGGGGCACTCCATCTCATAAGGAGTCCCGTAAATGTCTCAGCCTAACCGGTTTATGTTATGATCAAACATCCCTCGCATCAAGCATACAGATGATGCACATGGGTATGAAACATGGAATTATACTACGCATGTTATATAATGATGAACTATCACAAGCATGGGCCTATCAATGGGCCCTAAGGAGAGCTACAATGTAGACATTTAACCAACATTGTACGTACAATGTGGACGTCAAACCACCATTGTTCCCTAGGCACGGACCGCCATAAATATCATTACCTAAACTATGGAGGAATCACACATTGCAATGGACTTTAGGACACCCCATTGGGCCTTAAATACATCAAATGGGCCATATCATATGGGCCTTATATTCATCAAGTGGGCCACATCAATGGGCCGCACCAATGGGCCTTATGTACATTGCATTGGGTCATGGCCCATGGGCCTTAGATACATCAAATGGGCCTCCTATCAAGGGCCTTACATTCACATCAAAGTGGGCCTCAACAACAGCTTCACACACATCAAGGAGGGCCTCCATAACGGCCACAAATACATCGAATGGGCCCCATAACATGGGCCTTACATGAGTGGTGATAATGATTGCCACCATTGAAATTCCTAGGGCCCACCATAACATTTATTTCCCATACAGTCTGTTCATTGGGTCACCAAGAACTTGGTGGCCCAAGGGTCTAATGGTGGACGTTCAGTCCTCACTGAACAGTGGGGTCCACATGATAAATAGATCTATCTTATTTTTGGCCCCAAGCCTTAAGACAAGCTTGCCAAATGGTGGACGGTTCGGATGCAACACAAGTTTCATGGTGGGATCCACCAATTGTGTGTCCAGCTGTGGGGCCTACTGGCCGTCCAGCAACCTGCTGGACGGCGTGAATAAAACACATACATTTTTGGTGGGTGCCACCGTCCGCCTGGACGGTGAGCATGTAAAACACATGTATCTGTGTGGGTCCCATGTGGGGCCCACAGTAATGTTTATTTTCCATCCAACCCGTTCATAAGGTCACGTGGACCTGGATGAAGGGTGAAAACAAATCTCACCTTGATCCGAAACTTCTGTGATGCCCAAAAGGGCTTCAATGGTAGAGTTCAATTACCGCTGTTTCTTGTGGTGTGGGCCACCTGATATCTGGATGTGGTTGAAACTTGATGGGGGCCCACTTCGGGGAGTGGCCCACCACATGAACGGCGTGGATGACAACATACATCATGGTAGGGCCCACGGCAGGGGACTCATGGATCCCTGCTCGTCCACGCCCGCCAGCGCATGCAGCAGGCACTGCCTACGCCTCTGGCAGCAACAACGTCTGCTGCCTTTTGTTAATTTTTTTTTTGAAAATCACATTTTTTTGTGGTTTTCTACGTGTGCGGCCCGCATCAAGTGAATCCACCCCGCCCACTGGTCTTTAATGCTCGAGACAGACCAAACGAGCCCAATATGCGGTATATTTTGGGGGTACAGCAATGATAGAGTGCATTTAAATGTTGAAAATCGCTATTCTCTATGCTATGGCCCACCAGAAAATCGGATTGGCTCCATTTTTCGGTTCAACGCCTAAAGTGGGCTAAGAAAAGGGATGGACGGCTTGGATTGGATACACACATCAACGTATGGCCTACATGAGCGGCCTGCCCAAATGCTTGTGAAAAAGTCTAATATTTATGTTTTTCTTTCATCGTCCAGATGCTGGACTGTTTTTGGGCATGCAATATATTTAATGTGGGCCTGCCTAGGTGGGCCACCATATGACTGGGTGGTGTGGAACATTCATAGATAAAGTGGGCCCCACCTATAAATGGCTTGGATCAAATACATGCTCCATGGCGAGGCTCATCCAGGTGGGCCACTTGGCCATATCATGACATAAAGAGAGAGAGAGAGAGAGAGAGGAGAGAGAGAGAGAGAGAGAGAGAGAGAGAGAGAGGGAGAGAGAGAGAGAGAGAGAGACACGTTGTGGGTGGAGGGACCCCAGCACTATGGGCTCTCCGTTTCAAGTATTTGATCATACATCAAGTGGGTCCCATTATACGTGGGCCCATCAAACCGAAAATCAACGGTGGAGATCCTTTCTCCACCAAATGTAAGGTCTAGATGACTCTATCTATACATGAAAAATAAACGTCATGATGGGGTCCATGGAGAATGGCCCCATCATGGAATGATCATGAGAATCAAGATGGGCCATCGGCCACATCTTAGGGTCTAAAGTGAGATCCACATCATTGATCGGTAGGCCTCACTTGGCCCATCATAAAGAAATGTGAAAACTAGCCTATAGGAGCACCCACCGTCGATCCTCTGGTCCGTTGGAAAGCCGATCTACTTGAGCTTCACTTTGATGGTGGAGATGAGAAATGGATGGTTAGGATGATGGATTTTGGAATGGAAAAGTGGGCCACCAAAATCACATTTCCTCTCACATGGAGAAGCTTGGACGTGGGTTTCTTGCTTGGGTTTGGGATGGTTGGGAATGTGAAGAGAAAGAGAGGGAGAGAGAGAGAGAGATTGTAAGGAGAGAGAGGATGTATGGGTGAAAGGGTGAGTGATGGATGTGGTACTTGACATGTATGGTGGGTGTAAGAGAGAGGTGGGAGGAGAGAGTTGACTTGGAGAGGAGAGAGAAAGCATGGCTTGCTTTGTACTTGAACATTGAAGTGATGATTGATTGATGAGATTGATTTGACATTGTTTAGAGATTCTCTTGGGATTGAGAAAGTGCGGTGTTTCTTCGAAATAAACGCCGGCTCACATCTTCTGGTCAGGGTATCGGATCGGTGCGTGAGTCGCGGCGTTGGAACCGAGGCAACGGTGCGGTCGCAATGATACAGGTCTCGGATTAAACCGACTCGAATATAAGGATACAACTTACGGTCGTGCGCAACATCGATATCAGTCGCAGATTGCCGGACTTCAACGGAAAGGATTGTAGGATTCATCGGAACAGTACGAATTAGGATTCGGGTCTTACAGCTCTCCCCTCCTAATAAAAATTTCATCATCCTCAAATTTAAACTACCATCAAAACTAAAACATAACCCATAAGGGAATATGAAACATATCACCATATATAATCACAGTACAACATACAATCAAACATCGAAAGATGGGGATAACGCTCGCGAATCTCTGCTCGCGCTCCTAAGACGCTTTATCCACACTATGAGTCCCCACTGCACCTTCACCAAGGGGATAACCTTGGTCCGCAGGACTGCTCCTTCCGATCGAGGATACGAATTGGCTGTCAATGTAAGAAGCGTCTCTCACGAACCACCAATGGCTGCCAATTAATAACAGGCATGATGTCTGACCCACACTTCCTCAACATAGAGGCGTGAAAAACGTTGTGAACGCCAGACAACTGAGATGGAGGAAGGGCAAGCCGATAGGCCACGACACCAAACGCACCCGATGATCTCGAAAGGTTCTATAAATCTCAGGGCAAGCTTGCCTTCACCAAATTGAACCACACCCTTCATGGGTGAGACCTTGAGATACACATGGTCCCCAACGGCAAACTCCAAGGACGACGCCGACGATTAACAAAACTCTTCGCCGGCTCTGAGCTGTGCACATCCTCTGCCCGATGATATCGATAGCCTCTAACGTCTGTTACACAAGCTCGGGACCTAGGAGACGGCGCTCTCCAAACTCGGTCAACAACTCGGGGATCTGCACGGTCTGCCATATAATGCTTTAAAAGGAGCCATGCCAATGTCGCCTGATAGCTGTTGTTGTATGCGAACTCAACCAATCACAGGTGCTCATCCTAACTACCTGAGAAGTCAATCGCGCAAGCCTGAAGCATATCCTCAAGGATCTGGTTGACTCTTTCGGTCTACCCATCGGTCTGCGAATGATACGTGGTGCTGAGCTGCAAATCAGTGCTGATCGCTCTCTGGAAGGTCCTCCAAAACTGAGACGTGAACCTCGAGTCTCGGTCTGAAACAATCGAGACAGGAACACCGTGTAGTCTCACGATCTCATCAATAAACATCTTGGCGAGCCGGTCCATATGCCCAAGTCTCACGAATCGTAAGAAAATGTGCCGACTTTGTCAGACGGTCCACAACAACCCAGATGACGTCATAAACCGCACTGAGTTCTCGGCAAACCCATGACAAAAATTAGTAGTATGTGCTCCCACTTCCACATCGGGACGCTCAACAGCTGCAATAGACCAGGGGGTCTCTGGTGATCGGCCTTGACACACTGGCATGTGTCCACTCAGCTACAAAATGGCTATCTGATGCTTCATCCCTACCAAAATACTGACGCCCTCATATCGCGATACATCTTCGTCGAGCCAAGGTGGATAGAGAAACGCGATCGATGTGCCTCGGTCAATAGATCGCGGTGTTGTACTCAAGAATGTCCGGGACACATAATCGGCCCTTGAATCGAAGTCCACCATCAGAACTAATCTGCCAATCTGTCTGACTCTCAGATGCTGCCTCTACTCGGTACTCCTGTAACGACTCGTTGTCTGCTGAGCCTCGATCACCCTTCGACAAGAGAGGTTGAATCGACAGGCTCGATAGCTGAACGATAGAACACTGCAGACCAAACTCGAAGTCATACCGCATATCCTCGAGCATCCTCCACTCCTGAATCATTAAGTCGCGCCACCAGGCCTCGTGGCTGACGGCTGAGGGCATCCGCCACCAACGTCGCTTGCCCGGGTGGTACTGGAGGTCAAAGTCATAGTCCTTAAGGAGCTCCATCCAACGTCTCTGCCTTCATGTTCAGCTCAGACGAGAGAACAGATACTTCAAGCTCTTGTGGTCGGAGAAGAGTTCAAACTTCACCCCCCAGTAAAGATAGTGTTCTCCACACCTTCAAGGCAAAAAAAAAACAACTGCTGCCAGTTCTAAATCATGTGTGGGGTAGTTCAGTTCATGCACCTTGAGCTACTGAGACGCATAAAACATCGACTTCCCGTGCTACATCAGGACAACACCCAAACTAACCGTGAGAGCATCGGTAAATACAACAAATTCATCACTCCCAGAGGAAGAGTGAGGACAGGAGCGGATGTGAGGGGTCCTTCAGCTCCACAAATGCATGCTCACAAGTGTCACTCCATACAAACTCGGCACCCTTCCGGGTCAACCTGGTCAACGGGGTTGTAATACGAGAGAATCCCTCGATGAAACGTCGTAGTAGCCCGCCAAACCAAGAAGAAAACTATGGATCTAGGATGCGTTCGTGGGCTGTGGCCCACTGACACACGGCATCAATCTCGAGGGGTCTACAGCGACACCCTACCTCATCACCACCACCATGACGAGGAACTTCACCTCCTCCTGCCAGAACTCGCACTTCTCCAGCTTCGCGTAAAGCTGGTATGCACGGAGGGTCTGTAATGTAATCACTAGATGCCGCTCATGCTCCTCACGCGTCCTCGAATATATCAGAATGTCGTCGATAAACACCACAACAAAACTAGTCGAGATAGGGTCGGAAGACCTCGTTCATCAACTACATGAATACTGTGGGCACATTGGTCAGTCCGAAGGACATGACCTGGAAACTCAAAATGACCGTTAGCGCGTTCTTGAAAGCTGTTTTCGGATATCCTCATCTCGAACCCGAACACTGATGATAACCGGACCACAAGTCAATCTTCGAAAAGAACTACGCTCCTGCAGCTGATCAAACAAATCATCGATCTTTGGGAGTGG
>JAJHSJ010000009.1:65283412-65461362 GCA_021015155.1 Magnolia officinalis | reverse complement strand
TTGTAAGTGCTATGGTCTCATGCTCCTTTGGTTGTCAAATTTTGATGTGTCAAAACATCTATCTGTGTCTTGTGCTTGTATGGTGATTTATATGAATTCAAGACACTGCATAAACACTTCATGACATTATTGAAGTTCAAGAAGCTACAATGTTGAAGTCTCAAGAAGCTACATTATTGAAGTTCAAGAAGCTACATGTTGAAGTTCAAGAAGCTACAAGTGAGTTCAAGTCTTAAGAAACAACTCAAGAAATGACTTCAAGACTAATAAGCAACGCATGAAGTAGTTTTATGCTGATGAAGATCTCAAGTTTAAAGCTACAACAAGTTCAAGATCTCAAGCCTGATATGGTTCAAAAAAATCTACATTCGTTGAATGGTTGAAGTTCAATGTCCATACGACATGGTTCAGGTTTGAATGACCTTAGGTTGACCCTTTAAGTAGGTCACTTTGGATACATAAATCAAATGTTTATTTTACATAAGTTTGGTCTATTCTACGACCAGTCCTAGCTCTTGTTCGACCAGTCCTAGCATTGGTTCGACTAGTCCAAGAAATTCCACGACCAGTCCTAAGTTGTTGAAGATTTTTCAGAATTTTGGTGGTACCCCACGACACAGACCAGTCCTGGAGGTCCTTCGACCGGTCGTAGGTGTGGCTTCGACTCGTCCACGACCAGTCGTAGAGCTACGACTCAAAGTCCAGCAACGTAATTATGGTCCTACGACCAGTCGTAGAGATCTACGACCAGTCGTAGGTGACCCACGACCAGTCGTAGGCTTCTCACGACCAGTCGTGGAACGACTTTCAAAGATCGCGCTCAATATTTCAAATATCTGTTAGAGCTACGACCAGTCGAAGGTTTCTAAGACCAGTCGTAGGAGCGATTTTTGCTTCTATAAATTGAACACGAAATTCAGAGTTTTACACTTCAACTCGATTCAATTCAAGAAATTTCAAGTGATCACTCTGAGATAAGTCTGTGTTTATTTTAAGCTACATTGTGCTTATTTAATATTCCTTTTTGCTAGCTTATTTAATTTGATTTTGTTTCTGTATTCCAATCTTTTTTTGAAAAGAGGAATTATCTTATTCCTTCTTCTTGGAATCAAAATCAAATATAGCTACGCCCAACTAGTTAAAATCTAAAATCAATTAGAATTTAGAACCATATGAATGTGAGTATTGGAAATTGAACTTTGACATTCAATCATCTACTCCGATTGGTTCTACCGGGCTGCTACGAAAAGGAGAAATCCAGGTATTTTACAATTCTGTAAAATTTATTTACTTTTGTTTTGTTTGAGGTTAAGCCAGAAAAATCTCATTGTATTGGTTTTGTTTGAGGTTGAACCAAAAAAAATCTCATTGTATTGGTTATCTGAGGAGAGCCAAAAACTCAGAAAAGAGGGGTTTTTGAATTGTGTAAGCCCAAGTGAAAAAGACACAATTGTAAAGGTTTTTGGTGAACCTGTGAAAACCTATTTGATAGTGAACGCTAATATCCCCTGTGTGAGGATATTAGGAGTGGAGTAGCTTTCTGTGTGGCTGTTGAAAGACAGTTGGTGTACACACAGGCGAACCACTATAACTCTTTGTCTTGTGGATTGAATGCTTGCTTAATTTTCATATCTTTTATCATTCAATTGTGTGGAATGTACAAGTGGATGTGAATGTTGTAACTATTTACATTTCAAGCAAGTGTGGGGATTGTTGTAATAATTTAGATCTATACTTCTGCATTTAATTTCAATTCCTTGCTATTTCATTTACTTCTATTAAAATTGAGTCCTTGATCCAAAAGATGTTCTAGAAATAAGGTTGTCCTACCATAAGCCCTTGTTTATTATGGTGTAAGGTTGTCCTTAGAACTGAATTTGTATCAATCTCTCAATACTTATTTATCAAGGTGATTTAAATTTAGCATTGTGAATTGATTCATAATTGTAAGGTATTGGTTTACTTTATTTCCGCTGATTTTATTTTAAATTTGGCATAGTCCTATTCACCCCCCCCCCCTCTAGGACATATAGCTTGGCCTTTTCAAGTGGTATCAAAGCCTAATAGCTCATTTTTGTTGCTTTTTATTTGGATTTATTTCCTGAGCTAACGATCTAAGCTATATAAAAAGATGTCAAATTTTGATAGCCTTTCAGTTACTAGGCCTCCACCCTTTGATGGCTCCAACTATGCCTATTGGAAAGCCAGAATGAGGATCTTCCTCAAATCAATGGATGAAAGTGTGTGGCAAGCCACAGTGACTGAATGGAATCCTCCGATCATGGAAGTAACTGGTGTTGATGGTTCAAAATCTATGAAAATTACACCGTATTACCAATGGACCACACTTCAGAAAAATGAGAGTAGTGCCAATGCTAAAGCACTAAATGCAATCACTTGCGCACTATCACCGGATGAGTTCAAAAGAATCATATCCTGTGATACTGCAAACAAGCCTGGGATATTTTAGAAATGACACACGAAGGTACATCAATTGTCAAGAAATCTAAAGTCCAACTCCTCACAACTAAATTTGAAGAAATTCATATGGAGGAAAATGAAATGTTTATGGACTTTTACACTAGATTGAATGACATTGTAAACTCAATGTGGGGTCTTGGCGATAAAATCCCAGAAAGTAAAGTATGTGCGAAATACTACGCTCTCTTCCTGAACGGTTCAATTTAAAGGTAACCGCAATCCAGGAACTTCGTGATACGGATAATATGAAGGTAGAAGAATTAGTTGGTTCTTTACAAACCTATGAATTAAGTTTTAAAGCTCCTAAAGGTAAATCTATTGCTTTGAAGTCATCTAAAAGTATTACTCAAGAAAATTCAGATTCAGAAAAGTCCGAAGATGATATGGCACTTTTGGCGAAAAAGTTTTATAAGATTTTCAAAAGTAAGAAAAGAGTCGACTTTCAAAAGGCAAATGAAAAGAAACGTTCTAAACCTAAGTCTAAAACTTGGAAGTCATTGAAAGATAGTCAATGTTACAACTGTCAAGAATATGGGCATTTAGCAAACAAATGTCCTAAAAAGGACAGATCCAAAAGGAAGGGTATGTTGGCTACTTGGGATGAATCGTCTGATTCTGAAGCCTCTTCTGAATCAGAAAATTCAGAAACCGAGTCGGGCAGTGAACTTAAGGCCCTTATGACTCTAGCCAAGTTTACTTTTTCAGATCACGATGATTCAACAAGTGAAGAAAATTTGGATAGTGATCATGAAAATGATGAAGATCTTCAAGATGCTTACAATGCCTTATATAAGGAAAGTTGTAAAATTGCTGTCAAACTTAAACTTCAAAAAGAAAAGTTTTTTAAACTAAAGAATGTTTTGAAACCCTTGTTTTAGAAAAATCCCAAATTTCAGATTGTTTTGAAAAATCAAAGTGTGATCTGGAATTCAAAACCTCCCTGATTGAAAATTTGAAATCTGAAAATGAGAAACTTAAAAATGAAGTATCTTCTCTTCTGAGTTTGAAGGACACATGGAGATATGCCCAAGGTGATCCAAAATTAGAAAAATTATTATCCGGATCAAGAAAATGTGGCGATCGATCCGGGTTGGGCTATGATAAAAACACATCTCCTAAACAGAAGAATACTCCTTCCAATTTTGTGAAAGGAGAGACTTCTAACTCAAAAGGAAAAGGTACTAGTCAAGTTTTTTCTAAAAATACAAAAACTTTTCAAAAACCCAAAAGCAGCTATATAAATTTCAAAAATCAGATTCGAAACCCACTAGCTGAAAAAATTGTTGATTTACTTAAGGAACTATTAAAATCTAACTCTGTAGGTCACTCTTACAACTGTAAACAAAAGAAGACCAACTATTCTCCTAAACCCAAAACAGTTCTAAAATGGGTTCCTAAGGTTGCCTGTTTGGTTGCTCACACTGCTTTCAAAGCTACAAGCCATTCGAAATGGTACCTAGATAGTGGATGCTCCAGACATATGACAGGCGACAAGGCACTATTCACCGATCTTAAAGATATGACTGATGGGTCAGTCACATTTGGTGATGGTAGCAACTGCAAGATAATTGGCAAAGGTACGGTCCAACTCTATAACCTTCCCTTATTTAAAAATGTTTTATATGTTGAGGGTTTAAAACACAACCTGTTGAGCATATCTCAAATATGCGATAACAACCATAATGTTAAATTTTCTAATCAAGGTTGTGAAATTATAAACGAAAAGGGTTCTGTAATATTAACTGGTCGCAGAACTTCTGAAAACTGCTATATAGTAAGCAATGGTAGCTCATCTAAACAAACGTGCTACATGGTCCATACCGATGAGACAGAATTATGGCATAAACGCCTTGGACATGTACACTACCGAAATTTATACAGATTGAGCAAAAGTGAACTAATTAGAGGTCTACCTAAGATGCAAAAAGTAGACAAGATTTGTGGTGAATGCCAGTATGGTAAACAAACTAGGAGCTCTCACAAAAAGGTGAACTCCAATACCACCACAAGACCACTCGAGCTTCTCCACATGGATCTTATAGGACCAACAAGAACGGAAAGTCGAGGTGGCAAAAAGTACATCTTAGTTATTGTAGATGATTATACAAGATACACTTGGGTTTCATTCTTGAGAGACAAATCAGAAACCCTTGATGAAGTGAAAAAGATTATAAAACGGATTCAAACTGAAAAATGTTCTCAAGTCAACAAGATCCGTAGTGATCATGGATCCGAATTCGAAAATAGCGGTTTTGAGAAATTCTGTAGCGATCAGGGAATATCGCATGAATTCTCTGCACCTAAAACTCCTCAACAAAATGGAATTGTCGAGAGGAAGAATAGAGTGCTTCAAGAAATGGGAAATGTTATGTTAAATAGCATGAAGCTCCCTAGGAATCTCTGGGCTGAAGCAGTGAATACAGCCTGCTACATTATTAACCGTGTTTATATTTGTAAATCTAATAATAAAACGGCTTATGAAATGTGGTTTGAGAAAAAGCCTTCTGTCAAATACTTTCGAGTTTTTGGCAGCAAGTGCTATATTTTGCGTGACCGTGAAAATTTGGGAAAGTTGACACTAAAAGTGATGAAGGGATCTTTTTAGGATATTCTTTAAACAGTCGTGCATATCGTGTTCTGAACAACAGGACCGGTGTGATTCAAGAGTCAATAAATGTTGTGATTGACGATCTTTTGAATACACCTGTCCCTAGTTCAGATAATGATGAAGTTCTTATACTTGAAAAACAAGAAACTTCATCAAGTGAAACTAATTATGAATTAAGGGCTGTTAAAGATCATCCAGCTTCTCAAATACTTGGAAACCCTCTCACTGGTGTGCGCACTCGTAAACAATTAGAGGACATATGTAACTACGTATGCTTTACATCCCAGATTGAACCGGTTAACGTAAAAGCACTTTCGGATGAAAACTGGATTCTTGCGATGCAAGAAGAACTTAATCAGTTTGTCAGAAATGATGTCTGGTACCTTGTTCCTAGACCTAAAGATAAACATATTATTGGAACAAAATGGATTTTCAAAAACAAATCTGATGAACTTGGAAATATTATTCGAAATAAAGCAAGACTAGTTGTACAGGGGTATACACAAATTGAAGGTATTGACTATAATGAACATTTGCCCCTGTAGCTCGTCTTGAATCAATCAGACTTTTTATCTCCATTGCTTGTTTTAGGAAGATTAAAATTTACCAAATGGATGTAAAGAGTGCCTTTCTGAATGGTGATTTACATGAAGAGGTATATGTTGAACAACCTACAGGGTTTGAAGATCCTAAATTTACTGATCATGTGTATCGTCTTAAGAAGGCTCTTTATGGTCTGAAACAAGCTCCAGAGCATGGTACGAAAAACTGACTAAGTTTTTACTGAGTCATAATTTTCAGATGGGATGTGTTGATAAGACGCTCTTTGTTAAGAAACATAACGATGATATTCTAATGGTTCACATATATGTTGACGATATTATTTATGGATCAACCTGTACTAACATGACTGTTGAGTTTGCAGATTTGATGAAGTCTAAATTCGAAATGAGCATGGTTGGAGAATTAAACTATTTCCTAGGGTTGCAAGTAAAACAACAACCTGATGGAATTTTTATCTCTCAAACCAAATATGCTCTGAATTTAATTAAGAATTTGGATTTGAGAAAGGTAAAAATTTTGATACTCCTATGAGTACAACTTTGAGACTCTCAAAAGACTCTACAGGTAATGATGTTGATCCTAAATTGTATCGTAGTTTGATTGGTAATTTGCTTTATTTGACTGCTAGTAGACCAGATATCGCTTTGAGTGTTGGTATTTATGCTCGTTATCAATCAAATCCTAAAGAATCTCACTTAACTGCTGTTAAGCGGATTATGCGATATGTCGCAAGTTCTACTAAACTGGGTCTCTGGTATCCACATGAGACTAATGTTCAATTAGCCGAGTACGCAGATGCTGACTGGGCTGGAAACATTGATGATAGGAAATCAACCAGTGGTGGTTGTTTCTACATTGGAAATTGTCTTGTTTCTTGGTTTAGCAAGAAGCAAAGTTCTATATCGCTATTAACAGCTGAGGCTGAATACATTGCTGCTGGAAATGCGTGTACTCAACTTGTTTGGATGAAACGTATGTTAAGCGATTATGGAATTACTCAAGATTCTATGATTTTATTTTGTGATAATTCCAGTGCAATAAATATCTCTAAAAATCCAGTTCAGCATTCACGTACTAAGCATATTGACATTAGATTTCATTACATTCGTGAATTAGTGGAAGAAAAATTAATATATTTGGATTACATTCCAACCGAGACTCAACTTGCGGACATTTTCACTAAACCGCTCGACAAAAGCAGGTTTAATAAATTAAAGTTTGATCTCGGTATGTGCAATTTAAATTGAATTTGCATGATTTGGTGTATCATAATGTACATAAGTTTGATGTTTTATTTGCTTAAATTTGAAAATTATTTGAAAAAAATTACAAATTTTGAGTCGGTACTCGACCAGTCGTGAGTGTACACGAACGGTCGTGATACGACCGGTCGAACACTTACACGACCGGTCGTGAAACTCGTGATTTCACTTTATTTTGGGATTTGACTCTTCTTCTTCATTTCCTTTTTACTCTCCAACGGTCCTAGCTACGACCGGTCGAACCCACCTTCATGGTACTTCAAGGTTAGTGGTTCTTTTGCAATTTTCTTGTAGATTCTTGTTATTGGTGTTTCAAATCTCATTCTTGTAGAATCTATTTGGTCGTTCATTGCAAGTTTGGGGTTTTATCTTGAAAAATCTGTTCTATCAAAACCTCATTTCTTCTATCTTGCATCTTTTTGTTTCCTTGAGTCCTCCTTTGAAAATGGATGCTAGAGGTAAAAAAAACTACACGAGGTCCCTCTTCATCTAGATCAGCATCTATTGCACAACGTCATCTTCGCTCTCCCGAAAATGATCCTTCTAATGCTCGGGATTTGCGTATGCGCAATATTATTGTTGAGCGTCCTGTTAATGTTAATCACATTGCTTCATTTGGTATCCTTCCTCTGTTGGAATCTGTGGGATGGGATAACATCTTTCATTGGGGTGGAGCTGCATACCAGTCCATTGCCCAATCCATGTTTGCATGTATCTGTGATTTTTCTCTTGAGAATTTAACTTTTAAAATTGATACTCAAGAAGGATTATTTTCAGTGGATCGACATTTGATTGCTCAATTATGGAAATACCTGTCAATGATGAGGGCATTCCAATTCATATTTTACATGACAGACTCTCAGAATCTGAACGAAAAATGCTTACTAGAGATTTATGTAATTTGGATGTTCACTGGACTCATAAAGGTCATGCACTTCCCTCAAGGTACTTGTTACCCAGACACAGAGTACTTCATAGGATTTTCATCTCAAATCTTTATCCACGTTCTGGTAATAAAACCGAACTCACTGCTTTCATGGTTCGTGTTTTGCATTCTGTCATCTCTGGTGCAAAAATATGTTTACCTTCTTTAATTTGTCATTCCATTATTTTGTCTCGTCACCATCCAGGACATAGTGATATTCCCTTTGGTTATTTGTTGACTATGCTGGCAAATCATATGCTCGTGGCTATGCCTGCTAGAGAAAAACCCATCCACCATCTCCCTTTTAATAATTCCAATATTAACAAGATGAATTTAGAATTGGCTGATGGCCAAGTGGATGCTGGTAGCAGTGGTGCTGAAGCAGGAAATGCAGATCAAGCTGGTGATCTTCCTGAAGACGTGAATATGGATGATTTATTTGAAGAACTTGAGTCAGACTCGGCTGATGATCCTGATTTTCAGCCTTCTGATTTTGATGAGAGATTGAATTCCCTTCAAGAGCAGGTGGCTCAAATTCGTGTTACCCAAGACACGCAATTTTCTTATTTACGCAAATATATGAGGCGGGTTGCTAGGGGTTTACACAAAATTGATCCATCTAATCCTGCTCCCTCTTCTGGTTCTGACTGAATTTTTGATGGGTCTGTAATAATTTTTTTTTAAGTCTGAACTTTACATGCTTACTGACTTTTTGAATTATGCACTATGCTCTCTTGAATCAACTCCTATTTTCATTATCATTGTTGCTCTTCTTCCTTTGTCATTTTGTGTCAAAAGGGGGGAGAAGTTTTGGGAGGCTTTGGCTTTATTTGAATTTAATGATTATGATGTGTCCTATTACTCAGGGGGAGTTAAGCTTCTCAGGGGTAGTTATGGGAGAATGATGCTAGTTATTACTTATCATATCTATACAACTGTGCATGCTTCTCTATTTTGAACCTGTTGTGCCTGTACTTCTCTTATTTCTATTAGAAGTATTATTATTTGGGTGTTTTGTCACAAATTTGAGAAAGGGGGAGATTGTAAGTGCTATGGTCTCATGCTCCTTTGGTTGTCAAATTTTGATGTGTCAAAACATCTATTTGTGTCTTGTGCTTGTATGGTGATTTATATGAATTCAAGACACTGCATAAACACTTCATGACATTATTGAAGTTCAAGAAGCTACAATGTTGAAGTCTCAAGAAGCTACATTATTGAAGTTCAAGAAGCTACATTATTGAAGTTCAAGAAGTTACAATGTTGAAGTTCAAGTCTTAAGAAACAACTCAAGAAATGACTTCAAGACTAATAAGCAACGCATGAAGTAGTTCTATGCTGATGAAGATCTCAAGTTTAAAGCTACAACAAGTTCAAGATCTCAAGCCTGATATAGTTCAAAAAAAATCTACATTCGTTGAATGGTTGAAGTTCAATGTCCATACGACATGGTTCAGGTTTGAATGACCGTAGGTTGACCCTTTAAGTAGGTCACTTTGGATACATAAATCAAATGTTTATTTTACATAAGTTTGGTCTATTCTACGACCAGTCCTAGCTCTTATTCGACCAGTCCTAGCATTGGTTCGACTAGTCCAAGAAATTCCACGACCAGTCCTAAGTTGTTGAAGATTTTTCAAAATTTTTTGGTACACCCACGACCAGTCCTGGAGGTCCTTCGACCGGTCGTAGGTGTGGCTTCGACTCATCCACGACCAGTCGTAGAGCTACGACTCAAAGTCCAGCAACGTAATCTATGGTCTTACGACCAGTCGTAGAAATCTACGACCAGTCGTAGGTGACCCACGATCAGTCGTAGGCTTCTCACGACCAGTCGTGGAACGACTTTCAAAGATCGCGCTCAATATTTCAAATATCTGTTAGAGCTACGACCAGTCGAAGGTTTCTAAGACCAGTCGTAGAAGCGATTTTTGCTTCTATAAATTGAACACGAAATTCAGAGTTTTGATACTTCAACTCGATTCAATTCAAGAAATTTCAAGTGATCACTCTGAGATAAGTCTGTGTTTATTTTAAGCTACATTGTGCTTATTTAATATTCCTTTTTGCTAGCTTATTTAATTTGATTTTGTTTCTGTATTCCAATCTTTTTTTGAAAAGAGAATTACTTATTCCTTCTTCTTGGAATCAAAATCAAATATAGCTACGCCCAACTAGTTAAAATCTAAAATCAATTAGAATTTAGAACCATATGAATGTGAGTATTGGAAATTGAACTTTGACATTAATCATCTACTTCGATTGGTAATACCGGGCTGCTACGAAAAGGAGAAATCCAGGTATTTTACAATTCTGTAAAATTTATTTACTTTTGGTTTTGTTTGAGGTTAAGCCAGAAAAATCTCATTGTATTGGTTTTGTTTGAGGTTGAACAAAAAAAAAATCTCATTGTATTGGTTATCTGAGGAGAGCCAGAAAACTCAGAAAAGAGGGGTTTTTGAATTGTGTAAGCCCAAGTGAAAAAGACACAATTGTAAAGGTTTTTGGTGAACCTGTGAAAACCTATTTGATAGTGAACGCTAATATCCCCTGTGTGAGGATATTAGGAGTGGAGTAGCTTTATGTGTGGCTGTTGAAAGACAGTTGGTGTACACACAGGCGAACCACTATAACTCTTTGTCTTGTGGATTGAATGCTTGCTTAATTTTCATATCTTTTATCATTCAATTGTGTGGAATGTACAAGTGGATGTGAATGTTGTAACTATTTACATTTCAAGCAAGTGTGGGGATTGTTGTAATAATTTAGATCTATACTTCTGCATTTAATTTCAATTCCTTGCTATTTCATTTACTTCTATTAAAATTGAGTCCTTGATCCAAAAGATGTTCTAGAAATAAGGTTGTCCTACCATAAGCCCTTGTTTATTATGGTGTAAGGTTGTCCTTAGAACTGAATTTGTATCAATCTCTCAATACTTATTTATCAAGGTGATTTAAATTTAGCATTGTGAATTGATTCATAATTGTAAGGCTATTGGTTTACTTTATTTCCGCTAATTTTATTTTAAATTTGGCATAGTCCTATTCCCCCCCCCCCCCCCCCCCCCCCCTCTCTAGGACATATAGCTTGGCCTTTTCAAGTGTCCCCTCCCTCGCCGGACTCGGTATCACAGTAGGGAGTTGTGATGCATATGAACTCATTCACTTCTGTTAAGACGTGTTAGTGATTATGTGCTTTGTGTTTACTATGTAGTAAGAAGTGGATCATTTCCACCTAGTAGTGTAATAGTTAGTAGTTAGCATCATTTATATTTTTCACTTGGTTAAGTATGTATGGGAACAATATACGAACTCAGATTATAGATGAAATTGTTTCCACTTTGGTTTATGATGTGTAGTAGTGTATGGATGTTCTCATTTTATCACTCTTAATCCCCTTCATCATGCACCTCCAAATGAGCGGGGCAAGCATGAAAATGAGCGGAGCAAACTAGAAAATCAGTGGGGCAAACTGAAATATGAGCGGGGCAAACTAGAAAATCAGCGGGGGAAACATGAAATTGAGCAGGGTAACCATGAAAATGAGCAGGGCAAACTAGAAAGTAAGCAGGGCAAGCATGAAAATGAGTGGGGCAAACTAGAAAATGAGCAAGGCAAACTACAAAATCAGCGGGGGAAACATGAAAATGAGCGGGGCAATCATGAAAATGAGCGGGGCAAACTAGAAAATGAGCGGGGCAAACTGAAATATCAGTAGCGCAAACTAGAAAATCAGCGGGAAAGACATGAAATTAAGTGGGGCAACCATGAAAATGAGCGGGGCAAACTAGAAAATGAGCGGGGCAAGCATGAAAATGAGCGGGGCAAACTAGAAAATCAATGAGACAAACTAAAATATGAGCGGGACAAACTAGAAAATCAGTGGGGGAAACATGAAATTGAGCGAGGCAACCATTAAAATGAGCGAGGCAAACTAGAAAATGAGCGGGGCAAGCATGAAAATGAGCGAGGCAAACTAGAAAATCAACGGGGCAAACATGAAAATGAGCGGGGCAAACTAGAAAATCAGCGAGGCAAACTGAAATATGAGCGGGGCAAACTAGAAAATCAGCGGGGGAAACAAAAAATTGAGCTGGCAACCATGAAAATGAGCGAGGCAAACTAGAAAATGAGCGAGGTAAGTATGAAAATTAGCGGGGCAAACCAAAAAATCAGCGGGGTAAAATAGAAATTGAGCAGAGCAAACTAAAAATCAGCGGGGCAAACTAGAAAATCAGCTGGGGAAATATGAAATTGAGTGGGGCAAACTAGGAATTCAGTGGGGGAAACATGAAAATGATCGGGCCAAACTAGACATGCAGCAGGGCAAATTAGAAATTAGAAAGTATGTTATACCCAAAGTAAAAAAGTTCATTTCATCATCCACCAAGATTACAAAGTATGTTATACATCAAAACAGTAAATAAATTACAAAGTATGCTATTTTTTAAGTATAGAAAACCTGCACTTCCGGCGGTTATGCCTATTTGTTTACATCGCCCACACTTTATTATTTTTTATTCATCTCCATGCGATAGAATTCTAAGCTTTTTGGGTCTTCCAGCTGGCCTCCTTTATCCAGGGGGTTTAATTTGCACACAATACTCCTTGAAGCCCACTGAAATTTCTTCTCACACACTCTTGTCACATACTGGGTACACCACTTCGCTCTACGTTACCATGTAATTTACACCGTGTAGAATGGGGAGTAGTATGAGTAATGAGGGAGATTGTAGTTTATACATGCTGACAGGACATGCATACAAGGGTACCCCTTCACGCCAAACTCGCAACATGTACACAAAAACTCACTAAGCTTCACTGTATCATTATAATCTCCCACGACATAGTACTCATCTCGAGAAATAGGATGACAGCGGACATCTCGCGCCTTCTGCACAAGATCCTTTAACCGTTGCTCTGCCCATGGTGTCAACGGCCCTACAAATAATGTCGCAAATTCTCTTCTCTTATAAAACAGTTCCTATATCTTAAATCTAACCCTTTCTATCAATTTCGTAACGGGGTATTCGCGTACTTCTTTGAAAAGGGCATTAACACACTCGAAAATGTTTGTAGTTACCAAGTTGAATCTTTTTCCTGAAAAGTGTGAAGATGTCCATCGTTCGTATCCAATTTCTTTCAGCCATACATGTACTGCGGGGTTGACCATTTCGATATCGTGCATTAATTTCTCGAATTCAGCCCTCCTACATGTCTTCACTGCCCGCCAGAAGTACTTCTCCAATGACTTATCTTTAAAGGTGTCCACCAAGTTTTTGTAGATATGATACGCGTAGTAACCATGAATTGCACGTGGGAAGACTTGGGGAACCTCTTTTAGTAAACCTTTATGTCGATCAGATATAATCACAAGATCGTCCAGAGACCCTATCGCATCGTTAAGGTAGGTAAGGAATCAATTCCAACTGCTACTGTTCTCCGATTCCCCAATGTCAAACGCAACTAAAAATATATAATTGTCCCCATCTAAGGCCGTGGCAATGAATAAAACACCCTTGTATTTGCCCTTTAAGTGTGTCCCGTCAATGACTAATACCCTCCGCAATAATTTTTGAAAACTTCAATGCATTGTCCGAGCGCAACAAAACATCTCTCAAACCTGAAAGTCTCTTTGTTAACAAGCAGGGCAGTTACTATCCCTGGGTTGACTATCCTTAACTCATGCAAATACAAGGGGAGTTGATTGTAAGAGTCTTCATAAGACCCCATCACCTGATTAATTGTAAGCTCCATGCCTTCCTATAATTGATAACAATATTATACTTCTCTTTCATGGCGAAGATAATATCACATGGCCTCAACCCAATCGTTGCTTAATGCGGCTAACAACTATATCACAAGCTACCTTACTATTTGCTTGCCGATGATCGCTCCTCATCCATGACATGCCACACGTGTGTTTTGACGTGTAAGTCCGCATCTTGAATATCCCAGAATCACTCATGCGAGATGTATGAACACTCCATTCACATCTATCTTCAAAGGACACAACCATAAATCTCCTAGAATTTGAGTACAGTACCCTGTACTGGAATTTATTTTAAATTGCAAATTGGCTCAACACATACTGGCACCGACTCTTGTCCTTAAACGTTTGCCCAACGGCTACATCGATTGATTTACGCAACGAATCCGTATATTCTAGTATTGCTGCATTGGTGAATGCAGCATCATCAAATGGCATGGGAACTTGACGAGTGAGGAAGTTCGATGTTTCGAGAAGGTTTGGATGCAGGATGTCGCTTTCAAGTTTGATGTATCTTCGGGTTGTGGATGATGAGGGCAGATTTGTTGTTGTTGCTAGAGGCGGTGACATGTAATCATATATGAGGTCAAGGTCACGTGCACCGCTGACTTGGCTACTCAACAATTTTGATGTTTGGGGCGGCTCAGGCAGTTGATCATTTGTTCCTCCTACTGGTACTGGATTTGACTTATATTCAAATTCCAGGCCATGCTCCTCTGCCACATTGTCCACATGTGTTGTCATATTAATGCGTTGGATTATCTCGATGACTAAAGGAATGAATTTTTTCGAATGCTCCAACTGTGTTACCATGAACTCTCTGACGTCATCGTCGTCCTCGAGTACGGTTGGAGAGATCGATTTATTGGAGCAGGGATACAAAACTTTCATCTTAATATCACAATCTATTTGTGTACTCTTAATAATCCTGTACATTTTGGATAGAAGTTCCTCGTACGTAGTATCAACATCTAACGAAATAGTTTTCGTACTTTCACTCGTGTACGTCCATTGCTTATTTTCACATTCTAACTCCCTGCCATAGCAACGGATGATTCTCCTAGCCATTATCTGGAAATCAATATAATGACAAATTATTAATAAATCGTTCAACAACAGAAGCTTGCCATAAGACAAAACTCAATTAAATAATTGAAGACCGAAAACTCACTTTCCCTTATAGATGAGAACGATACAAAGCGAGGCAAAAATGAAATTCAGTGAGCATAGCATGAAATTGAGTGAGGTAAACTATAAGTTAAGCTATGCAAGCAGACATTAAATCGAGTGTATGTAATCCCCATTAACGCATAAAATTAACTAAGCCTAACGCATGAAATTGACTACGCCTAACACATGCGCAACAACTTGGATTAAATTAACCTTAGCTAGCATCAATTAAGTTCATCAGTAAATTCACTGAGCTAGCATCAAATAAACAACCAGATCTCAGACGGATTAGGCCTTTAACGATACAAATGATTTCATGTGGTGCTCGTTTAACTTTGTGACGTTATCTATCATGACATTGAGCGAGGTAAGCATGGAACTTGATCAACACAAACAAGGAATTGATCGAGGGAAGTATGAAATTTTAGCACGGCAATCTAGAAACTGAGCGAGGCAAGCATTAAAATTGAACGGGACAAACTAGAAAATTGAGCTGGGCAAACTAATAAATCGACGGGGCAAACTACAAATTGAGCGGGGCAAACATGAAATTCAGTGGAGCAAATAGAAAATCAACAAAGGAAACATGAAATTGAGCGGGGCAAACTAGAAATTGACCGGGGCAAAAATGAATTTCAATGGGGCAAACTAGAAATTGAGCAAGCGTATCATGATATTTATCGAGGCAAACATTAAATCGAGCGAGCGTATCATGATATTCAGTGGGGCAAACATTAAATCGAGCGGGCATATCATGATATTGAGCTAGACAAACATTAAATCGAGCGAGCATAGCATGATATTAAGATAGGCAAACAGTAAATTGAGCGATCCTATAATGAAATTTATCGAGGCAAACATTAAATTGACCTTATCTACCATGAAATTAAGTTGGGCAAACATTACATTGAGTGATCCTAGCATGAAATTTATCAAGGCAAACATTAAATTGACCTTATCTATCATGAAATTAAGTTGGGCAAACATTAAATTGAACGATCCTAGCATGAAATTGAGCAAGGTAAACATGAAATTCAATGAGCATAGCATGAGATCGAGTGAGCCCTAACATGGAATTGAGTGACCTTCAAATCGAATTGAGCGAGTTTCACATGGTTTTGACTGATCAACGCATAAAATTAACTAAGACTAACGCATGAAATTGAGAATGTAACACATAGAATTGACCGAACTTTGCATGCAATGCAATTGTGCGAGTCGAACATTTTTTTTAAAATATTTGTACCACCGACTACTATAGTACCGGTCAAATGTAGGTTGAAGAGAGGTGCTTTGCAGTGAGGGAATATTTTGAACCTTCTCAAGGATTGCGAATGCAGCCACTTCGTGGGATTTCACGTAACCCTATCCAAGACAGAAAATAGCAAATGTAGAATGATGATATCTAGATGATTCACAGAGATTTCAATCAGGAAAATTGTCACGCCCCAAACTCAGAAACCGGGCTCACAAAATTTTCGATCGCCGAATCTAGCGCCGACAGCCTCCATAGTACCCCATTCTCGGCTCTCAGCGCCCATACGCCAGATTCCGATCCTGGGATCCTATAAGGAGAATTTTCAGTACGAATTTTTTTTTGTAATGGAGCATAACCACAAGCATAACCAAGTCACAAACAACATCACCACATATCCACTATATCAAAAACTTTTAAGTACAATGCGGGAAGAAAAATACAAGATGATTAAAAGGCTCCAAAATGATCTGATCCGCACTCCTGCCTCAGCGCTGCTGCTGTCCAACGCTACCTGCACACAACGGTCGTGCATAAGCTTACAAAAGCTTAAAGGGTGGTGTAAGTGTGTGAGCAAGGCAAATGCCAAGTGTACAATATCAGAGTAATGCGAAAATATACGGTAAGTCCATGAATGCTACCAGCTGTACCAAAGCTATGTAATGCAAGACATGAATGCTATAGGCCATACCAAGGCCATGCAATGCGAAACATGAATGCTATCGGCCATACCGACGCAATGCAAGGCCTACGTAGCCGAATGCCATATGCGAGATGCAATACAAGCATGTCAGTCCTCATCATGTACACATATAAGTACAGTTCCTCTCTGGATATCACCGGGGTCTAATACACCTCACACTGACTGCATCCTCCCTAGCTGCACAGTCAAGCAAGTGGAAGATACCACACTATCCGCTGACCAGTAGTCTGCCAATACCTACCCGGCTCATCGATAATGGACACATTTGTGAGCTGGTCAAACCCAGCCTAGCTTATAGCCCCCTCACTCAAGCGGATAAGGCCACACCCCCTTCCAACCGACCACGACACAGTGGGAGATGCGGCCTACTGGTATTTGGCACTCGGGCGCTCTTATATCCACTCGGTGTAGACGTTGGAGCATCCCCTGGTACCAAAAAGGTTCTGGGACTTTCACCAAGGACATCTTAAGTACCCACAGTACTAGAACAATGTATTTCCGGTATCCGATACGGCCATCCACAATGTGTCTGTGGGGCCATAGCCCTGATGTCGCTAGGGCGTGTAGTGATCAAATCACACATATGCGAGATGCATGAGTCACATCGTACAATCATGCAGCAATCTCATGCGTACCACGCGATCATGTGGGGCACTCTATCTCATAAGGAGTCCCATAAGTGTCTCAGCCCAACGGCTTATGTTATGATCAAACATTCCTCATATCAAGCATACATATGATGCGTATAGGCATGAATCATGAAGATATACTAAGCATGCTATAAAGTGGTGAACTATCAACAAGTATGGGCCTACTAATGGGCCCTAAGGAGAGTTATAATGCGGACAATTAACCAACGTTATTCTTACAATGTGGACGTCAAACCAACATTACTCCTAAGGCGTGACCTGCCATAAATATCATTACATAAACCATGGGAAAACTCACATTGCAATGGACCTTGGTACATCCTATTGGACCTTAAATACATCAAATGGGCCATATCACATGGGCCTTACATTCATCAAGTGGGCCACATCATGGGCCACACCAATGGGCCTTACAAATGTGCCTTAAGTGCATTGCAATGGCCTATAACCCATGGGCCTTGATTGCCTCACAATGGGCCTCAAACCATGGGCCCTAATACATCATAATGGGCCTTAAAATACATACAAATGGGACTAATCACCTGGGAGTTATATATCAAATGGGCTTAATCTCATGGACCTTGTATATACTAAAAGGGCCACACCAATTGGGCCCCATAGTACGTCAAAATGGGCCTGATCACATGGACCATATGCATAACAAATGGAGGGGTCCACTTGAACTGTTAGATCTACCTCATTACTTAGCTCATGCAATAAAATGGGCTTTCAAAATTGGATGGACGGGTTGCAGGCAATACATGCATCATGGTAGGCCCCAAAACAGCCCACCAGCCTACCATGATATATATACATAAAAATATATATATATATGGGAAAAGGTACAATGCGCTCAAGCTGATTTTAGGTCCCATGAGGTCAAGCTGTGTGGGTCCCACCATGATGCGTTTCGAACATCAACACCATCAGACAGATGCACCATTCCATCGTGAGCCTAGGTCTCAAAAATCAAGTCAATCCGTGACTTGTTCAGGCCACACCACATGCAGAAGTGGAGAGGGCCGTGCACCATTTAAAACATTCATAACCATTTTGAGGGCCCATAGAGATGCGGTTTTGCAAATCCAGCCCATCCAGTAAGAGTGTCCCACTTGATTAAGGGTTCAGACCAAGTTTCAGATGCATGGAAAACTCCAGGTGGGACCCACCATCCACTGGACGGTGTGCATAAAACACAAACATCACTGTGGGCTCCACAGTCCGCTGAACGGTAGAATACAACACATACATTACAGTGGGCTCCCACCGTCTACCTGGACGGTGGGAATAAAACACATTGTAAGACCCGTATCCTAATTCGTACTGTTCCGATGAATCCTGCGATCCTTTCCATCGAAGTCCGGCAATCCGCGACTGATAATCGACGTTGCGCATGACCGTAAGTCGTATCCTTTATATTCGAGTCGGTTTAATCTGAGACCTATATCATTGCGACCGCACCGTCGCCGCTGTTCCAACGCCGCGACACACGCACCCATCTGATACCCTGACCAGAAGATGTGAGCCGGCGTTTATTTCGAAGAAACACCACGCTTTCTCAATCCCAAGAGAATCTCTACACATGTCAAATCAATCACTTCAATGTCAAGTACAAAGCAAGTCATGCTTTCTCTCTCCAAAGTCAACTCTCTCCCACCCTCTCTCTTACACACCATACATGTCAAGTACCACATCCATCACTCACCCTTTCACCCATCACTCTCTCTCCTTACAATCTCTCTCTCTCCCTCTCTTTCCCTTCACATTTCCCAACCATCCCAAACCCAAGCAAGAAACCCACGCCCAAGCTTCTCCATGTGAGAGGAATGTGATTTTGGTGGCCCACTTTCCCATTCCAAAATCCATCATCCTAGCCATCCATTTCTCATCTCCACCATCAAAGTGAAGCTCAAGGAGATCGGCTTTCCAACGGACCAAGAGGATCGACGGTGGGTGCTCCTATAGGCTAGTTTTCACATTTCTTTATGATGGGCCAAGTGAGGCCTACCGATCAATGGTGTGGATCTCACTTTGGACCCTAAGATGTGGCCGATGGCCCATCTTGATTCTCATGATCATTCCATGATGGGGCCATTCTCCATGGACCCCATCATGACGTTTATTTTTCATGTATGGATAGGGTCATCTAGACCTTACATTTGGTGGAGAAAGGATCTCCACCGTTGATTTTCAGTTTGATGGGCCCACGTATAATGGGACCCACTTGCTGTATGATCGAATACTTGAAACGGAGGGCCCATAGTGTCGGGGTCCCTCTACCACACGTCTCTCTCTCTCTCTCTCTCTCTCTCTCTCTCTCTCTCTCTCTCTCTCTCTCTCTCTCTCTCTCTCTTTATGTCATGATATGGCCAAGTGGCCCACCTGGATGAGCCCCGCCATGGAGCATGTATTTGATCCAAGCCATTTATAGGTGGGGCCCACTTTATCTATGAATGTTCCACACCACCCAGTCATATGGTGGCCCACCTAGGCAGGCCCACATTAAATATATTGCATGCCCAAAAACAGTCCAGCATATGGACGATGAAAGAAAAACAAAAATATTAGACTTTTTCACAAGCATTTGGGCAGGCCGCTCATGTAGGCCATACGTTGATGTGTGTATCCAATCCAAGTCATCCATCCCTTTTCTTAGCCCACTTTAGGCGTTGAGCCGAAAAATGGAGCCAATCCGATGTTTTGGTGGGCCATAGCATAGGAAATAGCGATTTTCACCGCTTAAATGCACTCTATCATTGTTGTACTCCAAAATATACCGCATATTGGGCTCGTTTGGTCTGTCTCGAGCAGTAAAGACCAGTGGGCGGGGTGGATTCACTTGATGCGGGCCACACACGTGGAAAACCACAAAAAAAATGTGATTTTCAAAAAAAAAAAAAAAAAAAAGGCAACAGACGCTGCTGCTGCTAGAGGCGCAGGCAGCGCCTGCTGCGTGCGCTGGTAGGCGTGGACGAGCAGGGATCCACGAGTCCCTTGCCGTGGGCCCCATCATCATGTATGTTGTCATCCACGCCGTTCTTATGGTGGGCCACTTCCCGAAGTGGGCCCCCATCAAGTTTCAGCCACATCCAGATATCAGGTGGCCCACACCACAAAAACAGCGGTAATTGAACTCTACCATTGAAGCCCTTTTGGGCATCACAGAAGTTTCGATCAAGGTGAGATTTGTTTTCACGCTTCATCCAGGTCCACGTGACCTTATGAACGGGTTGGATGGAAAATAAACATTACTGTGGGCCCCACATGGGACCCACACAGATACATGTGTTTTACATGCTCACTGTCCAGGCGGACGGTGGCACCCACCAAAATGTATGTGTTTTATTCACGCTGTCCAGCAAGTTGCTGGACGGCCTGTAGGCCCCACAGCTGGACACACAATTGGTGGACCCCACCATGAAACTTGTGTTGCATCCGAACCATCCACCATTTGACAAGCTTGTCTTAAGGCTTGGGGCCAAAAATAAGATAGATCTATTTATCATGTGGACCCCACTGTTCAGTGAGGACTGAACGTCCACCATTAGACCCTTGGGCCACTAAGTTCTTGGTGACCCTATGAACAGATTGTATGGGAAATAAATGTTATGATGGGCCCTAGGAATTTCAATGGTGGCTGTCATTATCACCACTTATGTAAGGCCCATGTTATGGGGCCCATTCGATGTATTTGTGCCGTTATGGAGGCCCTCCTTGATGTGTGTGAAGCTGTTGTTGAGGCCCACTATGATGTGAATGTAAGGCCCTTGATAGGAGGCCCATTTGATGTATCTAAGGCCCATGGGCCATGGCCCATTGCAATGTACATGAGGCCCATTGATGTGGCCCACTTGATGAATATAAGGCCCATATGATATGGCCCATTTGATGTATTTAAGGCCCAATGGGGTGTACCTAAAGTCCATTGCAATGTGTGATTCCTCCATGGTTTAGGTAATGATATTTATGGCGGTCTGTGCCTAGGGAACAATGGTGGTTTGACGTCCATATTGTACATACAATGTTGGTTAAATGTCCGCATTGTAGCTCTCCTTAGGGCCCATTGATAGGCCCATGCTTGTGATAGTTCATCATTATATAACATGCGTAGTATAATTCCATGTTTCATACCCATGTGCATCATCTGTATGCTTAATGTGAGGGATGTTTGATCATAGCATAAGCCGGTTAGGCTGAGACATTTACGGGACTCCTTATAAGATGGAGTGCCCCACATGACCGCGTGATACGCGTGAGATTACTGCATGAATGTACGGTATAACTCATGCATCTCGCATATGTGTGACTTAATCATTGCACGCCCTAGCTACATCAGGGCTGTGTCTCCACAGGCTCATCGTGGATGGCCGTATCGGATACCGAAAATACTTTGTTCTAGCACTGTGGGCACTTAGGATGTCCTTGGGTGAAAGTCCCAGAACCTTTTTGGTACCAGGGGATACTCCAACGTCTAGACCGAGTGGATAGAAGAGCGCCCGAGTGCTGAATACCAGTAGGCCGCATCCCCCACTGTGTCGTGGTCGGTTGGAAGGGGGTGTGGCCTTATCCGCTTGAGTGAGGGGGCTATAAGCTAGGCTGAGTTTAACCAGCTCCCAAATGTGTCCGCTATCGATGAGCCGGGTAGGTATTGGCAGACTACTAGTCAAGTGGATAGTGTGGTCTCTTCCACTTGCTTGACTGTGCAGCTAGGGAGGAGGCAGTCAGTGTGAGGTGTATTAGACCCCGGTGATATCCAGAGAGGAACTGTACTGATATGTGTACTTGATGAGGACTTACATGCTTGTATTGCATCTCACATATGGCATTCGACTACGTAGGCCTTGCATTGCGTCGGTATGGCCGATAGCATTCATGTTTCGCATCGCATGGCCTTGGTATGACCTATAGCATTCATGCCTTGCATTATATAGCTTTGGTACAGCTGATAGCATTCATGGACTTACCATATACTTCTGCATTACTCTGATATTGTACACTTGGCGTTTACCATTCGTACACACCTACACCACCCTCTAAGATTTTGTAGGCTTATGCATAACTGTTGCGTGCAAGTAGCGTTGGACAGCAGCAGCGCTGAGGCAGGAGTGCGGATCAGATCATTTTGGAGCCTTTTGATCATCTTGTATTTTCCTTCCCGCATTGTACTTAAAAGTTTTTGATATAGTGGATATGTGGTATTGCTGTTTTGTGACTTGGTTATGCTTGTGGTTATGCTCCTTTACAAAAAAAAAAAAATCATACTGAAAATCCTCCTTATAGGATCCCAGGATCGGAATCTGGCGTATGGCCACTGGAAGCTGAGAATGGGATTCTACGGAGGCTATCGGCGCCGGATTCGGCGATCGAAAATTTTGTGATCCCAGTTTCCGAGTTTGGGGCTTGACAGAAGTTGGTATCAGAGCATAACTTGGGAATACCTAAGATCACATCTCATATCTGCTATAAACTTATAATGAATAGGTTCTGAGTCCTGATAACATAGCAATTTTTTGACATAGACCCTTGACGTTTATGCCTTCAAAAATTCTCAAGGTTGATAGGCCCTTGTTGCTTCATGTAGGACGTAATGGCTAGAAGACCGACCCGAGCAAATCCCGCTTCACCACCTGCGACCCCCGCTCCACCACCTGCTACTCTTGCTCTACCACCTGTGACTCCCACTTCACCACCGGATATTCCTGATTTCCAGCCTGTAAATGTCACTCCTTTACCTGAGACCGGTGTGGATCCGACCGTACCTGTGAGTGCCACCCAGGTGTAGCAGATGTTTCAGGCGATGACTGCCATTCTTCAGGGGCAGAGCAGGCGTCCCACTGTTATGCCGGCTGAGTCCGAGCAGGAGCGTGCGAGCGCCCTTCTCAAGGACTTCCGTCAGCACGATCCTCCACGTTTCAGGGGTGAGCCAGACCCCACTACAGCTGAGATATGGTGCTCTGAGGTGGAGAAGATATTCGACACCATGAGATGCACGACCCAGCAGCGAGTCCTATTAGCCGTATTTCTCCTTCAGGGTGAGGCTCAGCATTGGTGGGCATCTGTAGCCCGATCGGTAGCAGCTTATTTCAAGTGGACCTGGGAGGACTTTACAGACCGGTTTGACTGAAAGTTCTTTCCTGAGCATGTGCGCCAGCAGCGCGCATTGGAGTTTGAGACTCTGGTCCAAGGAGACATGACTGTGTCCCAGTATGAGGCATGTTTCGTCACACTCTCGAGGTTCGTGACGTATCTTGTGGTTGATGAGGGGCGGAGGCCCGCCGTTTTGAGAACGGTTTGCGTCCTGCCCTCCGGAGTCGTGTGATCGGACACATGCTTCCGACATTTGAGTAGATAGTGGAGAGAGCTCTGATATATGAGACAGATTGGGCTGGTGTGCAGAGAGCTCGTGACCAGAGAGGGGATCAGAAGAGGAAGGTGTCTTCTGGTAGTTCGCAACCGCAGCATCATCATTCACAGCAGCGACGTACGACTCGCCCAGCATTCCGAGCACCAGCAGTACCACCAGCACCACATTCGGGACCGTTCACAGGTACTTGCTTTGGGTGTGGTAGGACAGGACATCGCTTGCATGAGTGTCCCCATCTGCAACGGCAGCAGCCGAGGACACCGCATCAGCCTCCGTGACAGCCACCACAGCAACAGCAGCGACTGCAGTACCAGCCTCCTATACCTCCCTCGCAGCAGCAGAGACAGCAGGTTAGGCTCCCACAACGGCCACAACAGCAGCAGAGACCTCAGAGGGGACCTGCACCTCCCCAGCAGGCCCAGGGTAGGTTCTATGCTGCACAACAGGACCCACAGTCATCAGGAGGGGTCGTCGAGGGTACTCTCCTTATTTCTGCATGCATTGCACGTGTATTATTTGATTGTGGTGCATCGCATTCCTTTGTGGCCGATGATTTCTGTCGATCGACCGGTTTGCCGATGGAGTTTGCTAGTAAGGGTTTGTCAGTATCGACGCCCTTAGGGAAGACTGCAGTGTTAGGCCGATTTTATGTATCTTGTCCCGTTCTGGTTGGGGATATCTTCTTGCCTACCGACTTATTTGTATTGCCGATATCCGACTTTGATGTCATCCTGGGCATGGATTGATTCACCGAGTACCACACTATATTGGACTGCTTCGTGAGAACAGTCACATTCTGTATACCCGGCGTGCCAGAGTTCCAGTTTATTGCCGAGCCTAGAGGAGAGTAGCTTTCTTGCTTGTTATCGTGTGCCATTGAGGAGTCAGTCGCTTTGAGTATCGACCAGCTGCCGGTTGTTTGTGGTTTTTTCGATGTATTTCAGGAGATTCCGGGGTTACCACCTCGTCGGCACACTGAATTCCAAAATTGATCTTGTGCCTGGTACCGCGCCTATTTTGAAGGCCCCGTATCGTATGGCACCGTTGGAGTTACGGGAACTGCAGAAGCAGTTAAACGAGCTACGTGAGTTAGGCTTTATCCATCCAAGCAGTTCACCGTGGAGAGCGTCGAAACTCTTTGTGAAAAAGAAAGATGGTTCGTTAAGGTTTTGCGTAGATTACCGCGAGCTCAACAAGGTCACGATCAAGAACAAGTACCCACTCCCAAAGATCGATGATTTGTTTGATCAGCTGCAGGAGGCGTAGTTCTTTTCGAAGATTGACTTGTGGTCCGGTTATCATCAGGTTCGGGTTCGAGATGAGGATATCCGAAAACAGCTTTCAAGACGCGCTACGGTCATTTTGAGTTCCAGGTCATGTCCTTCGGACTGACCAATGTGCCCACAGTATTCATGTAGTTGATGAACGAGGTCTTCCGACCCTATCTCGACTAGTTTGTTGTGGTGTTTATCGACGACATTCTGATATATTCGAGGACCCGTGAGGAGCATGAGCGGCATCTAGTGATTACATTACAGACCCTCCGTGCATACCAGCTTTACGCGAAGCTGGAGAAGTGCGAGTTCTGGCAGGAGGAGGTGAAGTTCCTCGGTCATGTGGTGATGAGGTAGGGTGTCGCTGTAGACCCCTCGAAGATTGATGTGTGTGTCAGTGGGGCCAGCCCACGAACGCATCCGAGATCCATAGTTTTCTTGGTTTGGCGGGCTACTACCGACGTTTCATCGAGGGATTCTCTCGTATTACAACCCCGTTGACCAGGTTGACCCGGAAGGGTGCCGAGTTGTATGGAGTGACACTTGTGAGCATGCATTTGTGGAGCTGAAGGACCGCCTCACATCCGCTCCTGTCCTCACTCTTCCCTCTGGGAGTGATGAATTTGTTGTATTTACCGATGCTTCACGAGTTAGTTTGGGTGTTGTCCTGATGTAGCACGGGAAGTCGATGGTTTATGCGTCTCGTCAGCTCAAGGTGCATGAACTGAACTACCCCACACATGATTTAGAACTGGCAGCAGTTGTTTTTTTGCCTTGAAGGTGTGGAGACACTATCTTTACGGGGTGAAGTTTGAACTCTTCTCCGACCACAAGAGCTTGAAGTATCTGTTCTCTCAGTCTGAGCTGAACATGAGGCAGAGACGTTGGATGGAGCTCCTTAAGGACTATGACTTTGACCTCCAGTACCACCCGGGCAAGGCGAACGTGGTGGCGGATGCCCTCAGCCGTCAGCCACGAGGCCTGGTGGCGCACTTAATGATTCAGGAGTGGAGGATGCTCGAGGATATAGCAGAGTATGACTTCGAGTTTGGTCTGCAGTGTTCTATCGTTCAGCTATCGAGCCTGTCGATTCAACCCTCTCTTGTCGGAAGGGTGATCGAGGCTCAGCAGACAGACGAGTCGTTACAGGAGTACCGAGTAGAGGCAGCATCTGAGAGTCAGACAGATTGGCAGATTAGTTCTGATGGTGGACTTCGATTCAAGGGCCGATTATGTGTCCCGGACATTCTTGAGTTACACCGCGATCTTATGACCGAGGCACATCGATCGCGTTTCTCTATCCACCTTGGCTCGACGAAGATGTATCGCGATATGAGGCGTCAGTATTTTTGGTTAGGGATGAAGCATCAGATAGCCAGTTTTGTAGCTGAGTGTGACACATGCCAGTGTGTCAAGGCCGATCACCAGAGACCCCCTGGTCTATTGCAGCTGTTGAGCGTCCCGATGTGGAAGTGGGAGCACATATCTACTAATTTTGTCATGGGTTTGCCGAGAACTCAGTGCGGTTATGACGTCATCTGGGTTGTTGTGGACCGTCTGACAAAGTCGGCACATTTTCTTACGATTCGTGAGACTTGGCATATGGACCGGCTCGCCAAGATGTTTATTGATGAGATCGTGAGACTACACGGTGTTCCTGTCTCGATTGTTTCAGACCGAGACTCGAGGTTCACGTCTCAGTTTTGGAGGACCTTCCAGAGAGCGATCAGCACTGATTTGCAGCTCAGCACCACGTATCATTCGCAGACCGATGGGTAGACCGAAAGAGTCAACCAGATCCTTGAGGATATGCTTCAGGCTTGCGCGATTGACTTCTCAGGTAGTTAGGATGAGCACCTGTGATTGGTTGAGTTCGCATACAACAACAGCTATCAGGCGACCATTGGCATGGCTCCTTTTAAAGCATTATATGGCAGACCGTGCAGATCCCCGAGTTGTTGGACCGAGTTTGGAGAGCGCCGTCTCCTAGGTCCCGAGCTTGTGTAACAGACGTTAGAGGCTATCGATATCATCGGGCAGAGGATGTGCACAGCTCAGAGCCGGCAGAAGAGTTTTGTTAATCGTCGGCGTCGTCCCTTGGAGTTTGCCGTTGGGGACCATGTGTATCTCAAGGTCTCACCCATGAAGGGTGTGGTTCAATTTGGGGTGAAGGGCAAGCTTGCCCTGAGATTTATAGAACCTTTCGAGATCATCGGGTGCGTTGGTGTCGTGGCCTATCGGCTTGCCTTTCTATCTCAGTTGTCTGGCGTTCACAACGTTTTTCACGCCTCTATGTTGAGGAAGTGTGGGTCAGACATCATGCCTGTTATTGATTGGCAGTCATTGGTGGTTCGTGAGGACGCTTCTTACATTGAGCAGCCAATTCGCATCCTCGATCGGAAGGAGCAAGTCCTGCGGACCAAGGTTATCCCCTTGGTGAAGGTGCAGTGGGGACATCATAGTGTGGATAAAGCGTCTTAGGAGCGCGAGGCAGAGATTCGCGAGCGTTATCCCCATCTTTCGATGTTTGATTGTATGTTGTACTGTGATTATATATGGTGATATGTTTCATATTCCCTTATGGGTTATGTTGAGTTGTGATGGTAGTTTAAATTTTGAGGATGAAATTTTTATTAGGAGGGGAGAGCTGTAAGACCCGAATCCTAATTCGTACTGTTCCGATGAATCCTACAATCCTTTCCGTTGAAGTCCGGCAATCTGCGACTGATAATCGATGTTGCGCACGACCGTAAGTTGTATCCTTTATATTCGAGTCGGTTTAATCCGAGACCTGTATCATTGCGACCGCACCGTTGCCTCGGTTCCAACGCCGCGACTCACGCACCGATCCGATACCCTGACCAGAAGATGTGAGCCGGCGTTTATTTCGAAGAAACACCGCACTTTCTCAATCCCAAGAGAATCTCTAAACAATGTCAAATCAATCTCATCAATCAATCAATCACTTCAATGTCAAGTACAAAGCAAGCCATGCTTTCTCTCTCCAAAGTCAACTCTCTCCCACCCTCTCTCTTACACCACCATACATGTCAAGTACCACATCCATCACTCACCCTTTCACCCATCACTCCCTCTCCTTACAATCTCTCTCTCTCTCCCTCTCTTTCTCTTCACATTTCCCAACCATCCCAAACCCAAGCAAGAAACCCACGTCCAAGCTTCTCCATGTGAGAGGAAATGTGATTTTGGTGGCCCACTTTTCCATTCCAAATCCATCATCCTAACCATCCATTTCTCATCTCCACCATCAAAGTGAAGCTCAAGTAGATCGGCTTTCCAACGGACCAAGAGGATCGACGGTGGGTTCCTATAGGCTAGTTTTCACATTTCTTTATGATGGGCCAAGTGAGGCCTACCGATCAATGATGTGGATCTCACTTTAGACCCTAAGATGTGGCCGATGGCCCATCTTGATTCTCATGATCATTCCATGATGGGGCCATTCTCCATGGACCCCATCATGACGTTTATTTTTCATGTATAGATAAGGTCATCTAGACCTTACATTTGGTGGAGAAAGGATCTCCACCGTTGATTTTCGGTTTGATGGGCCCACGTATAATGGGACCCACTTGATGTATGATCAAATACTTGAAACGGAGAGCCCATAGTGCTGGTGGGGTCCCTCCACCCACACGTGTCTCTCTCTCTCTCTCTCTCTCTCTCTCTCTCTCTCTCTCTCTCTCTCTCTCTCTCTCTCTCTCTCTTTATGTCATGATATGGCCAAGTGGCCCACCTGGATGAGCCTCGCCATGGAGCATGTATTTGATCCAAGCCATTTATAGGTGGGGCCCACTTTATCTATGAATGTTCCACACCACCCAGTCATATGGTGGCCCACCTAGGCAGGCCCACATTAAAATATATGCATGCCCAAAAACAGTCCAGCATCTGGACGATGAAAGAAAACATAAATATTAGACTTTTTCACAAGCATTTGGGCAGGCCGCTCATGTAGGCCATACGTTGATGTGTGTATCCAATCCAAGCCGTCCATCCCTTTTCTTAGCCCACTTTAGGCGTTGAACCGAAAAATGGAGCCAATCCGATTTTCTGGTGGGCCATAGCATAGAGAATAGCGATTTTCAACAGTTAAATGCACTCTATCATTGCTGTACCCCAAAATATACCGCATATTGGGCTCGTTTGGTCTGTCTCGAGCATTAAAGACCAGTGGGCGGGGTGGATTCACTTGATGCGGGCCGCACACGTAGAAAACCACAAAAAATGTGATTTTCAAAAAAAAAATTAAAAAAGGCAGCAGACGTTGTTGCTGCCAGAGGCGTAGGCAGTGCCTGCTGCATGCGCTGGCGGGCGTGGACGAGCAGGGATCCATGAGTCCCCTGCCGTGGGCCCTACCATGATGTATGTTGTCATCCACGCCGTTCATGTGGTGGGCCACTCCCCGAAGTGGTCCCCCATCAAGTTTCAACCACATCCAGATATCAGGTGGCCCACACCACAAGAAACAGCGGTAATTGAACTCTACCATTGAAGCCCTTTTGGGCATCACAGAAGTTTCGGATCAAGGTGAGATTTGTTTTCACCCTTCATCCAGGTCCACGTGACCTTATGAATGGGTTGGATGGAAAATAAACATTACTGTGGGCCCCACATGGGACCCACACAGATACATGTGTTTTACATGCTCACCATCCAGGCGGACGGTGGCACCCACCAAAAATGTATGTGTTTTATTCACGCCGTCCAGCAGGTTGCTGGACGGCCAGTAGGCCCCACAGCTGGACCACACAATTGGTGGATCCCACCATGAAACTTGTGTTGCATCCGAACCGTCCACCATTTGGCAAGCTTGTCTTAAGGCTTGGGGCCAAAAATAAGATAGATCTATTTATCATGTGGACCCCACTGTTCAGTGAGGACTGAACGTCCACCATTAGACCCTTGGGCCACCAAGTTCTTGGTGACCCAATGAACAGACTGTATGGGAAATAAATGTTATGGTGGGCCCTAGGAATTTCAATGGTGGCAATCATTATCACCACTCATGTAAGGCCCATGTTATGGGGCCCATTCGATGTATTTGTGGCCGTTATGGAGGCCCTCCTTGATGTGTGTGAAGCTGTTGTTGAGGCCCACTTTGATGTGATGTAAGGCCCTTGATAGGAGGCCCATTTGATGTATCTAAGGCCCATGGGCCATGACCCAATGCAATGTACATAAGGCCCATTGGTGCGGCCCATTGATGTGGCCCACTTGATGAATATAAGGCCCATATGATATGGCCCATTTGATGTATTTAAGGCCCAATGGGGTGTCCTAAAGTCCATTGCAATGTGTGATTCCTCCATAGTTTAGGTAATGATATTTATGGCGGTCCGTGCCTAGGGAACAATGGTGGTTTGACGTCCACATTGTACGTACAATGTTGGTTAAATGTCTACATTGTAGCTCTCCTTAGGGCCCATTGATAGGCCCATGCTTGTGATAGTTCATCATTATATAACATGCGTAGTATAATTCCATGTTTCATACCCATGTGCATCATCTGTATGCTTGATGTGAGGGATGTTTGATCATAGCATAAGCCGATTAGGCTGAGACATTTACGGGACTCCTTATGAGATGGAGTGCTCCACATGATCACGTGGTACGCGTGAGATTGCTGCATGATTGTACGGTATAACTCATGCATCTCACATATGTGTGACTTGATCACTGCACGTCCTAGTTACATCAGGGCTGTAGCTCCACAGGCACATCGTGGATGACCGTATCGGATACCGGAAATACTTTGTTCTAGCACTGTGGACACTTACGATGTCCTTGGGTGAAAGTCCCAGAACCTTTTTGGTATCAGGGGATGCTCCAACGTCTAGACCGAGTGGATACACGAGCGCCCGAGTGCCGAATACCAGTAGGCCGTGTCCCCCACTGTGTCATGGTCGGTTGGAAGGAGTGTGGCCTTATCCGCCTGAGTGAGGGGCTATAAAGCTAGGCTGAGTTTGACCAGCTCGCAAATGTGTCCTCTATCGACGAGCCAGGTAGGTATTGGCTGACTACTGGTCAGGCGATAATGTGGTCTCTTCCACTTGCTAACTGTGCAGCTAGGGAGGAGGCAGTCAGTGTGAGGTGTATTAGACCCTGGTGATATCCAGAGAGGAACTGTACTGATATGTGTACTTAATAAGGACTTACATGCTTGTATTGCATCTCGCATAGGCATTCGGCTACGTAGGCCTTGCATTGCGTCGGTATGACCGATAGCATTCATGTTCGATGCATCGCATGGCCTTGGTATGACCTATAACATTCATGCCTTGCATTATATAGCTTTGGTACAGCTGATAGCATTCATGAACTTACCGCATACTTCCGCATTACTCTGATATTGTACACTTGGCGTTTACCATTCGCACACACCTACACCACCCTCTAAGCTTTTGTAAACTTATGCACGACTGTTGCGTGCAGGTAGCGTTGGACAACAGCAGCACTGAGGCAGGAGTGCGGATCAGATCATTTTGGAGCCTTTTGATCATCTTGTATTTTCCTTCCTGCATTGTACTTAAAAGTTTTTGATATAGTGTATATGTGGTATTGCTTTTGTGACTTGGTTATGCTTGTGGTTATGCTCTTTTACAAAAAAAATTCATACTGAAAATCGTCCTTGATAGGATCCTAAGATCAGAATCTAGTGTATGGGCGCTGGAAGCTGAGAATGGGGTACTACGGAGGCTGTCGGCGCCGGATTCGGCGATCGATCGAAAATTTTGTGAGCCCGGTTTCCGAGTTTGGGCGTGACACACATAAATCACTATGGGCCACGTGGGGCCCACCGTAATACTTATATGTCATCCAACCCATTGGTAAGGCCATACGGGCCTGGATGAAGGGTAACAACAAAAATTCAGCTTGATCCAAACTTCTGTGGACCCAGAAAGGGTTTCAATGGTAGAGTTCAATTCACACTGTTTCCTATGATGTGGGCCACCTGAGCATTGGATGGGCCTAAAATTTGGAGGGGACGCACCTCAGGAGGTGGTCCACCAAATGAACGGAGTGGATATCACATATACATCACAGTGGGGCCACAGCAGGGGACCCGTGGCCTGCCCGTCAGCCCGCCAGCGCAACGCTGGCGCTGCCTGCGTCTCTGACAACAACAACGTCAGCGGCTGATGTTTTTTTTTTTTTGAATTCTTTTTTTATGGTTTTCATGTGTGGGGCCCCCATTAGTGAAATCCGCCTCAGCCATTGTCCCCATGGCTCATAACAAGGCCATCAAGCCCAATATTGGGTATGTTTTGGCATATAAAAAAGTTAAGGTACTTTTAAACAGTGGAAATTGCTCTTTGTTAAGGTAGGGCCCACCCATTTCTCGGACCAGTCTCATTTTTTTGGTTCAACACCTAAAATGAGTGGGGGGAAGAGGATGGACGGCATGGATCAAATACATACATTAAGGTGGGGCCTACACAAGTGGGTCACCCCATGAGCTTGGAAACCAAGCTAATATTGGTGTTTTCACAACGTCCAGCGTCCCTTGACGCTGGACAGTTGGCTATGAGGTGGCCCTTCTTAGGTGGGCCACCAAATGATGGATGGTGCACACAACACGTATGTAAAGTGGGCCACACCTACGGATGACTTGGATAAAATTAATGCATCATGGTGAGGTCGATCCGGGTGGGCCACACAACTATATCATCACACACCAATTAAGGAAAGAGAGGGAAAGAAAGAGAATGAGAGGGATCGGAGTAGCCAAGGGACCCCGCCACTATGGCCCCTCAAATGATCACAACACATACATCTAGATGGGTCCCACCACAAGTGGGCCCTTAAAATGTAGAAATCAAACAAACAAAACACCCACTGGTTGATCTTCTCGGTCCGTTGGAACGCCAACCTCCTTGTGCTTCACTTTGATGGTAGAGATGAGAAGTGGATGGCTAGGACGATGGGTTTTGGAATGGAAAAGTGGGTCACCAAATCACATTTCTCTCTTGAAAATGGCTTGGACGTGTGATGCTCTTGCTAGTTAGGAGGAGATGAGATGAGAGAGAGAGAGAGAGAGAGAGAGAGAGAGAGAGAGAGAGAGAGAGAGAGAGAGAGTTGTTAGAGAGATGAGGGATGGTTGTGATGGGTGAAAGGGTGTGAGGTGAGTGATGGATGTGGTACTTGACATGTAAGGTGGGTAAGAGAGAGGGTAAGAAAGAGTTGACTTTAAAGAGAGAAAGCATGGGTTGTTTTGTACTTGACATTGAAGTGATTGATTGATTGATGTGATTGATTGATTGATGGGATTGATTTGACATTGTGTAGAGATTCTCTTGGGATTGAGAAAACGCGGTGTTTCTTCGAAATAAACGCCAGCTCACATCTTCTGGTCAGGGTATCGGATCGGTGCGTGAGTCGTGGCGTTGTAACCGCGGCGACGGTGCGGTCGCAATGATACAGGTCTCGGATTAAACTGACTCAAATCTAAAGGATACGACTTACGATTGTGCGCAACGTCGATTACAAGTCGCAGGTCGCCGAAATTCAACGGGAAGAATCGCGGAAGTCGATGGAATAGTACGGACTAGGATACGGGTCTTATAAAAATTATAAGAAGAAACTTCGTACGTCGGTTTATCGTTGAAAGGGAGTGAAGTGCGATTATTTTGAGAATGAAGTTTGTTCGTTAAGGGAGTGAAAGCAACCGAGTGAAAAGGAAGACTTAAAAAATAAGCGGTGAAAGCAAACGGATTGGCTACTCCCCCTGCCACCAGCCAATGGCTAGTGGCGGTGGTCTGTGAGCCCCACCATGATGTATGTGTTTCATCCATTCTGTTCATCCATTTTTACAGTTCATTTTAGGGCTTGTTCCAAAAATGAGAGGGATATAAATCTCAGGTGGACCACACCGCAGGAAGATAATATTGATGGATATTGACAATTAAAATTCTCCCAAGGCCCAACGAACTGTTTATTTCACATCTAATCTATTGAATAGGTCATACAGGCCTAGATGAAGGGAAAAACCAAAAATTAGCTTCATCTAAAACTTTTATGGGCCCCTAATGGTTTCTAATGGTTGACGCTCAATCAACACTGTTTCCTATAATGTGGTATACTTGAGATTAGGATATACCTCATTTTTGGTCTCATACCTTAAAATGATCTAGAAAATATATGGATGGCATGAATGAAAAGCATACATCATGGTGGGGCACAGACCACCAACCATCCGCCATTGGCTGGTGGTAGGGGGAGTACCCAATCCGTTTCCGTGAGGAGGGGTATTTTCTTCCTGGAAATCGGGGTCCGTACAAGGAGGTCTAAGTGCGTATTGTAAGTTTGTATTGCTTCCAAAAAACCGTTGGATAAAAGGTGGGGTCCACAGTAGTAAATTTCTCAAATGAGAAATATTCATGAATGAGTCTGGATCCTCTATTATCTGGTCAACAGAGATTTCCTGATGAGTCGGGATCCTCTGTTATCTGGTCAACAGGGATTTCCTGTTACCCTAATGGTTTGGTGTCCGAAGCTTTTTTTGGTTTATTTTTTTTCTCCTTTAAGTGAGAGGTGACGTGGACCGATGAGGATTACGGTATCAGGAAAGAGTCTGGATCCTCTGTACATTTATTCGGGAGCGGATTGGATACTGAACGCTTCAGTAACCAAAACGCTACTGAAGTGACATGGCAAAATGGCATTGGTGGAGGCCAAGCGGCTGTTTCCGTTCAATAAATACTCTTCCGACGGAGATCTATTAGCGGATGCTTTTCCGTTTAGGCCGTGAACGCACTCGGCCACGCACAGGCAATTGTTTATCTTAAGAAAAAAAAAAAAGCGTAATTTTTAAGGTAATTTTTACTGTAAACTTTCAGGAAGTTCTTGCGCTGGGAACTTGGTTGGGCACATTGTGATGTTTGTGAGAAATCCTTCCTGTCCATCTATTTTTTGAGTTCAATTCAGACATGAAGCCAAAAATGAACCGTTTCTAGAGCTCAAGCAGGCCAAAAATGTGATAAGTGAACGTCCACAGTTGAAATATTCATGGGCCACATAAGTTTGGAGTCATGCTAATATTTTTTATTTCAGTTCATCCCAGTAGGAATGAAGTTATTAAGGGTATGGATGGCTTGTAAACATACTATCGAACCAGGTAAATTTTAACAGGAGGAATTTCCCTAACCACCTTTCCTTTAGTACGGTTCACTTGTGCTTTGGATACTGTTCATTTTTGACTTTCCTGAACGAGTCCGGTCCTCTCTTATCTGGTCAAAAGAGATTTCCTGTTGAGCCAGGATCTTTTGTTATCTGGTCAGATTTCCTGTTACCCGTGAGAGGTGACGTGGACCAATTTAGGTGACGTGGAAATGAGGATTAGGGTATCAGGAAAGAGTCGGATCCTCTCTACATTTATTCGGTTATCTGAATATCTGATTGGTGGACATTTATTAAATGCATTGTGAACCAAAATATACATTTATTCGGTTATCTGAATATCTGATTGGTGGACATTTATTAAATGCATTGTGAACCAAAATATACATTTATTCGGTTATCTGAATATCTGATTGGTGGACATTTATTGGACCGTTAAAAGTAAAAAATCTAAATGTCCTATTTTAATAAAAATATGTGAACGAATCAGAGGTTAGGGTTTTTTGACCAATATGATTTTGGTATGGTAAATTAGCTTCTTTAATAAATACAATTTAGTCGGTTTAATACGAGTTGATGAGTGTGTCAGTTACAATTTCTGAGTGCCGTGTATCAAGTGTCGTATCAACCAGAGTATCATCATTAAAAGCTCTCGCCAGTCTCCACCGCAGCACTTTTTCTCTTTTTCTGGTGGGCGGTGATTGATTTATACGCTCCGACGCGGTTTCAAAGCGGAACTCGAAGCTTCGCCAGGTGACTCGCACGAGTGCATTTTAAAAGTACACTCGCATCGCACAAGAAAAGGAAGAATACGTATAAAGATCGGATCCGTTCATCAGGTGAATCTAAATATGAAAATCTTACTTATAAAAAACTGGACCGTTTAAACGGTTAAAATTCGATGTGTATGTATGCCCCACCGGAGATTTAGATTCACCTCAAGTTTGATATGGAAGCTAAATAGTAGAGATTACCTAATGAGCGGTTTAGATCTTTCACTCATGTGCTATCTTTACGTGAGGCTACTGCACTGAGCGCTTATTCAGGACGTGTGTTTGCATCTGTTGAATGGAAGACGCGTCGTGCCACGTCACCACTTGTCGTTTTCTCGGATGAAATCTGTCCAAATCGTACAGACAAAAGGACGCGGTCTGGACCGTCGCGCAATAACATACTCTTACGTTCGTTGCCGTTCAACCTTACATTTGGTAATATAATTCTTGCATCTGGACTGTCCATCTTGCGATTCCTACTGTTGATGGCTGGATGTACTAGAAGAAATCAAGAGAACGCCAATGATCCAGATTTTAAAAGGGGAAAATTCTGCAAGGGGTGTTGTTACTGTTTCGTGGGACATCAGTGGAAGGGCCCACCAGATGAACGGTCCTAATTCACCAACCATGACAGGATTTTAATCTCCTTGGGTCTAGATTTAGATATTTTCTTTATTGATTTTGTTCTTTTTTAAAGGGTGGATTTAGAATAAAATGTGAATAAAAACAAGAAGAAAAGATTATTCTTTCCTCCGTTTCTTGGAACAAAGGAAGAGGACCTCCATTACATCTTTAATTCTATCAGCTTTCTTGGATGAAACAAAGATGTAGACGTGACGCTTTAAATATTCAATTAAAATAGAATTAGTTACTAGTACCAATTCCATGATTATTTATCTCTTTTTTTTTTTCTTTTTCTTTTTTTCTTTTTTCTATTTGGAATTGGTGGGAATTTATTCTTTTCTATTAGTAGAATTTTAGTTCATACCATCAATTACATAAATTACCAGTAAAAAAGCAATTGTAATTATTTATGTAAAGGGTTTTAATTAGTTTTTGGAGAGTATTTAAAGTAAAGAATATATATAGGCATGCCTACCATCTAAATCAGAATCTCCAAGGGAGTTCCTAACCTGCCAGTTGCTTGATTAAGAAACTGAGATAGAGACATTGTTGCAGTATAAGAAAGCATCATTTAGGCCAACTAATCTCCACTCCTAACATTGTATTAGTAGTTTGGATTTGGATAGTATTTAAAGGAAAGAATATAAGTGTGCCTACCATCCAAACCAGGTGCTATGAAGGTTTTGTTTTTCTTTTTCTTTTTTTGAAAAACCTACTGGTGGAAAAGATGCCTTAAGGATGAGGAAGAAGAGAAAAAGGAAAACAAGAAAAAGGCCTTTTGTATATAATCCTATATGATTTCAAATGTCAAGTAATATTCTTTCTAATACTATGTTCACATGGTTAAAGTTAAACCACTTGAAATTTAGGCACAACATGACATTTTTTTACCAGTATGTTTGTTGAATAGTTGATGATTCTTTCGTAAAACACTGGTATTGATAGCATGATTGGACCGTGTTATTGAAAAATATAAGTTTCGCCATTTTTTTCAATGCTAAATCAACTACATAATGAATAAAACAAGAATAATTTTTTGAAGAAAAAAAAAATCCTTTAATGGTTTGGGGTCCCAAGATTGAATTGGATCACCCCCAATAAGGATTCTCGAACATAAGACCTCCTACTTTGATACCAATTTGATACAAGACAATTAACAACTTGCTCTAAAAGCTCAAACTGTTAGAGTATGACAAATTAATCAATTCATCTCATAGTACAGGCCCTATATTGCATGAGTTAGGACCTCGGCCGAACCCCTTCATAGGCCCCAAATCACATGGGCCGCCTACCCCGAGAGTGTCCTCGCATCCCACGGCTATACTACTCGAGTCTGTTGTGAAATGGGCATTAATCACTCCCGGTCTCCCAGTAAGTAGTCTCGAACACGAGACCTCCTCCATGGGCCGCACCCACCTCGAGTATGCCCCTCTATCCCACAAGTGACCCCACTCGAGTCCGGTGTGAAAATGCCCCTGCATTAGAAACAATGTACATATTGTTTGGCTTGAATTTGGTTGTGTGATATGTGTGTTGTGCTGATATATCAAGGTCTAATGTGGTTCGTTTCGAGCTGAACAATTTGGCCCTGAGTGTCGAGATAGACTTAGAAATCAAAGACCTTGCTAATTAGCCATCTATTCAACTACCTTTTAGAGAAATTATGAGATTTGTGAGGGGTATGCTTTGTCTTTCTAGTGAGTTTTTTTTTTCCCCTTCATGTTAAATAAAAAACCTTTTTGTCACAATGATAACAACACTTAATCAACAATGATACAGCATGAAAGTAAGTAGAATAAATGCAATTTGCATTTGTAAATGTTTGCAAATATAAACACTTACAAACAAAAGTTTTTTGCAATCCAAAGACTATGGCATAGATGATAAGGTTCTAAAATTATGGTTTACTTGTTTCGATGACTATGGTATAGATGAAGGGAATTACATTAAACTAAATTAAAGTTAGTCAAGTATGGTAGTGTAAACAAATGGAATTACATTGAATTAAAGTCGGTCGAGTGTGATATAGCATAAATAGATAGGATTACACTAAATAACACGTAGGGTCATTTGTATTATTTGATTTGACACTATTAAATCAGGCCTCCAAAACATATCCAATGCAAGAATTTCTTTTATGAGACATGGTCTTTTTTCATAATCCAGCAATTGATTTAACTATCAAAATGGTATGTTTTTAATTGCTTTCTTCAACTTAGCAGTTGTGGCATGAGAAGAATGTTTACTTAGGGTTTGTGTGAGGCTATCTTTAGGATAAAATGGGTCCCACCAATGATATACACTATCAATGCATATGGTAAAATTAGATTTGCATCCTTGATGCCCATGTGAAGTAGAAGAAATTGGAATTTTTTAATTTATTATGGACGCTTAAGGGTTCCATCATTCACTAATTGATTATATTCTAGGGAACATCTTTTACTAAGGAGAAATGATAAATTAATATGGTAGAGCTCCAAAAACTAAAATAGGAAGATCCATCTCCCCCCAACATGTGGCAAAATAATGCATTAATCAGAGTCGTCCATCGATTGATACCGATCATGGATGGCTTATGTTTCTATTAACCACTTTCTTCATATTAATGTATCGAATGTTAACCATTAATCGATTTTATTTATTGTCATTGCTTAAACGATCACTGATTAAATGGATAGAATCATATGAAGGATGATTATAATTTTGAACCATTTTGCCATCCACTCTATATAAAGAAAAACAAATAATCTCAATTGATATGTCACCATATCACATGTGTTGTAGAAAAGATGGCTCTAACACACTGTCCTTCTACCTTGGAAGCCTCCTTGCTAGGGTGATGGAGAACCTATGACATATCACTATCATCTAGAATCTCAATAATTCAAGTACTTCTTACTTCATGACAAATGCTTAGAAAGGACTGAGAATGATCCAAAATGAGAATGTATCAAGACAACTACCTACAGATGAACATTTTACAGTCAGTTTGGAGTCAACTTAGTGGTTTCAAGAGTAATTTTACATTGTTGTGTGGTCCATGTGAGCTTTTAATTAGGCTTATCTTCCTTACATATAGTCCAAATAATGGTTCTCACTTGATGAACCGAGTGGATTTTATATATACAACATGGTGGGCTCCACAAAGCTTGAATGTTTCACTATAGGGTGAAATGACAAAATATCAACTTTATTTTTTCTCTAAAATGAGAATCTTTTTCACAAGTAAGCTATTGTTTCATAATAAATGATATTTAATGCATTTATGGCATTAAATCTTAAAATGTATAAAAGAAAGTCCGGACGCATCAAATGCACGGTGTTGATGTTCGAAACACATCACGGTGGGGCCCACACAGCTCGACCGCATGGGACGTTAAAATCAGCTCTAGCGCACTGTACCTTTTCCCATATATATATATATATATATATATATATATATATATATATATATATATATATATATATATCGATGACTATAATTGTTTAAAGGTGTTTGACAGTAGTTTTTCACCAACCAAAACGAGTGGCTATGCTTTCAAGGTGCCAAAGCAACGGACACAAGCATCACTGCATCTGTAGCAAGTCAAATCAACATTTAAAAAGCAGACCAACCGGTCAAAAGCCATTAATTTTAAATCTTTATGACATGGTATTCGCAGCATAAAGCTATAAAACAAAGATTGGTTCGACTCACCGTTCACCAACTTTACATGTGGGTCCATCTTTTCGTGGACGGCACATTCATAACCTCGATGTGTAACTAAAATATTCCCACATTCTTGGATTGTAATTTCCATATTAGAAAATGACGTGTTAGAGTAGGAAGAACCATGACATGATAGATTCATGTCTCGATAGATTCATGTCTCGGCGGATCATATGTTGTAGAACACATGTACCAATAAGGTCCATCCATATATTAAACCCTACTTTAAATATTTTAAGTTACACCTATCAATTAATTTTGTTTTTACAACTAGTGGCCACTCACGAGGCTACATAAGAAGAAGAAGAAAAGGAAGAAGTTATAGGGTTGTGAATGGGCTAGGTTGGCCGATCAGGCTTGGGGTGGAATATTAGGTCGGAAGGCTAGCTTGGGCTTAAAATTTAAGCGAGTTTAATAACTGGGGGGCTCCGGCTTTGTTAAAGAGTCCATCAGTCAAAACGGTCTGTTTAGGATTTCAAGGGCATAGTTGCCATATGGCACATTTAATTAGGGCTGTTAAGCCCTGCTGGGTTGGTCGATTTTGAATTGTTCTGGCTAGGCCTATTTAAAATTCTGATTTTGTAAGCATATCATGTTGTATATGTAAAATCCGCTCTGTCCATCTATCATGCCTAGAGTCAATGATAGATTGATGAATTTTACAGATCAAACAATTGCAAAACATGTAAGATAATATTGAATCTTCCTAAGTATCCAAAGTGTCAATCAAGTTTAACTCACCGGGATGAAGGAAGAAAAATACAAAAATCAACTTTATCCAAAACTCAAGTAAACCATATCAAGTAAACTTAGAAGTTTTAGTAGCTAGAGCTGGGTATCTAGTCGAGTAAGAGCAAGTTAGGGCTGACCCAACCTGACCCCGTTTTTGAAATAGACCTAACCCAAATTCAACTTGACTTGGTACCAAGTCCGGCATGCTTGACTCGATCTGAGTCCAGGTTTTGCCTGGACTAACTCAGACCGAGTCAAGTCGAATCAACATTGAGCTGGGTTGAGTGTAACAAGTAGGTTAGATTAGATTTATGTTACACACACGCAACTTGAACTGAGTCAAGTAGGGTTTTGGATCAATTTGAGTCAGTACCAAGTCGGATTTTGGGCAAAGTCAAGTCAAGTTACTGGATGACCCGGACTCAACTCAATTTGAGTTCAAATTGGGTGAAGTCTACACTCAGTTTGGATCGACTCACCCACTTGGTTTGGGCTGATAATATGAACAAGTTGGCTGAGTCGAGTAACCTTGTGCCCAACTCTATTAGTAGCAATTTTACATTCTTTCCATTTATGTGTCCCACTTGAGTTTTCTATAGCTGAACTTTCATATCCTACGGTGAACATAATTCATTTGACCGGATGAATGGAGTGGATTCTACAAAGCGACATAGTGGGCCCCATAGAGGTTGGGTGTTTCACCGGCTGCATAAAACAGGCATTGTAGATGATTCTGGTCCTAGATCAATGGACAAGATCACAGAAAGATGGCCCACTGTACATCTAAGATCAGAAAACTCAATTTAGTTACATCAAACAATGTATGTTTCCTCATTTCTCACAATTCAAACTTCCCTATCAAATGATACTAAAAACAAAGCCTATTCCTACATATTTCAAAGGGAAGTGAAGATTCTTGATAAAACCCCAACTCTCTCACAATCTCTTCAATCAATTCTCCAAATAAATCACTTTCTAAAACTATTCCTACTCTCCCCAATTCCCATCTTTCTTCCCAAAACCCATCCATCCACACCTCATTTACACTTTCAATCATGGCTTTGCTACCTCGAAAACGTTCTATGCTTCACCATCAAACTCAAATACTTGAATGGGCCATCTCCTTTCTGGCCCGACGGACGCCACAACGGTTCAATCATGATCCTGTGGAAGAATGAATTGTTGAGATCATCATCTTTTACCTTCATACATTTGCCTCCTGCATCAATAACCTCTGATGTTATCACTCAAAGAATAATGCAGTTAAGTAGGGTGATTAGAACTGTTGATTTGGTGGGGTATCAAGTGGGTCCACCGTCACCCTGTTGGAGCCCACTAAAATGGAAAATGAAGAAAAGTCCAGCAAGAAGACCTTAAAATGAATGGCTACTTAGGCATGGCAATGGGTCAGTTTGGGTTGGGTCTGGGTCAGCCGAAGCTAACCTGTTTACTAAAAGTAGGCCTGGCAATGACTCAGCTTGAGCCTGATTTTTGAACAAGTGGGCCAGTCTTTCTCACTGGCCCTGTTCAAAATTTTAACTTTGTTGAGCCCAGACCAGGCCTGTCCTTACTAAAGGGGCGAAGAATTCTGGCCTGAAGCCAACTTAAAATTATTGGAAGATTGACCTGGCCCAACTCATCCATGGTGATGGGTAAAGCCTGACTAACATGACCCAACCCGGCCTGACTAAACTCAGGCTTAAAAATGAAATGTGGGGGTATGAGGTGCAGGGTTATGGATTAACAGGTCTAATGCTCAGTGGGTTGATCCTTACATAGCTCAATGGTAAATAAATTGCGTAGTACCGAGCTGATCCTTCCGTAGCTTAGTGGTAAATAAATTGCATAGTAAGTTATTGGTTTGTGAATTTTTTACATGTGGCCCAGGGTGATGTTTGTGACAAATTCATCCCGATCATCCATTTTGCAAGCTTATTTTAAGACATGTAACAAAAATGAGCTGGATCCAAGACTCAAGTGGACTCCACAAGAGGGGAAAACTAGAGAAAGAAATACGTACCGTTGAAACCTTCTTGGGCTCCACCTTAATGTTTTGTAACATCCTGGATTTTCACTGTTTTGGATTCCCAAAAATATTTGAGATTTTTTTTATTAATTAACTTATAATATCACTTAATGACCATTGGCACTCAATGTTAGTTTATACTAGGGTGAACCAGTCTAGTTATGATGGGACAAAGTGCGGGCCGCAAAGCCAGATAGCCTGTTTACACTTAACAATAGCCCGTGTAGGCCACCCAGCGACTGAGAAGGGTTAAAAAAATCTAAAAATTTAGGGAATGGAAGATCTCACTGAAATTGTGGTCCATCGCGGACCATGGACCCAATGGACACCCAGAATTAGAATCTGACACTTGCAAATAAAACTGAGATACTAGACTTTCCAGCCGTCGGATTTCTTCCAAATTTTCGGTGAAGGTCTAATGTATTTTTCTACACCCGTCCAAAAAATCTGGGACCCGATTATGCAACGGTGATCGTTGATCACAAACTAGACTCGTACGATCAAACCCCATATCCGATCGCTCCCAAATTTTGCATGGCCCTTCATCGGGCCATGGATCACCTATCCTGTAAGTTTCATGGCCAGAGGGCCACCAAAGCCACCCCAATCACCGAAATGGACCCCTAAGGGCCATTTAAAGATCAGAACCATACGCTCAAACCCCATACTCGATCATCCGTTTGTTCCCAAACTTTGCATGACCTCTCATCGGGCCATAAGACACTTACACACCAAGTTTGGTAGCCAGAGGGGTGTTAGAGCCGTCCCAACACCAATAGGGAGTTCTAGAGGACTATTTTAGAAAATTGTGGAAACTTAAGGCCAAATGACCCAACTCTAAATCTCTAACCCTTATCTTATAACCCTCACCACAACCACCATTGCCAAGGGAGAAAGAGAGAACTAGAGAGCAAGGAGAGAAGAAAGAGAGAGTGAAGGAGAGCTATGGTGGACCTTAAATCGAGGTGGGGCCCAAGGGATCAACCCTTTCAACTCCCTATCCTTCCTCCAAAGGAAACGTTCCTCCACAACCTTAACAATCGTTCGTGGGTCGTCTAGGTAAGATCCTTCACCCTCTTTTCTTGAAACCCATGTATTGAGAAGAGATTTGTCATGGATTTTTAACATGCAAACGTTGCTCTAGGGATTCCGGCCGTTCGACCCCATAAGCCCTCATTCCTAGGTCATTTTCCAAGTCTCCAACTATACGAAGGTGTGGACTATTAATCTTAGGTGGCCTAGCACCAATTATATCATCAGTCTAATGATTTTGCTTGTTTTGATGAGGCATTTGTAAAATCTAGAGAAATTCTAGGATTTGGGTGTTTGTTTGGAGAAGTATGGAATTGTATGCTTGTAGTTCTCTTATGATTGTGTTTGTACCTCTCAAAGTGCTTAAGTTCTAGTGGATGATTATATACTCATGTGTTGCATGATTTTCTCATATGTTGAAACTTAGGACTTGTATGATGTTTTGCCCTCGTGCATTTTGATTCCTTGAGACGTAGGAAGTGTTTCACTTCCTCGCTAACCCACACCTCTCACTTGCACCTTGTTTAAGATAATATAACATGCTTATTAGAAATATTTAAATTATATGATAGAATATATGCAACATGATACTGTATGCTAGTTGATGACCTTGTTGTTGGCATGCTATGAATCATCATCAAACCCTTGAATTGGTCAGGAACATGAGGCGAGATGGTAGTCCCATTGGTTAGACTATCCTAAGACTAACCCCGCGGATTGGGTGGGTATGTATGGGTGACAGTAGTTCGACTATATGAGTCTATTGTACCCGATGTCGTTCGTCACGTGCTCGCCTGACTCGTACGGTTTAGCCTATTACTGACCAAACTCGATTGTTAACCATGTTTGCTCACACATGTATGGAACCTGAAACACCCTACAACTGTAGTAGCCCACTAATAACCGATTGCAACTAGTCCACAGCCTCGTGAGCCGGGCATGGTGGAATGGGACACTTTGTCCGAGCCGTTGGCCTACGTTGGGGTGTTGCGCCTCCCCGTAGTGACCGCGAGCGATCCCTTTCTCTCGGCACTCCTCATGTGCTTGAAGTCGGGGATGAGGAACCCGACGGGATCACGGACCGCGGGACCTCGGCCTCACGCGTTGATGGGGCCTTGGCCTCGCAACCAGTTTAGGGCATTAATACGTGGGGTGTATTAGATTCCCCAACTTGCTTGATGAATAGACTTAACTAATAACTTAGCTAACACAATCACATTGCATCGCATTAGTTAGGGTGGCGACTCGAAAGTCGAGGTCGCTCTGAGGGAGTGTTGTCATACGCGATCGTCAGATGGAGTCGCTCGAGGGAGCATTGTGGTGAGGGCATGCATCATACCATCTAGCACACATGCGCATTAATAAGATTAACTATATGTATATGATTGACTATTTTTCATTAAATTCATGATATAATTGATGCCTGTTATAACTTGAGACTAATAACACCCACTGAGTTGATCACTCACTCCCACTTTGGGACGGTGTTTTAAACACCAACCAGGCCCGTTCATAGATGCAGGTGACTCAGGATATGAGGAGCCTGGTGAGGCGACCTTCGAGGAGGAGGTCGAGTTGTCCTACTTCCTGTTGATGAGCGGGTATTCTTCAGCTCAGTAGACAGGATTCTGGATCGCTGAGTAGTGGACTTAACTTTATTTTTTGTATATATCATTTTTTATGATTTGTTGGGCAACGCCTTGAGCAACCCATTTACATCCTTTTGAATTTGTATATATTTAACCTCTTTCAATTCAGTAGACTTGTTATGATTATGATTCATGCTTCAAGTAATTCCATACTGTGCATTTAAACCTGATTAGACACAAAACAGTAAAAAAATTGGTTATAAGTGATGCCCGAGAACTTGGGAGTCGAGTGTATGCATGACCCCCAATTTTCAGAGAATTACAAGATGGTATCAAAACAATAGTTTGGAATCAATTGGGTCATGGGTCATAAACTCACTAATGCGTCCGCTTACGTGAGAAGAAACGCAATAGAGAACACGAAATGCTATGAACCATCCCATACCCTAAACTAACAATTTTAGACGGAAGGTAGGACTTGCAAGGAGTTAGGAATGGGTAGCGAGAGAGGGGGATCCGAGGGGCTTAACCTGACGGCAAGAATCGATTCGATTGACTAGGAGATTTAGCTAGTTTAGTCCACCAAATTCCTAAGGCCCGTGGGGCCAACTGAAATAGGTGGGATTAGGGTGAAATGAATTTTAGAGTAACGATAAATGTAGGTGTAAGGTAAATCCCGAGTTTCCTTCCAAATTATACTTAAAAATTCTTCATCAAGGGATTTGGAAATCCCATATTACACCTTCCAACACAAGGCTCATTCTGCAAAGCCTATGAAATTAATTTTAAACCCCATCCCACACTCATTCTAGACATGTCATTCACAGTCTTGAGTTTGGATTAACATTGTAATCCCATTTAGTACAGCTTAATGCCACTAGCGAAACAGGCCTAAGTCTAAATTCCTCTTTTCAACCTATCTCCTTAAAATCTTCACCTACTATCACTCCGTTCTTTAATTTCCCCAGTACATTATTAGGAGCGAGCTGGAAATCAAAAGGTTAATGATCGAAATCATCGTCCAAGTCCAAATGAACTAATACCGGGCCGAACATTATAGTTCAAACCCATTTGGGGACAATTAAGTAGGGGTGAATGAAATTTTATCGGAAATAAAGAAAATGTAAAATCAAAACTGAGGGATTAGACGGTCGAAACTTTAGTCTTAGGCCAAATTTGATAGTTCCAACCCATTCTGGGATAAGGACTTGAGGGTGAACGAAAATTCACTGAAAATAGTGGAAATATAGATAAAATAGATTTTTGACCACTAACCAAGAGGAATCTTGTGAAACCACTAAGTCCATTGCGTAGATCAGCTTCTCCTACCCCAAAATCATATATGGTACTTCCTGTGGAGACTTACAGGCGCCCAGAAAATCGCGAACGAAGGAGCTGAGTCAGAGCCACGGCATAGCCTACGCTGGTGGTGGCGTTGCCTACACCGCCACCACCGGGCAGCCAGGGAGCCAGCGTGCCTACGCCTGTAACGCCCTGAAAATCGGGGGTCGAGCATAAACTCAACTCCCGAGTTCCAGAACATCACTTATGCAACAAAATGAATGATGATTGAATGTTGACTGTATTCGTGCATTGAACATGAGTGAGATTAAGCCAAAACAGCATATCATACTCCAGAGACAGTTAAGTTTGCAAGCGGAAGACTGTGATAGATAGATAAATTATATAACTTATGATGAGTCTCCAGAGTGTGATAACATTACCAGGTTAAATAAATACAAGTGCAGTTCTAAAATTTACCAAATGTGAGGAAATGTAATGCCTTCTATCCCAAGAACCATAACCCCGTCAATACAATACCAGGTCTTCATTGGCCTGTCAGAAAGTTACATGTAGGAGAACTCCTCCTCCACATCATAGAAGTCCGGCTCTGCTTCATAAGCATCGCCATCACCTGAAACTCAACAAATCTGGTGGGTGTTCGGAACACCGTCCCGTAACGTGGGAGTGAGTGATCAACTCAGTGGAACAGTAAAGCATAGGTTAACATGTTATCAATTCAATCAAGCAGTAATGATAAAGCAGTACAAATCAAACAATTCTAATTACTCTTATTAAATGCAAGAATGAAATGACATGATGCTGTATGCCCTTGCCAAACCACCCTCAAGCGACATCATCTTACGTTCGCGAATGCTTAACTCCCTCAGTGCGCCACATCTACAAAGCACATGCGGTGCGATGATGCTCATGATTACCAAGTTATTATTAGTCCATTTCAACCAGCAGTATTGGGAAACTAAGGTACCTCCCTTGTATCATTCCCAAACATGATCCATTCTAGGGTCGTCAATCCTAGTTAATCTCATACGATATTATGGTTTGAGAAGCGTAGTGAAGGCATCGCAAAGGGCTCGTCACCCGTCAGCGCGGATACAGATCTCACCGTATGCGGCTCAATTGCTGGCCGTCGGCTCGAGTACAGGTCTCACCGTACTCGGCTCAATCACTAGCCGTCAGCTTGAGTACAGGTCTCACCGTACTCGGCTCCACTCATACTCTAGTTGTTGTGAAAGACTCGTCGCCAATCACAGACCCTTGGAGTATACTCGAAGATACTACGGAGGACTCGTCGCCCGTCAGCACGAGCACAGGTCTCACCGTACTCGGCTCTCGCCGTAAGTATCGACAGCTCGAATACAGTGTCCCATACCACCATATTCGGCTCACGAGTTGGTTGCGCAATGGTCACTACGGGGAGGCACATGGCCCCAGCGTAGGCCGACGGCTCGACAACGGTGTCTCATACCACCATGCCCGGCTCATGCGTCTTGGCGGATCGAGGTACCATGGTTAAAAGGGGGTTTCACTGGTAAGTTTGGTACCCTAGGTTCAAGCAGTAGCGTCCAAACAGGGTGAACATGCATAAGGCAGATCGGGTTACTTGACGAGCTCGACTAGCACGATCGCCCGTTGAGCTACACGACATGAAGTGCATAAACAACTTCGTGTGGCCTAGCCACTGCCGACAGGCAACGCCCGACTCGAGTTCGTCGAACACATCCCACGTGGCAAATGAATCTCAGCTACGAGTTCAATCTCGTTACCGATTGCCTGGACTATAATCATAGCCCCAAACACAATCAATTACAGAGATATAAAGCAGTAATGGATCAGGATTCAAATCATACAATCAGTCTGGTATTATCCGTTTAGGGCTGCCAGGGCTGTTGCACGCACTCGTTGCTCCGCTCCCCCATCACCCATGACGGATCATACAATGTAAATATAAATTTAAACATATGCATTATATAGTTAAAATCATAAAGCAGTTAAGCATGTTATGAATCACAACACAAGCATGAGTTTGTACATGTTCAATTCCTAATCACACAACTATCAAAGGAGATCATACACATAGTTAAAAGAGGTTGAGAATCATATCTCAATACCCTTATACTTTACAATTTGCTAACTACTACTCATTCAGACATTTCAAGAAACACTTAAACAAACATACATCAACATACACGACATATGTCGATCACATAGGCATTGGGCCAAATCCTTTCACTAGGGAGTTGCCCCAATCATAACACGCGTACACCCACGACGGATAGTCATGGCAAGCAGGAACCCAAGCTCCATATTCAATCGGCTATTTCCACAAACACTTGGGCCACACATTTTAGCCTATATAGTGTATATTGGCCGTGGCGTGATTTAGGGCAAATCCTTTCGTCAAAGGGGTATCGCCAATACATCAATCATGAATCCATGACAACTAATCATGGCAAGCACGAATGAGAATTCTATACTTATTCAGTCATTTTCACAAACACTTAAAATACACTATTACAACATACATGACGTATGTTAGCAAAATACGTGTTAGGGCTGTCCCTTCGCCACGTGAGTATTTTACCCATGTATCTCACAATCATACAGCAAATAATCATTACAATTGCATTTCCAAAATCCGCATGTATGCGGTATTTCTAGAATACGCAATTTCAACATACTAGGCATTTACACACGAGCATGTATTTCAGCGATTCCTTTCGCCAAACTAGCATTTTATCCACATATCATATAATCAAACATTAAATAATCATGTCAAACATTTTCACAAGAAAAATACGTATACGGTATTTCTACGTATATCTAGAGTATGTGAAATTTCATATTCTACATCGCTAATCGAAACAGGAAACGGAAAGTACTTTGTACATGTGCATTTACACGCAGATCATGAATCTATCATTATCTGACATTGAAAGCGTTGAAAAACGTAACTTATACATTTAAAGTCCTCACCTTTTGTCGTAGAATCGTAACGGAGTTGATAGGTTCGCTAAGCTTCCGTATACGGGAGTTTGGCAACCTAGAGAACGAAATAGGTTAACTATCTCATAACCTACAACCACCCAAGCCCCAAATCAGATTAGGGTTAGGGTTTCTTACCTAGAAACGGGGCTGGAATCGCCGGGAAAGCGATGAGAAAGGGATGGTGCAGCCCGTGTGGTGGCAGGGAACGACGGCAGGGAGATTCTCCCACTTCTCCCTCACTTTCTCTCTTTTCCCTCTCTCAAATCCAAATTCGTATGGCTGCCATGAGAGAGGGTTTAAGGTCCTTATATAGTCTCAAAACTCACCGAAATAGACTCCTGTTCAAAGGTTACTGCTAATATAGGTATTTCGTTACTTTTCCAGCTCAAAAGAGAGGTTCTGGTGGCCCTCCTTGAGCCAAACGTCAGACTTAAGCTCACCACACATGGATCTATGAGGGATTACGTTTTCGACTCGATCGGATTCCCAGATCGCACGTGGCGGGCCACTTTCAGTTCAACGGTCAGTGGGCCACGATCCGAAATTCCAAGTACATGTAAATGTTCCTGAAATTTTTCCTGATCCGAGGGTGTAATTTGGTCTGATTCTGACGGTCTGGTTGCTTAATACTGATGCGCAAGCGAAAGGTGCCAGATCACTATTCCAGATATTTTAATTTCAAAGGGAATAGTGTTTTTCACACTCCCTCGCTCCGGATCGAAATAAATGGCCGTGGGACATCGGAATCATCTGATTTTTGAGATGATTGTCAAGCCCAGTGAGGCGGTCCTAGTTCCTTAGCTTCGTGTTAATCGGACTCTCGATGTGCGGTCTAGACCTAATACGAAGTTTCGTTTCATTCCCGAGAGCAGACGGGAAATGAGTTTGGTTCTAAACTTTAGGGAAACCTAAAGTCACTGATTTTGCAAGTTTTGGGTCTTGCAGATCGTATTTAAAGCGATCCCAACGGATTTCATGGCTAATCGAGTTTTGCACTTAGTTAACTTTGTTAAATTTCTAAAGGATTTAATCCTAATTGTTTTCTGGTTGAGATGGTACTTAGGCCTTTGCAGTTTGTAGATAAAGTGATCCAAGTTTTACTACTTAGCTAGTTTAAGATAGTGTCTAGGGCGAAAGTGCTTTGAAAATTGAAAGCACAAGGTAGAGAAGGGTGGGATTTGTGAAGGAAATGGGTTCAGAAGCGATTTTAGACTGTGGGGTTTAGTTTTGACAAGTTGGTAAGGTCTTAGGATCGACCCAATGCCTAAGGACGTCTAATCCCAGGTTGGTAAAAATCCGGGATGTTACAACGCCGGTGGTGGCGTAGCCTATGCTGGGCAGCCAAAGGGCTGGCGTGCCTACGTCGGCAGCGGCGTAGCCTATGTCGGACGCCCAAATTTCCTGCAAAATTAAGTCAACTTCAAAAAATGATATCTCCTTCGTTACAACTCCGATTTAGGCAGATTGAAGATTAACAAGTCTAGTTTCATATAAAAATAAAATAAAAATTATAATATAGTTAAATTTGGAATGAATTGATAACTATATAAAAAATCGTTAGCTTTATACGGTGGTTACTTCTAGAATTTTTATAAGTTATTTACAACTCCAAATGAGATGAAATTTGGTGGGATGACTTAAACTTGATGATAAATCATCATAAAAAATTTTAAAATAATCCAGTTACTAAAAGTATAAGAAACGTTACAATATGGGTCCCCTCCTCCCTTTCAATGTACACACGAGTGGGACCCATTTCCCTTGCTATTTAGGACTATCTAGAGTTCATAAAGCCTATCTCTAATACTCCCATTACCTCCACCATCCCTTCTAAACCCTAGAGAAACTCTCCCTCTCCCAATCTCAAAACCCAATCCTCAAACCCACCATCTTCTTCTTCACTCTAACCCAGCTCAATCCTTATTCTCTCAAACCCTTTCCAAACTTTTCTCAACCTCATTTCTTCAACTCATTCTTAATCACTTCTTAAATTCCATCCCCCAAATCCATTTTTTTAAACTCATCTCTAAATTCACCTCACTCAACAATCTCACCTTCAACACTTCTCTCCCAACGATTTGAAAGATCTCAATCCTCTTCTAAAGAAAACCCATCTCCCAACTCCTTGCATTCCACAACCTGTTTTCATATTCTTTCCAAACCCATTCCATTTCCAAAACCCCTCTCAAATCCCTTTCAACTCCAAGCCCCAATTTCCAAACCTCATTTCAAATTAATATCCAACCCACATATTCCAATCTCATCCTCAAATCCATTTTACCCAAACCCATTCTTAACCACTCCTTCTCCAATACATTCTCAAATCATTTCCAAAAATATACTCCCAAAATCCAATCTTAGACCCATTCTCAAATCTTCTCAAAACCACCCCTAAAATCTTCCCTCCAACGACCCACTTACATTTCTCACAGCCAATCCATCCTAGCCGAGAGATATGGCGTTCTTGGCAACGGTTGTCTCTTTCTTCGTCATTCCGGTGATCCTTTCCTTCAAGGGGAAGAAGCACCCCCACTGCGTCCGACCCAGAAGAATAGTAACTTAACCTAACAGACAATTAGTAGATTGTTCGAGTCAGTTAGAATTGCTTTCATGTGTTGAGGGATAGTTGTAACCTTTCCTACTTGATTAGGTTGTGTTTCCCTTAAGTTGGCGGTATCTAGTGATACATGTAAATCCTTACTGTAAGATGTAACCGGCCATGCCAATGACATTTTGGAATTCAACGTGAATGTATAGATTGAAATTCTCTTGTCACTTTGTGAATGCTTGCATGTGTAGTTGGCAATGGATTAGTCATGTCTTTTCATATTAAAGGTTAACATTGGGTGTCTATTTATGAATTATTTATAATCGTCCTACGAATCATCCCGTGATTACATTGATTACATATATATTTTTTTGTTTAAGTTGTACCCGTAAGTAGGATTGAGTTTCATAGTTTAATACTCTGTAAGCTCATGTTAGGGGCGGATTACAGTAAAATATATTGAGTTTTCCCATTCTCTTATGGACTCAAGGTTCCAACAAAATCGAGAAGATGATATCCTTCATCTTTGCCTTCCTGCCCCCTTACTAGCGTTATTAGCACTCCAAACCTCCCAAATACCTTAGAACCTCGACTATTCCTTCATTCTTGAAATTTATGAAACCAAAGTGTAGTCCGCGATTAATCCATTAGCCATAGGATTGAAATGGTAATTCATATAAAAATTTATCTTTAAAAACTTTTTAGGATGATTGCTGCCTATAGGTATGTTGAGATAATTATTAAACCCCAAATTGGACATAAATTAAACTGAGGACTCTCGTAGACCAAGACCCAAAGGACAACCTTATAAATAGGAGATTTAAACTTTCCAACGATGGTCGTTCCCTAAACATTTAGATTGATCAGACTACGGAATTACGGAAGTATACGCCTTCGAAGCGTTCACAGCTTGACCCAATTCTCAATCCTGAGCGACTACCAATAGAATCACTGCTTTGACCGAGCAGAAGACCAGGATCCTCCAGGACGAAGAAGGGATACAATGAGCTTTCTACCCTGGTCAGGTAGATGATCGACGTATCGGGTTCAAGCCTACTACAACCGTCTCTCTGTATTGCTCTAACATTGAAAGAAAATATTTTTACTCTAGATAGAGGGAAATCAATGTCATAAATCAAAATCTTTAAAAAAATAAATAGATAATTAAATAAATTGTACTAAACCATCAGGGTAAAATTATTTTTAAGGGGGGTAGACTAAAATGAGCCAAACTAGTACAGATAGTATACACCTTACCATGCATATAAACTTGAAATCAATAAAACTTAGGCAAATGAAATAATAAAATCTTTGCTTATTACCCTTAGGTAATTTCGGGGACGAAATTATTTTTAAGAGGGGGTAGATTGTAACATCCTGTATTTTCACTGTTTTGGATTCCTAAAAATCCTTGAGATTTTTTTTATTAATTAACTTATAATATCACTTAATGACCATTAACATTCAATGTTAGTTTATACTGGAGTGGACCAATCTAGTTATGATGGGACAAAGTGCGGGCCGCCAAGCCGGATGACCTATTTACACTTAACAACAGCCCGTGTGGGCCACCCAGCGACCGAGAAGGGTAAAAAAAAAATCTAAAAATTTAGGGAACTGAAGATCTCACTGGGCTTGTGGTCCATCGCAGACCACGAACCCAATGGACACCTAGAATTAGAATTTGACACTTGTCAAATGCACCCCACAAATGCCAGAATTAGAATCTAGCACTTGCAAATAAAACCGAGATACTAGGCTTTCCAGCCGTCGGATTTCTTTCAAATTTTTTGTGAAGGTCTAATGTATTTTTCTACGCCCGTCCACAAAATCTGGGACCCGATCGTGGCACGGTGACCGTTGATTGCAAACCGGACCCGTACGATCAAACCCCGTATCCAACGCTCTCAAATTTTGCATGGCCCTTCATCAGGCTATGGATCACCTATCCTGTAAGTTTCATGACCAGAGAGCCACCAGAGCCACCCCAATCACCAAAATGGGCCCCTTAGGGCCATTTAAAGATCAAAACCGTATGCTCAAACCTCAAACTCGATCATCCCTTTGTTTCCAAACTTTGCATGACCTCTCATCGGGCCATAAGGCACTTACACACCAAGTTTGGTGGCCAGAGGGGTGTTAGGACCGTTCTAACACCAATAGGGAGTCATAGAGGACTATTTTGGAAAATTATGGAAACCTAAGGCCAAAGGGCCCAACTCTAGCAAATAAATCCCAAACCCTTATCTCATAACCCTCACCACAACCACCATTGCCAAGGGAGAAAGAGAGAGCTAGAAAGTAAGGAGAGAAGAAAAAGAGAGTGAAGGAGAGCTATGGTGGACCTTAGATCAAGGTGGGGCCCAAGGGGATCAACCCTTTCAACTCCCTATCCTTCCTCTAAAGGAAACGCTCCTCCACAACCTTAATAATTGTCCGTGGGTCATCTAGGTAAGATCCTTCACCCTCTTTTCTTGAAACTCTATATTGAGAAGGGATTTGACATGGATTTCTAACATGCAAACGTTGCTCTAGGGATTCCAGCCGTCCAACCCTATAAGCCCTCATTCCTAGGTCATTTTCCAAGTCTCTAACGATCCGAAGGTGCGGACTATTAATCTTGGGTGGCCTAGCACCAATTATATCATGAGTCTAATGATTTTGCTGGTTTCGATGAGACATTTGTAAAATCTAGAGACACCCTAGGATTTGAGTGTTTGTTTGGAGAAGTATCGAATTGTATGCTTGTAGTTCTCTTATGATTGTGTTTGTGCCTCTCAAAGTGCTTAAATTCTAGTGGATGATTATATACTCATGTGTTGCATGATTTTCTCATATGTTGATGCTTATGACTTGTATGATGCTTTGCCCTCGTGCATTTTGATTCCTTGAAACATATGAAGTGTTTCACTTCCTCGCTAACCCACACCTCTCACTTGCACCTTGTTTAAGATAATATAACATGCTTGTTAGGAATATTTGAATTGTATGATAGAATATATGCAACATAATACTGTATGCTAGTTGATGACCTTGTTATTAGCATGCTAAGAATAATCATCAAACCTTTGGATTGGTCAGGAACATGAGGTGATATGGTAGTCCCATTAGTTGGACTATCCTAAGACTAAACCCGCGGATTGGGTGGGTGCGTATGGGTGGCAGTAGTTCGACTACATGGGTCTATTGTACCCGATGTCGTTCGTCACGTGCTCGCATGACTCGTCCGGTTTAGCCTATTACTGACCAATATCGATTGTTAATCATGTTTGCTTACACATGTATGAAACCCGGAACACCCTACAACTGTAGTGGCCCACTAATTACCGATTGCAACTAGTCCACAGCCTCGTGAGATGGGCATGGTGGAATGAGATACTGTGTCCGAGCTGTCGGCCTACACTGGGGTGTCGCGCCTCCCCGTAGTGACTGCGAGCGATCCCTTTCTCTCGACACTCCTCGTGTGCTTAATGTCGAGAATGAGGAACCCAACGGGATCACGGAGCGCAGGGCCTCGGCCTCACACATTGATGGGGCCTTGGCCTCGTAACCAGTTTAGGGCATTGATACGTGGGGTGTATCAGATTTCTCAACTTGCTAGATGAATGGACTTAATTAATAACTCGGCTAACACGATCGCATTGCATCGCATTAGTTAGGGTGACGACTTGGAAGTCGAGGTCGCTCGAGGGAGCGTTGTAGTGAGAGTATGCATCATACTATCCAGCACGCATGCGCATTAATAAGATTAGCTAGATGTATATGATTGACTGTTTTTCATTAAATTTATGCTATAATTGATGCTTACTATAATTTGAGACTAATAACACCCACCGAGTTGATCACTCACTCTCATTCTGAGACGGTGTTTTAAAACACCAACTAGACCTGTTCATAGATGCAGGTGACAGAGGAGATGAGGAGCTTGGTGAGGCGAACTTCGAGGAGGGGTTCGAGTTGTCCTACTTCTTGTTGATGAGCGGGTTTTCATCGGTTCAGTAGACGGGATTCTAGATCGCTGAGTAGTAGACTTGGCTTTATTTTCTGGATATATCATTTTTTTGTGATTTATTGGGCAACGCCTTGAGCGACCCGTTTAAATCCTTTTGGATTTGTATATATTTAATCTCTTTCAATTCAGTAAACTTGTTGTGATTGTGATTCATACTTCAAGTAATTCCATACTACGCATTTAAACCTGATTAGACGCAAAACAGTGAAAAATTGGTTATAAGTGATGCCCGAGAACTTGGGAGTCGAGTGTATGCACGACCCCCAATTTTCAGGGCGTTACATGTTTATATACCATCCAAACTTTTTATAAGGTCATTCCTATCAGGATGAACTAAAAACACGAAAAACCCTTATCATGATATAAAGCTTTTGTGGTTAAGGGAATGTTTCAACAATGGTTATTCAATCCAACTGTTTCCTTTTTGTGGCCTATTTGAATCTTGGATCTAGCTCATTTTTAGTTACATGCCCTAACATGTGCTCGTAAAACAGATGAACGGTGTGGATTTCACACAAACTTTATAGTGGCCCCACTTAGCTTCCCAGCACAGGAACAAAGCATCCGGTTCTCATGTAATGTGTGGGGGTAATTTTTTTTTTTTTTAAGCATTATATGGGTGGGCCAAAATGAGTAAGGTTCAACTACAGCTATGGTTATTTTTCCATAACAGCCGTTAGGGTGCCAGGATGCAATTATCAACTGCTTTTGGATACCTTGGACCGTACCCTGCTGCGGGAATCATCCATTTCAATTAATTTGACCAACTTCATCCTGGCAGGGGCTCCATTGGGCCCACTGTGATATATGTGTTTTATCCACACTGTCCATCTATTTTGACATATCATTTTAGGGCATGTGCCCAAAATAGATGCAGATCCAAGGCTCAAGTGGACCACAACTAAGGAAGCAGTGATGATGATGACGGCCACCCACCTACTAGGCTGCGGATTGCGTCCTGCCCGCCCGCCTCTGTTGGCAGGCCCACTATGATGTATCTGTATATCCACGCTGTCCATCCTTTCTCTCACATCATTTTAAGGTATGTACACAAAAAATGAGCCAGATCCAACGCTTAAGTGAGCCACACCGAAGTTGAAAGTTGCATTTAATGCTTTGGGCATTTAATGCAACCAAGCTTATTACTTGGTGTGTGGTCCACTTAAGGGTTGGATCTGCCTTTTTTTTTTTTTTTTTTTTGCACATACCTTAAAATGATGTGATAGAAGGGATAGACGGCTTGGATATACATATATGTCACCGTGGGCCCGGCCACAGAACTGTCCGTACGTGGCTAGAGACGGGCTGGGTAGGACGCAATCCGCCTTCTTAGGCCCACCGTAATGCTCATGCATCCAACCTGTGACCTTATTCAATCTCCACTTGTGATCCACTTCAGCCTTGGATCTCTCTCCTCCTCGAAATCATACCCTAAAATGAACTGCGAAAACAGATGGACGGTGTGGATAAGACACATACATCATGGTAGGCCCCACATAGCCCTTGCCTGGACTGAATATGTATTGGCAGGGGGCGATCTACTTCTCAAATGAGCGATGTTCGATGGGTCTTTTTTGGGAAACAGATTCGCTACTCCCTCGCAACTAGCCCATTGGCTGGTGGTCGGTGCTCTGTGGGCCCATCATGATGTATGTATTTCATCCATGCTGTTCATCCATTTTTACAGATCATTTTATAACTTGATCCCAAAAGTGAGGGGGATGTAAATCTCAGGTGGACCACACCACAGGAAAGTAATAGTGATTGGATATCCACCATTAAAATCCTCCTAAGGCCCACTGTACTGTTTATTTGACATCCGATCTGTTGATTAGGTGATACAGATGAAGAGAAAAAATAAATATAAGGGTTATCCAAAACTTTTATGGGCCCCAAAAAGTTTTTAATGGTCGATGTTCATTCAACACTATTTCTTGTAATGTGGTCTACTTGAGATTGGGATATACCTAATTTTTGGTCTCATACCCTAAAATGATCTACAAAAAATAGACGGACGACGTGGATGAAACAAATACATCATGGTGGGGCCCACAGAGCACCGACTAGCAGCCATTGGTTGGTGGCAGGGGGAGTAGCCAATCCGTTTCCGTCGTCTTGGCCTCTATTTCTCTGTCCGACCAACAATGGGGCAGTGGTAGGTAAGGTGGGGATTCATCTCCCGGTACACTCTGCGGTGGATTGTATAAATATGGACCGTCTATATTGCAGTCCCTACCATGGATGGCCTACAGTTGGAAAAATGGTATAGAATTCTGTGATTTCTGCAACCCTCGGTGGGCCATCAACATTAGGTTTTTTTTAGATGGACAGCTCCAACTCATAAGTGTGCCTGCCACGTGTACATTTCCCCGTACTGAAAACTACAAACTTATGATACAAGTGGGTCACCTTCGTTCATCCAAACCATTCATTCGATGGACCAGTTTGGAATGAACCATATCCGTCCATCTGATTCGTCGCTTGATACAACCAACTATTGGGATCATTCAATTGGTACCGTCGGTTTGATCGTCAGAATGTTGGCCACATGCTCCACACGTATGCATGCATGTAAGCGTACGTACCTTTGTCCGATCTATCGGATCCCTTTTTAAAAGGCGAATAGATCTCCTCGAGAAAGGAAACCGGACTCGGCTGCTCTCCGTTAAACTCCGAACATCGCTTCTCTACCCTCGTCAAATCTCCACCGTCCAATTTCCTCAAACCGCATCCCCGAGCTTCCAGACCTCGGATCCGGGCCGCCGCCACCGATTCTTCACCCGATCTCAGCCGATTCAGTGCCACCGGCTTCGGCGGAGATCTCCGGCGGTCCTGCGACGCCTGTACAGCCTCGATAATCTTCTTCAGCGACTTCAAATCCTGGTCGCACTTCTCCAGAGCTCCCAGCAGCTTCCGCGACTTCTCCACGGCGGATTCCGGCCGTGAAGCCACCGGAACCTCCTCCAACCCCATCATGCGTGCCACCAGCGCCGGCGGCCTGCAGAAGTTTCCTGGCGAGTTGACAGAATTCGACCGGCGGATCTCCGGCAGAAGCGTTGGCTTGGCGGCACGTCACAGGAGAGCTGCCGGAGATGTCCGCCGGTGAAAGGTTTATCCGGCTAATCTGGTCCATCCACCAGGTCCAGTCCAATCTTCACCATTTAAAAAGGACACTGATCGGATGATCCTAACCGTCCACCGAGTCTCACAACAACTGAAAGGAGTAGATCATTTGTAGAAATAGGTCCAGTCAAGGATGCCTAGGAGCATCCAATTGCTCTGATTTTCGCCGAGTACCAGAACGAAAGTGGATTGATCTTAATGGACGGTCCAGATAGGCGATCAGAACGCCAACGAAATATCAGTCGAGTCGTGCCTCGCGTAGTAACTATCAGGTCACTTTCCCTACGGTAGGTAAGCTACTTAACATTCATGAAATCCATACCGTTCATCAGGTACACCATCATTTATTTGACATATACAGAAAATCTCAGCTGATTCAACACTCAGGAGAGCCACACATCATAAAGTTATACATAGCTTGTGTTTTGGAATAGTGAGTTTTTGGGTAAATTCCTTCATCCTGATGAAGCACATCAAATGAATGGATTGGATGGCATATAAAATCCATAGTGGCCCCAAACATAACTCACGCTGGCCATCCCATCCTCCTACAGTGAGGTCCACCTGAGTTTTGAATCATTACGATCTTCAGCTGCTAGTGTGATAATGAGTCAGAGTATCTGATGGACGGTCTGGATCTCATTAAAATTCCTTCCACGTGGCGTTCGGTCAGCAATAGTGACCTACGCGAGGGAAGCTAGTGCGGGCGCGGCTACTTAAAAATAGCACAAGATAACGATGATAGTTCACCACATTTATTTTTAAATGGTGGTTGCCTTGTGGTGAATCCAGTCTGTCCAATTCGTGGGGATCACAGAACTGAAAGAGATCCTAACCAGCCACGTGGTGCTATCATTGGACAACTATGAAATGGTCAAAACACGGCCCAGAATCCAACGGGAACCGTTCAAATTTAATGAGACAGATCAGATATATAAGATCTTCCAATCAGTGTGATTTTCCGTCCAAGCTCAATCGGTGGAGGGACCCACGATTTGGACGGTCTGGATAGTGGATGAGTCATCATCAACTTGGAAAATGGAGGGTGAGAGAAAGATGAGTAGGGAGACCTGACGTCAGACGCTTCCGTGAGTTGTGGTGGTGGTTTTGGAGGAGGCGGAAGATGCCGGACATGCAGCCGATCTTCTTCGATTGGTGGTTTTCCGGCATGGTTTCACGGCGAGATGATGACGACTGCAGCATGTTCTCCATTCTCTCTATCTCTCTATCTGTGTCTCACTCCACGAAGAATACCTGTTTATATCTATCAAAAGAGGGGGTGGGAATATCATCTCTCTTTGTGGAGGAATGAAAGAGTGGGAGAGTTTGGAGAGAGGAGACTGGGATTTGCACGTGTAGATGGACGGAGACAATTCTCTTTTTGTTAACGGAAATAAAAAAGAAGGCCCTGGGTTTTCCAACAAATAACGAAATTGCCAATCAGGATCGGACAAAAGGAATAATAGGTTACTCCCCCGGCTGGGCGCGGTTTGGCTAGTGGTTAGTGATATGTGGACCACACCATGATGTATGTATTATATCCATACATTTTTGAAATATAATTTATGTGAATAAATCATAAAGACTTTGATGAAGGGAAAAAATATATATCAGCTTGATCCAAAACTTTTGTGGCCCCAAGAAGTTTTTAATGGTGGGCGTTCAATCAACACTCTATTACCTTCATTTCTATAATTTGGATCAACCTCATTTCTGGAATGGGTGGACGGTCTGGATCATGATACCACTATGCTGCGGATACACACGGGTGGAGTATCATACTTCCGTTCATTAGAGCTTGAATATGGCCGAATGTGGATGGAACATGATACGATTATCACACAGATGGGAAGATCTTAACCGCACAAATGGTGGCCGTAAAATGGATGGATTAGATGATAATGATCCAAATTCAACTGTTAAATCAGGCCGTTAATATCATCCAATCAGCGTGATGGGCGTTCATGTTCCTTGTCTTGTGCTTTTCATCATTGAAGAAGTGGCCACTGGACCCGTCGGGCTGGTTTGTTGAGGTTTGCTAATGCCACACGCGGGTGCAAGAAATATTATTCACCCGCCATGCCACGTGCCAATTCTGCACGTATGTGAGATCATGTCGGTTCATCAGTTTGGTCCCACCATTTAGATGCCATTCCCCCAATTAAACTAGTCTACTCTCTTGTATCCTAATTCTGGTAATTATGACATAGTGAATGGGAGAATGACACGTGGCAGTACACCAAGAAGTATAAAAAGATATTTCGAGGTTTTGAGAGCTTTGCGTGGGATTGCAGCATCCATAAGTTAACTTACGCAAGCCGGGAATATTCGACATAATGTTATGGCCAATAGAAATAAAGTAAGCCCATTTCAAAAAAGAAATGTCACAAAAGATAAATATAACAAGAAAAGAATTTAAAGAGTAATTTTTGGACTACTTTAACTATTGCAATAATAGAAAATTGGTATGAAATAAACCACAACACAAAGCTATAGATAACAAGGGAATGTAACAGAGAAATATTATATACAAATTTAATATATCATTAATAAGTAATAATTAAACTTATTTATTAATTTACTTTATTTCAATTTATCCTAAAAGCCGTGACAATTCATTAGTGATAATTCATAGCTTTAAGTTTTAGTTATAATCCAAGTCTACGCTTATTCGATAAATTTGTTCTTTATATGATATAAGTAGTTTTTTCAAAAGCTTCTTTCTTGTAGTTGTTCTTATTGATTAATTGTAAGTTTTTTTTTTTCTATTCGATTTGCATTAGTGTTATTAAAGTCATTTTTTTAAAGACACAAAGTAACTCATCTTCAAAGGAAGAATTCTTCCCTCGGATTATTGCTTAATTGTTATAAACTTTTTTCAAGTGACATACTACACCAAAATCGTTGAACTGGTACGGCTGGGATTTTGGTTCAAAAACGGCTTCAAGCCGTTCCTGAATTTGAAACGGTATTCACCCGTACTAGAATTGTTGCAGTTATACATTGTTATTTCCATTGTTTTATTGGTGTGTCGCAATTGAGTGTTGGATCTTCTTATTTGTTATTAGTATGTTTTATTATTTTATTTTGAAACAGATGGACGGAATGGATTCAATTATTAACATCTGAGTGGACCCCACAAAGCCTAAGAGGCAAATTGGATCCATCTGCCGCAGACTACTGAATAGTTTTAACCCTTTTTTTACGACAAAACCCTAAAATCCCTCATTTCGCATCTGTCGCCGGCTCCGTCTCTCTCTCTCTCTCTCCCTCTCTTTCGATCTCCCGATCTCAACCCTCTCCTTCAATCCCTCTCTCTTAATCTCCCTCTCCATCGATCTCTCTCTCCCAATCTCAACCCTCTCTCTCGATCTCCCTCTCACTCTCTCTCCCTCCCTCTCGATCTCCCTCTCTTTCGATCTCCCTCTCCCGATCTGAACCCTCTCTCTCAATCTCCCTCTCTTTTGAATTTCCTCTCCCGATCTCAACCTCCTCTCTTGATACGAACGGTTCCGATCATCGAACCATTCTGCATGTGGGCCCAGTGACGGTGACATACACATCAGTCATGACGAGGTAAATCGAATTCTTCTTATTTATATTCTTTTCAAGCATTTAGGGTTCTTGTAACTCTCTCTCTCTCTCTCTCTCTCTCTCTCTCTCCTCTCTCTCTTCTCTCTCTCTTTCTCTCTCTCTTTTAGAGTTTTATGTTATTCTAGAGCAGAAGGGGCTGAGATACAATTGGGGAGACCTGTTATACGCCATTGCTCTGAATATGCCTGCAGGTTCTCTGCTAGGTTGCTAGCTCAATCTCAGCCCTACATCAAATGATGGTCTCATAGTATGGTTCTGATCATCCGTTTAGTGGCCGTTTGCTGTTAGTGCATGGTTTGGATGATGGGAAGTCCATGTATGAAATTACAGAAGTGCCATTGAAATGGGGTTTTGTTTAGGAGAAGTCCACGATTGCAGAGCATTATAATGCTCTGTTCTACTAGATGCTTTGGAATACGTGGACAGTCAAATCAGTCGATCTGTACCGTCCATTTGGCGGATCCCATGACGTATTGGCCACATCGCGAAAATCTTAGTGATTGGATGATTCTAACCATCTAATCATGGCTTATGAAAGATGGACGGTTAATATTGTTTGTGGTTGTAACAATATTAGTCAGGGACCATCACGGATTGGTTGTAACAGTTCTAAGAATCACTTTAATTAGATGATCCTAACCATCCCATCCATGGCTTGAGGGAATACATGGCTATAGGAAAGGTTGATGTCTGGTGGGCAGCTGATCAAAAAACTTATGCCAATCTACCATTTAAAAGCCTTTTCTTATCACTGGGAGAAATGCTCAGACGATGATGATAACTCAACTGTTAATGCTCTTGATTTCTTTTCTATTTTTTAACTGATTCATGAAATCTGGTTTTAATGATCTGAATAATAAATGATCTACTTTCACATGTAATTGCAATTAAATTAGTTATCAGAGGCTGAGTTCCCTGTTTGTGAACAGGGAACTTCCTTTTTGTGCACCAAGTTTATACATGTGGGGCCTAGGCTTGTCTTATCCAAGCCATTGAATAAGCTTGTCTACCTAGAGATGGATTTCTGACCAAGTTTGTACATGCAGGGCCCATGGTTGTATATAAATGATCTTAGGAGATTTTTTGGGCATGGTCCATCTGTGATAGGGGCCATCAGATCAATGGCTTGGATAAACCTGCCATAATCAACAATCATGATCTCTAAAACATAATTACAATAAACTAAAATGAGATGTCCTCATTTTTTTGAAGTGGCAACCAAACAGGCCCGAATAATTTGGTAGTTGGAAGTATTCCAGGCAAATGAGAAAAATAATTTAAAATCGATGATAGGACCTTTTCACCTGAGTCCTTGTCATGTGTTCTTCATAACATGGGACTATGAAATGTATTGATTCTGACAGCAATGGATCAGGCAAATTCTTCTCGCAGTAACTACCTCCGTGGGACGTTCTTGTTCAGCATCTCCTTTGATAAAGGGTTGCTGGTTGCTATTAGTTCTGCTTCTGCGCTTTGTGAGTGGCTTTTGCCTTTTTGCCTCAGTTTAATGCCATTTTTTTTAGGCAGCATTTTGCCTTTTCATCTCAATAGTCCTTGTTAATTTCTTTCCTTTTGTATTACTTCTCTTCAGAATTGTAAAATACTCCTGCTGTCTTGTTTCATTTGGTCTCTAAATCGCCCTTTATTTTGTAACAACCATGGTTCCTTACCAAGTTTCACCTCTTTTAGTGGTATTTCAATATGGTGGAAGAGCAAATTGAGGTCTGAAATGCTCTGGTCCCTATATGCAAGGGGTGATGGCTCGTGGGTTGGCCTGTTGAAGGCTTGCAAATAAGCTTATGCATTTAATTACTAATAATGGGTGGGACAAGGCTACAATGATGAACAAGGCTACAATGATGATGATCTAACTAACTAATCTCTTGCTTTGGCAGTCGGTATCTTGTGCTCTTGGCCTGAACAATTTTTCTGTTCCTAGTGAAAGCAGGTTCTCCCTTGACACTTTTTTATTTTCTTCCTCATTTTTATATGTTCTAATATTTCTTTATTAAAATATGTTGACATAGTGTATGTTTTGAAGATAGTAATCTTACACATCAACACTAGTGCTTCCTTGCTTCCTTGTTGCCTAAACCGAGGATGTTAAATATTCTTGGGTAGCCTTGTAAAGCACAACTTGGGGGCACACTCGAACACGCCCTGAATCATTATAATCTTGTAAAACACTGCTCTACACTTAGCAGATTCTTTGAGAGGCCCCTCTCATCTACGACGTGTATGTTGAATCAGACCGAAAATGAGGCCATCCATTCAGTTAGGTGGGCAGAACCTGTATGTTGAATCAGACCGTTGGCCATCCATGGATTTCGATGGCACAGCTGCCTAATGAGTGCACTGGACTAATTTTTGTGCTGGGAAATCTTCACGGTGGGGCACACCATTTGCATGGCTAGGATGTCCTGCAGAAATGACACATTGGCAGGAAAGATGGGGCTGCATTATAAGTTCACGTGCATCTGGCTGTAGGTACATGATTTTCTAAATTGCTATATTCAGAGGCAAACCATATTGAAGCTAACTTGCAGGTCTAGTTTCTTCCACATTTGTTTAAATCACATGCTTTAATTACAGATCTAAGTGGTGGTTTTTGTATTGACATACCTCTTTACAATTTGTCTTATCAATGATAACCAAAGGTTAACATTCTGCTATTTTTTCTGTTTCTTCCATTTCTTGATTTATTTTGTGGAAAGCAAGGTCTGGAGTTATATGAGAGTGTTTTGTTCTTTCTGAACTAGTTGCTGATGGAATACAGAGAATTTCTCAAGTCTTGTGATTTTATTAAGGTATGCGCGGAATAACCTGGTTCATGTGCTGTTTTAGCACAGCTTTGTTAGGATTTCTATTGAGATATAGGATATGGATTCTGAAGTGCCAATTGGATATTCATATGATCATTGCAGTTCAGTTTTTTGCTGAGTCTATTTGGGACACGATCGAGACGAGTGAGGATCTATGCATATTCTGCCTTTTACTGATCACTGTTAGGTGTCTCTATGTTTTTGTGCCTATCCATGGGCCAGAAGATATTGTTCCAAATTCATGCTTTGAGTGTGATTTATGCAGAGGATTATGGCAGCTAGCTTTTGGACTTTGATCTTTGAATGGTTTTTAGTGGGTCAGGCTGTGGAGCCTTTTTAGTGCTAGGTTGTGGTTTTGCTTTAGGCACATGGGGGAGAGCCTCTTGGATTTTTATTGGTTGGTTTATATTTCTGAGGTGCCCTTTTTCTATTTAGGCGCCTGCTCTTTGTACTATTTTCTTTTATTTTTCAATAAATTTTTACCTTACCTTGCATCCTTACAGTTTGGCTAACACTGCATTGTTGTTGCCTATTTTCCGGTATCTGTATAGGAGAGATTTGCTTCTTGCATCAGAGTTCAATATCATGAATGATTATATGCTGTCAGGTTTGTCAATTCAAGAGTTCAATATCATGTTGTTTATGGTGGTGTGATTACTCCCACTGCTTCCTTTGGTGTGGTCCACTTGAGCTTTAGATCTGCTCCATTTTTAGGTTTATGGACTAAAATGATATGAAAAAAATGAATGGACGGCATGGATATAACACATGCATCTCACTAGTGTATTTGACAGCCATAAATCTTTTTTAAACAAACACCTACACATAGGAATTTGGAAAATAAACAACCCAAAGGGTGGTGAAGTGACGTATTCGTGTATGAACTACACATCGTTCCATAAAATCCAAATGACCTTGGGTGGTGTGAGTAACTCTTCACTAAAAATGCAAAATCAAAGCTTTTTAGGGACTTGCAATAAAAATGCCAAAGTTATTATTTGGAGACTTATTATCATTTCAATTAATTGTAATTCAGGAGTGCGATGGAGATACACAGGGCATCAAGCACTGACAATTCAAGAGCTCATAATAATCTAAAGGCTAACGTTACTCCGATTGCTTTCATGGTTGAGGTTATTTCGTGGATAATCAGTTTAAATCCAAGGTAATTGACTTTAAGATTTTTCGTTTAAATAAAGTAAAATTAAGTCACCATTGCTGGGATCTAATAGAAAAAGAAAAACTATGAAAAATAATTATCTTTTGATTTTTTTAAAAGGATTTTGGATGTCATAATTATGTTTATAAGTAGCTTTTCATCAATGTTTCACAGGGAGCTGTGCTGGTTAAAAGTTTGGCTGCCAAGGAACCATCTGCTCTTATCTTGGATACTTATTACAAGCAGTATTATCTCTGTTTGGCTGCTGCTGCTGCTACTATCAAATGGTAATCCAATTTTGCATGCATTTGAGTTCTACCTATTTTGACTTGGTATTTTGAATGAGAAATTCCTCAGAGAACTACAGTGCTACTTGAAACTTTACTGTAAACTCGATAGCTTGATACTTGTATGAATCACATTACGTCAAGCTTAAATGAAATCTTTTGTGCAGGATGATAGTGTTATATGGAGAGCATTGCGAGTTATTTTAAGTTCACTTAGTATTCACTTATTAGGTTGTATGTTTTCTTGGTCATGGGAGAGGAAGATGCCCATGAATTTTTGAGGTTAGCTGTTTAAACTATTTCTGGAGTTTATGCTGCATCCATCTAGACATGTATTTTATCATTTCAAATGCATGTAATGATACCCTGTTGGGTGATTTTGGCAGGTATGCTATTGATACAATGCAATCTGTGTGCCTTAAGGAAGCTGGTGCAAATGCAACGGACCCTTTGGCAGGAGAAACTACTCTTATATAACTGCAGTTCCAACCAGGTTCTTTCTAGCTCCTCATATGGAAACACAAGGTGGGGCCCTTTACTCCCAGTTGTCTGTAATGCCACTGAAATCTGATGGCTCTCTTTGTATCATGGAAGCTCTTACAAGATCACAGCAAGGTGAAGGATGCTTCTCTTCTTCCATCTCTTCCTTTCAGTTTCTTTTAAATAGTTTCTAAAAATAAAGTCATGTCTATCTCTTTGTTGATGGAAAGAGTGATGCCAGCTTCCTCTCCCAAGCTTGAAGATTTCTTAGGTGGTGCAACCATGGGAGCCCACCAGTACGGATCCATCAATAGGGAAGCTATGTCTCTAAGCTTGGACAACATGTATTACCAGCACAACCCACAAGATGAAAACAACAGGCAGCAGCATTCTCTAGGCCTTCTCTAGCCCAACAGCAGCAGCAGCACCACCACCAATACTTCCAGCACAGGATTAACAGCTCATGACATGTACCAGACAGCCTTGGAAGTGGCGCCGAAGGAAGAGATTTTCATCCCTCACATATGGACACAGTGTCCACATCACTGTAGTAGATCATGGCGAACCTGGTAAAGCATCAAGATGTGCAAGCCAAGCTAGTGGAAGAGATCGATCGGGTTGTGGGAGATGGACGAGAAGGCATTGAAGAGGAGGATTTGCAGTGGATGTTATATCTAAAGGCAGTGATCATTCTACAAAAGAGCAAAGAATTGTTTGATTATAGAAGCTTGGAAATGAAATTGGAAATTGGAATTAAAATTGAAATGTGTACTAGAAAAGAAGGAAAAGATTATTATGTGTGTGAATCATTCTATTTTCTTTTTTTTCTTGTGTAATTATTTGGCACATAATACAAGTAGATTACATACTCCACTCTCTCTCATACAATGAACAAAGGGGTTTAAAATTGTTCTTAAAATTCCGTCTTAAAATCTGACCGTTGGCAACATTAATAAGCATTCAAAATCGTTTCTAAAATTGTGCCCAAAATGTGACCATTGGCACCAGAACGGTTTAAAACCGTTCCTGAAATTCCGTTTCTAAAATTGAAACGGTACCCAAAACGGTTCTGAACCGTTCCTGATTTTCTGCGACGCTGCATTTAGGAACGGTATTAAACCGTTCCTGAAGCATTTAGGAACAGTTTAAAACCGTTCCTAAATGACGATTTTGGTGTAGTGTTAGTAAGCAATCGATACTTTCAAAATCTAGTTATACGCGTTTATATTGGACGTATTTGCTTATTTTATCACTTAGATCAAAGTTGATCAATTTGGATCGAGCTACTATATCGATTCTAACATACCCGCATAGTTAAAAACAAACCAATCAGCCAACATACTTATTGGTGAAATGATGTCAGGAAACTTCTTTACCTTCTAAAGGATTTAAACCTTCTTTTAGATTTGTCTCATAAGCTCTAACTTAATGTTGACTACATAGGCTTGACTAGGGAGCGAATTAGGTGAAACCTTGGATCCACCGATTTGGGTGGGATCTGCACTGATTGTGGGGCTCACAATGATGTATATGCCTTAAATATCCACACCATCCAACTATTTTGAAACTTACTCAAATCTTAGGTGGACCACACCACATGAAACAGTCGTGAGTGAATCCCTACCATTAAAAACTTCATGGATTCCATCGAAGTGTTTATTCGCCATCATAGTGGTTGACAAGGTTACAAACACTTAGATGAGGAGAACACACATATCACCTTGATCCAAAGCTTTTGTGGCCCATAAGAAGCTTTTAGGGATCGTTTGACACCGTGTATTTGAAGGGAATTGAGGGGGTTTCAAATCCCCTAGTTGTTTGCCAGCATAAGTAACTGGGGGTTTCAAATCCCCTCTTTGAGGGGGTTTGAAATCCATAATGAGAGCTTGGATTGCACCTAAAATCATTTTAATAGTTGCAGGTGTAACATGTGTGTCACTATACTATCATTCTATAGGGCACATGACCCACTTGTGATGATCAACACCATCCAAACATTGTCCATGTAAATCTATAATTAAAATTCGTTGGTTAGTCACACAGACATGATCTAATGCTTGTGGCCTATTTGAGACTTGGAATTTCATCATTTTCGGGCAAATCATATATTTCAACGGGCTTATCACAACCATTGTGTTAAAAATTATGTATCTCACTAATTAGAAATATTAAAGTTGATTTAGTGATTAAATTCAAACCTCTATAAATATTGCATGCATAACTACTTTTGGATTAAAGTTCATTCACACTCCAAGGTGTCAAACACATTGGGAGGATTTCAAATCCAGGGGGTTTCAAATCCTGAGGGTTCTGAATCCATGCTCCCATGGTCAATCGCTACTTATTTCTTGTACCATGGTTCATTTGGAACTGCTTCATTTTTCAGATCATGCCCTGAAATACAGTTTCAATACGGATGGACGGCGTGAATGTAGTCACGTACATCACATGGATGTAGTCACATACATTACGGTGAGCCCCACAGACAGGGGTCCCACCCACCTCGGTGGATCCTGGGTCTCACCTTAACCGCTCCAACTTGATTACCACTTTTGGGCGTCGGTGTGGCGGGACCATATGATGGACGGTCTGGATCTTACTCACGTATACCACTTTCGTACATGGCGTGGCCGATAGATGATTACTTGTATAGGCGAGTAGCCTCACTTCCACTGGCAAGCGCACGTGTTTCTCATGGATGCTATTTCCTCTAGCCAGCCACCTGCAGGACTTTCTGTGATTGTTACATCCACTCCATTCATCTGGTGGTCTGTCGATTCGTTTTAAGACCCATAAGTAAGACATCTAAAGCTGAAAGGTGGTTGGTGTGGATAAAGAGGATATTGCTTCTCTTTTAAGAATAGCTCTCTTTTTCAAGAATCGCCCTGAAACATGTCCGTATATATATATATATATATATATAATATATATATATATATATATATATATATATATATATATATATATATATATATATATATCATATATATATATTTTTAAGTAAGAAAATAATTTTTTTTTTAAATATTAAATTTATTAAAATTATAAATCCTATGACATTTTTTTTAAAACATAGCTATGCAGTCCATTGATTTTTAACTTTTTAACTAGGTATTAGCCAAAGATAAATATTGATTAGATGGTAAATAAATATCTTGGTGGGCTAAGTATACAACATTATTTAGACTATTTTTGTGGTCCACTTTAGTTTTAGAATTGTCTCATATTTGGGCTCCAGCCTTAAATTCAGGGACCAAACATATGTACAGTGTGGATATAACACATACATCAATGGTGGGTCCCACAAAGCTTAGAGCTGCAGGAATCTATTGCTTTTTAGTGTCGTGGGCCTCACAATTGTAGTGGACCCCACGTGAGCTCGCAAAACAGATGGACTGGAATGGATTTCTCACATACTGCAATGGGCCCCACCCAGCTTACTCGGGCGGGAACTTCATGCCAAACGCTTTTGCAGGAAATCCGCGTCTGTTCTTTATTGCCTTTTAGTTGGTGGGATACGTTTGTGAGATCTTCTGGCCTAAAAGCTGGTTACTTTAAACAATCAAGTGGGCCACAACATGCAGAAAATGGACAGCTAGAAAAAATTGTCTTGACTGCGAGTCTACTTTTCGCATAGTGTAGTTTACCTGAAGCGTTAGGTTCCTTGACTTAAGGCAAAAGAGCTAACCATTATTTCCAACCAGACGGAAAACTCAAATCGCGAGCAGATATTCAATATTGGCATGTATTGTAGAGTATACATATGCTGGATCTAAGATGCCTACACGCAGGCACATGTGCTAATTTGGAATACGTATGCGTAATCCAAGCCATTCATCGAGAGGAAACATAAGATCTAAGCTTAGAATATAAGGACATGGATTGGGTGCTACCCCGCCTGTACCAGCTCGGAACAGGCTGGAGATCTGAGAGGCCCACCTGATGTATGGGTTTATCTAGACCGTCAATCCATTAGCCATATCATTTTAGTATAGTAGCTCAAGAATGAGGTACATTCAAGACTCAAGTGGATCACACCACAGTAAGTAACCAGGGGTGATGATTTACGCACGGAAGGATGCGTAGAGGTGGAGCAGTGCTTCACTCTTAAGACAAAGAAACAATAAAATAGAAATAAATCCTAGAAAATTCATAATTTGATTGATGTCTAAAATAAATGAGGTTACAACCCTTAAAATAACGATATTAAGCACTTTTAATGTTGGACGCAACTCCTATAGACCAATGGATGAAGGGTTATAACAAACTAAAACTTAGTATAAATAGTAAAAACGGAAATAAAACAAGAGTTCGACTGTTGATATGGCGGAATCTTGCAAATTTGGTGACGAAACCGGCATAGCGGGGTTGGGTGGCTAAAGTAGCTCATCGTACCCCAAAATCATACATGGTACGTCGAATAACTTATTCCAATTTGCGAGATACGCCTAATTTAAAGTCCCGACGGTCCGGATCACTTCTGCTTGCGATTGGGCCTCTTTTGGTTCATCTTGGCCATGAAAGTATCTGCAACCTGCTCTACATAAAAAATGATGCCCACAGCTGAAACCTTTCTAATGCCTACTATAATGTTTGTTTGCCACCTAACATGTTCATAAGATCATATAGCGAGGCTAGAATGTGTGCATGAAATAATGAGAAATATCATCATCTCGCTCAATTCATTGAAACTTTGAATCCATAAGACATATTTTTTAATCCACAAGAAAAGAAGGAAAGAAATTCGGAATTTTATTAATTAATAATTTTCTAATGAATATGCATCTCAATTACACCATTAATAAAAAAAAATCAAGATTTGTAACTATAAAAAATAATAAAATTTTAATCCTACTAAAAGTTCTAATTATACAACTTTTGCTCAAAGGGTCATGACATGATTACAAATAAATGAAAATCTAAAACTTCAAAAAAAAAAAAAAAAAAAAAAAAAAAAAAAAAAAAATCAAAATATATATATATATATATATATATATATATATATATATATATATATATATATATATATATATATATATAATAATATATATATATTCTAAAATCGTGTTTTTGAGCTAAAAATGTGCATTTTCTTGCGAAACGAACCGACACATGGGTCAGTTCACCTCGAATGGTCCGTTACAATAAAGATTGATAAGTTGTGAACATTAAAATAACTGAATCAAAAGTTATAATTAATTTATGATTTACCTTCCTTTGGTTCAACCATGCTAGGAATGTACATGTGCCTCGTACTACTCACATGGATAGGAATGAAGGTAAAACACAATTATGATTTGTGGCTTTCGAGAAGGTTTTAATGATGGGCATTTAGACCAATTGTGTGGTCCACTTGAGCTTTGGATCCTATGGAAAGGTAGGATGTTACACGTGTGGTTACGTGTGCACGTGCAGGTATGCACGTGGTTTAGCAAGCCTCTCCATCTCTTAAGCCATTCGAATCTAACGAATAACTCATGGATGTAGATATTGTTGTATATTGGCATATGATCGTGAGAAATGCTCGAATAGGCATCCATTATGTCACTATGTCACACGTACAAAGGATCTAAGCTTTTCATTAGGTGAATTGTATTGTTTAAATCTTTTGACATAAAAATCAGGCTGTTTCACTCCTCAGGTGGGCTAGGAAATTTAACTGTCAATTTACGTGCATGTTGTGGCCCACCTTAAGAGTGAAATTGCCTGAATTACTTAGACAGAAGAAATAAGAAATATTTCAAACCTTATGGAACGCTCAGATCTAATACACTTATTTCATATTTGCACGTGCACGCACGTGTGAATGTATACACATTTACACGTTGAATCAGCAAACCTCTTTTCTTATATTCTGATACAGTGGAGCCCTTTATAATAGATACGATCCTGCTGCTGCAAGAACTGTATCAGCGAAGGTGAACCCAAATGTAGAAGAGGAAATTACTACTCATCAGCAAAAGTCGGATTGCCTGGGCATGAGCCCCAAAATGAAGCAGATCCAAAATGGAATTTGGCAGTAAAGATCCAACGTCCGGTTAAAACATCTATGAGTATGTAAATGTTTGGACTAGGCTGCAACTTTTTTATTTTCAATTTTTCCTAGTAGGAATGATCTTATAAATAGTATGGATGGCATATAAACATCACAGTCAGCCTTAGAGAGGTTTCAATGATATGCATTTTCCTGCCCACTTTGGGCCGCAAGGAAGCTTCGATGATATGCATTTCTTCCCACTCACTTGAACACCAACTCGGATAAACTCGGATCAAATTACCTTAGTGCATGACTTGGTCATTTTTTTCTGAAATGAATATTTGAGGGAATATTGAAGAAATAAATTCTCACAAAAAAAAAAAAAAAAAGAAAACTTTATAGGATTGTCTTCATATATTGATCTTGATGTTGTTCACCAATATTTGATGAAATGCATGTAAAGTATTTTTGCTGATTTGCATTTGAAGTGTCGGAGATAGAAAATTTATGTATTTGAAAAAATATCACACAAGCTCAAATTCGGGTTGAGCTGTTGATTGAACCAAGTTAAGTTGGCCAATTAGGCTTAAGTACCGAGCTGAGTTGAGTTAGAATTTGGATTGGTTCAACTCGTGCACAACTCTAGAGCTCAATACTCGAAAAGTTATGTAAGCCAACTATGATGTGCGTTTTTATCCAAGCTATTTATTCATTTTTAGAGCATATTCTAGGTTAAAGTCAAAATATGTTTTTACAACACATTTTAAGTTAAAAAATGAGCATATTCAAAGCTAAAGTAAACCACAACAAGAAGTAGTGGAAATAGTGATGCACACCTTTCTAGGGCTCGTAACAATGTTTATTTTCTATTAAACGATTCTTAAAAGTCGTATAAACTTAGATAAGGGAAAGAATAAAAATAAGCTTGTCTCAAAACTACTATTGTCCACAAAAAGTTTTCAACTATTGTTTTATTTTTTTTAATGGTGTAGTCTACTTAGAACTTTAAATGTGCTTTATTTTTGGGACAATACACTGAAATGATATGAAAAAAAAAATGGACAATCCAGATGAAACACAGACATCATGGTAGGGCGTCGGTCAGTATTATCCAGTGTCGAGGTCGACAGTGGAGGGTCTCCACCGAATCCGAATCCTTGTTTATTAATGCCCATGGTCACCTGCATGTGGTGCCATGGCCCAGTGATCCAAACCGTTGATCTGATGAGATGGACAGCTGAGATCGCTTGCATTAAAATCTTCAAGAATTCAAGTCCTAAAATGGCTAAAAAAATTACAAACGGTTCAGATCCCAAGGAAAATAGTTCAAATCAAAGGCCTATAATATTCCGACGTGGGAGATTTATGGGTGCCCTCTCAACAATCCTGTGCCGCAGAAAACCGTGTATTCAATGGTTTGATTGTGAGTATGATCCAAGTGGAAGCAAAGTCCAATATTCAATCCTACGGATTCTACCATCCAGTCCGTATAGATAGGGACCTGTGATCCATGCAACGTGGCATGCTAAACACGTGGCTAGTGATGTATCAATCAGATCCATCCATCCACTGGGCCCTAGCATGGACGACTTATATCCTTAAAAAAATACAGCTATTACTCAATCCTATCCATCTGATCGTTGGTTTTCAGAGAGACGGTAGAAAATGAAAGTAGTTATCGTAAGTGAGGTAAAAGTAAACTGATGGATAGAATTATCTAATAAGTTTGTTTGAAACATAAATAGATGGACTGATCCAATTGGTCCATCACCCTGCCACGTGTAATTTGGATAGATTGCTTTACCATATTCCTGTTTAGATCTACCATATATAAAATCTCGACTTTTGATTTTTCATTCCTTGGGTTTTGGGTAGTCTGAGATGATGATGGGAATGAGGTGGGCCTCTGTCAAAGCTGCAAATGAGACATCATTCTCAGGCACTAGCATCTGCACCCAAAGCATGGGGCAAAATACCTTTGCTTTTAAAGGCACCTTCGCCCTCGATGTACGCAAATTCAACACGCGTGCAGGCCTCTATCTATACACACGCATGAAAACTAGGTAATGTATGACACGTGTGGAAGATCTGAACTTTACATCTGGTTGGTAACAAGGCTTAGATCATCTTCCTCGAAAATCAGACCGTTTAAATCTTCATGTGGGCTACAATGTGCTAAGAAAATTAAATGGTTAAATCCTAATTTTCTGACCGTTTATTTGTTATGTAATTCTGAGGCCTTATAAGGTATGAAATGACGTACTATTTTAGACCTCGAGATTTAAAATTCTAGCTAACCTTTTGGAAAGATCCGATCATGCACACGTATCTCAAATTAGCTCATCTGCTTGAGTGTGTAGAAGCGTGAGTTGCACACGCGTGTGGAATTAGGCCGCCTCACTCCTCCACTTTAGGGCTCATGTGCCCTACAAAAGCAACAGAACGCACAACGAATGGAAATCATCATCACCATCCACATGGCATACGTATGAGATCTCGAGCATTTCATCATGTGGTTGGGGTCTAGTGGGGCCCATTCCTTCGGTAATCCATGCCACTGGTATGTTGTCTTTGACCGTTGTTGGACTATGCACGGTGCACCTACACTATCTTGATTGGAACATCCTAGCCACTAATTTTAGGATTTTTTTGTTAGGAGAATTTAGAACGTTTATTTATAGGACATAAATATAAATTCTTACAATTTAATGGAGAAATTTTTTAGCATATAGACTGTCCATAGAAGAAAACAAAAGATCAACGGTTTAGATTACCATAAACCGGGCCCAACTTGCAATAACTGAATGCCGGAGTATCGTGCGTAGCCTCAGGGCGAGTATCACGTAGCTCCTCCGCATGTATTGATGCAGGGCGGTTGGAATTATGAGATGAACGGTGCTAGCGTACACCGGCGCTTGGTCAATCTCGCTAACCGAGAGCCACGTGGGTCGAAATTTCGTAAGATCCACACCATTCGTCATGAACTTTGCCTCAGTTTATCTATTGGAACAAGACATAATGATGATACATTGATGTGGACCACGCTATAGTAAACAGTTGGGATGGGAGGCCCACTATTTAGTTTTGGATAGCGTCCAGTGTGCTGTTTATATGACATCCAATCCATTCATCTTAAATTTCTCTTCATGATGAAATAAATACCCAAAAATCAGAGTATTCCATGACTCAGGTGGGCCATACCATATGAATTTAGAGGTGTCGTGTATAATTTTTGGGGTGGCCCACCTGAGTATTGAATCAGCCTGATTTTTTATACAAGATAGAAAAAAGAAAAGAAGGCGTGGTGGAGTACCTGATGGACGGGTGGATTTCATGCACGTTAAGTCGTTTTTCCCAATTAAGACAAATTAGTACCTGATGGGGAGCGACGTGATACTCTGGCAGAATAGGATGTTGGCTATGTAGGTTTCCAGAAGTGTATAAGTGGCAGAGGTTAACTCCAAACCGTATAAATTTCTGATCCGACTGTCAGTAAATCACATTATCAAAATCATCAGAATGGTAGAAGAATCCTAACCTTTGAATTCGTGTACATTTGTTTGTTAACATTGGACCAATTGATATTTTATATTTTTCAACCGTGCAAAAGTCTCCCAATGCAATAGCAATATAGTCAACTAAGTATGATTTTTGGTCCATGATACATCTAAACTGGTTTTATTATTGGACAGCTTAATTTGAATTATGTTAGGCTTAAATGGGAAATGGAATTTGAGGTAAATGAATTGAGAGCAAAGGACATACTCATGTTTGCACAGAATTAAATGAAATAAGGGTGGAATAAGAATTCATTAAAAAATTTTAATACATTCACTTGAAAATATGTAATATCTCAAATTAATGTACTTATATTTAACAAAATAATTATAATAAGCTGATTAAAATGTATAATTTATCCGATGATGGGAAAATTTAAGCCTTAGGTGGGCCACAAACATATGGATCACAAATAAACAACTTGCCAATGCTTTTTAATCTTCCATTTAGATGGCCAACTTTCGGACAGTTTGGATTATTTTATTGGTGTAGTTTGAGTGATATAGTCGGTAATTGAATTGTTTTGGAATATCATTAGCATGCCATTTGTTTAACATACATGTGTGTAGCACTGTCTTTGTTTACTCATGCAAATCTCCAAGAAATCTTAGAAAGGCATTTTGCACCATTTATGTCTTTCAGATGAGAGCATTTCATTTAAATATTCATTTATTCTTATTTCATTTCATTTACATATATTTATTTTCATCCAAACACATCTCAAATATCATTTACCTCAATGTACTCCCAATTCACTCCATTTACCTCCATTTACTCTCCTCAAATGTCCCAAAATAAGCAATTTGGAATTGCCCAAATATCATCAATCATACTCAACCAGAGAATCAAAGTTCTTTTCTTGTAGGAACTGGATCATTCTTGTTGTCTAACTTCATCTACAGCCTCTATTGACCAGTAATTGCAGATGCAGAAGAAAGCATGATCATTGGTTATATTCGTGGATTTGAGGTTGCCCTGAGGCTACTGGTTGGTGCTTTATCAGCCCTGCTATGATATATGTGTTTTATCCACACTGTTCATCCATTTTTTTTCAAACATATTATGTCGTGGCCCTAAAAATGAGGCATATCTAAATCTCGGTGGACCATAGTATAAGAGAACAATAGTTATTGAATGTCCACCATTAAAAACTTCCTAGGGCCCACTGTAATGTTTATTTGACATCCAACTTATTGATTAGGTCATACAGACCTGGATGAATGAAGAAAAAACAAATCATCTTGATCTAAAACTTTTGAGGCCGTATGAAGTTTTTAATGGTGGGCATTCAATAAACATTGTTTCCCATTATGTGGTCCACTTAAGATTTAGATTTACCTCATATTTTGCTCATTCCATAAAATAATCTAGAATAATAGATGAATGGTGTGGATGAAACACATACATCATAATGGGGCCCACAGAGCTGCAACCAGTAGCTACTGGTTAATGGCAGCATCACTGGCCCATTGCGTCCTTTTTGGCATGGTCTCACGACTGGCTCGAGCAATATCTAACTGACTTGAATCAACTTAGTTTTGGTTATGAGCGGGCTAGAGTGGCCCACTTAAGCTACATGGGGTCCACCAAGATGTCTGTGACAAATCCACCTCATTCATCAATTTCTCCGGCTCATATTAAGATATGATCCCAAGAATGAGACAGATCCAAAACTCAAGTGGACCACACTACAAGAGATTGTGGGAATAGAGTGTCCATGATCAAAACCTTTATGGCACACATAAGTTTCGGAACAAGCTAATATTTGTGTTTAAGTTCATCCCATTTAGAATGACCTTATGGATGGTTTCAATGGCATATAAACATCTTGGTGGGCCGGGTTGGTTTCGGAACCAAAACTGGATGTTTACATTTGAAGTTCATCCCATTTAGAATGACCTTATGGATGGTTTCAATGGCATGTAAATATCTAGTTATGCTCCACTCAATCGGGTAGTGTGTTCTTTGTAAGTTTGGGATCTACCTCAGCTTTAAGAATATGTCCTTGTTGTACTTTATTTATGACCATTTTGGAAATGCCCCCATAAGAGAAGGAAACTTGTCATTACACAAAAGAGAAATATCATGCAAATGATCCACGAAAATATTTGGAGCCCTTTTTACATAAGACCAGTTAACGCTAAGTTGGTAATACATGTTAGTGGGTGATAGGGTGTACCTGAGAAGCCCAATAGTCAAAGTTGGTTTAGGAAGAAGAAATGTTTGAGTAATTAAAGAGAGATGTTGAAGAGTCACCATGATAGCCAATAAACGGATCATTTAAATGGGGTGTCAATGGTGGGTGTTATTATCTTCACTGTTTTTTGTAATCCAAATCTATGTTTTTACACTGGACTATATCTGTTCTTGATACAAAGGAATTCTTCAATTAGACAAATTTCTTACAATTATGCCACAATCAACCGTAGGTATTTCTCTTTTGATTGATCATTACTGAGTAGTAAAAAAAATCATTTCATATGAAAGGTAAGTTGCAATCATTCTTCGAAGGAAGAATCTCACCTTTGGATAATTGCCCGATAACTTTGTCACAATTTGTAAGTGGCTAAATAGGTGACCAATCTCTTTAGATCTCAGTTATTGTAAGTGCTATAATGTTTAAAGCACATTTCACACTTTGTTTGTTAAATTTCGTTTAAGTCAAAATATCTTATCAAGTGATCTTCAAGTATGATTCAAAATCAAGGTTCAAAACAAGTACAAGATCTAATAGAAGATCAAGCTCAAATTAAAACTAAAGATCAAGCTCGAAAGACAACATGAAGTCAAGATCTACTAATATTCTAGTAGAAGATCAAGCTTCGTAGAGAAGTACAAGTTTCTAATCTACTTCAAGACAATGAAGTTCAGTCCATACATGTATTATAAACTCTAGAAAGACCTTAGGTTTAAGTGCTTTCAAAATATATTTAAAATTGAGTTTTTATGCTTGTATTTGATCGAATTTTGACTAGCCTAAGTTTTGGCTCGACCAGCCAAAGATTTTCTTGACCGGTCCTAGTGCAAACCGAGTGAAAACAGAAATTCTATTACACCTTTGACCAGTCGAGTGATCTACTTGACCAGTTGAAAGACAATCTTCAACCGATCGAGAGTTTCTCGGCTCAAAGTCCAACAACTGAATCAGTTCGAATTTTGGCATCCTTGACCAATTGAAAACCATGTTCGACCAGTCGAAGACTACCTTCGACCAGTCGAGCAAGGCCTTCGACCAGTCGAAGATCTGTTAAATCTTATTCCGCTCAAATCTAAAAATCCTTTGGAACTGAATCTAATGCTTGGGCCAGTCGAAGAAATAACTTTTTTGCCTATAAATTGAGGTTCTCTCTCAATTCGAAAACGCAATTCAAGTCTATCAAATGCCTTCTACAAGAGAGGAAGAAGCCTCAGTTATTGTCAAGCTATTGAATAGTATTTATAGATCATTTTATAACTTTTTCGTTTAATTCCTTAATCTCAAACTCTGTCATTCTAATTCTAAAAAGAGAGTGAATACTCTTCTTACTGAGATTTAAAAGAATTAATACAAATAGTCATTGGTTTAAATTTAATTAAAATAAATAGAACCTCAGACCTTTTCTAACGGATTGAACATTGAATATTCGACATTTAAGAAAAACGGTTCTTTGGCTACAACTTCTTTTATGGTAAAGATAAGTATACATTTATTTTCTGTGTTTAGTTTTTCTGAGATAGCCAGAAAATCTCAGTATTAGTTTTTCTGAGATAAGCCAGAAAATCTCAATAAAGGGTTTTTTTTTTTTTTTTTTTTTTTTTTTTTTTTTTGTGATAGCCTGGTAAAAATCACAACTGTATTAGGTTTTAAGGTGACACTAAGAAAACCTTATTTATAGTGAAAGTCAAGATTACGTGAATAGTAATTTTGGGAGTGGAGTAGGTGTGGCTGTTTGAGAATAGTTGTTGACACACCGAACCACTATAATTCTTGGTATTGTAGTAAATGCTCTTATCTTTTTGTGGTGAATGTTTGTAATTCTTTTTTATGTTAAAGTGGTGAATGCTTGTAATATTTAGTTTTATTTCCTCATGCTTAGTTTGAAATTTTAATTCTTATCACATTCGTAACATAAGGTTGTCCTACCTAAACTTGTTTGGGTGAATGTTATCTTACGAATCAGTTTGAATCAACGTTTCAATACTAGTGCAATTGAGATATCTGATTTATTTATTAGTCAGCACTTTATTCGATTATTTGGCATAGTCTTATTCACCCCTCTTTTAAGACTACTTAAGCTCTCTTTTTAATTTGCTTGGGATCAAATTGTTCAGTTGGAATCGAGCTGCATAGTCGATTCTAACACACCCACACACATTACACGTGACTAAACCCCTAACCGAAAAAAGTGCGGAATAACATAACCTGAGCTGGAGAAACTGATGGACTAGGTAGATTTCTCATCCCTAGCTACCCGCATTAGTTGGTTCCATTGGGCCACTTAAACAATTCAATCCATTAAGCTTAACAGTTCTTTAGGTTCAACCCTTATTTCAAGGGCTACCATGTAAACATCACACCGATCTAACTATAGCTAACCATCTGATCAAACATCAACGATCAGGATTATTTACACAAAAATAGTTCCAATCTACAATTCAATCCATGTTTTTTTTTTTTTTTTTTTTTTTTAATAGGCCCACCATCGATTGCTTTTGATTGTAAATGACCACTTTTCGTAGGCAATTCTAATCATCTCATCGATGGCTCTAAAAAGTAAGACCAATATGAATCATCTGAATGGTGTGCTTTTTGTAAAAGCTATTACAGAAATATTGTTGAGCCCTTGTTGATTAGATGTTAACCTAATTGCCCACCTTGATGATGTGCCATATATCCATGCTGTCCATCATTTTTTCCAACTCGTTTTAGGATGTATTTTCAAAAATTAAGCAGATCTAAATCTTAGGTGGATCGGATGCAGGTTACGTCCTACCCTCGCTCAGATCGTAATCCGTCCGGGCAGGGCTCTGTGGGGCCCACCGTGATGTAAGTATTTTATCCACACCATTAATTGTTTTTATATGATTATTTTAAGATATGAGCCAAAAATTGAGGTAGGTTCAGGGCTTAAGTGGACCACAAATTATGGATTAAACTTCCACCATTAAAAACTTCCTAGGAGCTGGAGAAGTGTCGGATCAAGATGAAATTTTTGTTTTCACTTCATCCAAGTCTGCATGACCTTATTAATAGGTTGGGTGGTAAAAAATACATCACGGTGGCCCTTAGAAATGTTTCAACGGTAGGTGTCATTATCAGTCCATCTTCCTTTGATGTGGTCCACTGGATCAGTTTATCTGCTTCATTTTTTTATTTTTTATTTTTTTTTGTATAATACCTTAAAATGATCATATAAAAACGATTAACAGTGTGGATAAAATAATTACATCACGGTGGGCCCACAGAGCCCTGCCTAGACGGATTACCATCCAGGCGGGGGTAGGATGCAATCCGCATCCCAGGTGGACCACACTACAGGAAAGTAATTGAACGGCCACCACTAAAAACATCCTAGGACCCACCGTAATGTTTATTTTCCATCCAACCCATTGACAAGGTCAATCTGACACAGATGGATGGTAAATACAAAGATTGTCTTGATCCAAAACATGTGGGGCTCACAAAAGTTTTTAATGGTTCCAGTGGTGTGGTCCACTAGAGATTTGGATCTGCATAATTTTTGGAATCTCTTGCTAAAATGATCTCTGGAAAAACGGATGGACTGTGTGGATATACAATAAATTCATCAATGTGGGGAACGAACGGTAAAGGTAAGTGTTATCAGGGCAACACCTGATCCAGTCCCTGTTGTCAGAAGCTGCGTGGTGCTCACAGAGATGCCCATGATAAATCCACTCCATCCATCAGTTTTGAAAAGACCACAATATGGAAGAGTCTAAAAACAAGCAGATTCAAATCTCACGTCGGCCATACCAAACAAAACAGCGGGGATTGAACTCCTACCGTTGAAAACTTTGTGGGAGCCACAGAAGTTTTGTATCACGATGATATTTGTGCCTACAGTTTAGCTGAGTGGTAAAAACCAGATGAACCGTTTGGATGGCATATAAGCATCATGGGCAGCTCCAGAAAGGTTTTACCGGTGTACGTTTCCGTTCCCACTGTGCCGTTTGGTATGGCCCAGTTGAGTTTTGGATTTTGGATCCACTAGATTTTTAGATTCCTCTCCTATTGTAGTCTTTCAAAACTGATGAACGGAGTGGATTTGTCATGCGCATCTCTGTGGGCCCAGACAGCTTCCGACAACAACAGGGGCATAGGAATATCTGTGTTCCTTTTTCACATTGTGGCCCATGAGATGTAGGGTTCAGATTGATTGATTGGAGTGTCCAAATGACCCACTGCAGCTAGGAGCACTGTAACTTACGGTGCTCCCAAAAGCACTCGAGCATTTCTCTTTGAAGGGAGCTTTTTTATTTTTTATTTTTTATTTTAACCTTTACTTTTTTCTCTTTTTCCGATTACCCGAACCAAACGAATGTACGAAACGCGTTTCATGTAAAAAAAAAAAACGATAACATACATTCGGATGTATGGTAATTAACACACGTTCGAGCTATGTGGGGCCCACTTATGACGTATATTTGGGATCCAAATTATGCATCTGATGCACATTTTCATCTTCACCTAAAACCAATATATTCACGTGGTGTTATCCACCTTAGTTTTGGCACGTGACTTCATCATGGTGGGGCACATCTGATTATTGATTTGGATGGGATATAAACAATGCGGTGTACATTTCCATGGTGCACCTCACCATTTTAAGGCACCCCATTTCCCTTGGATGGATGTTGCCCACCTACTCCCAGAGTCATGGATCACGACGGATTTCTGGATCAAGGCTTGTGGGATTTAATTGGCAGTTGGAAGATGATCAGAGATTAGGGTGGTCCACACAACTTGAACATAGGTTAATTATTAAACATTTGGACACATGTGATCATTCTCTTTCAAGTACACTTGATATCGATCTCTGGAGGGTGGCTAACAGTGAAGTGTGAACTGCCAGTGGGGGTGTACTAACAAGCTATCACTCACATACACAAAAAAAAAAATAAAAAAGGAAGAAAAAAGCAAAAAAGAAAAAAGAAAAAAGAAGAAGAAGTACACTTGATATCGGTATTAAAATTAAGAGATTGTTTGATAAGCCCTTGTTTGAAGGGAGGGAAAATGTAAATAAGAGAGAGTAAAAGTAAATACTTATCACATGACAGAAGTTGATTACCCTAGAAAAGCTAATAGGTCGTTTGATACCTTTGATTTAGCAGTAGAATAGTACGTTTCAAATCAAGTAACTACTTTATGTGTTTAGCTGCTTTGGATGTGGAGGTAATTAATGGAATTAGAGGTATTTCAAATACACCATTTTGGTGTTTTTTGAAATCTCAATATATAAAATGTTATGATTCCAATGTAATTCAAATAAAATGCCTTGTTGGCACCTTTTTGAATGCATGGTATCAATTTGGGTCCTTACTCTTGCTCCGGTGGTAGACTCTCCAGAGTTTCAACACCCGATCAAGGGTTTGAGTATCCATAGGTGGTGAAATCCCACTACATCATGAGTGTGTGGGGGTGTGTGTGAGTGTGTAAAAAAAAAAAGAGAATGAGAATGTGTTGATGCTATTTTATGGAATGCCTTCCTCGGAGCTCGTCACTTGCACAAGAGAAATAGACCAAACGAAGACCCAGGCTCTGACTCGGGGAACCTCCGATACTTAAGTTAGTTTTGCAGGTTTTGAAGAGAAGGCGCTTTTAGAATTTTGAGTTCCGTACCTTTCAGTGAAATGGAGGTCCTTTATTTATAGATACGGGAGGATCCTATCATGCGTGGATTCTCTTCCTGATATCGTGGAGATCTGATTTTGGCCCGTTCCCTGTCTCCATCCGATCCTGAGATCCTCAGGATCGGAGATCCTTTTGTGAGATACTCGAGATAGCTTTTCATTTACACCATCTTTCCTTCATTCGGCTTGGCCGACTTTGACTCAGTCAGGTGAGTCTTGGGTGGCTTTATGGAGATGGGACTTTTGAACATTTGTCGGCACATACCGACGTGCTGGTTCATCAGCCGAGTAAACTTGATTCGTCTCGTTTTCCTTTTTATAACCTTCTCTCGTACTCAACGTATGCCTCGGAGGCCCGAGACATTATCAGTAGGATTGGTCTACTGCATATCCGAGTCTTTGGACTTGGCATAATTTTTTCCCAACAGTAAGCCCCCTTACTCCGTGTCTCTCCCATGGCACTACGGAGTAACGAGTTTTTAAGTCGGTTCATAGCTACACCCGAGATAATGATCAGGCATTTAATGCTTTTTATGTTGTCCTTAACGGGAGACGGTTTGTTACCTGAGACCGCACGTGCCGGCAGCCGTCAGGTTGTTTCTCCTGCCTATGGGCGTTGGACACGTAGCGAAGGTGTTACCGTAGTCAGTCGGCATGCAGCACGTGTCATGCGGGGGAATCGATGCAGGCGTCGATTAGCCTCCTCATTAATTGCTCTTGCCATGTGGCAGAGCTATAAAAGGGAAAGAGAAGCCCGCGTTTCATATTTTTACTGCAATCTTTCCCGCTCTTCGTCTTCTCATTTTCTTCTCTCCCTTCTCCTTTCTCGGCTGTCAGTGTTCCCTTTCGGCATTTTCGTCTTCCTTCCTTTCTCCGGTGAGTTCTTCCCTCCCCTTAATTAATGGTAATGGCAGCGCAAGGCTCTCAGAGCCCCTGGGAGGGAACTTCCGGTGATGAAGGCGAAGCGCATCATTTTCGGAACGTTGCATAATCGTCTTCTTTACTGGTGGAGATAGCCGTTGATGCAAACGCCGCTTTCCTCTCTGAGAGACCCACCGGAATTTCGGCAGAGTGCCCTGCTTCGGCTGATCCTTTGCGTGGTGGGTCATCTCTGATAACTCGTCCTAGGAGACCCAATCCACCAATGGATTTGGAAGAGGAAGAGGAAGAGGAAGAGGAAGAGGAAACTGGGGTCGCTGAGGGAACCTCTGGATCAGCTCCTTTGGCTCCTGTTGGTAAGTCGGCGCAGGCCGAGGCCGAAGGAGAGGAGTCATGGGACGACCTAAGCGGTCCGATTCCTTCAGTTTTGACTGAGGCGGATTTGGATAGGATCCGAATCGGCTGCCACATCCCTGAGTCGGTCATTATTTATCTTCCCCATCCGAATGAGTTACTCGACCATCATCCTACTGGGGCGGTTACAATTTTTCAAGTCTCGATGCAATGTGGCTTATGTCTGCCCCTTCAACCCATTGTTTGAGGCATTTTGTCTCATATCCGGATTGCTCCTGGTCAAATAGTTCTGAACGGGTGGAGGAACTTATTGGGATGCGCAGTGCTGTGGGCTGAGTTAGAACAGCCTCCACTGACGGTTGACGAATTCCTCCACCTGTATCAAGTGCGCTAAATCCGAACTATCTGTGGTCGGTGGGAGACAGCCGAATCCGGGCTCTACGAGGCTCGTGTACCTCAGATGTTTCATAAAGCAGGTGACTCGACATCTCCTTTTCCCCCTTTTTTTTATAATGCTCTGAGTTTGACAGACTTATATTTAACAGATATTTCGAAGAAGAGACAGAAGCTTGGGTCCAGTGCCTTAGCTCGAATCAAGGACTTGAGAGCATTAAGTCCGAAAAATTGGTCCTGGAAGGTACTCCTGCAGCCGGAGCACCTTCATCTTGTAGGTTTAGACTTGGCTGTCACAGGTAACTCTTACTGTGTCTTTATATCTTCTTTGAACTTCTTTGAACTTTATCTGCTTCGTCTTGTTTTCCTTCAGACTTAGCCGAAGCCCGACCCTTTCTTAGAGTCGTTCTCGAGCTGATCCCTTCAGAGATGACTGGAACTCGGCCTCCCCTTAGGTGGTCTCTAAGATAAAGGCTCCCCCGCGATCAGTTCTTCTGTCGGAACCTCGGCCATCCAAGAAGCAGAAGACGGTGCCGAAAGAGAAAGAACCTGCAGGTTCCTCCGCTCCTACTATCGTCGTACTCTCCGACCCGGACGAAAGGGCGGAAGTGAGGGACACGGTAGCCGTTGAACCTCAGACGACTTCTGAGTCGGGGCCTGTTGAAGTGGAGGTCCCGAGGCAAGCTTCCGATTCGGGACCTGTTGTAGTGGAGGTCCCAAGGCAGAGAGAGGAAACGAGGGCTGACTCTTCCTGAGGGTGGATGACCCAACAGGACCCGTCACCCTTTCAGGCGGTCGTGTCGGGGATGGTCCCCTGGGCTATAGCTCATGGGAGTGAAAGGGACTTTTCCAGCCTCTATAATGCCCCTATGACGCAAACCGTCGGTCATGTGGTGAAAATGATTTTTGAGGTAAGAAATTTCTTTTTTCTACCTTCCATTTTTTCTTATATTTTTTATCTTGGTCATTCATCATGGCTTTGCGTTTATATTCTTCAGCTTGCCCCCTGCTTGGTCAAGGCCTGTAAGGAGTTAACCTCGAATCAGAGGTTGCATAACCTTTTGGCTGACGCAGAGGGACGACGCGAGATTGCCGAGATCCGGGTCGGTGTTTTGACTGGTGAGGCGGCTCTCGCCAGAAAAGCTGCTGAAGATGCCAAATCTGAGGCAACTTCCGCCAAGAGGGCCGTTGAAGACGCCAAGGCTGAGGCTACTTTTGCCAGGAGAGCTGTAGAAGATGCACAAGCCGAGGTTGCTCGAGTGTTGGCACTTCTATCTGCAGCTGAAGAAGAGAATCAGCGAATCGTCGACGTTCATGCTTCCTGCGAAGATATACTAGCCCGAGCTAAACTTGAAGCGGCGAGGCTTATCCAACAAGCTCAAGAGAAGACCCAGGAGGCCAAGAAGGCTAGGGATCGGGCTGTTCAAGCCTTTCTTAAGTCTAAGGAGTTCGAGGACGAGAGGGATCGCTTATTCCAAGGTGGATACATTGAATGTATCAAAGATATGAAGAATGCCTTCCCCGATCTCGATCTCTCGGGATTCGATGGAGAAGGAGCCTCGGGTTCTGAGAATCCTGATGTTAGTCCCGCTAACGTTACTGCTGACGCTGCTGTTGGGGACTAGGCTGATATCTCTAGGACTGCTTTGGGAGTTGTTCTTGCCGAGGGACAGTAGTTTGACTCCATTTTTTGCACTCACAGCAGCATGACGCCGGACTATCGGACTTCTTTATTTTTGGCACTCACACCAGCATGGTGCCGAGCTTCAGAACTTCTTCATTTTTGACACTCACACCAGCATGGTGCCGAGCCTGACATTCTCAACCTTAACTTTGTTTTTTTCGAAACATTCTCAGCCTTAACTTTATTTTTCTCGAGACATTCTCAGCCTTAACTTTATTTTTCCCGAGACAACGTTGTGTTGGATTTTGAAATGTAACCCGATGTAAAACACTTAACAGATGAAAGAATGCACTTAGTTTTATTCATATGACTTGGCTTATATCTTTCTCACTTTAGTATCCCTATGCTTTGAATACCGAGCTAAGGGTAATAGATCTTGAGGTATTCAGTGTTCCAAGGATGAGGTAGTAATTGTCCATTCAGATCTTCAAACCGATATGTTCCCGGTCGAATGGTGTTTGAGACAATATAGGGTCCTTCCCAGTTGGGTCCCAATGTACCCGAGCCAAGTTCCTTCGTATTGGGAAAAGTTCTTCGGAGAACCATATCACCCACTCGAAACTGTCTGACCTTAACTCGGGTATTATAAAATCGAGCTACCTGTCGTTGTCGTGCCTCCATACGCAGCCGAGCCATTTCTCTTCGTTCGTCCACAAGATCGAGTCCGAATGCTAAAAGTTCTTCATTATCTTCTGTGTCGAATGAACTGACTCGGGCTGAAGGCAGCCCGATCTCGACAGAAGTGACGACCTCCGAGCCATAAGTAAGGGAGAAAGGAGTTTCTCCCGTGGCGGTTCGGGCTGTAGTTCGGTATGCCCATAAGATTTTCGGGAGCTCTTCAGCCCATGCTCCTTTAGCGCGGTCAAGCTTGGTCTGGAGATGCTGTTTGATAATTTTGTTGATCGCCTCAACCTGTCCATTTGTCTGAGGATGATGGGGTGAAGAATACACGTTTCTGATCCTGAGGTTGTCACACATCTCGCGAAAGTTCCTATTATCAAATTGCCTTTCATTGTCGGTAACGATGGTACGAGGTACTCTGAACTGACAGATAATATTTTTCCACACAAAATCGGTAATCTTCTGTTCGGTTATTTTAGCTAGTGGCTCAGCCTCGGCCCACTTCGTGAAATAGTCCATGGCTAAAACAGCAAACTTGGTCTGACCTTTTCCCAAGGGGAGTGGACCTATGATATCGATTCTCCACTGTGCGAAGGGCCAATGACCAGTCATAGGCGTTAGTACTTTGGAAGGTTGTCTCGGGATAGCTGCGAATCTCTGACACTTGTCACATCTTTGAGCGAGCCTGCAGGCGTCGTGTTGGATAGTCGGCTAGTAATATCCTTGCCGTAGGACCTTATGAGCGAGTGATCGCCCTCCTGAATGGTTTCCGCAGATTCCCTCGTGAATCTCTCGTAACACATAGTCAGCTTCGTTGGGATTTAGGCATCGTAGCAATGGAGAATAATAACCTTTCTTATATAGGGTCCCGTTGAGGATGGTGTAACGAGAAGCTCGGATCTTTAATCGTTGGGCCTCGGCCCGGTCTTCAGGCAGCTCACCCTTGTCGAGATATTGAATGATTGGATCGAGCCAGGAAGGTTCCGAGTCAATCGTATTGATGACCGAGTTAACTGGTTCATTAATACTCGGCCTGGCGACATATTCGATAGGAACATACCTAGGTATGTCATCTTCATCCGCAGAGGCGAGCTTTTCTAACAAATCGGCTTTGGCGTTCTCTGTCCGAGGAATCCGAGTGACGACGCAGAATTGAAAGCCGCTGATCAATTCTTTGACTTTCTCCATGTATGCTTTTAACTGCTCTTTCCGTGTTTGATACACACTGGTAACTTGGTTAACCACCAACTGAGAATCGTTGAAAACATTTAGGTGCGTGACGCCCATGCTGGCCGCAAGTCGGAAACCGAGTAATAACGCTTCATATTCGGCTGTATTGTTCGTAGCTTAAATCCAAGTCGTAAGGCATACTGCATATAAGTATGATCTGGGGTTTCCAGAACTACTCCTGCCCCGCTTGGCTTAGAGTTGGAAGAGCCGTCGACATACAGCTTCCAGGGAATAGTGTCGAGCAATGACTCGGGAGGAGCGGTCTCCGATTCTTCAACATGCTCGGTTGTATTTGCAACCGAGAGGTTGGTTGGTGGTGTTACCTAGGCGATGAAGTCAGCCATGGCTTGCCCTTTGATTGATGCTTTCAGTTTATACTGAATGTCAAATTCACTGAGTTCGATTGCCCACTTCGTAAGTCGGCCGGAAGCCTCTGGTTTCTTAAGGATCTGGCGCAGTGGTAGATCGTTCATCACGATTATGGTATGGGCTTGAAAATATGGCCGAAGTCGGCGTGAAGAGATTATTAGGGCTAAGGCTGCTTTTTCCAATAGCGGGTATCTTGTTTCCGCCGTTAATAATGCTTTGCTGACGTAGTAAACCGGCAGTTGCTTTCCTTCGTATTCTCGTATCAGGGCCGAACTAACTGCTACCTCGGATACCGCCAGATATAACAGCAGAGCCTCCCCTGTCTCGGGCTTCGATAAGAGAGGTAGAGAACTGAGATGAGATTTTAGTTGTTGGAACGCCACTTCGCATTCTTCCGTCCAATCTACTGTCCGTTGTCCTTTCAACTGTTTAAAGAACGGAAGACATTTATCCGTGGCCCTGGATAAGAAATGATTAAGTGCCACCACTCATCCAGTCAGTCTTTGAATGTCTTTAATTGTTTTTGGAGATTCCATGTCGAATAGAGCCTTTATCTTTTCAGGGTTTGCTTCTATTCCTCGCTGACTGACCAAGAAACCGAGAAACTTTCCGAAGCTTACGCCAAAGGCGTATTTGCTTGGGTTCAATTTCATCTAGAATTTGCGCAAGGTAAGGAACATTTCCTCTAAGTCAGTTATATGGTCGGCCGCATGTATACTTTTGATGAGCATATCGTCAATGTATACTTCCATGGTTCGGCCTATAAGCCAAGCAAAGATTTTGTTCACTAATCTTTGATAAGTCGCACCAGCATTTTTCAAACCAAATGGCATCACTCGGTAACAATAAAGGCCTTTGTTAGTGACAAAGGTAGATTTTGATTTATCTGACTGATGCATTACAATTTGATTATATCCAGAATACGCATCCATGAAGCTAAGAAGTTCGTGCCCCGCAGTACTATCTACCAACTGGTCTATCCTAGGAAGAGGAAAGTTATCCTTTGGGCAGGCTTTATTTAAGTCGGTATAGTCAATACAGACTCGCCACTTCCCATTGCCTTTTCTCACAAACACGACATTAGCTATCCATTCCGGATAGTATATCTCTTCTATGAATTTTGCTTGGAGGAGCTTGCTGACATCTTTTTCAATGACAATATACTTCTTGGGGCCGAGAGGTCGTCGCTTCTGTCGGATTGATCGGTAGGTCGAATCAATATTGAGTCGGTGAGTGATTACCGATGGGTCGATCCCGGGCATATCTGCATGGCTCCAAGCAAACACATCAGCATATTTTCGAAGCACTATTATCAACTTATCCTTCAGGGGAGATTGCAAAGACGAGCCAATTTGTACTGTTCTGGATTTATCTGTCTCGACCAAGGATACCGAGATAAGATCTTCAACCGGCTGTCCTCGTTCATGACTCTCGTCCCATGGGTCTAACGATTCGATCGTCAATATTTCAGTTGGAGCTTTGGGACCTTTTACAGCTGTCATGTAACAATGCCTTGCATCTTGTTGGTCTCTTTTGACGATTCCTACTCTCGACTCAGTCGAAAATTTCATGGAAAGGTGATATGTGGATACCACGGCCTGGAGGAGACTGAAAGAAGGTCGACCGAGTATGGCGTTGTAGACCGAGGGTTGGTCGACGATCAGGAAGTCGATCATTATCGTCGTCTGATACGGGAAACTTCCAGCAGTGAGCGGAAGCGATACGATCCCTTCAGGGAGTACCTGTCCACCAGAAAACCCGATCAATGGGGTATGAACCAGACGTAAAGTGGACTGTTCAACTCTCATTTTGTTAAACGCTTGAGCGAATAACACATCTGCCGATGATCCCATGTTGACGAGTATACGAAATACTTTTCGGTTGGCAATAGTAACAGTGATAACCAATGCATCGTCATGGGGGTGATAGATACCTCGGGAGTCTTCTTCCGTGAACGAAACATAGTATTTCTCCATTTTCTTTTCCTTTGAGGTCGAGCTATAATCATGAGCTCGGACTCAGGCCGACTGAGACTTCTGGCGTGATTCTTCCGAGCGTGGTTTGAGTCACCTTCGCCTCGCGAACCACCGACAATAGTCCGAATTTCTTCTGTAGGCTGATTTTCGTTCGGACGTCCCTCAGCCGCCCTAGTTTTGACTACATGTTCTTTGAGTCGGCCCTCCTTTATGAACCGTTCGATTTCTTCTTTTAGATGACGGTAGTCACTTGTGTTATGCCCATAATCACGATGATAGTGATAATATTTGTCCTTGTCCCGCCGATTGGGATTGCTCCGGAGCTTGTTGGGCCAGTTGACAAAGCCTTCACCTTTAATCTCCATCAGCACTTGCTCCTGAGTTTTATTCAGGGGGTATAAGTGGAAAACCTTCAGTCAGGTCATTTGACCAACCTTCGCTCATCGCGTGCTTGATCATCTTTACGCTTCTTTACCCCGGTTGAGTCGGCTTCTTTTTTGGCTAAGTCTTTGGCCGAGGACTTTGTTTCATGCATAATTCGTGTTTCTTCAGCATTCATATATTTATCCGACCTGGCCATAAATTCTGCCAGCGTTTCGGGCGGATTTTTGTCCAGGGACGCTAAGAACGGCTTGTCTTTCACTCCCTGCATGAGTGCATTGAGCGCCGTTTCTTCTGAATGTTTTCGAACCTGAAGAGATTCGAAATTGAAATGCTTAATGTAACTTTCAATAGATCTCCCTGCTTCTAAACTATATTGTTCAAATGTGCAGAGGGCTTCAGTTTCTTCTTTCCACTTATGAAGTTGGTGAGGAAGGCATCGCTGAGTTCAACGAATGAGCTAATGGACCTCGGTTTCAACTGTTTGAACCAAAGTTGAGCTACGTCGGTCAGCGTAAGAGAGAAGGCTCGACACATCACTGCATTCGAAGCATCGTGCAGCTCCATGTAGGTTCTAAAGCATTCAATATGCTCAATTGGGTCGGTCTTACCAGTGAAAGGAGTGATTTGAGGTAATCGAAATCTTTCTGGTAACCGAGCCTACATTATTTCGTCCATAAAAGGGGACGCTTTTGCCTCGGATCTAACTGGATATAGATTCCGACCCTGTCTCATGTCTGCCATTTCTTCCCGTACTTCTCTTTTAAAGTCTTGGATGTCAGTTTTCCAAGGTTTGCCGCCGTCTGCCGTACCCTCCACCGGAGGTCGGCTGCGCCTCATTCGATCTATTTCGTGTCGAAGATCGGTAGGGGGCAAGACGGCAGTAGCCGAATGAGCTGGAGGTGGCTCGGAAGCACCCTGGGGCTGACTTGGTTGATGGAGCGATCGCGGAGCAGAAGGTTGAGGATCGACCGCTTGTGTCGGGATATGTACTGTCTGCCCTTGCAAAGGCGGCCGCGCTTGTTGATGATACATTTGTTCCAGCATCTGTTTCATCACGTTCATATCGGACCGGATTTCTTGAACCTCTCGGTCCAACCGTCCATTGTTACGGTTTCGCTTGTTATTATTTGTTGCAGACGTTGCTCGTTGCGCCATGGAGCCTTGACGGTTGTTGGGTAGGTTTTGGGATGCCGGAATTGCTGTTGGGCCCGTTGGCCCTGTGACAGCGACCTCATTCACTTCTTCTTCTTGAACCGTCCTTCTAGTCATCACCATGAGGATAAATTTTCGATATGTAGATTGGGATATAAGAGGATGACTTTTCGTACAGATCCCACAGACGGCGCCAAACTGTTGATGCTATTTTATGGAACGCCTTCCTCGGAGCTCGTCACTTGCACAAGAGAAATAGACCAAACGAAGACCCAAGTTCTGACCCGGGGAACCTCCGATGCTTAAGTCAGTTTTGCAGGTTTGGAAGAGAAGGCGTTTTTAGGATTTTAAGTTCCGTACCTTTCAGTGAAATGGAGGTCCTTTATTTATAGATACGGGAGGATCCTATCGTGCGTGGATTCTCTTCCTGATATCGTGGAGATCTGATTTTGGCCCGCTCCCTGTCTCCATCCGATCCCGAGATCCTTTTGCGAGATACTCGGGATAGAGTTTCATTTACACTATCTTTCCTTCATTCGGCTTAGCCGACTTTGACTCAGTCAGGTGAGTTTCGGGTGGCTTTATGGAGATGAGACTTTTGAACATTCGTCGACACATACTGACGTGCTGGTTCATCAGCCGAGTAAACTTGATTCGTCTTGTTTTCCTTTTTATAACCTTCTCTCGTACTCAACGTATGCCTCGGAGGCCCGAGGCATTGTCAGTAGGATTGGTATACTGCATATCCAAGTCTTCAGACTTGGCATAATTTTTTCCCAACAGAATGCATGAAAGTCTCATGTGTGACAAAGATATCGCTAGGTTACTAATTCATTATACACATGACATGCTTATGATATTTCAAAATAATTCAATTATCGATTGCAACCATAAAATCATATCAATAGAATGATCTAACCATTCAAACATTGGGGATCTAAATGGATGGTTAAAAAATATCAATGAGTTGCTTATTTGTGATCAATACATTTGTGGCCCAACTAAGGCTCAAAATTCCTCATTTGTGACCAAAGTATAATTTTAATGGGCTTATTACAATGATTATATCAAATGTCACATGCTCGTACAAACACATATAATAATAATAATAATTTGGGATATAAAAGTTGATTTAGTTAATCAAATCTAAACCTCATGAATATACTAATGAACTCCATTACATTTCAAATATAAGCTTTCAAATGAAAATTTTACATTTAGTGCATTTCAACCAAACATTATTAAGGATTTGACATCACCTTGATTCCAATGTAATTGTTATTTTGGATTCCATTACATTTCAAATCTAAGCTCTCAAATGAGTCATATGTAATTAGAATTGTTCTACAAAAATGAAATTTTCACTTGTCATCCATGCAAGAGCCCTAATAATAAAATCCTTGGTTCAATAATATTAATACCATGGAATCTTTGAAATTTATCTTGAATGATTATTATACTTTTTTTTTTCTTTTCTTATATTTTACTTAGTGTTCTCCCAATTTAAAGAAAAAACAACGAAATTTTAATAATAACTTTTTCAATCGTAGCCAAAAAGTAGATTTTAAAAATTGAGTTATATTTTATTAGAAAGAAAAGTCATATAAAATCTCTTTTTATCATACAATGGTTGCATTATATCTTATGCCTGAGAAATTAAATGTGAATAAAGTCAATGATGACATTGTGAAATTCATAAATTAAAGATTAATTAGGAAAAAAATGTCGATCAAGAGAAAATGTTTTAATGGTCCATGGCTTGTGTTTCATATATGGTTTTAATTAGTTTTTTGTTCACCCCATTGTGTTAGTACATGCAAGGATTTCTACCAGCGATTCAGATCTTGTGCATTATTACACTGGGCCTTAAAATTCCCTGGAGGCTCTTTCACACAGTGGGGCTCTCCTTTGATGATTTAGATATTGCACTGTGGCACTACCTTCCTCAAATGATTTTTGTGTAACATGGCTTAAAGTTGCTTTTATGCCATGCTAATCAAGTTGGCAAATTAAAAATGGATGCTGGAATCCTATATGTTGGCTTTGTTGTGTTTTTATAATAAAAATAAATTTTAAAAATAAAAGTTATTTTTAGTAAGTAAATAAGTATATATTAATTATTTAAATTTTTCATAAAAAATGTGTATAGCCAATCGTTAAGAAAACATGTTTTTGCTTCTACAACTAGGGTTCAAATCTCCTCCGTAAGGATGGTACGAAGCACCGTCCGCATGCGTAGCGTGGACTATAGGGCACTTTATTAGGTGCACTTCGCACGTGGACATCGTCCCATGAAGCAAAAATATTATAATCTAGAAATGCATTACATTCTCTCCATTTTCTAGATAAACTATCTTTTGTGAAGTACTCTTGAATATGATCTCTTGCTATATTTATTCAGAACTTTTTAAAGGCACATCGGTGTCAAAACTTAAATACTCAAATTTTTGTGTTAAAATTTAGAGAGTTCATTGTATTTGAAGACAATTTCTCTTTGCAGATCACTTGGTTAAGGTGCTCCCAGATCACTGGAGCATTTCTCTTTGCAGAGTGCTTTGGTATTTTTTATTTTAAAATTTACCTTTTTCATTTTACTCTGTCTCGGACTAGCCATAGCCAATGAAAGGAACGCGGATTGCGTCCTAGCTGGAGACGGGCGAGGTAGGATGCAATCCGCGTTCCATGAAAGTAGGAAACGATAACATACATTCGGATGCTTGGTAACTACCGCACATTTGAGCTGTGTGGCACCCATGTGTAATGCGTATTTAAGTTCCAAACCATGCATCTGGTGTGCATTTTCATCTTCACCGTACATCCCAAAAAATCAGGTGGGACACACAATAAGGAGCAATGTACAGTCACACCTAAAACCAATATATTCACTTGGTGTTGTCCACCTTAGTTTTAAGATGGTCTTAGCTTTGTCAGTGACTTCAACGTGGTGGGGCACATCTGATTATTGAATTAGATGGGATACAAACAACACAGTGTACGTTTTCATGGTGCGCCTCACCTTCCCTTGATGTTACCAACCCAGACTTATGGATGATGATGGATTTGAGGATCAAGGCTTGTTGGATTTAATTGAAAGGTTGGATGGCATTCACACATCATGGTGGGCCTCACATTTGGGTGGCACTCACACATCATGGTGGACCCACATCAGCATCTAGGCTTTTTTAAGTTAATTGAAAGGTTGGATGGCACTCACACTTCATAGATTTTAGGATCTAGGTTTTTTCGAACATAGGATAATTATCACACATTTGGACATATCTAATCAAGGTAATTATCATATATTTGGACATATGTGATCATTCTTTTTCAAGTACACTTGATATCAGAATTAATTAAGGGCTTGTTTGATAAGCGCCTGTTTGAATTGACCAAAAAAGAGAGAAAGGTAAATACTTTTCTTATGACCATACTCGATTTCTACTGCGCTAGAATTGTCCTACAAAAAGGAAACTTTCACTTCCTATTCACACAAGAACCCAATGATGAAATTGATAGTTCAATAATATTTATTATTGGATAATTATTTTACTTTTCTTTTATTTTTATTTTTATTTTTATTTGTATTCTCTCAATTTAGAAAAATTATAATTATAATGATGACTCCAACAATCACAATGAAAGAGAAATTTTTGAAGATGAAGGGTATTTTATTTATAAAGAAAAATAATATAAAATTTTATTTTATTAGACAATAGTTACCTTATATCTTGCATTGAAGAAAATTAAGTGTAAAGAAAGTTAAGAATGACATTGTGGAATTCATAACTTGCAAATTAAATAGGAAAAATATGTCAAATTGAAAAAATAAATATATATTTTAATAGTCCATGATCCACATTTCATAGAAGGTTTTAAGTAGTTTTGTGTACACACCCTTGTGTTATCACATGCAAGAATTTCTAGCAATGATTTAGATCATGTGCATTATTTCACACGGTGGGGCTCCCCTTTGACAATTTGGATATTGCACTCATGAGACATATCCACACTACCTTCCTCAAATGATTTTTGTGTAACATGGCTTAAAGTTGCTTTTATGCCATGCTCATCAAGTTATCAAATGAAAAAAAGGATGCTGGACTTCTTATGTTAGTTTTAGATAATTTAAAAATATGATCTTCCTGATATGCGGCATCAATCTACAACTACCTAGACTGTCCAAATCATCGGTCCTACTATGAATGGAGCATATATCTGTTAAATCATACAAGTCAAAGAATCATAACCATCCAATTAATGGCTATCAAATGGATGGTTAGAAATATAATAGCGGCAATACATTTTAAGGGAAAAAATAATCAAAAGGCCATAATAAATTCTCAATGCAAATTTTGGGTTACCCTCCACCAATAGTTGGGTTAGCTAGTTGGACAGCCTAGGTTTCCACCATTTTTTTAACATCATGAAAAACTAGCATAGAATCTTGCCCTAATAAATGAAATCTTGTTATTATCCCAATGGGTGCTCAAGCTTGATCTGGCGTGAGCTAGGTATTGGTGTAGCTAATTAAACAGGTGTAAGTTTTTAGGTTTAGAGATGGTGTAGATCAAAACCGCTAGCATTTCGATTTGATGGAGACAGTTCGACATCTTCATGGATGGTCTACCTTTTGCACGTCACAATTAGACATTATAAATGGGTAGAGTACCCCGACTCTTTAGAAAGTATGGCTATAAATGTTGGTTTCAAGCTCAATGTAGGTTTGAGTATGAGTGCAGTAGTCATCGACTAATACGACATGAGAACTGTTGTCTTGGGCTCATTGACGCACCTACAACTAGACTCTCTTATCCATCTACTCAAGGTTTGCTTTACAATTCATGTTCCGAGAAAGTTAATATCTAAAGCTCTATCTTCAGTAAATGCTTATTTTTGCTAGAAATCAATAAAAAGTTAAACTTTCCATTGATTAAAAATCTTTAAAGTAAATGAAATACTCAACTTTATTTATGGTAGAAAAGAATACAATGTTGCTTTTAACAATATTTGCCGTTTTCAAAGTCCATGGAAATCATCATCATATCAAATCATTATGGAAGACCATGGAAATCATCATCATGTCAAATCACTATCAAAGTAAGAATGTCCATTATCCCAATAATACTCAAGAGAAATTTAGGAAGATATTATTTAAAAAATGTTTCCACCTTGCAACCAAGGGAGCATTAGAGAAAAATCCATTTCACCATTTTATCCATCTTGGAAGCAACACAACCATCACATTTCTCATCTTGTAACAAACATCTTAAGAGAAAATCTCCATCCCATTTCTAACTTGCACAAAAAATGGGGGAGAATCTAGGCTCCCAATAGAAAAGACTATTTCTTCAACACTTATACCATTCCCCGACTCTAAATCCAAAGAAATATATGAAAATCGCATTTAAAAGATTTCTTTACCCTATACAGAAAACATGGCGATGGGCCATTGTACTAACCAACGGCCTGCAATATGAACGATGGATCTTAGACAAACCACAATGTAGGATATTCTTTTCTTATCTTTCCCTTTTCAAGAAGAGTGAGGGAAACATTATTCAAAATAACAAAAACCTAAACAACGGTTCAACTTACAAATGAGAGAACTCTTTTGAAATAACCAGAAATAATGGATGAGAGAACTCAATGCATAGCTCAGTGGTAGACGTGCCCATATGGGTTTTGTGTGTAAAAAAATAAATTAAAACACTCTTTTGAAATAACTACAAGTAAGGGATGTGGATAGAAAATTTTAAGGCGGTAGAGTGTTATGCATGCCAACCCTAATGCATTTTCTGGCTAACAGGAAAAACTCTCTCTCTCTCTCTCTCTCTCCCTCTCTCTCTCATATCTAAAACGTGTGAAGCATTGTTTAGCTAGTACCTTCTCTTGGGGTGTGTTGTCTATAGAAGGAGAAACATTGTTTGGTTAGTACTTTCTCTTGGAGTGTGTTGTCTATAGAAGGAGAGACGTCACATGTACATAAAGAGAAAGGCGAAATTCCTTCAATGGAAAGTTCCTTGGTGAGTGATATTTGTGTATGGTGGGAGAATTAGAGAGAGTTGAATCTAATATTTTATTTTTTATTTTTTATTTTTTATTTTTTTAGTAAAGAAGAAAGTTCGGTATTATTGTCCCATATGAGTAGATATATTGTCGTACTACATAAGTCTTGATGTCTAATTTCTCTGGTCATTCTTTTGTTATAATTTCCTTTATTTGCATTGATTGTGCATCAGTGTTTTTTTTCCCCACAAAAAACACATTTTAATTTCTTTCTAAATGGAATTGAACTACAATTCCCAAACATCTCAATATGGTCTATTTTGATTAATGGGTCAATGAGCAAGATATTAATGTACTTGTAATTATTAAAAATATTGAATATTTACATCAACAACTACAAAGCAGATGCTACCTTGTGGAATCTAAACCATTCATCTATTGGGTTTTTGATGGTCTATGATATAAATATCTTCCTAAGGAATAATCCAAACAATACTATTTGTGGAGATTTCCTTTAATGTAGTTCATCATATGCTCATGGTTAGGACTATTTTGTTCAAGAGATTTAGGAAATGGTTGGTGGGGCCCACCAGAAGGACAATCTTGACTGTTCAAAGATCAATATTACATAAATGGTTGCTAATGTAATGGAGAGTTAATATTCTTTGTTCTTTCTAAGAACTGGAATTGGCCCTACTGAATTTTCACTTGATTCACCCTTTCAATTTATAAAGAGTGTTGGTCTCTCACGGTTCCCTTCTTGCATATTGAGGAGGAATCAATAATCCTTGTTAATTGAGGTCTCCAATCTAACCAGTTGAACTATAAGTTTTGGTCCACCTAATGTATAACTTCCAACCTTTTATGTACGTGAGACATCCTACCCGCCCATTCAATAGGTTGGCACCATGATAAGGATCACCTTGTGAAAAATTTGGCTATATCCATTTATTAAGTGGACCACACTTCTAACTTTCTATTTACAACTGGCTAGAAATTGTTTTATGGTATGGTCGGCCTGATAAGAACATGGGGTTGGTATTTTCCTGTGTGATCCTCATGAGTATTTCATTTACTTAATAGGTAGGAAGTTATCCGTTGGATGGACTTGTAACTTGGGTCCAATGGGTTGGGACTTAAACCACCTTCTAAGGCTGGCAATGGGCTGGGCCTGGGCCAACAAAATAAAAATTGAATAGGCTGGCTAAAAGATTCAGCCCAGCCCAGTCCTGCGCCGGACCCATTGCCAGGCCTAACCACCTCCTTATTAAAAGGTATATTGCCTAATCAGCTCCTTATTAAAAGGTGTAAATATGGCCTCTGATGTCACTTGATGGCCCATCTTTGAAAACCATAAGGCAGAGATCGACCGTACCCCAAGACAGTGATCCAAACTCGAGAGAAAAAAGAACTCTCTCACATGTACCATATAGGGAAATGGTCCTATGCGGTCGACCTGATGGGAACTTCCCATGAGGTTGAGCTGTGTGGCCCCACCGTGTCGAACATCAACCCTGTGCATTTGATGCGTCCCCTTTAAATTATGGGATATCCCAAAAATCAACCGTATATGGAACTCAGGTGGTTCATACCATCTAAAATCATTCGAAGACATGCCTAAGACATATAAAAGCACTTGGTGGGGCCCACCTAAAATTTGGATGCGTGTGAAACTTGGTCTCACCCCTCATCCAAGTGGGACACACATAATGGATGGGCTGGATTTGTGAACCACATCTTGGGGGGCCCAACAAATGATTATGAATGTTTTAATGGAAGGGTAACCCCTCTCAACATTTGTATGTGGTGTGTCCCACACAAGTCATGGACTGACTTGATTTTTAAGCCCGAGGCCCACCATGGAATGGTGCATCTGACTGATGGGGTAGATGTTCAACACAAGTCATAGATTGACTTGATTTTTAAGCTCGAGGCCCACATGGAATGGTGCATCTGATTGATGGGGTAGATGTTCAACACGTGGGGCCCACATAGCTCGACCTCACGGGAAGTTCCCGTGAGGTTGACCACATAGAACCATGTAAATTCAAGGGGATCCAGTTACACATCACATTGAGAATCTTAGTTTAACTCAAATTGTTATAGCTCGAATTTGGTTGAATTCGTAGCTCCACCTACACTGATGGTGAGTACCTGCACCAGTAGAGAACAATAGACAATGGGGGAGTCGGTTGTAGACTCTCAGGAGTTTCAACACCTGGTTAAGGGTTCAAGTATCTATAGGTGGTGAAATTCCACTATGGTGTGTGTGTGTGGGGGTGTGTGTGCGTGTGTAAAATAAAAAATAAAAAATGGGGGAGTCGGCTGTGGCCGGGGAACCCTCTGATGTTTAAGTCTGGTAAATTAACCTGGAGCAGGTGTTGCTGTAAATAGAGTTTTTTGTGCATACCTTCCCCTAAGGTAGGGGGTGTATTTATAGGTCCTTTGGTAGTTTGTATATCATAGGGGATTTATCCGATAAACGCTGGAGGGTACATATTCGAGTAGGAATCTACTTACGAAAATATTTCTAATCCCGCCTCGATTGGTGTAAACTTCGGCTAGGATCTCGTCAGATCAATACTAGCCCAGTACAATGTGGGAATTCTCATGACATGCATGTGTCCTTGTGGGTCAGTTTAGTTTTTCCCATAACACAAAAAATATCGTATGGACTGTAACACATGAACTGTGTAACTAAGGCCTATTTGGATTCTACTAAATAAATTACTTTTTCTACTTACAGTAGTAAATAAGTAGCTTATTTGAGATAAGTAAATTTGGTTTATGGTTAATGTAACGCCTTGGAAATCGGGGGTCGTGTATACACTCAACTCTCGAGTTCCTGGGGTCACTTATGACTGGTTTCATTAATCCAGTCAATGCGCAGCCTGGAAGTTCCTGGAACATGGAGCACAACCAAACAAGTCTACTGAAATGAAAGAGATTAAGATATACATACATATATATATATATATATATATATATATATATATATATATATATATATATATATATATATATATATATATATATATATATATATATATATATATATGTCCAAAAGAATAAAGGGGTCACACATGGTGTCACCCAACAAAATCGCAAAAGAATAGCAAGTCCAAAAAGAATAGGACTGAGCCCGCTACTCAGCGATCCATTGGCTCATCTATGGGTCCGGTGAGGTCCCGCGCATCAGCTGGAAGTATGACAACTCTTCCTCCTCATAGAGAGTAGCATCGCCATGCTCCACCTGCTCCGCCATGCTCCACCTGCTCCGCCTCCCCTGCATATATGAGATAGTCTGGTTGGTATTTTAAAACACTGTCCCATAGTGGGAGAGAGTGATCAACTCAGTGTGTACTATTAGTCTTAAGTTATAACAGACATCAATTGTAATATGAACTTAATGAAAAGCAGTCAATCATCAACACCTAATAACTCTTATTAAATGCATATGCATGCGGGATGACATGATACATGCCCTTACCACAACGCTCTCTCGAGCGACTCCATTTAACGATCGCATATGACAACACTCCCTCAGAGCGACCTCGACTTTCGAGTCACCACCCTAACTAATGCTATGCAATGCGATCGTGTTAGCCGAGTTATTAGTTAAGTTCAGTCATCTAGCAGATTGGGGACTCTGATACAACCCATGTATCAATGCCCTAAGCTGGTTGCGAGGCCAAGGCCTCATCAATGCGTGAGGTTGAGACCCCGCGGTCCGTGATCCTGTTGGGTTTCTCATCCCAGACTTCAAGTACATGAAGAGTGTCGAGCGAAAGGGATCGCTCGCGGTTACTACGGGGAGGCGCGGCACTCCAGCGTAGGTCGACAGCTCGGACACAGTGTCCCATTTCACCATGCCCGGCTCACGAGACTGTAGACTAGTTGCAATCAGTTATCGATGGGCCACTTACGGTTGTAAGGTGTTCCAGGTTCCATACATGTGCGAGCAACCACGGTTAACAAACAAGGTTGGTCAGACAGTGGGCTAGACCGCATGAGTTAAGCGAGCGTGAGACGAGTGACCTCAGGCACAAGGAACCCATGTAGTCGAACTACAGCCGCCCGAACACTCCTGCCCAATCCACGGATCTAACTCTAGCGTAGTCCTACCGATAAGACTACCGTCTCTCATCATGTTCCTGACCAACCCAAGAGGGTAAAGGGGATCCGTGACATGGCAACTATCCAAGTCATCAAGTAGCATTTCAACATCATGTTTTCATGCATATCAAGCATACGAATTAAATACTCCTAACAAGCAAGCTATCACTATCATGAAACAAAGTGTATGTGAGTTGTGTGGATTTATGAGGAAGTTAAGCACTTCCTCCATCTCAAGAAATCATGTGCACAAGATTAATGAATCATACATATTATGAAGCACAACATATGAGAAAACCAATAAAGCATGAGCATGTGATCATCCATACACAAAATCATGTGAGAGGCAAGAACAACATCATGAGAGGGCCAACATACAATTTCAACAAACATACAATTCCTAAGGTTTTCTCTAGATTCTCCAAATATGGCATCCAAGCAATCAAAATCATTAATCTCATACTAAAATTGGTGCTAGGCCACGTAAGAACAATAGTCCGCACCTATAGGTCATTGGAGATTTGGAAAACGACCTAGGAATGAGGGCTTTGAGGTTGATCGGCCGGAATCCCTAGAGCAAGCACTTGCATGTTAGAGATCTAAGCCAAACCCTTCTCAATACATGAATTTCAAGAGGAAGAGGTGAAGGATCTTACCTAGACGACCAACGGATGATTGTTGTGGTAGTGGTGGAGAGTTGCTCCTTGAGGAGAGGTATGGAGTTGCAAGAGTTGAGCCACACCTCGATCTAGGGTCCACCCAAGCTCTTTCTTCACTCACCCTTCCCCCTCACTTTACTCTCTTGCTCTCTCTTTACTCCCTTGGCAATGGTAGTTGTGGTGAGGGTTATGAGATAAGGGGTTAGGGCTTTGTTTCCTATAGTTGGGCCCTTTGGCCCCAAGCTTCCACAAATTCTCAAAATAGACCACTAGGACTCCCTATTGGTTTTGGGGCGGCCCTAACACCCCTCTAGCCACCAAACTTTTTGTGTACGTGACTCATGGACCGATGAGAGGTCATGCAAAGTTTGCGAACAAACGGATGATCGAGTATGGGGGTTGAGCATACGTTTCCGATCTTTAAATGGCCCTAAGGAGCCCATTTTGGTGATTGGGGTGGCTCTGGTGCCCCCCGGCCATAAAACTTATAGGATAGGTGCTCTATAGCCCGATGAAGGACCATGTAAAATTTGAGAGCGATCGAATATGGAGTTTGATTGTACGAGTCCGATTTGCGATCAACGGTCACTGTTCCACGATCGGGTCCCAGATTTGGTGGACGGGTGTAGAAAAATACATTAAATCGTCACCGTAAATTTAAGAAAAATCCGACAGCTGAAAAGCCCGGTATCTCGATTTTATATGTAAGTGCCAGATTCCAATTCTGGCATTGGTGGGGTGCTTTTGGCAAGTGCCAGATCCCAATTCTGGGTGTCCACTGGGGTCCGCGGTCCGTGATGGACCACAATCCCAGTGAGATATTTAGTTTCCTAAATTTTTAGATTTTTCTGACCCTTCTCGGTCTCTGGGTGGCCCACACGGGCTGTCGTTAAGTGTAAATAGGTCATCTGGCTTGACGGCCCGCACCTTGTCCGATCATGACCAGACTGGTCTACTCTAATGGGCTAAATCTAAGTTAATTAACACGTGGTACCTCACCACGAGTACTTTGAATAAATGATCCAGCGGTAAATCCTATGTGGACGCCGCAGGACACTGATCTGGTTGGACGGGACGTTATAGTTAATTATAAGTAAATATTTTATTTAAAGTTAATTAATCACTTTAGTATAATAAGTAGAAATCAAGATAAGTTACTTGAGGAATAAGTAACTTCTCTTAAGTAACTTATGATCCGAACGCCCCCTAAATAACTTCATGTAAATGCAAATTATAAATGATTAGATTTTCAAAACAAATCTAAGAGCCATTTTGTTTCACCAATTAATACGGTAATGTAAAGAAAATGTGTAATAGTTACAAATTACTTTACTTATTTCCTGACAATATCTGCATTTGATCGCCTATTCTAGTATTTGGTTTATTGTAGAAAATTATGAATGATGGTAACTTCACATTATTTTAATATTTAATCATCACTAAAATACAAGTGTTGTTTGGATTTGAGTTTTTCAAAAGAATTATATAAAAAGTGCAATGATTATAAATTCCTTGTCTTTTTAATTTCTTAGTATTTGTTCAATTATTCCCGTATTTTGTTTGATAGTAGTAAAATCATAGACGTGACACATGTTCTTAACATTACCAAGAAATCAGCTAAACAAAGGGGTCCTTGTAAAGACTTGGACCATGCACAAAGAGTCATGTGCCCAATGGAATTTAAAAGTCCCATGCATTAAGAACTTCCAACATGGTGAGCTCATGGTTAAAAAAAAAAAATCAAAAATCTGTTTCAATTGGTTCATTGGTAGTCTGTCATGAGTTTTGAGTTCATTCATAGTCTAGCATGAATCTTTGCTTGAGTTGACTTAGATATTTAATAATTATTAATTTAGTAAAATTTAAAGTAAGAAAAATGTACAAAATGGTTAGGGCTTATTTAGTTGTTATTATTGTTACATTTTTAAGATGAAGCAAACTTTGAAAGTTTAGTTCTAGAAATTTAATTTTGGAATTTTATATATAAAAAACTATTAAATTTAATTTTGGAATTTTATATATAAAAAAACTATTAATTAATGTGAAATTTACATTTTGGTACCTTTTAAAAAAACTAATTCATTAATCAATATATAATTATCATTCCACCACCTTCCATCATGGCTATCGTGATGGCGTGGGTGGGCTCCACCATAATGTTGATATAAAATCTATCTCCACTAGTAGGTACATCACCCCATGCTTGGTGAAGAGCCCAAAAGTTCGCTCCATTTGTGATTCAGGTGGACCACGTGATTGGAAAGTGCATAGGGGCATGCTCGCCCTCCAAACTATTTCAATTAGTGTCGCCCGCGTAAATCACTGATGGATATGTTTTTTTTTTTTTTTGGATATTAGCCTAAATTTTTGGTGTTGAATCTATTGATCGGAGTGGATTTCATATGATATCATAGTGGGCCTTGAAAAAATCAAGGGTGGATGTCTCTATTACAACTATTTCCTTTGATATAGTTAACCATAATCGCCGGTCAACCTTATTATTTATTTTTCTATGCCTAATATTTTGCTAAATATCTAATAGTAGGAGTGGATCTTACATAAACATTATGGTAGACCCATCAAAATCAAGAATGGTGTCTTGTAAAATTCTATTTTTACTATAATACTTTATGTATAGTTGGAGAGAGGTACGCCATGACTTATTTTTTCTATGGGGCCCACCATAATTTTTTATGTAAGATCTAATCTAATGATAATCTCACTGTGAGCAAAGAAAAATCAGGTTGCCTTGTGACTCAAGAGAGACATAAAAATAAAGTTGGGAGAGAGATGTATAACCTTGATTTTCACATAGCCCAGTGTGGATAATTATATGAAATACATATTAATTATTAAATGTCACATACAAATTTAGCCATGGGGATTAAAATTCAAGCTCATCCATGTTTTTGGTGGGCTATACCATGGGAAATGTAACGTCCCAGATTTTTGCAATTTTGGATTTCTAAAAACCCTTGAAAATTTTCATTATAATTAACTTATGTTGTAACTTACTGACCATTAACACACGGTAGTAGCAGTAAAAAACTGCACAAATTCGATTAATCAACCGTATGAAGCCAACGAATTCACCCGATCACTTAAACATCAAGTTTAACCACGTGATTTGTTCACATATAACCCAAATCCATCTGACCTATCACTAACTAATCAAGACAACCGCAACTAATAAAAACTTGCCAAAAGTTGAGACAATTAGGGGTCAGGTTTTAATTAACAAACCAAACTAACCAAGTTATCCTTTTAGCCAAAGTATCAATGACTTAGGGTGATTATAACTGAATCGTCATTTTTGCTAGTTGCGAATAAGTCATATTATGAACTTAGCTAATCCAAACCCTAAGCATTGCGCACAAGAAATCTCGTTACCCAATTTATTCCAGAAATGCCATGATTATTTGAACGAGTTTTAGACCGCTCGTTAGTGGGCCACTAAACCCGAGGCTATAGGAATACGATTGTCTTAATGGGCTTGACGTCTATTACGAGACATCGAGCCGAGGTCGCGTCTCAAATTGCTCAATTTGGACTGTAAGCCAAGCGCATGTGATGTGTGAATACCTTAGGTGAAAATCTAAAATTTAAGTGAAACTAGCACTTTACTCTTTCACAAAGTTGTAACTTCCGGACCATCGATTTATGGCCAAAGTCGGGGTACCAACTAAAGATATGTGCCCACACATATCCGTATGACGACGACCCCAATTGATCATCGGTGATCGTTGATCTAAGTTAGGCCCTTTCCGGTTAATCGACACACCTGATCATTGTATATTTGTGTCCAAACATAGATTACCTTATGGGACACCTATCCCATGGCTTAAATTAACAAATATGTCTTCCGTTAGGTCCCATTAGTGGGAAACAATCCCCTCAAGGGTTAATATAATGAATAAAGTGCTATTGGGGCCATTTGCACCCAAATTGGAACTATAAATACCTTGGTTTCTCACACCTCTCCCATTACACGAATTTGGCACCATGACCTAGAGATTATGTAAGAGAGAGATAGAGAAAGTAAGAGGAGAAATGAGTGTGAGGGAAGGGCCAATTAAGAGGAATCATTCTCCTCTCTTTCGAATGAAATCCCTACCGTAACTGGAACTTTCTTTAGAATTCCTCTGGTGCTAATAAGGTAAGATCCAACTCTTATTTCTGAACCCTAGAACAATTAGAGTTCTTCCCAAATCTTTTATCGATTTCGTGTATTGCGTAGGTCTCGATGCTTGCCTCTAAAACCCTAACCCTAAAATGTTATATTGAGAGACTTATTGCAAAGGTGCGGGCCATTATCTCTAGGTTGCCTTTTATCGATCCCTGAGGGGCCAGTTAATGATCACTTGTGATGAATGCTTACATCGATTCATTGCATATTTCCATTTTGAGTTTAATTGCGACATGTATCGTTGACTGCTTATTGAGGTTCACATGTTTAATAAAATGCTTGATCGATTGGATGTATCTCTTCATTGATGCTTACATGCTTGATGGAATGCCTAGGTAGAAGTGCGATTCTAATGTTGGTCACATGCTCGATATGATGTCTAAATGGATGTGTAGTTCTATTAGTACTCATGTGTTTGACAAAATGCCTGAGTAGTTATATTGTTGATTATGTGTTAGGACAATATGATAAACTGCTAAACTGTAGTGATACTTTAGTTACCTACAACGTCGGAAAAGTCGGCTAACCGCTTAGAGTAAGGGGTGGCCCGATTTAAACTGCTCACTCTTAACTTGTTTGGTTGACCTGGGTTGAACACGAACGACCGATAGTAGCTGGACTACAAGGGATGATCACACCTAATGCTAGTCGAGTCGAAGTGCCTCAAGTCGATCGAAACAGCCTAAAAGTCGACTGACCACTTATGTTTGCAATGTGTGACAACACCGAACAGAATCTAGGATATCCTGTTCCCATTGAATGAGTCTACTTACAACCATTAGTGGTACGATCCACAAGAATCATGGGATGGGCATGGTGGTATGGGACGCCGTGTCCGAGCTGTCAGCCTACGCTGGGATGACGAGCCTCCCCATAGTGACCAATGAGCAACCAAGAAGGCTATAAGCCTAGTGCATCAAACTGTAATGATGACACAACCGCTCCACATTTGTATTTGAGTGACGACTCTTATATCATTTGTGAGCGCCCTCCACGCATCGATGGGTCGCCTAACCCTATGCGTCCGGGCTGTGTCATCCAGGTCCTTAGTGATCGGTTGGCCAATTGGTCTAGCCAGTGTTAGCCTCACATTGATTGAGGAGTTGTCGTCTGGGTGCTAAACTAGGTTACGGATCAAGGTACACATGTAAGGAGCCGCTTCGGCCACCCCGAGCCTAGTGATTCAGTTGAGACCATGATAAAATGAGGGTACCCTACCTTCCCCAATATACTGGATGAATTGAACTTAATAACTACTTAACTAACATGCATCACTACCAGAAAAATGGGCAAAGGCTACGGATTTCGTCCGTAGCACAACCGTAGTCGTAGGTGCCGTAACAATAGGTCTTAAACCAATGGCTACGGATCTAATCCGTAGCAAATACATCTATGGCTACGGATCCAATCCGTAACAGATATATACCTATTGCTATGGATATAATCCGTAGTAGTTATACCTATAGCTACGGATCCAATCCGTAGCAGATACACCTAGGGCTATGGATCCAATCCGTAGCAGATATACCTATGCCCGGATATAATCCACAGTAGTTACACCTATGGCTACGGATCTAATCCGTAGCTATTTCGTACATTTAAAAAAAATAAATTATATTCATTTGTTCATTCAATGGCCACCTGCATAATCATTCATTCATTCAATTACCATTCATTCAATCAATTACATTCAATTATAATAATCACTCATTCAATTCCACTCATTGATTGTAATCCGTACAATTTATTATACAATCATTCATTCATTCAATCCATTCATCATTCATTCATTCAATCCATTCATTCAATTGTCCAAGTCCATTCATTTTCCTGAGATAATCACTATCACCCATTTCCAAAAGGCTTTCACATTCATTTATTCCAATAAAGCCACTTCCAAAAGGCTTTCACATTCATTTATTCCAATAAAGCCTAACCAAAAAAACCACCAACTCAAACCCAATTCTTAAATTCCTTAGACAGGATCTGTCATTGGTAAACACATTCAGAAACTCCGGCTTCTATATCAACATGAAAAATCAAACTAAAAATAAATCACAAAGCTCAATCTAAATCTGCTTTCACCCAATTCCATAGATACATGAACAAACCTCATTTCACAACATCCATTAAAAGACACGTGTATATTCCACTATCTGCACAAGAATCCCAACTAAGTCATGAGATGGAAGGAGTTTGATTTGAATCAAACAAAAAATTCCAGCAACAAATTCCACATTTCCATTGTTAAAATGGGGGAACATGTTATATGCATGGCTAGTATCGTAATGTGCACGGGTTGTCAATTACGGGATGCCCCATGCACAATGACCGCCAAGATCAGGGCCTGGATTGACATGCATGCAATGTGTGAATAGATATATCGCCACCAGAAATCTCGACGTGGTTTGTAAAGTAGATATGATTTTCAGCTAAACCACTTGTAACCAGCAAACCAAGCAAATGTTTTTTTTTTTTACAATGCAACAAAAAGGAGAGGGAGTTACCATTATTGATCGAACTTCATATACAACAAACCTACAACCTGCCAAGAAAAAACCACAACCAGTTAAACTAGCAATCAAGTAAGCAACTAAAAGAATTCTTTAATATGAGTAGGGACACTACATTGCATTTGAGAAGTTTGAAGGCACTTACCACCTCACCAGTTAGCTTGTATACAGCTTGCCATACAGTTCCAAAGGTACCATCCCCAACTTCCTCAATTACCTTGTACCTGTGACATCCAAATCATCTTAAATTAAATGGATAGGACGGTAACCTACATTACATTGTAAGAAATCTCATCATTACTTCAGATTCACAACTTGCACCAACACAAATTCATACCTTTTTTATGAATGGGCTTCAAAGCCTTATTCACTAATGACTCTTGAAACAGAGCTTCAACACTGCTGTGTAGTTGCAGGCCATATGACGAATGTACCGTACACCAAACTTCTTGAAAGAAATAGAAATACCAAAAAGTGAAGTTAGTGTTATTACAAGCTGTGAGGGAGTAATGTTGTGAATAAGAAGCCAAACAAAGAAAGCAAAGAAGACAATGTCTGCTTACAAGCCATACACAGGGCATATGAATCATCCAAAATGCCTGAAATTGAGAACATTATGAATGCAAGTTAGCCTCACTACTAAAACAAAAAAGTCAGAATAAAAATGATGTGAAAATAGAAATTTACCAAATCTATCTGTTGCAGACAGACAGCTGGCCTCTATCGCGTATCTAAGTCTGGCAGCAAGTTGATCATCATATTTCACCCGATAGAAACCTGTCTGTTCAATGTTAATTTTATACCAAAAACATTCCGGATTTTTCTCATCTCCTTTCCCTTGGTTCCTATTTTCTGTCAAGCTTTCATTGGAAGAACCCACAAGCTCCAATATCTCTAACCTGTCAGATTTAGTTTGCAAACGGAAATTCTAAAGGGTATCATATGAACCACAACATAATGTAATGGGAATAATCCATTGTCCATCACCAAGGAGTCCACTTGACAGGAATTGTGACTGCAATCAATAAAACTAATTTAGAAGGAAAAATGAAATGCAAAGATAAATCAAAGAATCATGATGTGTATTGAACAAGACGCTTCCATGCGTATGCAGGCAAAACAACAGCCAATGGACCTAAGAGTTTTCATCAATGTGAAAAATGTCACGATAGGGAGATACTCTAGCAAGTACCATGTCTCAAAAAATAAAAGTATGAAGATAACAGTCATACCAGCAGATATTGTATTAGCTCGAATCTTGTGGTGCCTTCCTTCTTCAAATGCAAGCACCTACCAGATCAGAAAATGTTATAAATAGAGCCCCATTTGCTTTAGGAAAATATATATTTTACATTGAAGGCAGCAGACCGGCCAGCTACAAAAATCTCACCTTGGTATCACTCTCTAGAGCAGCTTTAGCTGAACTCATGCCCCCACCATATCTATATGCATTAATATAAAAAGAATAACACAACAATATGAATCCTTTCTTTAATAGTTCTGGTTTAGGCACAATTGATTACAATCCTGCACAAAGGAAAAAAAGAAGTAAATTATCAACTTCATCTCTTTTGAAAGAATTCTTAGCATCAATGATTTTAAAAGAATTCTTGGTACTAAATCAAAAGGGTCGTATCCAGGATACCGAAAACACCAAAAGCCAAATGGAGAAAAGTAAATAAATAAACAATTGAGAACAGGGAATACAAGAAGCAAGCTCTTTGAAACAAAACAAGACATGACCACATCGAAGGACAACCCTCATATTTTTTCTCCCTCTTTACTTCTGAATCTTTTCACCTCTTTTTGCCATTTCAATATCAGGTTTGAGAAGTTTGACAATGTCTTTATGTCTTGTCCAAGACAAATACAAGTTCGCTAAACTACTAGAAAGCAGGTGTGGCTATTAGACAAAGGAAAGACTTCAAGGAGACTTACAAGTCCAAAAATGGCTCCAGAGGTGCCAACAGCGGGTGCTTTACAGAGGTAGTAACTCATTGCTGAATCTGATTTTCTTATAAAATATAGATCAGAAATGTTGAAGTCGTTGTTGGTATTAATAAACAAATTCATCTACCACAGAAGGTATGCTAGTTTTTACTTGCAAGCACTGAAGTGAAGTAAACTGCAAGAAATCTTTTGGGCTTGCTGACTTTCTCCACAGCAGGACCAACAGAGTTCAAAGAATAACAGTTGACCTGAACAATAAAATTTCCAACATTTAGTGTTTTGATAGTTACACAAACTCTCTCTCTCTCTCTCTCTCTCTCTCTTTATATATATATATATATATATATATATATATATATATATATATATATATATGTATGAAAGATAATAGTTACACCAAATATTTAAGATGGGAGTGTTTAAAAACAGACCATGAGATGCCCAATATTCGCATGCAGAAACGATGAAGTAACCCATCTCCATAATTGCCCTCTATCGATGAGGCTATTAATCTGCATACATGATAAATTGATGCAACCAAGCTGAGCTCACAAAACAATATGCTGCTAAAAAAAGGCTAGAAATGCTTATCAACTTGTTCTGACCTTCGCTGCCCATAGCATCAGCTTCCCTTGGGTAGAAATTTGCCCAACATAAACCCTGGGAACACGACATCTCATGGGTAAATCGAATTCTTTAAGGGCAAAGCTCACTTAACATAACTCACAGGGATTAATTTAAGGAAAAGAATTTAGGCAGTAAAGCCAGGTAATTCATATCAACTGATGCCTGGTAGATAAGAATCTGATATTTCTAGCCAAGCTAGCAGCTCTCCTCTTCCAGCTGAGAGAGAGGAATCGATTGAAATCTCAAATCAAAAATAAAATGTATTTCAAGGCATAGATAGTGAAATCAAAATCAAACCCAAAGGAGGGCACCAAAAATAAAAGGGAAAAATAAATGTCACATAGTATAGGGATGAAAATCAATACTGTACTCATTTAACTTGAAACAAAAGCTTACATATCAAAAGTTCCCAGCCATCGAGTTTCATCTTTCTGTAGGGAAATGAGTTTCACCAGATGAATAAAGCATCATGCCATTGGCAGCTAGCAGGTGAATGAAACACCCACATGTCTGTGTAAGGAGGATAAAACAAAAGAAATGATAAAATACCAGTTCCTTAAACAAGGGTTCTGGTGTCCCTATTTTGTGGCCAGTAGGAACTATATCCCAAGGTCTTCTTGCCCTGTCAACATCTCCTTTTTCATCGCACAATGAGAGTTTTTCAGGAGGTAAATTAAGCTGCTTCAGTACCTTAAATACCATCAGGAAACAAAGATAACCTCAAAATTGCAGAACTTAAAAACTTGATAAGATACAACAGCATTAGCAGTTGAAACATCTGGCTACAAATTAAGTTTCTTGCTGACTGACAAAAACATATACGGGGCTCAGTTATATTACCTCAACAGAAAAGGATGGCATGAAGGGTTCTAACAAAGATGCAAGAAGAAACACAAGCCCAACTGAAGTCTTCATCACAATGGAACATGAAGTTGGATCTTCCTTATAAAGCTTCCAAAATTGGTTGTCCTATATAATGAATTACAAGGGCAGTTACACTTGAGCACTGAAATAAATAGGCTTTTAAAATGGAAGGAGAACAAAATAATACTAGCTTACTTGTAGATATGCAATTCCTTCACTAGAAATACTCATTGCAGTTTTGAAACCTTGTTTTAGCTTAACCTACATATTACGACACAAAAAATGTTTCAGTCTGAGTATTTGCATGATTCAGGCTTCATGTCCAGTTTTAAAAAGCAAGGAAAAGCCTCACAAGCCAATTATGCGTTTAATCACCTTCTCCATGGCTTCTACATACTGCTCCATGTATTTGCCAACTTTCTCTGCTAACGTCTTAGTTAAGAGATGCGATTCTGCATCTGGAGCATCAGGAATGGTGAAATTGTATCCTGATCCTGCAAAGGAGGAGCAAGTTACTGATAAGAGCAGCATTCAACCTATATGGCTTGGACACAGACACCATCAATGTGAGAGACGGATACAAGGAGGTGTACCAATCATATTACAATCATATTGCAAAAACAGAATTACCAAACAGCAAAGAGAAAAAGGAAGAAAACTGTAGTACTTTTACCCTAATGACATGTCAATGTATCTCAAAACCAAGGTGTACCATTGAAAATTTCTGAGAGCCACAAAAGTTTTCGATCAAGCTGATATTTGTGTTTTCCCTTCTTTCAGTTAACACATGAATAGATTAGATCTCAAATAAACATTATGGTGGACCTTAGGAAGGTTTTAACAGTGGATGTCACTCTCCCCACTGTTTTCTATGGTAGGATCCACTCTACCTTTAGATTTGCCCCATTCTTTGGATCATGTCCTAAAATGAAATCTCTAAAAATGGATAGCCAGCATGGATGTGGTGACGTCACTCTGTAGATAGTCTCTTTACTCAACACATACGTTATGGTGGGCCTACATAACTTGGTGATGTCACTGTAGATAGTCTCTTTACTCAACCTGTCAATAGCTAGTGAATATAGGTTGAGTAGCCAGACTCCCTTCTCAAGGGAAGTCCATGATGCATGTGTTGTATACACACAACTCATCCATTTTGAGATATCATTTTAGGGTACAGGCCAAAGAAGGAGGCAGATAAAAAGCTGTACTGGACCTCACCATATAAAAAAGTGGAGAAAGTGATTCCCACAGTTAAAATTATAATGTTTATTTGAAATCCAACTTGTTCAAAAGTTAAAAAAGACGTAAAATAAAGAAAAACACAAATATCAGATTGATCTAGACCTTTTGTGGCTTTTAGAAGTTTTCAATAGTGGGCGTGGCTGTCCCCACTGTTTTCTGTGCTGGGGTCGAACGGAGCTTTGGTTTTAACTAATTCCTTTGACAGCGGAGCTTTGGTTTTAACTCATTCTTTGAATATTGCCCTAAAAGAATCTCTTCAAATGGATGGAAGGTGTGTATACAGAACATACATCGTGACGGGCCAACGGTACTTGGTGACATCACTTCATCAGCGAGTGTCGCTACTCAACCTGTCAGTGGCTAATCCGCGCCATTATAACACAAGCATCGTGGTGGGCCCGACGGATCTTTGCTTTACAGGAGAGCCGGGGTCACTTCAGATGTACAGAGAAGTCACGTCCAACATGAACCGTTGATTTTTGTTTAACAAGAAGACAGTCATATCACTTTCAACGAGATGATAGGTGGAGAAAGATCTGGAATATGGTTGAGCCATCTTTACACCGTACACGTGTAAAGTTGATGTGTTAATCAAGACTGAGATAGTCTGACCAATCTTAAGATGTGTTTGGCATATTGAGTAAAAAAAGTCTGAAAATAATTGACGAATTTGGTGTTGTGATACCTTGTAATGAGAAGGTAGACTACGCATTAGTTTGATGCATATGCAAAGGCCAATAACCGTAGCCATACTACAATAACATGACTTTGCTCATCATTCACCTCAACTGCATCTTCTGTAAGCACTTTCAATTCCTCAAGAGAATAAGGATGTTATGAATCTTTGATATCTCCAAACATGATTTAAGATTGTTATGAAGAAACATTCTCATCCCACAAACATTACATACATGCATAGTCAGGCAGATAGACATAGACAGGGCTCTATAACTCAACCAATAACTGCAGCCTAAATGATGGAAAGTTGTTGCATTTAGATGACTAAAGCATAACATCCAGATACCTTTGCATTATAAGTAAAAGGGAAGTTCAGTACCTTTGCATTTTCAACACACACAAAGTCCTGATAGCAGGACTCCATCTGCAAGTGCGGGTTCCACAAAACAGAAGGCAGGGTTTCTTGAGGTCATCAGCTCTGCAAGGAAGAGCTAATCCAAGCTAATGCATTCACCATTTAACAATAGATGCCAAAGCACTTATGTATGCCACACCACATGCACTCAATATGCTAAGTTTTCAAGGCTGAGAGGTAGATCCAAATTCCAGGTGGACCACACAACAGAAAACAATGGTAATTGAATGCCAATTAAAAACTTTCTATAGCCCATTGTAATGTTTATTCGTGAATGGTTGGGGCTCAATTCCGTATGCTTAGTTCTACATTGTATCACTCTTCTTCTTGACATTAGAAATTTGACAAAAGTAACATGCTAGTGAGAAATCAATTACAAAGACGAAGGAACAAATCTGGTCTGGCTTACCGGATAAGTCCTGGCAAAAAAAAAAAAAAAGATTCTCAAGTGAGATGTACCCACAACCCCTGAGAAAGGAAAATCCTTATAATGTTGCACATTTTTTCTGTGAAAGGATGCATGAGTTGTCCAAACAAATAAGGTATAAATGCATGTCAGAAAGAGAAAGGTAGGGTAAAGGAGTTGATTTGGCATTTAGGATGATCGCTTGCCAAAATCAGGTGCTAATCCTCTTCAGCAATATATATGGTGTCAATTTTGTGAAGCATCATGATTATGTCTTTAGTTTACATAAACGGTACCATCAATTTCTAGAAATAATTCAAGCATTATATGCTTATACACAAACTGAACAGTATATGCAAGCCAATAAGACACCCTTACCAAAATTCAGATAGGTAAAACAATGCTGACTTCTGATTCATAGAGAGGCAACCAACAATTTTATAGAGAGGTCTCCCAGATAAATCCTGAAATAATCAATTTGACAGAAATGAAATAAATGACTCAACATAAAAGCATGGGCGTGTGACCAATGAATAAGTGACAAAATGATAAAGAGGCCCCCCAAAAAAAAGGTGTTAATAGAATGATTGTAATATGAGGAGATAGCGAGCCCAAAATATCATTTAGTTACTCACATTATCAACGAGAATGATTCAGTGCCATCAAGTAATAGGTTCATGTCAAATGGTGCAGTTTTCAGCATTCAAGGTTGCGAATAAGGGAATTATTCAGCCCAAAATATTTTAAGAAAATTATTTTTAAAAAATCTTAAGATTTACGATACAATTTGCGATTCGATATGATTCAACCCTTATTATGATTTACGATATGATAATGATTTGACAACATTGATACATGGTGAATAGGTCCCCTCAAAAACTAATGACCACATTCGGCCAACACACCTATAAGAGGCCATTTTCCTTTCTTTTCTTTTTTCTTTTTTTAATCAAAATTTTAACACAATTGGGGGCAAGCACTCCTATGTCAATATCAATTAGAATAATGCATAATTAAACGAATAAATTGCAATTTTAACACAATTGGGGGCAAGCACTCCTGTGTCATTGTGTTGGATTAGGTTGGAATGGCATGCATGGAATTACTTAATGATATTCTATTGTAATCACTTGTATTTAAATTATGGATAATCTATGGTAAATGATGGGTCATGAGATGTTCGATAAAGTATGTAACAAAAGCCATTACAGCAAAAATTAAACTCTATTTTCAGCAGGTTAGGCTGGCAACAGCATCCTTACTAAAGAATGGTCTAATGCACCATTGAATACATGTCAAAAACATGAAAACATGATGGATTCTTATGTTTCCCTTTTCTCATTTTTTATGATATTTTTTTCTGAAATATTTTGGGCATACAGGTTGATAGGATCTGATATGAAGCATAATGTATCAGTTTTGGGCCACGCCAACATGCCCTGATTTGCAGAATATTTCTATAGGTCCTACAAAGCTTTTTCCAACTTGCTGTGTGAATTCACAAACATAACTCAATGCTGCTTAAAAATTACTCAAATCACCAGTGAGAAGTGTACTTTTTACATTCATCCATGATTTAACATGGATACCAAGACTAATTACTAGCTGCAAACCTACAAGAGAAAGGAGCAGCTGCATAGAGTCCATCTTAGCCTTGAGACTAAACATCCCCTCTTTTTTACAAATACAGCCCTTTTATTTTAAGATAAATGGCATGAAATCAAACAGCAGTTTGCAGAGAAATGAGTGCAGGTATGAAAAAATGAGTGGGAGCAAAAATCTCTTTTATGTTTTTTCAATCCATCTTCCCTTTTCTTCTTAACAAGAAAATCCATATTTACTAATATTTCCATTTTTCTATTTTTCAAAAGAATGAGTTCGGACTCCGAAAGCATCGGCTCCAGCACTCGTACTTTCAGCCCAAACCCTAACCTAAACCTAAACCCGATCCCGAACCCGAACCCGAACCCGAACCACAGATGGTAGCGGTAAACAATACCATAACTCTCATGTTTTTACTGATTGGTGAAACAAGATTGGGTGTCAATATCAGTTCCCTTGATAGGAGGAAAAATCTCACATGATCCCAACCCTGCAATAAGGCTATTTGGTATACCCTAGTACAACATGACATGTGCACAGTTAAATCATTCATATGGATGGCCATTAGGATAGCCCCACTACTCATGGTCTATCATAACAACCCTAAGGTGACCACAAGATTCTAACCTTCAAAATCCAAGTCTCTCTTTTTGTAGCTGTTGGTTTGCCAGTTGTAGTATTCTAGGTGAACTCTAGACCTTTGAACTGTACAATTCATCTTTTATAGCATTGATTGGATGGAATCCATGATGGGAACCATCAAATAGAAAGGGAAGTACTATGCATGCATAAGAACTTCGAAATTAGAATAGACAAGGCAACAAGCAAATAGAGCTTACTTCAATAACATGAATAGCATCCCATGCACCTTCTTGCAAATAACTTCTTCGGCCATGCCCTGACTCTGAGCCATCTTTTTTTTTTTTTTTTTTCTTTCTCTCTTTTTGTTGAATCTTAAAGGGAAATTGATCGAATGTTACATGCGGCACATGGTTACATTTGAACCTGTTAGCATTCGCATCAACATGGTTACATTTGAACCTATTAGCATTCGCATCAACAATCAATCCATTTTTCCAGCTAATTGTCAAAAAATGAGGTAGATTCAAATCTCAAGTAGACTACACCAAAGGAAAGATGGTAATTGAACACCCACCGTTAAAAACTTATTAGGGCAATAAAGTTTTGGATTAAGATGATATTTATGTTTTCCCTTCATCTAGATCTGTCTAACATAAAGCAACATGTTGGATAGCAAATAAACATTGCACTAGGTGCAAAATATCATGATATTTGGTGATATAATTAAAATTCCTGCTAGAGATATCATGATATTTTCTTTTTCTTTTTTTCAACACCTAGTTTGTCGACTTTTGGGAAATGATACAAAGAAAGATGTCTTTGTGCATGGCAGAATTTTTAACATCACATTCACAACCTGTAACCGATAAACTCACGTTTTCAGCATGTACAAGTGGGTCACATGGATTATTGATCCAGACCATCTGTGTTGGGCCCCACTGGAAAGAAAACGTCCCAAAATTCCTCGACAAAACAATCCTAAACTCAAAACAGAGTTGGGGCCATGTGATGTATGAAGGCCATCCAACCTGTCCATCATTTGCGTCACCTCATATTATCTCCAGATTTCGTAAATTAAGCAACTTAAAAGGAAAAAAGGAAATAATGTGGAAATTAGAATTTGTGAGCCATGTCAGCTGTACATGATTGAATCAAATCATATCCCCAGTACTAGGACAGATATCAAAGGGGATAAATATGACAAAACGAGCACTTACCCAAAGCAATCCACAAATTCTCAACGCAAGTTCTCAATCCACATTGTAATTTCATGATTTTCAAAACAAATATTGAGAAACCGGAACAGAGTTCAAGAGCATCTCAATGCAAGTTCAAAAATAAGGGAATATGAATGATATCACACAATCAATGCAAAAATGGAGAAGGAAAACCGAACAGCTATCAGGCCTTTGTGATATTTGTAGAGCCAGCCCCAATCCACAAATAACAGTGGTGAAATACTACGATGAACACCAACACTTTGCAAGTGCAGATGCTGGGAACTGAGAATTCATTCGGCAAAGGCAGGTATTGCTGAAACAGGTTGGTAAATAGCAGTTGACAACTGCTTCAAGTGCACAGGTTTTCAGGTGCACAACGGTTCAGATTAACAAATCCAGTGATTTACACACAAATTGCATTGATGAGTAGGACTCAAATTTTGACTCTCTCAAGAGGCCTTCACCTCTCCTCAAAAATTAAATGAAAATTTTATGTGGACACATCATAGAAATCAGCCATACATACTCAACAACACAATCAGCATTTTAAAATAAATCTCAAACATGGGAAAGAGTTATTACTTCCAAAGTCACTAGGATGAATTCTATTTACCTACTTGATTTGTAATCTTTTTTAGGCCCAAGTGCTGCAGTGTTGAGATATTCCACCGTGAGAAGTATAGATTGTGTGAACGGAAAAAGGCTCTGGATTGCAAGGCTGATCTGATTTCCAAAAATAGAAATGGCCTCGCTGCTAAAACCCATCAAGTTTAGTGATAGCTTCCCCACTGCAAGAGCTTCCACTCTAGCATGCACCTGAACACAACTTCCAATATAACAACTAGATTTTGGGGAAAAAAATCAAAACAGAGACATCTACACTGACCCATGCTGATTTGCTTATACCCAATTCCTTTTTGGGTTTCAAAGAGCATGATTTTTTACTATAACCCAAGTGACATGGTAGGCTCAGCACATCAATCATTGTGCGGGTAAATATGGACTCACAAAACATAGAGAAATGAGGTGCGCTCCAGTGGTACTGGTACCACTGTAAGGTAGGACTCAAAGAGGGGAAACTAGCAAAGGCATATTCAAAATAAAAAATAGAAGAGAATCCAAATTTCTGCATGGAACAAATAGATACTCACAGAACTTGCAGTGCGGTGACAGATCACATCATTTTCAGATTCATATCCTTTGAGATAAAAAGGAATCCAAAAATTTTCAGACAAAAAGGTTATGAAAAGGTTCTACATTCTTGAACTTGTTTTGTTCACTCAACATGAAATGTGAAATAGGTTATCATATGAGGCTCAGACAAAAACCAGATTTTCTAACACATGAGCGATAAAAACTTGTTTTGTGCTGGAAATTACTAGACAGAACCAGATTCATATGAGCACATGCAAAAAAAATTGGATTCCTTTTTGTAATTACTAGATCATATGAGCACATCCAAAATTTTTTGCAAGTGCTGGAATCCTATTTCACATTTCATGTGCTAGAAAATCTGGTTTTTGCATGCACATCTCAGACAAAAACCAGATTCATATGAGTGAGTTGCATGAGATAAAAAGGTTCTACATTCTTGAACTTGTTTTGTGCACTCAACATGAAATATAAAATAAGTTATCATATGAGGCTCAGATAGAAACCAGATTTTCTTTATTGGGGAAACCATAATTGGCATCAGAGGATTCAGCGAAAATGCCCATCAAAACGAGAAAAATTGCTCACTGATCAATTAAGAATTATCAGGAGAATGCCGTAGAAATACCATTGCATTGTGTAACTAGAATCCAATGCATCCAACATTTCACCGTATTTTGCATAAAAATACAACAGTTGATTTTTATTTTCATTTTTGTTCAAAAGCAATGGATGTTTCCCAATTAGTTGGTATAAGGCTTTGAGGATGATGAAGATTAATGGATGTTTCACAACCTGGAAATCCTACAGGAATTCAAACACATAGAGATTGAAGAGATGAATAAGAGGACATATGCCAGCACACCAGTCATGTGGGATCTGCACCTATCGCCGAGTAGATCCAACCATGAATATGCCCTGCTACAAAGCAGGTCAATCCACTCATCAGGTGGGCCACACTCATATTCGAAAAATTGAACAGCTACTTTGATTGCACATCTCTCACACATGTGCCACAATCCAATTCTTTAATTCCTTAATGGAAATCATTCAAAAAATAAGAAAAGGCTACAAAGACAACCACTTTCGATTTTCTTAAGAACGTTAAAGAGAACATGAGGCTTGTAAGTCGGTCAAGCAACCATTAAACTTTACCCCCACCGCATTTAGAGACCGTCGGGTGTGGTCCCTGCAAATACAAATATAAACATGGCCTGTCCAAATGGCCAGGCCCTTCCAATGCCGTCCATAGGAAATGGACAGCTTCATCATGGTCATAACAGCGGTTCCCACCTTCCAGGGACCCCCGCTCTTCCGGATAGCTCCGACGCACATCCGGGTCTGCTCCATTAATTTCAAGCAAATACATAAACACGGCCTATCCAAATGGCCAGGCCCCTCCAATGCCGTCCATAGGAAATGGACGGCTTCATCATGGTCATAATAGCGGTTCCCACCTTCCAGGGACCCCCGCTCTTCCGGATAGCTCCGACGCACATCCAGGTCTGCTCCATCAATTTCGAGCAGCGGTTCATAAATACGGCCTGTCCAAATGGCCAGGCCACTCCAATCATGTGCATTCTTGACAAGAGACGTACCAGATGCTTGAATCTGAAATGTGCAGCTCCAATCCTCCCACATGCAACATCCACCTGAAAGAATGCGCATAACTGTCATGCTTGAGTAATCAATACAAGAATGTACAAGTAAAACCATAAAACCAGAGATACTCACTGCATTTTCAGGATCTCCTCCATAGTTAACGATCTCATTCTAAAGCCCTTCTCCCTCCTTTACCCGGGCTTGGGACCGGCAATGCAAGGAGTTGCATTGGCGGAGTTAAAAAAGGGCTTAGGCTCCATTTGATTTTTTTTAAAAAAATTGTTTTCATAAATACTAATGTGATGACCAAATGGAGCCTAAGACTATAAATACGTTCAAATATAGAGTACAAAATTCATTCAATATTTAAAAAAAAAAAAAAACAAGTGTCAAATTAGTTCAAAATTAGATCAAAATACACACTACACGTTCAAAATTAGTCCAAAATGCACACTAGACATGTTCAATTATAGAGTACCAAATTTGTTCAAATTATTGAATTCTCAAAGCCTCTTTCCCCCATTGCACAAATGATCCCGGACCCTTATACAACTAAAAGATTTTATGGCCACACAAACAACCCCTAAGTTTCATTTTCTCGAAAATAACCTCAATTGATAACATGTCTTACTCATTAATAATTTTCCGCATATATATATATATATATATATATATATATATGTTAGCATTATTAAAACCAACATGCATATAAATTTAGTAGCATGTTGCACAAAAGTGCATGAATTGAACATTAAAAAAAAAAAAAAGTGCCTAAATGAAAAAGAATCTCCAAAAACCAAATCCAATAGCATGTTCCCACAAAGATAGAGTCCAAGCGCATGCAATTCCCCAAGTTAATATGCACCGCCATGCTATCCCTAACAATAGGCTGATGGATTAATCATGAAATCTATTCAAGAAACTCCTTATTGTGTGAAAGTTTTACCAAAAACCAGGCTGTGGTTCCATCTCCAATCCTAGAAATTATCAACCAACAAACTAAAAATCTACAGCCATGACCTACTTTCCCAACCAAAAGTCCAAAGACCTCCGCCCATTCACCAGCCCATGCATCCACACCATATAAAAACACACATGCACTCACACACCCATGCACACATGTGCACACTTGCATATGCAACATGCACACCAAAGGAAAATAATAGATTTTACACGTGATTTTCAACCTTTCTAGGCCATTGAATACATGGGGTTTTTTTTTAGTACGACTCACCTTGAGACCGAAACTGGTACGACTCACCCCAACTCATTCTGTTTTGGTCCATTTTCGATCACATGAAAAAAGAGCAGTTTTTTAATAACAAAACATATTTTTTTTCCTAAAATGGTAGAAATTAGTTGCTATTAACTTCTCAAATCTTCCCAAACTAGACTGAAATTATCTAAGTACAATGTCACAAATGCTTGAAAAATATATCGAATGGAGACTTTCACACCCACAAAGTAGATACGATCAAATAGAAGACGGTATGCATGTTGGTGGCCTTCAATTGAGTTTGAGTTGAATATCTTCAAACCCAATTCTCCATCCAAAATAAATAAATACTCTTTTGTGTGAAATAAATAAATAAATAAAACTCTATTTGCTGTGTTTGAAACAACAATTTCTAAAAGATTGCTGTGTCTGACACGCATGTCCAACAAACATCTCAGACACATTTCGACTATTCTATTGGGAAGAAAGACTCTTCTATAGGGAAGAAACTCAATGTATCTTCTCTTCTTGTGTTTTAGTAGTATTTTGTAATCTTTATATAGTTCTTACTCTTGGTTTATTTATAGCTACAGAGATATAATTTTCTATATCTTCTGCAGACATACAAGTAAAACTTACATAATACTTAACATTTTTCAAGGTCGTGGTCTGTTTTCCAGGGTTGCAGTCTGTGTCCGTGTCCTAGTTATGCAGATGATGTCCAAAATGAAATACTACTGGTTTACATCATTCAGAAAGAGGACCACCTACAACCTATCCTACGTTGCAACCCAATTTCTTGTGCCTTCAGGAATTGTCCAAAATGATATATGAACGCTGCTCACACTGTCCATCATGGCCGCTGACTTTAGAGCCTTCATTGAAATCATGTTCCAAAACAACGAAAACATCGCATACATATAAATTGAAAACTGTTAGAACAGAGACATTTCATCAAACACATGTTGTGCACACCTTAAACATTCACAACAAATGATGAATGGCAAGACTATTCTATGTCTGCATCCATTGTATACATGGCATACATCTATAGCAACCCAAGCCATCTAGATCATTGGTCCCATTGTTTACCAGACATGGCCAACGAACCCCCACTGATCGGAAGATCTTAATCATAAAAATATCGATGAATTTGAACCACTAACAGATTTATGAAAATCAAACCACTGATCGGAATTTGAACCACTAACAGATGATTAACATCATCTGTTAGTGATTTGAGCCATGAACATATGGATAATGAGAAGTACATAAGAAAATCAAACCAATAAACCATAAATATGTTATGGATATTGGATTGGCGTAGTAGCAGCTTGCTTCAAGGATGCATTGTATATCCAAACGCAATACATTTCAGAAACAGAGAGAGAGAGAGAGAGAGAGAGAGAGAGGCTTACCGTCCTTCTACTTCTTCTTCTTCTTCTTCTTCTCCTTCTTCTTCTCCTTCTTCTTCTCCTTCTTGCGGCGAAAGGGGGTTTTGATAACAGAGATAGGGGAGAGCGGGAGAGCGAGAGAGGGCAAGGGAAAGAGAGAGGCTGAGTGCGAGAGAGCGATGGAGAGAGAGATGGAGAGATGGGTTTTCGTCGGCCTACGCGCGGGAGAAAATGGCGGACAGAACTTTGGTTTTGGGGAGGGCGTTTTGGAAGTCGACTGTGTAAAGAGGGTTTGGGGAGGGCGCAATTTGGAAGCAGATTGTGTACAGAGTAACTCAGTACGCCAAGCGTACTGACTAAACTCTGTGGGTCCCACAGTCATTTTTGAATTCTATCCACTCCGTCCAAATCTTTTAGAAGATAATTTCAGGTCTTTACCCTAAAAATGAAGCATACCCAAATCTCAAATGGACCACACCAACGGACACAGTGTGAATTCAACATGTACCATTGAAATTTTCGTGGGGGCCATAGAAGTTTTAGATCAATATGATATTTGTGCTTTCACTTCATCCATGTCTTTGTGATATTATGAACAGGTTGGATGACAAATGAACATCACTGTGGGCCATAGAAATGTTTCAACGGTGGAAATCATTATTCCCACGGTTTCCTATGGTATGGATCCACTTGAGTTTTAGATATACCTCAATTTTGGTATCAACCACTAAACTGATCTTGAAAAACGGATGGACGGAGTGGATAAGACAATTACATTCACGGTGGGCCAAACTGAGTTTACTTAGTACGATAAGAATATACTACTTAGTATGCAATCAGATTGGGGAGGTCTTGGAGAGGCGCTGACGGACGGCCCCCCTCTGGGACGTTGGGTTTTGAGCTGTGGGTCCCACTTTGATGTATTTTATATATCCACTCCGTCCATTAATTTTCAATTATTATTTTAAATGTTGATACAAAAATTGAGTCTGATCGAATCTGTAAGGAAACCACACAACATATTAACAGTGGATATTTTATTTTTATTACTTCTTATGGTGTGGCCCACTTAGATATTTAATCCATATAATTTTTGAGTTCATCCACTAAAATTATATATGAGAATTAATGGGCGGCTTAGATGACCCCATGGAGCCCCTTAAGCACCATCCATGTTTAATAACGTTTAGGTGAGGAGTTATGCTTTAGCTACAGATCAACTAGGATTCAGCTATGGATAAAATCCGTAGCTATTTTTACTACGGATTAAATCCGTAGCTAAATGCTTTCAACTTCCATAGCCTTTGCTTGATTTTTTGGTAGTGCATATTCACTACATTGCATTAAATATGACTTGCGACGTTAGGTCGCCTCTGAGGAAGTGTTAATATATGTGAAATAAGCATTGAATTTGCTTGAGAGGGAGTGTTGTCATGCCCCAAACTTGGAAACCGGGCTCACAAAATTCTCGATCGCTGAATCTGGTGCTAACAGCCTCCGTAGTATCCCATTCTTGACTCCTGACACCCATATGCTAGATTCTGATCCTAGGATCCTACAAGGAGCATTTTTTAGTGTGAATTTTCTTTGAACGATTAATCTGTTTAAGCGGTTACACATTTTGTACATGGTATCAACGCATATCGAAGAGACGAACCTGTTCGACATGTCACACATGATATGGTGCACCAACTCAATAGTAATGAAGGAAACAATAGCAAACTCCAACATCTCTTATATGTATCCTAAAAAGTGTACATCATACGTATGAGCAAACCACAGCTCGTGAGTCTACTGTGTGCCGGGAGTAAAACACGTTTTATCAGGGCGCTCCCGTAAAGACATCCAAAACAACCATAGGCATGTTATCAACTAATCATGTTATCATATGTGAGTAGGTTATTAATCAAAGATATCGTATAACTATACAGGTTATCATGAACATGACATCAATAATAGGCATGTCACTCAACAAGCGACCATGAATCGTTAAAATAACCAATCACCATGAACAAGATAATCAAATTTTATTTTCTTTCACATGACATACGATGGAAAGGCAATGACAAGGTTGATGTGTAATCGTTCGAGTACAAGGACATATGTAACGCCCTGAAAATCAGGGGTCGAGCATAAGCTCCACTCCCGAGTTCCAACGCATCACTTATGCAACATAGATAATGATAATTAACTGTTGTCCGTATTAGTGCATTAAACATGAGTAAGATTACACCAAAACATCATATCATACTTTAGAGATAGTTAAATTACGCAAGCGTAGGAACTGTGATAAATATATAAAGTATATAAAACGTTGTAAGTCTCCAGAGTGTGAATATGTTACCAGGTTAAATATATATATGTATACTTCCCAAAATGGATCAAAAATGAATATACATATATGATTCAAAAGACAAAATAACAAGTGTAAGGGCATCTAGTCAACATTCCAGAAGTCCTCGTCGATCAGGCCACGACTCACATGAACCTGCCTGAAAACTGCATGGACGAGAATGCCTCCTCGTCATCCTCATAGTCCGGCTCTACCTCGTAGGCATCGCCTCCACCTGCAACTAAGACAGGGTCTGGTTGGTGTGTACAACACCGTCCCATAACGTGGGAGTGAGTGATCCACTCAGTGGAACCATAAAGCAAAGGTTAACATGTTATCAATTCAGTCAAGCAGTAATGATAAAGAAGTACAATTAAACATCCCTAAATACTCTGATTAATGCAAGAATGGTATGAATAATGATGCATGCCCTCTCCTACTCTCCCTCAGCGACTTCATCTCACGATCGAGGCATGAAACCCTTCCTCAATGCTTGACCTGCTACGCTAAACGTACACGTAATGCAGTGCATGCACGTGATTTTCAAGTTCTTATTAGTCCTTTTGCAAGACCCGTATCCTAGTCCATACTGTTCCGTCGACTCCCGCGATCCTTCCCAGTGAATTTCGGCAACCTGCTACCGATAATTGATGTTTGCATGCAACCCTAAGTCGTATCTTGTAGATTTGAGTCTGCTTAATCCGAGACTTGTACCATTGCGACCGCACCATCGCCGTGGTTCCAACGCCGCGTCTTACGCACCGATCCGATACCCTGGCAGGAAGATGTGCGCTAGCGTTTATTTCGAAGAAATGCCGCGCTTTTATGATCCCAAGAGAATCTCTACAACATGTTCCATCAATCAATCAATCAATCACATCATGTCAAGTATAAGAGCAACCCATGCTTTCTTTCTCCACAAGTCAAGCAAACTTCAAAAGTCAACCAATCCATCACCTCACCCTTCACTCACATCCATCACCCATCCATCACTCTCTCTCCCTTACAACCCTCTCTCTCTCTCTCTCTCTCTCTCTCTCTCTTCTCTTCTCTTCACAAAAATTCCAAGCAACAAGTGGTGGATGTCCATGGTTTTCCAAGAGAGCAAGTGCATGTGTGTGGCCCACTTTTCATCCCAAAAATTCATCATCCTAGCCCTTCATTTCTCATCCTCTCCATCAAAGTAAAGCACAAGGAGATCGGCGTTCCAACGGACCGAGAAGATCGAACGGTAGGTGCTCCTATAGGCTAGTTAAAATGTTTTTATGATGGACCAAGTGAGGCCTACCGATTGATGGTATGGATCTCACTTTGGACCCTAGGTGTGGCCGATGGCCCACCTTGATTTTCATGATCATTCCATGATGGGGCCATTCTCCATAGACTCCATCATGATGTTTATTTTCCTTGCATGAAAAGAGGTCATCTAGACCGTCCATTTTGGGTGGAGAAGAAATCTCCACCATTGATCTTTGATTTGGTGGGCCCACATGTATCGGGACCCACTTGATGTATGATTAGATACTTGAAAAGGAGGGCCCATAGTGCCGGGGTCCCTCCATGCACGTGTGTCCCTCAATCTCTCTCTCTCTCTCTCTCTCTCTCTCTCCCTCTTTTTTATCATTTTGTGGCCCACATGATGAGTGTATGTGGTGTCCTAACCGTCCATTAAATGGACCCCACGGTCATCCAAGCTATGTAGGCCCTACCCTATGGCAATGGGAAGACACAAATATCATATGCGTCAAGTGGGTCATGCCCATGTGGGACCCACCTTGATTAACAAGGGTAGCCAGTCCGTCCAGCATCCTTGGACGCTGGACTTCTTCACGAAAGTGTGGACAGACAGCGGGTGTATTGGCAATAACAAAAAAAAGAAGAAGGGATTTCATATATATGCTTTAGCTTGGTTTTGGGTGGGCCACTTATACAGGCCCCACCTTGATGTCTGTTTTTAATCCACACCGTCCATCCCTTTCTCTAGCTCATTTTAGGCGTTGAGCCGAAATCTGGAGTCAATCCGAGGTTCTGGCAGGCCATAGCATAGCAAATGGTGGTTTTTACCGTTGAAACCCACCCTGATGGTTTTACACACTGAAATACTTTGGATATTGTGCTTGTTTGGTCTGTCTTTGGCCATGGAACACAATGGGTGGTATGGATATTCCTGATTCGGGCCCCACATATGAAAAACCATCGAAAAACCCCCTCTTCAAAAAAAAAAAATAATAATAATAAATACAAGCAGCAGTAGCGCCTACTGCTGCTGTCAGCGCTGAGGACGCGCAGGCGTCCTGCGCCACGGGCAGACGAGCAAGGTCCCACGGCCCCCAGCCATGGGCCCCACCATGATGTGTGTTATATATCACTCCGTCCATTCTGTGGACCCTTTGGGTAGAGGACCGCCCTATAAAAATCAAGGCCATTCAAAGCTCAGGTGGCACACAGGAAACAGTGGCGTTGACCCTCTACAATTGAAATCCTTTTTGGGTCCACAGAAGTTTTGAATCATGATGAAATTTGTTTTTCCTTTTCATCCAAGTCCGTGTGACCTTACCAACGGGTTGGATGGCTTGAAAACATTGTGGTGGGCCCCACGTGGGACCCACAGTGATGTATGTGTTTTAATCACACCATCCACAGCCGTGGATGGTGGAAACCACCGAGTGTATGTGTTTTGTCCGCACCATCCACAGTGCTGGATGGTGGGACCTCACTGATGTATGTGTTTCTCTCCACGTTGTCCATCCAGTTGATGCACTTCATGCGCCCCACCATGATCTTGTGCATTAGATCAGCACCGTCCAGTGCGTCCAGGGACTCTAGACGGTGGCCCTTTTCATATGCCTTGTTATATTATAATATAATGTATATATCATATTATATTATATGATTTTATATTATATTGTAATATATTAAATGATATATGTTATTGGGCCACTACACCTTATGATGCATATGTTGCATCTAAACCGTCCAATCATTTGAAAGCTCGTTTTATGGCATGAGTTAAAGAATGAGTTTGATCTAAAGTTCAAGTGGACCCCACCATACATATGTTGTATGTGCAGGCCGTCCATCCATGGGATGGTGAGACCCATTAGACGTGTCTCACTATGACCGTTCAGATTTAGTAGGACCTGCCATGATATATGTGTTGTTACCACACCGTTTAGCCATGGATGGTGGGCCTACTTGTCGTGCAAATGCAGGGCCCACTTACTGTTGACCTGGACCCACCTGAACTGTTCAGGCTCACCATGATGTGTATTTGTGGCCCGTTGTTGAGGCCCACTTGGTATATATATGAGACTCATATGATTAGGCCCATCCGTTGAGACCCACGTTGATTTATATGAGGCCCATGTGATGGGGCCCATATTGATGTATTTGTGATCGTTTTTGAGGCCTACTTGGTACATGTACGAGGTCCATTTTGGATTTATTTGTGGCCATCCATTGAGGCCCACCTTGGTACATGTACGAGGCCCATTTTGGATTATTTGTGGCCGTCCATTGAGGCCCACCTTGGTACATGTATGAGGCACATCTCGATTTATTTGTGGCCATCCATTGAGGCCCACCTTGGTATATATATAAGGCCCAAGTGATTAGGCCCATCTTGTCATATTTATGGCCCGTTGTCAAGGCCCACCTTAATGTGTATGAGGCCGTTGTTGAGGCCACCTTGATGTGAATGTAAGGCCCATGTTATGAGGCCCATTGTGATGTATTCAAGGCCCAGGGGTTATGGTCCATTGTAATGTACATAAGGCCCATTGATGTGGCCCACTTGATTTATATAAGGCCCATATGTTGCGGCCCATTTGATGTATCTAAGGCCCATGGGTTGAGGCCCATTGTGATGTATTAGGGCCCATGGGTTGAGGCCCATTGTGATGTATTTGGAGCCCATGGGTTGAGGCCCATTGTGATGTATTAGGGCCCATGGATTAAGGTCCACTGTGATATATTCTCAGCCCATGTGATGAGGCCCATCTTGATGTATTTGTGGCCCTCATGGTTAGGCCCGATGTGGTGTATGTGTGGCTCAACGCGAGGAATGTGCAACTGATGTAATGTGTGATTTCACTATAACGTAGGTAATGATGTTATGGCAGGCCATGCCTTGGGAGCAATGTTGGTTTGACGTCCACATTGTAAGAATAATGTTGGTTAAATGTCCGCATTATGACTCTTTCTAGGGCCCATTGATAGGCCCATACTTGTGTGTAGGCCGTCTAGGGTTATCTTCGTTGTGAGAGTGGTTCATCACCTTATAACATGCTTAGTGTAATTTCATAACTCATGCCATACGCATCATATGTATGCTTGAGATGAGTAGTGACTGATCATTGCATACGCCATTGGGCAGACTATTTACGGGACTCCTTATAAGACGGAGTGCCCACATCATCGTGCCGTACGCGCAGGATTGTTGCATGACTAGATAGTGTGACTCATGCATCTGGCATATATATGACTTGATCATTGTACGCCCTAGCGACATCAGGGCCATGACCTCCACAGGCACATCGTAGATGGCTAGATGGGACACTGAAAATATTTGGTTCTAGCACTGGGGCACTTAGGATGTCCTTGAGTGAAAATCCTAGAACCTCCGAGGCCAGGAGGAGCCCCAACGTCTAGACCGAGTGGAACATGAGTGCCTGAGTTCCGAATATCAGTAGGCCGCGTCTCCCACTGTGTCGTGGTCGGTTGGGAGGGGGTGTGACCTTATCCACCTGAGTGAGGGGGCTATAAGCTAGGCTGAGTATGACCAGCTAGTAAATGGGTCCATTATCGACGAGCCGAGCAGGTATTGGCAGACTGCTGGCTAGGCGGATAGTGAGGTCTCTTCCACTCGCAGGGCTGTGCAGCTAGGGAGGAGGCAGTCGGTGTGAAGTGTAATAGACCCCGGTGATTTTCTCAGAGAGCAACTGTACTGATATGTGGACTTATTGAGTAGGAATTGTATATCCATTCATTCACTATCCACTCGGGCTGGTGGTGCGTAACTATTTATTACGTGTACCATCGCATGGCTAGGATTTCGGTTGGGCGCGCGACTAACCTGAGATCAGGAGTTTATCACATTGTGTCTGACTATCCAAATTTAGGTATGGGACTGGTTTGGATAGAAGTCCCTTGTGATGGACCCCATAACTTGTGATACTTCATACTATCATCCCGACTTCACGTTCCTGCATGGTCATTTCATTCGCACCGCATATTACATTGCATCCGTAGTACTTAGCATTTTGGGTTACTATGTTTTTGCACCTATATGGCCTAGATGAGGTTGATGGTATTTGTGACTCGTCAGGATTTGCATATTGCATTGTAACCTTAGCATTTGTTATTGTCTTATTATGTTTTGCATCGTATAACCTTGGTATGGCTGATAATACTCATGGACTTACCAGTATATTTCCGCTTACTCTGATATCGTATGATTCATGATCTTGTTAATATTTTCACTTATTCCGATGATGTATGATTTATGGGCTTTATGGTATACTTGGCAATTATCTTGTGCACACACTTTCACCACTCTCTAAGATTTTGTAAGCTTATGCACGATAGATGCATGTAGGTGGCGTTAGGTTGCAGCAGCATTGAGCTTGGAGCGTGTAGCTATCTTCTGGAGTTTTGATTTTTGACATATGTATTTTTCTTTCAGCATTGTACTTAAATATTTATATTAGTGGATATGTGATGATGATGTTGTTTTGTGACTTGGTTATGCTTGTGGTTATGCTCCATAAAAAAAAATTTCATACTGAAAATCCTCCTTGTAGGATCCCAGGATCGGAATTTGGCGTATGGGCGCTAGAAGCCGAGAATGGGGTACTACGGAGGTTGTCGGCACCAAATTCGGTGATCGGGATTCATGTGAATCCGATTTCTGGGTTTGGGGCATGACACCTTTTCATACAGCAAGATTGGGAAACTAAGGTATCTCCCTTATATCATTTCCCAAACAATGATCTGTTCTAGGGTTGTCAGTCCTAGTAAATATCAAACTATAGGCAAGTTCAGGTCACTACCACCAATGCCCTACCAACTGGCAGTCTATTTTCGAAGGCTTGTCGCCAACCCGACTGGGGATCGCAGCCAGGCTGCATCGGGGTAGGCTTATTTCATACTCGAGGTCACTACAAAGGGCTCGTCACCTAATCAGTGTAGGCCGACAGCTTGAATACAGTGTCTCATACCATCGTATTCAGCTCACAAGTTTGGATTGCTCACTGGACACTACGGGGAGGGTCGTCGCCCTAGCATAGGCCGACAGCTCGACCACGGTGTCCCATACCACCATGTCCGGCTCATGAGTCTTAGCGGATCGAGGTACCAAGGTTAAACGGGCTTTCCACTGGTGAGTTTGGTACCTTAGATTCAAGCATTATCGTCCATACATGGTGAACATACATCGGGCCAATCGGGTTGCTTGACCAGTTTGACTAGTACGAGCATACGCTGAAATAGCCGACAAAGTACCACTGTCGACGACCATCGTACGACTTGGATTCATCGAACGTATCTAATGTGGCGAAATGACCTCAGCCACCTAATCAAGGCCTGTTACCGATTGCCTGGACTATATAATAGCCCCAACCACACTCAATTATAACATGTAATCATATGAGATAATCAAAACAGTAATGAACAAGTGATTTAAATCCTACGACTATTTGAGCATTTTCTGAAATACAACATAAACATGAATCCACATATATGCATTCCATAAGTAAAACAATTAATATAAAACAAATTTCATGGAGGAAATCATACACATCGTTAAAGCAGTTGAGAATCCTATCTCAACACCCACTTGAAGTACAATTTACCAAGTGCTTACTCATACAAACATTTTTACAAACGCTTAGACTACACATATCAACATACATGACATATATTGATCACAACGTGTATTAGGGCAAATCCTTTCACTAAGGAGTTGTCACGAATGCAACCCGTATATACCCACGACGGGTTATCATAACAGGAAGGAATTCAAATTTCATACTCATTCAATCATTTCCACAAGTACTTTGACTACACATTTCAACCTACAGGGTACAACTCAACTTTAGGCCATATTAGGGCAAATCCTTTCATAAGGAGTTGTCGCATATACAACTATCACATAAACACTACAATTAATCATGGCAAACACAAATCTAAATTCCATACTTATACGATTATTTCAACGAACACATAGATTACCCTATATTCAACATAGTTCATATATAACTGAAAAATGAAACAGACATCGCATTTTGCATGTGAAATGGTACCCATGTCAGTCATAAATCATTAACCGACGTTGAAAGCCTTGAAAACCATAACCTATACGTTCATAGTCCGCACTTTTCGCCGGTAGACTCGTAATGAACTCAGTTTAAACACAAGCTTTTGTCTACGGCACCACAACAACCTATAACAGGGAATATGTTAGCTATTCCACCATCTGTTCTATTTGAATCTCTAAAACAGGTTAGGGTTAGGATTTCTTATCTAAGAACTGAGTCAGAATTACTGGAATAGCGATACAGAAGCAGTAGCTAAGCACCTGGAGCAATAAGATTGAATCCTAGGAACTTGCTCCCACTTTCTCTCTCTCTCTCTCTCTCTCTCTCTCTCTCCTTCCCTCTTTGCTCTCTTCTCTCTCCTTGGTTTTCCAAATTCGTATGGAATGAGAGAGAGAGGGTTTAAACCCTTATATAGGCCTAGAACTGACCGAAATGGCCCTAGGGTCATTGTATACTTAGGTTATAGCCAAATGGGGGCTGTTTTGATCCAACGGAGCACTTCTGGAGGCCCCTTTTCTACGCGCGGTCAGACTTAAGCTCCCCAGCATTGAATTTAGGTTGAGTTAAGTTTTCGGTCCAATCGGATTTACAGATCGACCGTGGCGGACCAGTTTCAGTTCAATGGTCACCTGTACTCGATCAGGGCCACAAGTGCACTAACATGTGTGAAAAATTTCTCCTGATCCAAGGGTGTATTTGGGTCAGATTTTGACGGTCTGAATCCATATATTTGGCCCGCAAGTGACACGCCTCAGTTTACTTAAATCTGAGTTCAATTTCTAAAGGTATTCGCGTTTCTCACACACTGTTCCAGGCTTAATTTGTGTGTTTCTGGACACAGTCAGGACTTGATTTCCGAGATAGTTGTCAAGCCCAACAAGGCGGTCATAATCGTTTAGTTTCATGGTAATCGGACTTTCGACGTGCGGTCCAAGTCCGATACGGAGTTTCGTGATGCTCCCGAGAGCAACTGGGTAATGAGATTGATCCTAAATTAAACGGTAATATAGCGTCGATGATTCTGCAAGTTTTAGGTCTTGCAGTTCGTATTTAAAGTGGTTCAAACAAATTTCACAGCTAATCTAATTTAACACTTAGTTAATTTCGTCTAATTTCTAAAGGATTTGGTCCTGAGTGATTTATTCCTGAGGTGGTACTCTGGTCTTTATACGGATTTTTCTGGGGCATTACAACATAATAAATCAAATGTCATATGTTGAGGATGCAATGCAATATACAAATTCTGATAAATCTACGAATATGTGGGACAAGGTCCTGCCTACACTATGTGTATAATAGCCTGCCAACCACTGGTAGCTCGCCCAGGCCCGCTAGGCCCTGCCTACATCAGTGTCTGCCTACGTGTTCCCGCCTACATGTGACCACAGTGATGGGGCATCATAATATGTCATACGCAGAGGATGTAATGCAGTATGCAATGCAAAAGAAATGACAAGGCTGGAGTGTATAGTCGGGATGATAGTACGTGGTTTCACATGCTGTGGGGTTCATCACAAGAGACTTATATCCAAATCAGTCTCATACCTAAATTTGGATAGCTAGACTTAATATGGTAAACTCCTGATCTCAGGTTAGTCGCGCGCCCCAACCGAAATCCTTGCCATTGCGAAGGTACACATAATGATTTGGTTGCGTACCATCAGCCCGAGTGGATAGTAAATAAATGAATGAATGAGTCAAATGTTAAGTACGTAACTCCTGCTTAGTAAGTCCACATATCAGTACCGTCCATCTTTGGGATCATCACCAGGGTTTAGTACAATGTTGTCAGTCATACCAAGGCTATGCGATGCAAGGCCTACGTAGCCAATGTCATATGCAAGGTGAAATCACAAGTCATGCCAGTCCTTATCTGAATCCACATATCAGTACATGTAACGCCCTGAAAATCGGGGGTCGAGTAGCAACTTAACTCCCGAGTTTCAAGACATCACTTATGTAACATATATGCTTATGATTCAATGTTGTCTGTGTTAGTGCATTAATCATGAGTGAGATTATACCAAAACAGTTATTCATACTCCAGATCAAGTTGTAAAACGCAAGCGAAAGACTGAAAGACATAAGTACACGTATATAAGTTAAAGATCACGATCGGTCTCCAGAGTATGAATACATAATTGAGTCACCATATGCATGTTATAGTCCAAAAATTAAAATGTTAAACAGTATAACTACAACGATAATCCCTGTATCCCCGTCGATCCGAATAGCCTAAACAAAGCCACAGGAGAACTGCATATAAGAGAACTCATCCTGATCATCGTAGTAGTCAAGCTCGGCCTCAGGGATCACGCTGTCATCTGAAATTAAGACAGAGTCTGGTTGGTGTTTAAAACACCGTCCCGTAACGTGGGAGTGAGTGATCAACTCAGTGGAATAATAAAGCAAAGGTTAGCATGTTATCAATTCAATCAAGCATAAATCACACATCCCTAAGTACTCTTGTTAATGCAAGAATGGTATGAATGTATGATGCATGCCCTCGCCTACGCTCCCTCAGCGACTTCATCTCACGTTAGCACATGAACAACACTGCCTCAGTGCTTAACCTGCTAAGCCTGAACGCATGCGTAATGCAGTGCATGCATATGATTACCAAGTTCTTATTAGTCCTTTTCATACAGCAGGGTTGGGAAATTAAGGTGCCTCCCTTATTTCATTTCCCAAACAATGATCCATTTTAGGGTCGTCAGTCCTAGTAAATCTCATACGATGTTGCAGTTCTAGGTCACTGCAATGGGCTCGTCGCCAAATCATTACAGGCCTAGTTTATACTCTATATGCTACGAAGGGGTTGTCGCCTCCACGTAGACTTAGAGTATGCTAGAGGTCACTACAAAGGGCTCGTCACCAATTAGTGTAGGCCGACAGCTCGAATACAGTGTCCCATACCACCATATTCAGCTCACGAGTCTGGATTACTCACTGGTCACTACGGGGAGGCTCGTCGCCCCAGCGTAGGCCGACGGCTGGATCACGGTGTCCCATACCACCATGTCCTGCTCATGAGTCTTAGCGGATCGAGGTACCAAGGTTAACGGGATTCTACTGGTGAGTTTGGTACCTTAGGTTCAAGCAGTAGCGTCCAAACATGGTGAACATACATCGGGCAAATCGGGTTACTGGACGAGCTCGACTATGACAAGTGCACCAGAAGTTGATCGACATGAAGTGCATAACCACTTCGTGTGGCCTAACCACTGCTGACAACTCTAGTACGACTCGGGTTCGTCAAACACGTCTTACGTGGTGAATGAATCTCTGCCACGACTTCAAGCCTGTTACTGATTGCCTGGACTATAACATAACCCCAATCACATTCAATCCTTAACTAGAAAACATGTGGAGTAGTCAAAGCAGAATTGACAAAGTAATTTAAACATGTTAACAAGCATGTTATAAAGCACAATGTAAGCAGAAAATACAAACACATACATTCCATAAGTAAGCGATTAAATTAAACAACTTGCATGGAGGAAATCATACACATCTCTAAGGTAGTTGAGAATCATATCTCAACACCTACCCTAAGCACTATCGTCTAAGTACTTACTCTTACAAGCATTTTCACAAACACTTAGAATACACTTATTAACATACATAACACATATTGGCCAAAACATGTATTAGGGCGAATTCTTTCACCGAGTAAGTATTACACATATACATAGCATATACATACAGTAATTAATCATGGCAAACACACTTTCATATTTTGTACGCATACGGTATTTTCTACAACTATACCGAATACGCTAAACACCACAATTTGCATGTATAACTGAATCGTAAAACGAACATCGCATTTTGCATGTGAAATAACACCCAGATCATGAATCTATCATTATCTGACATTGAAAGCATTGAAAACCATAACCTAAGCGTCTATAGTCCACACCTTATGCCATAGAAGTGAGTAACAGACTCAGTTTAAACACCAAGTCTTTATCAACGGCAGAACGACAACCTATGGCATGAAATAGGTTAGTTATTTCATCACTTACACTAATTGAATCTCTAGAACTGATTAGGGTTAGGATTTCTTACCCGAAAACGAAATCAGAATCACCGGAAAAGCAATACGGTAGTGATGAATAGGCACGTAGGATAGCAGGGATCGATTCCCAAGAGTGATTCCAACTTCACTCTCACTTTCTCTCTCTTCACTCTTTTCTCTCTCCTAGGGTTTTCTCAAATTCGTATGGGGTGAATGAGAAAAGGTTTAAGGTCCTTATATAGGCCTAAAATTGATGGAAATGGCCCCAGGGCCAAGGTATACTTAGGTTATAGCCGAATGACATCTATTTTAGCTCAACGGAGCATTTTCGGAGCCCCCCCTTGAGCCAAAGGTCACACTTAAGCTCACCGACCTTGGATCTAGGTCGAGTTAAGTTTCCGTTTCAATCAGGTTTCCAGATCACATGTGGCGGACCAGTTTCAGTTCAACGGTCATCGAAACTTGATCAGGGTTACAAGTACTCTGCTATGTATAAGAAATTTCTCCTGATCCGAGGGTATATTTGGGTCAGATTTTGACGGTTTGATTGCTTATATTAGGCCCACAAGCGACAGGTCTTAGATTACTTAAATTAGATTTAATTTCTAAAGAAAACTACGTTTTCTCACACACTTTACTCCGGGCTCAAGGGAATATCCCCGGGATACTATCTGAATTTGATTTCCGAGATGGTTGTCAAGCCCAGCAAGGCGGTCCTAATTATATAACTTCGTATTATTCGAACTTCCGACGTGCGGTGCAGATCCGATACGGAGTTTCAATGTGCTCCCGAGAGCAACTGGGTAATGAGATTGATCTTAGATTTTAGGATAACCTAGCATCAATGATTCTACAAGTTTTGAGTCTTACAGATCATATTTAAAGTGGATCAAGCGGATTTCGTAGCTAATCTAGTTTAACACTTAGTTACTTTTGTCTAATTCCTAGAGGATTTGATCCTGAGTGATTTCTGCCTAAGGTAGTACTCAAGTCTTTGTACGGAATTTTTCGAGACGTTACAGTACAGTTCCTCTCTATAGAATCACCAGGATCTAGTACGCTCCAAATGGCACTTCCCTTCCCCAAAGCGCGCAGTCCAAGTAAGTGTAAGAGACCTCACTATCCGCCTAACCAAGAGTCTGCTAATACCTATCCGGCACGTCGATAGCGGATCCATTTACGAGCTGGTCAGACTTAGTCTAGCATTGCCCCTACCCTCGGGCAGGTAAGGCCACACCCCCTTCCAACCGACCACGACATAGTAGGAGACGCGGCCTAATGATACTCGGCACTCGTGCGCTCATTCATCCACTCGGTCTCAACGTTGGAGCATCCTTTTGATACCATAAGGGTTTAGGGACTTTCACCCAGGGACATCTATGGCGCCACATGTAGAACTAAAATATTTTCAGTGTCCAATCCTGCCATCCATGATATGCCTGTGGAGGCCTCAGCCTTGATGTCGCTACGACGAACAAAAATCATATCACACAAATGTAAGATGTGCATGAGTCATACAATCCAGTCATGCGTAAGTCCTGCGCGTACCGCGCGCTCATGTGGGGCAACTCTATCTCTCAGGGAGTCTTGAAAATAACCAGCCCAATGACATATGTTATGGTCAATCACTCCTCATAACAAGCATGCAAAGATGCGTATGGGCATGAATCATGGTGTATGACATGCATGATTATCAATCATAACAATGATCATCCTCACACAATCACAATGGGCCTCACACATCACAGTGGGCCTCATCCAGTCACAATGGGCTTTATACAATCACAACGGGCCTCGCACAATGGGCCTCATACAATCACAATGGGTCTCATACCATCATAATGGGCATCCTACAATCACAATGGGCCTCATACAATCACAACGAGCCTCGCACAATGGGCCTCGTACAATCATAATGGGCCTCATACAATCATAATGGGCCTCGTACAATCATAATGGGCCTCACACAATGGGCCTCATACAATCATAATGGGCCTACATATCACAACAGTCCTACATATCACAATGGCCATACATATCACAACGGGCCTACATATCATGGTCACAAGATGGGTTCCAAGGTTTGAGTAGCACCGCAGGGTATGACAGAAAGCATTATTCTCAATGAGGGCCCAATAAGGGGAAAATAGAAATGGGCTTAACAATGGGCACTAGAGAGTTTGTAACATAGACATTTAACCATAATTACTCCTAAAGTGTAGCCCGCCTTAGTTTCTAACTTACAATGGGGAATGAGTTTAGCAATGGGTCCTAGGGAGTTTACAATGTGGACATTTAACCACCATTGTCTCCTAGAATGCCACCTGCTATAGATACTATCTCACAATGGGGCCCATGGCCATTAAACTAGCTAGAAAAATGGATGGGCATCATAAACATTATCATATACATCATGGTGGGATCAACATCATAATTGGGCCTTGCACAAGAGTCTCATATATCACAATAGGCCTCATCACATGGGCCTCACATACATCACAATGGATCTCATCACATGGGCCTCATCACATCACAATGGGCCTCATCCCATAAGCCTCATATACATCACAATGGGCCTCATCACATACGCCTTATATACATCACAATGAGCCTCATCCCATAGGCCTCATATACATTACAATGGGTCTCATCACAGGGGACTTATATATATCGCAATGGGCCTCACTACATAAGCCTTATACACATCACAATGGGCCTTATACAAGGGCCTCACATACATCACTTGGGCTTCATCACATGGGCCTCAAATACATCATAGTGGGCCTCATACAAGGGCCTCACACACATCTCATTGGGAGCCTCATCACATGGAAGGTAAAGCCCATACAAGATAGCCCATACAAGAAAACCCACTTAAGGTTTTGAGCCCAACAACACCTGAGTGTTATTTTTCAGAGTTTAGATACTGCATGAAATGCTTTGGGAAGGTGGTAGACCCCACTAATGTGGCCCCACATAAATTTTACATCAAACAAATTTTAGTGCAATGTTGGTTCTGGGCCATTTTAGAGTCAGATTCATGATCGCGTGGGGCTTACATATGGTGAAAGAGAATAACCGCCTGGTAGCTCTATGTATGAGCTTTACAAATTATAAGGCAGGCCTCATTGGTTGGGTGAGTACAATTTACAATGATGGCCCAAACATGGGTACTTGGAGGAACTGTGCAGGAAATATAGTGCAAAATTAGTTTTGTCCTAATTTTAAGTATATCCCATGATCACAAGGGACCACATTTCAGTGTGCCGTTAGGTGCCCTTAGTTATACTATATATGCACTTCAAAAAGTATAAGTTGGGACCAACTGGTTGTGCACACGTAATATTTGATATAGGGCCAAACATAGGCACTTTGATTTTCTGCACAATTTTTCTTCACAACCATGCTTGACCACATTTTGGGATCCACTCCCTGATCATATGGGGTCTGATTTGACCCAATTAAAATATTATTTATCTATTTATTAGTGTAGGTTAGAGGTTTCAAGTGGTGGCCTACTTAAACCTCCAGTGTGTGGTCCACTACAGAGGCCCAAAGTTGGTACAAAACACAAAATCATACAGTTTTTAGAAATGGGGTCTGTCACAACTTAGGGCCCAATTTCCAAACACTTAGGGATCATTCCTGACAAAAAGGTGGGATATTCCAACTTACTTATATAAGGATTAAACATCCCCCAGAGTGGGACCCTTAACTACAGAGTGTGGGGCCCACTACAAGGTGTCAAAGAAACCTACATGCAATACAATTAAGTACCTAGAAAATTTTTAGCAAACAGAAAGTGTAAAGGGAATTAAGTAGATCCAATGGCAAGTGGGGCCCACATACTTACAAATCATAGATAAGAGACACACAAAAATATACATGGGTTCCCAGATTGGATGAACTAATAAAATGTATAAATCACAAGTGATCCCACTCCCAAATGCATCAATGAGAGGATAATTGTTATGTATAACATAGATCCAACATATTCATTAAGTAACACATGATATATATATTGATGAAATCTCTATGATCAGATTCTCTGTTGGAAGATTTGATCCAATGGATGGTTTGGGAACAAGCCATTCAGTCTGTTTATAGGTTTCCAACCATACAGAGCCTTGGATCCATCTGGACCACACATATAAATTTAAGATTTGTCCTTACAGAAATATCTATCGGTCCAGAATTTTTTAAATTTATCATGAAAGAATCTGACCATAGGGATCATACATATGATTATTAACTATCTCAAGTAAGTTAGGAGAAAATATCAAATACATCTGACCGTTGGAATCATGGATATGGCCCAAACAAGAATGGTCATAATAAGCTCCCTAATACATCTTTCGTATAAGGCCAAGATCTCAGTCGTCCGAACTCCGATTGATGTTTATTATATACCGTTGGAAAGCTGGTTAGATTTTTTACGAATCCAATGGAACATATATTTTTAATACATTTATTAAAAGAGTTAAAAATGGGTCCATTTAGGCAAATCAAAATCCTGCATGTGCTGCCGGATAGCAGCCAAGTAAACTTGATGTTACGGATGATTGGACCGTTGGATGGATACGAAATTTAGTTCAGAGTTAGTTCATATTGTGATTCATAATATCCTTAAGTTTCAATTCCGATCTTAACATGGTTGATTTTATATGAGTTTTAGAAATTACTGTCTAGAAACTAAAACTAGATTACAAATGAAGGGTGTAGAGATGATGTTCATCATGGTGGACCATACTGACATAGGCCACTTTTCTGACCACCATAGATATAAATACATGCACACAAGAACTCCACACCAGTGGTGCCCACACATATCAAGAAAATAAAAAGGGGAAACAAGAGGAGGATGAGGAAGATGGAAGGAGGGGTGTAGACTTACTTCAATGGATGGATGGTTGGATGATGATGTGTGGTTCACTCTCTCTTGATCAATGGAAGGCCACACCTTGTCCCCATTCTCTCTCACTCTCTCTTAAAATCTCAGAATTTTTCTAAGTATAGGAAAAGAATAAGTGCAAGAGAGCTCCTACTCTTATATAGGGAATTGGGGGTTGAGGTGACAAAATGATGTGGCAAGTTCATGAGATCTCATTGGTGCTAAAAGTGAGGTGGAATGTGATGTATGGTATAGATAGTGGATGGATGAGGTGGATGGTGCTAACCATGCATTGGCTAAGGTGGAAGAAATCTAGACATACATTGTCTAATGGATGGATAAGGGTTATAAGTTGTAGGTGATGCATGGTGGATGATGAAGTGGAGTGTTGCAATTGGTTGTTTGAAGTAATGTGCCACAAATCAAGACATATATATATATATATATATATATATATATATATATATATATATATATATATATATATATATATATATATGTATGTATGTATGTATCTTTCATACAAAACTTCACTCTGACTTCTTAGTAGCTACTAGCTACCATTCAAAAAAAAAAAAAAAAAAAAAACCTTAGAATCTGACTTCATAGTACACTAAAAGCAGTTACACTGATCTGAATTTATTTTGCTTGTTCAGTTGTATGTGCCAAGATAAAGTTCAAAATGTGAATATACAACTCATTTCTAAGGTTTCAATGGTTGATCTTTTTATAAACATTTGTTGCACGGGCATGTTAAATTGTGCTTTGAAAATACGGCTGATTCAAGTTTGGGTCATTGAGTTTTGCTTGATTGATTTATGCATCAAGGCTACTAAGAAGTCAGTTCTCAGTCACTATCTGCGTCTAGTGCTGTAGACTCAAGAGGTAACAGTGAAGCTGGAAAAGAAGCTAGAGGATTTGCATTTCTCAGACAAACACGTAATCATTCCAAATTATCTTCATGTCCCTGAAGCTGAGAGAAGTGGATTGAGTTTCGGAAGCTTTGATGCTAGTTTTGGGCTTAACGCAATCTTCACAAATGGCCCAAATACTAACAAGAGCTCTACACCTTTGTCTGAGTCATCTTAGGTGATCGAAGAGTCAGCTAAGGAGCCTTCTTCAAGGCCTGTAACTTTTTCCCGCCTGTTATTACTTTTCCTATCATGTGTAGAGTAGTTTTGAGCTCTTTTGGCTCATCGTATTACAAGGGATGTTCGTTCATCTTACATGGACTAAAATTCACAAAATACATGGATAGTGTCAGCTGTAATGAATAGTGTCAGCTTTTTCTTCTATTTTCTTTTGAGCGTGGATGGTTGGAATACATGTAGAATCTTTAAATCTACACATGCATGCCTTAATTCAATTTTTTGCATCTCATTTTCATTTTTTGTTAACTTTCTATTTTCAAGTAATTTTTGGAATGAATGGTGTCAATTCATAAAATTCAGCAAAAAGTTTTTTTTTTTTTTTTTTCTTCTTCTTCTTTTGAGTGTGGATGGTTGGAATACATGTAGAATCATTAAATGTACAAATGCATGCCTTAGATCAGATTTTTGCATCTCATTTTCTATTTTTTTTTATATTTTATTTTCAACTAATTTTTCAAATGAATGGTGTTAGTTCATAAAATTCAACAAAAAAAAAGAATTTTCTTTTCTTTTCTTTTCTTTTGAGTGTGGATGGTTGGAGTACATATAGAATCATTAGATCTACACATGCATGCCTTAGCTCAGATATGCACATCTCATGTTCTGTTTATTTATAATTGTTTATTTTCAGATAATCTCTGTAATGAAATGTGTCACTTCATAAAATTAGCATTTTTTTTTCTTTTCTTTTGAATGTGGATGGTTGGAATATATGTAAAATCTTTAGTTTTACAAATGCATGCCTTAAATAAGATTTCCGCATCTCGTTTTCTATTTACTTATAGTGATTGAGAACTTGATTTCCATGCAAGAAAAGGTCAATGACAACTGCTGTATTTTCTGGCGATGGCTCTGTTCTAGCTATATTGCTGCAGAGGATATTGTCACTTTATGGGACCTAGACACAAATGTTCTTGTCGCTGTGATTGGAGAGACTCTTACAGTGATTGTCTGAATATCATTATCAAATTGGGTTGTGTGTGCAAAGAAGACATTTGCTAGCCGTAATTGGAGAGACCCTACAACTTTGCATGTCTTACACTTGTGCATGTTTATTCCTTCTCTTTCATCTCTGTATGTTGGTTCTTTCTTTCTTATTCTGGATCATTGCTGAAAAATTACTGATGGTTATCATACACATTAATTTGACGTGAAAGCTTACCAGAAGAGATGTGGCCTTGGTGCAAAGAATGAGTGCCATAGAAAAAGGTTCATTTTTTTTTAGTGTTTTTTCATGTAGAATTCTCTATTTTCATTGAATTAAAGTTGCATTTCTTTGGAAATTGGTTTGGGATCTGTTTGATAGTATTTTGATATTTGATAAGTTGAATTCTTGAAGAAGCGATGACCAAGAAAAGGAGGTGATTGATTGATAAACAGCCCGATGGCAGTAGTGGAGGTGATTCGAGTGGGAGCCATGATCTTGAAACACAACTCAAGCTTTATGGTACAGGTTTCAAAGAACTCAAGTGAGTTTTTCTTTTCTTTTCCTTTTTTTTTCCACTTTTCTTTCTGGAAGACTTTGAAATGGCATTTGGTTGTTTTGTTTCTTCGAATTTGGCTCTCCAATGCTAGAAAACGGCAACTTTCATTTTGGGTTTTTAAATTCCTAGGGCCTCAACTGCAGAAATTCAGAACCCAAATCCAATTGTTGATTTTTGGATTCAAAATTATTCGGCGTTTAGAGAGCCAAAGTTTCTGACCTAAAAACATAGATGACTTGACCTTTTGTTGTGCAGATGTAGAAAGAAATAAAAGAACTAATTCAACAGTGAGATCTTGCTTAATCTCATCTCAAGGGCTTATCTCTTTTTCTTAACATTTTTCAAGAAATTTCTTTTTTCTTTTCCTTTTTTCTTTTCTTTTCTTTTTAACACACTCACTCACACCTCACACACACTCATGCACTCACACCATCGATGCTTCTTCAATGCTTATGATTCGCCTTGACAGATTTTCATGTCTTTTGGAAAGCCAGAAAGTGTTCCTGCTACTGGAAAATTCTCAAACATGTTAAAGTTCATTGTTAATGAGGTAATTGTGCTCCACTTTTCTACTCAGGGAAATTGAAGTGTAAGGTAAGAAATGAGGTTTGTAATGAAAACATGATTGCATTTACAGGTACATGTGCCAATATAGTTGGGAGATTTTCAGTAGGTGGGCCACATTGCTTAAAACATTTGGCCTAAAAATCAGGTTGTTTAACTCCTAGGTAGGCCATAATATGCAAAAAAAAAAAAAAAAAAAAAAAAAAAAAGGTATGGGGAAGCATTTGGGTTATTTTGTTGTTGTTTTTTCATGAAATGGCGTCTTAATGTAGGACACATTTGGGTTATTTTCCTCTTCAAAGACTGAACTAAAATATCCATTTGCTTGCATCCATTGCATGTATGTATGTATGCATGAATCTATGGATTTGGCACTTTAGGTGGTGTTGGACACATTTGGGTTATTTCTCCCTTCAAAGACTCGACCAATCCCTTTTTGTTGCATACATGCATATGCATGTGTTATAGTCATGGCATTGTATTCTTTTTCCTTTTCATACAGTGATGTACTAATGTAGGATATTTTGGGTTTTTTCTCCCTTGAATGACTGAAGTAAATGCATTTAGCCAGCCTGCATGTATGCATGTATGCATGTTTGTATTGGTATCTTTTGCTTTTTCATACAATGGTGTTCTAATCTAGAATATTTTTGGGTTATTTCTACCTTGGGAAAGGAATTTTGTATGCTCTTTCACAGAGGGTTGCCCTTAATTTAGATAAGTCTGAAGAATCATGGATCTTCTTTTGGAGGGGCTTCTTTTTTCAACACCAATTTCATCTTCTTATATTTCACAAGATTTATAAATGTATGATATTGTTATAGTTCTCTGATTTCAGATGAAAATGATGCAAATGGGCAGTTTGATAGAGACACTCTGCAGTCAATGGGATATGGTCCTGCAATAAGATGTTCAGGATTATCCAATCGAAGCTATTATTGTGCTGCAGCTGATCTCTGGTGGGGCCCACTGAGTGAACAGTCCACGTTGTGTTGATGTTATGTAGGGGGTCAGGCCACCTGCTCCTAATGGAAGGCTGCATTAGAGGCTTCTGTATGTAATCTGTTCCCTTCAAAAATTGAAGCGGTTACTGTCTGGAGCAATGTTTGTACTTGCTTCTTTAAGGAGATAATCCATTCTAATTCCATGGTTGCATGTGCAGAGATGAGAACAGTGGATCTTTTATCATGTGTGGATTTCATATCTTCCTTTGTCTCTGTGTCATTATTGGGAAGTCTTCTATGCATGGTTTTAGGACTTAGATTATTCCAATATGACTCATCCGAGTCGACTCGGACTCGGTAACACCTGATTCATCCAGTTTGATGTCATGGTTCACCCCTGACTTGGGTAAGTTGGGCTGATTCAGTCCCTACTTGGGCAAGTCCTGACTCAACTCAGGACTGAATGAGTTGGTCTGAGTCGCTGAGTCTTTAAGTTTTAACCATGCTTCTGTGTGAGTTTTTTTTTTTTTTGGTTCAAATTAAATTTGATTTCTAGTTGCTGTCTTTGTTTTGCCTTGATTAGGAATGGGCATATCCTTTGTTGTTACCATTTAGGTTTGAGTCTTGTGATGCATGCAAATTCCATCTAACTTACATATTGCCTTTTAAAATTATTCATTTACAGGGAGGACGTTGTGGTATTTATGGTGCCAACTGTCCTGAATGGATTGTTAGTATGGAGGTACGGTTATGCTTTTCCATGGACTTGATCATCATTCATGAAAATGATAACCTCATTAAGTTTTTAATTTCTACAGGTTTACTATTCATGCGCATAGGCAGCCATCTAATGCCACCACATCTGCTAGCATGGCACACAGGTGTGAATTCATCAGATGGCTCCACTGTGTAGATGCACTAGCCCTAGGCTTGTCCACTCATTATGTTGTGTCAGCTTTAGAAACAAGAGAACAACTAAGTTTTGCTGCCCATTTGTTCTCTACATTGTCCCACCTGATCACTGGACAGGTCTGATTTCTGGATGAAGGCATCTATATGGCGGGACCTGTCTGATGGATATCTTGGATTTCACACCTTTGTGCCTGGCTGGCACATGTGGTGGCATTTATATGGGCTAGCTTATACATGTGTATGCTCAACACAACTCTAAACTATATCTGAGTCTCCTTTTTAGATTTTTGTGTTTCTTATTGATGTTGCATAACTTCTGCAGGCCTGCAATGCTCATGGGATTTATTGTGTTCCATTATATGATACCATTGGTATGCATATCACAACTTCTCACTGGATTCACTTGTGCATGGACTGATTTTCAGTAATCATAAATGAAGTTCAATTGGTGCAGGATTTTGCATCATAAATGCTTGACATGTTTGTATTTTTTTTTTTTTTTAAAAAAAAAAAAAATTCTCTCCATAAATTTTTTGACATATGTTTATTTGCTTGAAGTGTCATCCAGGATTACAGCTGCAGCACAACTATTACTGTTTGTTGAAGGTAATACTTTTGTCCTTCTGTATCATATGTATGCAACTGATGCTTGATGTGGAAATCTGGCCCTTTTGAACCTTCCCTAATTGCATAAGTGGCTGAACCAGCTCTGTATGTTACACATAATTTGTCATCCACTAGTTTCTGTAAATGAAGATAAGAGGATTGATCTTAACAGTATGGTTTTCATGCACATAGACAGAAAATGCTTGCAATGAATGTTTATGAGTACTTGGTAATTTTGGAGTCCTTGGTTAGGGATTGGGTTGAAAGTACGAGTGCTGGAGACGACGCTTTCGGAGTCCGAACTCATTCTTTTGAAAAATAGGAAAATGAGAATATTAGTAAATATGGATTTTCTTGTTAAGAAGAAAATGGAAGATGGATTGAAAAAACATAAAGAGATTTTTTTTTATATATATATAGTACCTTCCCCCCCCCCCCCCCCCCCCCCCCCCCCCACACACACACACACACATATATATATATATATGCTCACACACAACTAATGGATGGGAATTTCAGGTGTGATGCAGAAATGTTCTTTATCATTAGGGCTGCTTTCACCGGGTTTGATGCAGAAATCGTCGCTAACTTCACAGAAAGACAAATAGCATCAGTGGCCACAGATTGCAACATGGATTTAAACAAGGTTCGAGGTGCCGTCAACAATACTAACAGAATCCTCCAGGTCAAATTGTTGATTGGACCTGATTTTATTTAAATGATCTTGATAATCCATTTTATTTAACTGAGCATACCCGGATGTGCGTCGGAGCTATCCGGATGTTGAGCGGGGGTCCCTAGAAGGTGGGAACCGCTGTTATGACCATGATGAAGCTGTCCATTTTCTATGGACGACATTGGAGGGGCCTAGCCATTTGGATAGGCCGTGTTTATGTATTTGCTTGAAATTAATGGAGCAGACCCGGATGTGCGTCGGAGCTATCCGGATGAGTGGGGGTCCCTAGAAGGTGGGAACCGCTGTTATGACTATGATGAAGCTGTCCATTTCCTATGGACGGCATTGGAAGGGCCTGGCCATTTGGACAGGCCATGTTTATATTTGTATTTGCAGGGACCACACCCTTAACCTAAACCCGAACCCATTCTCAAATCCAGAAACCTATAACATAAACCTAAACCTTAACATAAACCTATAACCTATAACCTAAATCAAAACCAAAACCTATAACCTAAACCCGAACCCATTCTGAAATCCAAAAACCTATAACCTAAACCAAAACCTATAACCTAAACCAAAGCCAAAACCAATAACCTAAACCCGAACCCATTCTCAAATCCCAAAACCTATAACCTAAACCTAAACCTTAACCTAATCCTATAACCTAATCCTATAACATAAACTCAAATCCCTAAACCTTAACCTACACCTAATCCTAATCTCAACTCCCTAACCTAAACATAAACCTAAACTTAAAAACCCAAACTTAAACCCAATCCCGAACATGAACCCGATTTCCTAAACCTAAACCATAACCCAAATCCAAAAACCTATAACCTAAACCTAAACCAAAACCAAAACCTAAACCTAAACCGAACCCATTCTCAAATCCAAAAACCTATAACCTAAACCTAAACCAAAACCAAAACCTATAACCTAAACCCGAACCCATTCTCAAATCCAAAAACCTTTAACCTAAATCTAAACCTATAACCTATAACCTATAACCTAAACCAAAACCTATAACCTATACCAAAACCTAGACCTAAACCTAAACCTCAAATCCCAAAACCTAAACCTATAATTACCTCAAATCCCAAAACCTAAACCTAAATCAAAACCTATAACCATTCCCAAATCCTACACCTAACCTAAATCAAAACCTACACCTAAACCCAATCTCAACTCCCTAACCTATAACCTAAATCAAAACCTATAACCATTCCCAAATCCCAAAACCTATAACCTAAACCTAACCTTTCCCTAAACCTATAACCTAAACTCAATTCCCTAAAGTTAAACCTACACCTAATCCTAATCTCAACTCCCTAACCTAAACCTAAACCATAACCCATTCACAAATCCAAAAACCTATAACCTAAACCTAAACCAAAACCATAACCTATAATCTAAACCCGAACCCATTCTCAAATCCCAAAACCTATAACCTAAACCCGAAGCCATTCTCAAATCCCAAAACCTATAACGGAAACCTAAACCTTAACCTAAACCTATAACCTATAACCTAAACCAAAACCAAAACCTATAACCTAAACCCGAACCCATCCTTAAATCCCAAAACCTATAACCTAAACCTAAACCTAAACCTATAACCTATAACCTAAACCAAAACCTATAACCTAAACCAAAACCAAAACCTATAACCTAAACCCGAACCCATTCTCAAATCCCAAAACCTATAACCAAAACCTAAACCAAAACCTATAACCTATAACCTAAACCAAAACCTATAACCTAAACCAAAACCAAGACCTTTAACCTAAACCCGAACTCATTCTCAAACCCAAAACCTATAACCTAAACCTAAACCTTAACATAAACCTATAACCTGTAACCTAAATCAAAACCTATAACCATTTCCAAATCCCAAAACCTATAACCTAAACCTAACCTTTCCCTAAACCTATAACCTAAACTCAATTCCCTAAAACTAAACCTACACCTAATCCTAATCTCAACTCCCTAACCTAAACCTAAACCTAAACTTGAAAACCAAAACTTAAACCCAATCCCGAACATGAACCCGATTTCCTAAACCTAAACCCGAACCCATTCTCAAATCCAAAAACCTATAACCTGAACCTAAACCTTAACCTTAATCTTAACCTAAACCTAAAACCTAAACCAAAACCTATAACCTAAACCAAAACCTAGACCTAAACCTAAACCTATAACCTAAACTCAAATCCCTAAACCTTAACCTATAACCTAACCTAAACCTATACTTATAACCTAAAACTATTCCCAAATCCCAAAACCTATAACCTAAACCTAACATTTCCCTAAACCTATAACCTAAACTCAATTCCCTAAAGCTAAACCTACACCTAATCCTAATCTCAACTCCCTAACCTAAACCTAAACCTAAACTTGAAAACCAAAACTTAAACCCAATCCCGAACATGAACCCAATTTCCTAAACCTAAACCATAACCCATTCTCAAATCCAAAAACCTATAACCTAAACCTAAACCAAAACCATAATCTATAACCTAAACTCGAACCCATTCTCAAATCTCAAAACCTATAACCTAAACCCGAGGCCATTCTCAAATCCAAAAACCTATAACCTAAACCTAACTACCTAACCTAAACCTAAACCTAAACTTGAAAACCCAAACTTAAACCCGATCCCGAACCCAAAACCGGTTTCGTAAACCTAAACCTTAACCTATTCTCAATTCCCTAAACCTTAACCTACAACCTAACCTAAACCTAACTACCTAACCTAAACCTAGACCTAAACTTGAAAACTCAAACTTAAACCCGATCCTAAACCCGAACCCAGTTTCCTGAACCTAAACCTTAACCTATTCTCAATTCCCTAAACCATAACCTACAACCTAACCTAAACCTAACTCTCTAACCTAAACCTAAACTTGAAAACCCAAACTTAAACCCGATCCCGAACCCGAACCCGATTTTCTGAACCTAAACCTTAACCTATTCTCAATTCCCTAAACCTGAACCTACAACCTAACCTAAACCTAACTCCCTAACCTAAACCTAAACCTAAACTTGAAAACCCAAACTTAAACCCGATCCCGAACCCAAATCCGATTTCCTAAACCTAAACCTTAACCTATTCTCAAATCCTTAAACCTAAACCTACATCTAATCCTAATCTCAACTCCCTAACCTAAACCTAAACCTAAACTTGAAAACCCAAACCTAAACCCGATCCCGAACCCGAACTCGAACCCGATTTCCTAAACCTAAACCTTTACCTATTCTCAAATCACTAAACCTAAACCTACACCTAATCCTAATCTCTAACTCCCTAACCTAAACCTAAACTTGAAAACCCAAACCTAAACCCGATCCCGAACCCGAACCCGATTTCCTGACGTTTATTTTGGACCTACAAACCATATGTGAGACCATTTCTTTTGTGTCAATTTCATTCCTCTTTGAGCTTTTATTAATTCATTAAGAAAAAAAGAAGAAAATGGTTATACATGATGCACTTCTTTCACTTTGTTTTTCTTTCCTCCAATGGTCATTCTGATTTATGAATGCCATGACTATTTGTAGGATGATGTAATATACGAAGTTGTTGCAAGAAGTTACTTTGTCATTACTAGAGGTTCATTTCGAGACGACTCTTCAAAGTACTACATAAATGACTGTGGAAGTAATTTTACAGAGGTCACGAAGAAATTGAAAGGAAAAGGAATGGACTGGACAACAATCAGTTTTTTATTCTTCAGGTGGGTGATGGCTGAAAAAGGCCTATTTACTTGTGAAAAAAATATCAAACCGTCAAAATATATCTTCTCTTTCAATTCTTTATCTTTGAAATTTCAGGGTGAAGTCGAGCAAATTTCTCTAATGAAGCCAAAGATTTGTATTTTCAGCATTATTGTAATTGTAATTGTAATTCATTGAATGAAGGATTGTAATTGATTGAATGAAGGATTGTAATTAATTGCAATTGTAATTGATTGAATGAAGGATTGTAATTGATTGTAATTGAATGAATGAAGGATTGTAATTGATTGTAATTGAATGAATGAATAATTGTAATTGATTGTAATGGAATGAATGAATGATTATGCAGGTGGTAATTGAATGAACAAATAATTGTATATATATTTTTTAATATAGAATTTGCTACGGATTATATCCGTAGCTGTTGTAAACTATAGCTACGGGTAAACTATAGCTACGGATTAAATCCCTAGCTGTTATGCTTAAATCCGTAGCTGTTGTAACTTACAGCTACGGATATAATTGCTACGGCTTAGATCCGTAGCGGTTGCCAAATATAGCTACGGATTAAATCCGTAGTAGTGGTGATTAAATCCGTAGCTGTTGTAACCTATAGCTACGGACATAATTGCTATGGATTAAATCCGTTGCTATTTTGACCTATAGCTACGGATTAAATCCGTAGCTATAGGTTCCAGACCTATTGTTACGGCACCTACGACTACGGTTGTGCTACGGACTAAATCTGTAGCTATAGGTCCATGGCTACGGATTTTATCCGTAGCCTTTTCCCATTTTTCTGGTAATGACCCCTTAGTGTGCTAAGTTACTCAGTACACAATCCAATTCCCTATCAAAACCCCTTCAAAAAAGAAGTTATGGTGTATTAGATAAGGACAATTTGTATGAGAAATAAGTAGCTATCGTACACGCAATGGCACAATAGTTCATCTAGACCGCTTGAATCGTTGTCCACTATGGATAGGTCATTGCAAAAAGATCATTCTAAAGGATGGATCCTGACTAGGGGTGTACATCGAGTCGAACTAAGTCGATCTGGCCTTAGCTCAACTTGGCTCAAACACCGGCTGACCTCATCTCGAACTCTGCTCAGCTCGGTCCTCGAGCTTGACTGGCCAGCTCGGCTCGGTTCGGTCAACAGCTCGGGCCAACTTTGGCCAAGTTTGAGCCAAGATCGAGTCGAGTTCGCCATTGAGGCATTTCCACAAACAACTGAACTGCAACTTCAAAAACCCACTGTTTTACAAACAAAGGCAATGGTTTTACATGTGTTTTATCAAACACCTTCTAAGTATAAAAAAAAAAAAAAAAAAGAGGTATTTGTTTAATGTACATACCTTGCTTGCCACCGGCCAAACCTTCCTTGTCACCAGCCACATCTCGTTGAGTTATTTTATCAAACAGTTGGTGAGCAACATCATTGGCAAAGTAACTTAGTCACAAACTGGTTCCATCGGAGTTTGATTTGAGCTGGATTCGAGCTGGATTCAATCCGAGTCGAGTCGAGTTGGGGCCTGCTTGAACTCGGGTCAAACTCATTTTCGTGCTCAAAAAATTAGCTCGACTCGGCTTGAACTCAGCTTCAAACCGAGTCGAATCGAGCTTTTTCGAGTTGAGTCAAGCGAGCTAACCAAGCTAGCTCAGTTCATGTACACCCCTAATCTTGACTAATCAACGGATGTTAAGCAACTATAAAATGAAAACAAAATGTTGAGTGGTCTAGATTGAAGTGGGTGGTCCCATTAATGGGTGTAATTGAAAAGTCAAAAAGAAAAGTGTGAACCGTCTAAATTCAACAGGGACAAATGTTCATTGATTGGAAGGCTATGATCGTCCCATCAGTGAGTTTTGCTTCTTTAACATAGAAGGGAGATGACAGATTTTGGACGTTCAGGATTGCCGCGCGTGCACTATATGCATGGTGGATGCGTGCACAAGTAAGATCTACCATCCTTTTACGTGGTATCACAATACGTAAATGCTGATTCGACTCGAGAGAGTACGAACTTTCAACACTCTCTTCACACGTGGAAACCATTCGCACGTGTAAATGATTAGAGTGTCCTGTCAGGCGATCCTTGCTTTTAGATTTCACGAATCTAATGGAAAATAAGTAGAGCGGGTTAGGTCATGAGACAAGCCGCACTGGCTCTTACTCTCTTTTTTTTTTTTTTTTTCCCAGTTTGGTTAATCGTTTTAAACATGTAAAGAATCATATGTATATGTATTAGGGTATTTGATTCATGTGCAACGAACAGAAACTTGTAGATTTCTCTTTGGTGATTCTAACAGTGCTGGTATTGTAAATATTGTTTTACCTTACTGACTATTATTAAAAATTTTAATTAAAAAGTACAAGTGTTATAGCAATGAAAATATATAGTAGGTTAAAGATTTCCAAAGATGGAGTGCTTTTTACAAATCACAACTGACATGATAATAAGACAAGAAGTATTTGGGAGGATTTTAAAAGAAAACTAATCAATCGACTAAGTAGCCAATAGCCATCTAAGAGATTAAGCGATCGGTCAATGATCATCCAAGAGCGCAAGTAAGTAGCCGATAGTCATCTAAGAGATCAATTAAGCGCCTGATAGTCATCCAAAAGGCAAACCAAATGGCCGATGGTCATTTAAGAGCTCAATCAAGTGAAATATGGTCATCCAAGAATTCGATCGAGCGGCCGAGCGAATGCGTGCGATTGAGTCAGCAAGAAGGCTTTGGAGTGGTTGCAACAACTATTAGAACATAAAAAGTATCCAAGAAGCCAAGTAGTGCGGAAACAGTTGCCAGCAACTTTTAAAACGTGGGAAGCATCTAGAAAGTAGTAGTGTTGAACAGTTATAGCAACTGTCAGAAAGTGGGAATGATCTAGATGACCGAATTAAAGTTATAAATAGTAGAGGAATGTCAAAAAAAATTTGTCTCGTACCAACCCAATCAAACCAGACATTATCTTTCGATTATCCTTTCAACTACTAGTTAATTTAAAGTCCATAGTGTAATAATTTACTACACTTTACTTTTCCAGCCAAGTATATTACATTTGTTAGTGTAATCTTCTACTTTCACATTGATGTTTACATTTCTTAGTATAATCCATAGTGATAATCAAGTAGCTAGTAGTTTTAGCTGTAATTTGAGTCTATACTTGCATGCTAGATTTAGTTCTTTATTTGAAAAGGTGTTTTACAGCTCTTCTTTGTAACCGATTATAAGAATCATTTTTCTCATTTCACTTTATCTGTATTGAAAAGTCCTTTCATACAGAAGGAAAAGGTGCAACCCATCTTCAGAGTACGAACCCCACCCTCTGAATATCGCCCGATCCTATTTACACATTGAGCGAGTGGCTGAATAGGTGACCGATCTCATCGGATCTTGGTCATACACTTCATGTCTTCATATCTTGGGACTTGGGGTTATAGTTGTTCGGTTTGAATTGTGCCACAATTTCAATTTTGACACACCAACACACATACAGACAAAAACAAAGCAACGCAACAGTTTTTGGCACGCCCTATGGGATTTTAAATTACTTGGTTGCCATAAATATTCATTGTGCATCAATTGTTCAAAGTACTAACAGTTTTTGGTACGCCCGGTGGGATGCTACCTACTAAGCAATCAGAAATATTCATTGCGCACCAACCATACCAAGTAACAACAGTTTTTTGCACGCCATAACATAAGTCGGTATGAAAGTAATGAGAAAGCAAGATGGGCGACAGATCTTTATGAGATAACGATGACTTAACTATGTGATATGCAAATGGTGAATCAACATATAGAAGAGTAGTTACGTACTCAGGCCGAGCAGTTATGAATTCAAGCAAAGACTTTCAACATATGGATGGTTAGCCAGGATGGAAGCATGAATATGATGTTTTCTAAAAGAACACTTACCGTGACGCAACAAAATGTTCCTCAGCCAATTGTTGATATTAATTTTGTCGAAAATCTGACGTCAGTTCCACTAGCACCACAGCTACATCTTCTGTTATAACAGAATATTCATCTAGCTCCCATCTAGGAGGTACTGAGTGCTATGCTATTCGACAAGTTCAAACGACTAGATTGGGAGGTTAGGAATTTATTCCTGAAGAAGGAAACTGGGATATACCGAGGGGGAAGACATTCCTTAGGAATCCATTATATCATGGAAGATAAAATCAAGTAGGCCCTGAATCACCTCCAATGGCCGAATCGCGCCATTTGAATCATGACCAAATTATTCAAATGATTCAGGAAATAACAGGACAAGTTCGCGGCCATATCAATACCTCGGTCAACCATAACCCTTATTCGGAATGGATTGGCCAACAGTCTTCATTGCCACGATTGATTTTGTCATTTTCTGATCAGGATGGTCGAGTTAAATCAGGACAGTTGAATTTGTCATTCTTTGATCATGATGGTCAATTTTGACCAAGACAACTGAATTTACCATTTTTTGATCATGACGATCGAGTTTGACCAGGATGGTCGAATTTACTTTAAAAAAATATATATAAAATCACGATGGCCGAGTTCAACCAGGATGGCCGAATTTGTTATTTTTCGATCATGATGGCTGAGTTCAATCAAGAATGTCAAATTTACCATTTTTTGATCAACAGGGTTGAGTTCGGCCAAGTCATTCAACTTTGACATTTTTCGACCAGGATAGCTAAGTTCGACCAAGACGGCCGAATCTGTTGTCTCTCAATCAGGATGGATGACTTTGACCAGGATGGACGATTTTGTAATTTTTTAATTTAGATAGACGAGCTCGGTCAAGTCGGTCGACGTTAATGTTTTTCGATCAAGATGGTCAAGTTCAACCAAGATTATTGAAATTGATGTTTTTATATGGCCGAGCAATCATAATTATTGCACTAAACAACGAATTAACATTGCATTTATCTTTTGCCAAAGGCAAAGTGACGTGGGGGGTAATGTTGTACCATATTTCTGTCCATTCTTGGGAAATCCAATTAGAAATGATATGTGTTATAGCAATGGAAAGATATTGTAGGCTAAAGATCTCCAAGGATGCTTTGAGAACCTTTTACGGAATAACAACTGACAAAACGATAAGACAAGGAGTAGTTGGGAGGAATTCAAAAGCAAAACTAAGAAATCGACCAAGTGGCCGATAGCTATCCAGAAGGTTAAGCAAGCGGTCGATGGTTATCCAAGAACTCGAACAAGCGACTGATATTCATCTAGGAGGTCGGTCAAGCGGCCAATAGCCAACCAGGATATTGATCACCCGATAGTCATCTAGAAGGTAAATCAAGTGGCCGATGGTCATTCAAGAACACGATCAAGTGGCAGATGGTCATCTAAGAGCTCGATCGAGCTACGGAGCGGAATATGATCAAGTCAGCAAGAAGGCATGGAGGAATGAAGGTTTATTTCATTTCTTTTGCTCTCATATGTTTTTGCTTAAATATCCATGTGCTTGTACATGTGTCAAACAAGTTTATTTTAGATTTCATAAGTTTAAATGCAAAGAAAGAAACTTCTAGAGCTGTTAAAAGTAAAATTGGGAGTGATGGATATGCTAATGTAGCGATCCAAACAATCAATATGATGGACCCCACTACAAATTTTTGCTAATGGCAAGTTCCTGTTCTCTACAGACACTTTTGGACAACCGAGCAAGTTGTAACTATTCATCAGCCAAGCCAAAGTCATACCCAAATCTTATATTGTGATTGTGTTATTTGTGGAACCTAATGCCATGTAGTAGTTTGATTGAGTTTGTTTTGAAAACTTCGAATATACGGTTGTTAATTATTTTGTTGGTATTGTGCTTTCATGATTGTTGTCTTGATGAATGAGTGGATTGAATGAATGGATGAGTAGTTTAAATAAATATTTTAAAATTTAAACATTTTTAACCACAGTTTGTAATATTCTTAAACTCTATCTTCACCCATGTTGAACTTGGTAGTTTTGTAGAGGCGTGATCACAAGTTATATAGAGGAACACTATGAATGAGGAATTGGCAACCTTTGTAAATAATAATCATTAGGTACGCTTTCCTAAAGGAAAAAACTAATTAGTTGCAAATTGGTTTATTAAATCAAATACAATAGTGATGGCACTATAAAAAGGAATAATGCTAGATTTGTAAAAGAAAATTTTACTTAGACTTATGGTATTGAATATCAAGAAATATTAACACCAATAACTAAGATGAGCTCTCTAAGCATGTTATTATCTCTGTTGCTAATCAAAAGTAACCTTTGTATTAATTACATATGAAAAATGTCTATATACATGGAGGTCTTCATGGGGAAGTGTACATGAAATTGCCTCTTGGACATTTCTGAGAGGAAAGCATAATTTAGTAAGTTAAAGAATGCAATTTATAGATTTAAATAGCTGTGAAGTTCTTGGTTTGAAAAACTAGGGTATGCCTTAATTTCTTTGGGGTATGAACAAAGTGGAGTCTACTACACAATGTTTATAAAAAATGGTGATTATTATATTATATATTGATGATATTATAATACTGAAAATGATGATTTATCCATCTTACAGCTGAAGCGTAATTTTAAAATATGATTTGACATCAAATGCCTTAAAATTTTGGACTTTTTTTTGTTATAGAAGTAGTATCTTCAAAAAAGATAAATTCCTTATCATAGAGGAAATAAGCCTGGACGTACTCAAATAGAAAGAAAAGTTAGTTATAAAGCATGTTGATACTTCAGGCTACCTGTAATATTCGTCTTATTGAGAAAATTAAAAACCCTGTTGAGGTCATTGGGTGGTATCAACAACTAGTTGGATGTCTCATATATCTCATTATTACCTATCCAAATATTTCAAGCTGTTTCTATGGTCAGTTAATTCATGCATAGCCCATCCTCCATCCTTATAGAAGCTGTTGATGTAGAAATCTGGTTAACCCTTTTTGGACCTTTGAGTATCTGCACATGAAGAAGAGAAAGGAGACCCTGACTGTAACAGGGGAGCCTCCGATGCCTAAGTCAAACATAGAATTTGGGTTTAGTAAAGCGTAGGATTTTTCATGCGCAGAGTTGTGTATACTTTTCACCATTAGAGATACTCATATTTATAGCTGAAAGGAGGCAATAACATAGAGGGCAATCTCCCTATTTAGTAGGGGCGCGTTATAGAGGGAATCGTATCCCGAGCATATCATTATTTACAATTAACATACCGCATGCTTCATCATTGCTATTATTATCTGTTGATCATTGTGGGTAATCCATCGATTAGATCATCTTAAAGTTTGAGGCCTTGATGTATTTGGCTTTAGAAAGCATGAGATTTGAATAGATCTGAGCTTACACCATTGGATATCCCTACACCGATCTCTACGACGAGAAATTTTCACACAAAACCTTCATCTAAACATCAGACCTTTCCATAGATTAAAACAATGAACACGAGGTTGATCAGCCCATCCATTGCATAAATGTAGGGATTTTCAATTGAAAGCATGAAAAAAACAAAAAAAAAAAAAAAAAAAAAAAAAAAAAACAAAAAACAAAACAAAACAAAAAACAAAAAACAAAGAAAAGGTTAGAAACTTACCAGTGGAAGCTTTTTCTCCACAGGCCTCACTTCTCTTTCTCCTTTACTCTTTTTCTTTAGGGGTTTTTCTAGAGAATTCTCTACGATCCCCCCTCCTTTTATAGAGAGAAGTCCTATATCTAGAAGATTCATCCAAGATTATGTAAATTGGCGTAAAAAGTTAATATCACGATGATAAGAATTAGTCTTCTGATCTTACCCTCCACCGGAAATACATTTACCAACATGCTAAGTGTTTGGTGATTATTAATAATTAAAGTTTAAATTTATAATCCTAATCAATCCATTTTTATGTATTCCAAAAATAAGGGTAGTTACAATGGCCCCTAGATGGATTGTCTTTAACCCAAAACCTATTTAATCTGTTAAAAATTAGACAATTGCATGTTTGTAAGCTCACTTTCATAGCCCACTGCGGCTTGAAATTACCTCAAATTTTAACCCCAAGTGTATATTTTAATGAGCTTATTACAATAACTATCTATAATGTTACACATATATGTCATTTTGAAATATTGTAGATGATTTAGTTAATTAAATTCAGACTAATATACTCTAATGCTTTCATAACGTAGAGTATTAAACAAAAAACTTTGGATTGCAATGCATTCCAATTACAGAATGCCAAGCACAATTGAGGATTCCATATGGAATCCAATGCACTCCAAACACAAGCAATGAAACAAACGAGTCCTTAGTGAAACTAGGTAGAAGACACTTGTATGCAAACCATCAAACACCAGTCTCTTTGTTCCATACAACAGGTATACACATGCAGGCTATCCGCTACTTGCTTGAGGAAACTGGATATACAACATTATACAAACCTTCAAACACGGTTCTCGTTATTCCACACGAGAGCTAGATAACGTGCAGAGAAGTACCCGCTACACGCTTGGAGAACCTAGGTAGAAAACTAATATGCAAACCTTCACACACAATTATATATATTCGATGTACGGGTGTTGATCGAGCACTAGAAAGCCAAACACTGGTACGGACGGATTCAATGTCTGGATGAAATTGCTGAATCCGCCGAATGCCTTTGACCTATCGGCGTTTGGATACACTTCCATCGATTCCTCGTTCGCCTTCGAGCTGCTGAACAGGATCTTAGCGTTGAGTGAGCTGCCTGCTGCTGATCTCCCACCAACATTGGAAGGATTAGTACAGGGAATGGTTTTCCGGCGGAGGTTGGGCCCGGGATCAGGGACATTGGATTTAATCTGAACTTCATTGTCGAAGAGGCCGCCGCTGTATGACGAGTCGCTTACGAAGATGAAGATTGCTTTGTCCGGCAACCGATTGATTATAGGCAGGATGTCCGCAGCTGGAAGGGGATTCGGTTCATGTTAGTTGCAGTATTTTTACAAAAAAGGGTATTTCAAACGCGAGTGGTATTACGTATGCACGGATCGAATCCTCTACAACACCTGTTGTACGTATTGTGAGTCTGGCATGTAATACGCAGATCCTCTTAAGTTAAAATGCGAGGTAAAAAATCAACCCTATCCACAACTGAGGTGGGTATATTGCATCCAACCTGTTCATCAGGCGGTGTGGCCCATCGTTGTTTTGTATAGGGGCTGCATTTTGGGATGTACGGTGAACATTGATGGGTTGGAGTGTAGGTCCACACCCATAACAGAGCTCGTTTGTGAGCCACAACAGGTGTTGTAGGGGATTCGGTTTGTGTAGGATTCTATACATGTGGACCACAAGTGTTTCATCTGGACCGTTTATCCAATGGTCCAACAACCGATAATTGAAGTCCCAAAAATCTAGAACATATGATGGTCTTGACCCGTTGATCAGTAACCAAAGAATAGACATTTAGCAACAGTCCAGATTCAATGGAGAATTAGCACGACTCAACGGCCCTGCTCTTAAAATTAGGGAGATTTTGGGGGGCGGCTTCGGTGGATCCCGAGATTCACCTAGGTGGGTGAGAACCCTGACCGTGGAACCCACCACGATGTATATGACTATATCCACACCGTCCATCTGTATTGAAAGCTTATTTTAAGGCATGATCCAAAAAATGAAGCAGATCCAAATCTCAGATGAACCATTTTGGATCAAGATAATATTTGTGTGGTCTTTTCATCTGGGTCTTTGTGACCTTATCAATATGTTGGATGGAAAATAAACACTCCCATGGAATCCATGAAATTTTTAATGGTGTGGATTCAATCAAGACTGTTTCCTATGGTGTGGTCGGTCAACTTCGTTTTTTGGATCACCGTGAGACGATTAAGGTACATAAATCACCGTGAGACCTACAGTCAGTGTCCCACCTACCTCGGTGGATTCCACGGCTGAGATTTTGTGCAACCACATGTACCATTGTGTCAATGATACAGAACTCTTAAATATGAAAAATGAGAGAAATCATTTATTCACCATCATTCTATGTATAGTCGATCGCCACCGTATATTCCCAAATGGATATCGAGGCAGTGGAGTGTCTCTCGTAGACAATATCACACCATCTCGAGTCCTTTGGGAATGGACGGTGGAACGCCGACTATGCTCCAGTCTCACAACATTTCTCAAATCTCATTCATCCTAACCTGTAATGGGAAAGAGATCCCAAGGAATGATAGCTGGAATGCCCTTTTTTGCCGTAGGCGTAAGCGTAGTCGTAGTCGTAGTCGCAGCCGTAGAGGTAGACGTAGGGCTAGCTGTAGCCGTAGTTGTAGCCGTAGCCGAATTCGTAGCCGTAGCATTAGCCGTAGCTGTAGCCGTAATAACCGTAGCCGTAGCGGTATCCTTAGCCGTAGCAGGATCTGTAGCCATGGGATTAACCAGCTCTCCACCCCCACTGAAGAAGAATAACAAGGTGTCTCCCGGCTTAGTTGCATTGACCTTCGTCTTAAGCTCTTCTATAATATTAGAAGACGTGGGGGCCTTCTCTGTCCCCGGCTTATCGGTCAAGATCGTAATGTTCTCATCCTTGAAGCCGAAGCGTTGACGGATCAGGGTCTGCATGGCATTCACATCATTTATGCACCCATGCAGCCTGTTTCCTTCGGGTACGTTGGGGTTGTCGGAGTAGTTGCATCCCACCAAGATGGCCAATTTTTTCGCCATGATTTTCCTCACTTTGATAAAATGCACTGATCTAAAATCTAGTACACACCTTCTCTGGATCCATATCTCTAACAATATCAGCTTATATAGACCATTCTCATTAGTAAATTACTTAAATGCCCTCACCTGTCATCTACTCTGTTGATATAGACACTTAAATGCAATCCAATTGACTGATGTAGACTGTAGAGCATCATCCATTAGGTCCAATTTACATTTCATGTGCTACCATGCAAATATTACAACAGTTTCCCATTTACAGCCCCATCATCATCACCCTTTAACATGGACGGTGCATAAGTCCAATCTACAATTTGATCAATTTATTTATTAGGGCCCATTATAGATTTCTTATCAACCTAATTAAGAATCACTTTTGTTAGGCCATCCTAACCCATTCACATATGGCTCCAAAAAAGGATGGCTACAAAACAAGGAAAAGTCAAAGATAGATTGGATCATTCAATCAGTGTCATTTTTGCATAGTATCCAATAAAATGGATTTTGGATTTAATAGACAGTTTAGATGGATCGATCAATGGATTGGACCGTACTCAAATGACTGAATGCAGATAAGAGCACCATAACTTGTAGTGCTCTGATGATACATTAAAAAATGAAGATTTTTTTTGGTGCTATATTAAATTTCCGTGTTATGACTAATGGTCGACTCTGATACTAGACACGTACTTGTTTCCCACGTGCAGAGGGTGTGCACTTTTAAATGGCAACCGAGCCATTGCCATTTGCATTCCTCTCCTCCTCGGATGGATGGAACGTGGACACGTAGTTGAGGGACGCGGATTGCCTCCTACCGCGCCCAGGCAAGGCAAGGCTCTGTGGGGCCCACCATGATGTAAGTGTTTTATCCACATCGTTTTCTCATATCATTATCAATTATGATCCAAAAAAACGTGGCAGGTTAAAGTCTTAATTGAACAACAAAGTGGGGATTGAACTTCCACCGTTAAAAGTTTTCGGAAGCTGGAGAAGTTTCGGGTCAAGTTTCTATTTGTGTTATCACTTCATCCACGTCTACATGACCTTATTAATAGGTTGGATGGTATATATTATATATTATATATATATATATATATATATATATATATATATATATATATCATCAGTGGCCCTTAGAAAGGTTTCAACGGTGGTTGTCATTATCACTGCAGATTCCTTTGGTGTAGTCCACCGGAGCTGTGGAGCTACCTCATTTTTATGACCATATTATAAAATTGTCTGATAATAGTGATGAACGGCGTGGATAAAACACTTACATCACAGTGGGCCCCACAGAGGACGCGATCCGCATCCGTAGTTGAGAGTGGATTATGTGAGACCACGACCTCAATGTATGTATTATACATCTACGCCGTTCATATGTTTTTCCAACTCATTTTAATTTTAATGTATGTACTTAAAAATGAAGCAGATCCAATTTTCAGGAGAACCACACCTGTAGACACTCCACGTAGGCTAACATCTTGAAGAGGCAATGACAATCCGAGAACCATGATCATATCCTAAACCTAACCCTAACCTAAACCTCAGCCTAAACCCTAAACCCAGCATAACTCCAGCTTAAACCCTAATCCTAACCTGAGCCATTACAAGCCATCATTCAACCCAGACCATGTCCAAAACCAATACATTTCGAGGGCCATTTTCGGGTAACAATCGAACCAATTTCGAGCCATTTTGAGTCAAATATCCAAAACAAACTTTGTTCTGCTCTCAAGACCCAAAAAAGGACACACCGGCTAAATTTTGGGAGAAACTGTACCTGAAGCGGTAGTCAAACTACCGCTTCCTCTAAAAAAAACATGCGCGAAGCCAGCTACACGAGTTTCGGACAAAACCCAGCCCGGGCGGTAGTCGGACTACCGCCGGCAATAGTCCGATTACATCCGTTCGCCAGACACGTGTCTCCTCTAAGCAACAACTGTCTCTTGGCCTGAAAGTCAACTTTCCCCTGAATTTACCGATCCAGCCTTCACTGTTTACAATTTTACCACCCCAATAGTCAATGAGAGCATGTCATGTGTCATTCCTCTTCCCTCAACCAACCACAAGTTGCCATGTCAACTTTTACCCCTTACCTACCTACCAATTACAACAATGCCATTGGAGAAGGCTATAAATAACCCTCTCCCCCTTCACATTTGACACACAACCAAGGGAGCCTGAAATTCAAGTGAGGGAGAGAGAAGAGAGAGGAAGAGAGTGAGGGTGAGGAGGTGCTCCTAAGCCTCTAAGCTCAGATTTTTTAGCTCCCACTTAGCCTCATCTCGACCTTCTTAACCCCACAAACCTAGCCCAGATTGATCATGGTGCAGTCCATCTCTTAGCCTACTCAAGATGGAGCCAAAGATTCATTCATTTTACATACAAGCATTCATCATGCCATCTATTCTCTTCTCAGCCCCCCTGCTTCTCTAGATCTCTAGTGAACGTGTGCTTTGTGACTTGCCGTACATCAGATCCTGTCATATCAGAAATTCCTAGTGATCTAGTCCATTTTTCTTACCTCTTTCTAGACACGTCGTTGGACGTATGCTCTGTGGTTTGTCGAAATCTCGGATCTTGCCGCATCAAAAATTCATGTGTGTGCCTAGTCCTATCTCAACCACATCATTCATCCCTTGAATTGTTTTACCACACAAAGTAAAGACCGTACGTTCGTACGGTCCGAGATGGTGCTTAACACCTTCCCTCTTTGTAACTGAGGTCCCTTACCTAGAATCCCGGATCGCAGACCAGGATTCAATCTAAGGTAGGAGAGTCTTCGAATTTCTCCAACCATACATATTCCGTGGGTTCTAGTCGACCGCGGGATTCTGAGATTAATTGGCTAGTGGCGACTCCAATACCCACAAATCAGCTTAATCACCCCCACCACTAAAACATAACATACAAATTAGCGTGGGCGCCGATTTTTAGTGTCTACAGAATGACGACTCCATTGGAGACTTGCTAGCTCGCACTACTGAGACTCGACTCGAAAGTGTGTGGTACTTTAATCTTAAGAGACATCATCACTGCATTCATATAAAAAAAAACAATCTTTGGCTACACTTCTTTAAGCATCAATCTTAGCCACGACTACTCGATCAAATGCAACTATGGCTACCCATGAGGAAGAATCGGCAGCTCTGCCAGCACCTGAAGCATTAACATCGGCACCGGCGCCGACACCTCTGACAATTCCAACAAACCCACAAGCTAACACAACCATGCAAGAGGTGGCCCAAAGTCTCCGGGAAATGCAAGAGTTATTGCTTCGCCTAGTACCGAGTGCCATACCGAATACACAGGCAACACAACCTAGTGCTCAAAGCAGTTCAACCCCACAACCTCCCTTTGCTTCCTCCCTTCCTCCTCTAGTAAATCTCATTCTACCCTTCCCTACAGAATCAGCACAAGATCACCAACATCCTATGAGATCTGGTTGATTCCAAGGGGCAAAACCCCTCTCATATGATCCTTCTGAACTTACAAAACTCCGAGAACAATTGTGTGATGTGCAAAGGAAGCTACGGAAGCAGTAAGGGGTGGATCTCTCATCCACCAAGTTCAGGGATCTTTATCCCTTTCCCTATGCAAAGTTACCTCATGACTTCCAAGTACTAAAACTCAAAAGGTATGATGGTACGGGGTGTCATATGGACCACTTAAAGGCATTTTGTGGGAGAGCTTAATACTCTGGCGAGTAATAACAGAGTATTGATCCGTTCATTTCAAAAATTCTTGAAAGGTGATGCGTTAGATTGGTACACGTCATTAGACTACCATCGAATTAAGACTTGGGAACAACTTTCCCAAGCTTTCATTGATCGTTTTGTGTACAATCTTAATGTAGCGCCCAAAAGGGCGGATCTTGCTGCCTTAAGGCAGAGGAATGATGAGTCATTGTAAGCTTATGTTGGACGGTGGTGGGCCATAGCCGCTAGAATGAAAACACCCATTGATGACGAGGAGAAAATCTACATGATTATCCACTCGGTAAATCCGAGTATCTCTGGATACCTCGTCTCATATCCATATGCTAACTTTACTCAACTCATCCGTGCCGGGGAACAAGTCGAAGCCAAAATAAGAGTTGGGACAATCTCTCCTTGGTGGCCTCATCAGGCCTCCCCAGTACAACGGATAGTGGAAGGAAGGTCTACTGGATACGAGAACGGTAACAGAATTGTTCATAACTTCCATCTAACGAAAGAAGACAATCTTGTCACCTCTACCCAAGGTGCTCAATTCGCTCCTCAAGAGGGACAATGGCAGCAACAACAATAGTAAATGGAGATTCCTCAGTATCCCAATCATGGTCAGCATATGAGGATGGCCCAGGAACCTAGGCAGTTTACACCAATAGCCCAAACGTACAGTGAGGTACTAGCCACGCTAGTCCAAAGGCAAATACTTACACCACTACTACCTAGCTCCCACCAAACCCTCTGCCACCAAATTATAATGAGAATGAGTACTGTGCATATCACCAATTCCAAGGCCACACAATAGACCATTGTTTCACCCTGAAGCATGCGATCTAAGATCTAATTGACAACCAAACGATTGTGGTTACTTCTCCTGCTGTTGACCCCACCAATTACACCCTCCAGAATCCTCTGCCATTGTATCAAGTAAGCCCCATCTCATTAGGCACCCCTGCCACTAATATCACTCAGGGAGAATCGCCTTGCCATCGAGTCCAATGCATCCATTCAATCATTGCCACTCCGACACCAATACTCCCGATTCTGCAAGGGGCATGCCCATCCAATCCATTCTCTGTGCCCTTAAATATGCAAGGGCATCTCCAGCCGGTCCAGTCTTCGTGCCCTCAGAGCCACCTCTAATCAATCCAATCCATACATCCTCTATATCGTAAGGGGCACCATCTGCCTATCCGACCCTTGCTCCAACTGTCGTGCCCCAAGAAAAATCTCCTTCCCCGATCAACATACCACATGCCCTAACAAAATCAGGGTCAAGCGTTAATTATACAGAAACTTTTCAGGAAAGACATTCTGCTACTCGAAAGGATTTACCTAGCTCTACTCAGTCTTTAATCCTTCAAGAGAAGAGTCTAGGACGAGTGGCTCCCCCCTTTTGGAGAAAGGTCGAGGAAGAGATTAATATTGAGATCTTGATTAACCCCAAAGCATCAACCATCACTTTTCAGCTCTTTGACATTATAGCTTCATTTCATCTCCTCTCTGATCGATCTTAGATCCATAGAGTTAAGGCTCTCTCTTCGACTCTTTGCCAAAAGGCAAATACATTTTCGGAGACAAGACGCTGACCGTTCTGGATGATCCCGAACAAATCTTTCCGATTGAAGCAGTCAATCGTCAAGAGCTAGATATCCCGATCATAGACATACAATGCTCCGATGAGGATATCCCATACCATAGTCTTGAGTTCGAGACTGTGAATTGCATGCCTCTTGCCTGTCTTATCGGATCAAACTATATCTTCCCTCCAGTCGAGCACCAACATTTTTATTATCAGCTTGAATATCAAGAGAATGCAGGCATGACAGGACTGGGATATCAGCCTCCTAAGGATGAGATAGCAAAGCACAAATGTATCGGAGGAGAGCAAAATCGGCAAGAGGAGGATGATCCCTTCATCCGCACATCAATCAGATCCATCAAGGAGGGGATCATCCATCCGGTGGGCAGGCCAAGATCCACCGTGGAGGATCAAATAAGCCCAACTGGGCTGTTTGGAAATGACTTGGGCAAGGGGCAAAAATTTTTCCTGATTGACTAGACCACAGTCTGGGTCCCACCTGAGCAGGAAGAATCCAAAGACTCATAATGCATCGGGGATAGTTGAGGAAAGTGACATCCAACACCAACTCAGAGCCTAATCCAAACTCATCAAGACATTTGGGCATGACAATGAGGGGCCACATACTGATCTGTCTGGCCCTGCCTCCTGAGGGGAGGGAGTGCAGGACAATAGCTGGTTCGCAATCCCCAAGACGGCACAATAAAAGTAAATAATGTTTGGCTCCTTAAGTTCAATCAGGCAATCCCTGATTCACATCGTCGTCTATAAGGCCCGTATCCTAGTTCATACTGTTCCGTCAACTTCCGCGGTCCTCTCGGTAGAATTCCGGTAACCTTCGACCCTTAACCGGTATTTGCGCGTGACCCTGAGTCACACGTCGTCAACCCGAGTCAACTCAACCCGAAATTAATACCTTAGCGACTGCGCCATCGCCGCGGTTCCGATGCCACGTCTCGTGCGCCGAGGCGATACCCAGGCCAGGAGATGTGGGCTCGCGTTCAGTTTGAGAAAAACAACCCACGTACGAATTCCGAGGGAATCTCTATAACTTGTCACATCCATTAACCCATCAACTAATCACCTCAACCAAGTACACCATCACCTCACACCCTTCCCTAAGCAACCCCCAAAGTAAAAAAGGTTCTTACACACCCATACTTTTCTTACACCATCAACCACAAAAGTCAAAAAAGTCTCTTACACATCCATCACCACCACATCCATCACCCATCTCTCTCTCTCCCTTTACAACCCTCTCTCTCTCTCTCTCATTCTCAAACCACTCTCCCAAGCAAGAGAAAACATCATACGTCCAAGCTCTCCCAAACCTCCCCAAGAGAGATCTTTGTGTGTGGCCCACTTCCTACCCTCCCATCTTCCATCTCAACCATCCAAACTCTATCTCCTCCGTTAGGATCGAAGCTGAGCAAAGGAAGCCAAGGGAGCAAGGAGTGGACGGTGGGTGATCTTGGTCCCACATTTGCATTTTTTGTGCAATTAAAGGGCCACATGTAGTGGGACCCACTTTGATGTATGCTTGTATCCATGAGGGGCCCATAATGGCAGGCCCCTCCGTTATCTCCGATCTTTCTTTCCCTCTTTTCACCTTCCTCTCTTCTCTCTCCTTCTCATGTATTGTGGACCCCACAATGAAGTATGATCCACACCGTCCCATCTGTAGGGCCCACCTTGCTGACTGTCTTTGGGTGGGCCTGAATGTAGGAGAACACAAATATCAGATTGACCCAAATATGGTGGGCCACGTCCAAGTGGGACCCACCATGATGCCTGTGTTGTATCCGCAGTCCAGCATCCAGGGACGCTGAACGTGCACCACAGTGAAATGTGGGCTGACTTTGGGTGTGCTACCAGTGAAGTGTTAACTGACAGTGGAGGTGTACTGATAGTGGGTGTGCTAACCGTGGAGTGGGTGCTGACGGTGGGGTCCATGAGACCCATCCATGCCATCCACCCTTTTTAATGGGCCACACTATAGAGCATGTGTTTTATCCAACTGTCCACCACCCTTGGATGGTGGGACCCACGTCCGTGTGGGGCCCTCCTTGGTGCGTGTGCACAACCAGATCCATAGCTCCAGTGCTGGGCGGAGTGAAAAATACCTCCTTTCAATGATGAGGTATTGGCATTGAATGCCTAGTGGAGGAGGCTGACAGTGAAGTGCGACCTGACGGTGGGGTCCATAGGACCCAACCACGGCATCCATCCATTTGGAGTGGGCCGCACCATCATGTGCGTGTGGGACCTCCACCGTCCCTGGACGGTGGGACCCACCCCACGTGTGGGGCCTCCCTTGAACGGCTGTGACCGTCCGGGCCGTCCAGGGCCAGGACATTTCATTTTATATATATATATATATATATATATATATATATATATATATATATATATATATATATATATATATTATACTATATTATATAGCATATTATAATATAATATAATACTATATTACTTGTTATGGTGGGCCCTGTCACACCACAAACTAAGAAATCGGATTCACAGGAATCCCGATCGCCGAATCCGGTGCTGACAGCTTCCGTAGTACCCCATTCTCGGCTCCTAGCGCCGATACGCCAGGTTCTGATCCTGGGATCCTACAAGGAGGATTTTCAAACGTACATTTGTCTCATAAGAAGCATAACCACAAGCATACCCAATTCACAAAGGCAACATCATCATCACATATCCACTAATATAGTCAATTGAATACAATGCTGAAAGGGAAATACATATATCAAAATGAAAGCTCCAGAAGACAGTTGTTGTAACCTAACGCCACCTGCACGCATCTATCGTGCATAAGCTTATAGAAAGCTTAGAGGGTGGTGCAAGTGTGTGTAAGGTAAGTGCGAAGTATATAATGAAGCACATGAATCATACATCATCGGGAAAATGGAAATACTAACAAGATCATGAATCATACGATATCAGAGTAGGCGGAAATATACTGGTAAGTCCATGAATCATTCGATAACAGAATACGCAATGCGATCGACTATTGAAATGTGGAAGCCAAATATCAGATGCCAATAATGCAATGCAATATGCAAATCCTACTAAGTCCGTCTAGGCCATATAAGTGCAAAAACATAATAACTCAAAATACTAAGTACTGCGGATGCGATGTAATATGCGGTGCGAATGAAATGACCATAGTGGAATGTGAAGTCGGGATGATAGTACGAAGTATCACAGGCTATGGGGTCCATCACAAGGGACTTCTATCTAAACCAGTCTCATACCTAAATTTCGATAGTCAGACACAATGTGGTAAAATCCTGATCTCAGGTTAGTCGCGCGCCCCAGCCGAAATCCTGGCCGTTGCGAAGGTTCACATAACAAATAGTTGCGCACCACCAACCCGAGTGGATAGTGAGTGAATGAATGAATGAACAAGTATGCAAATCCTGCTCAATAAGTCCACATATCAGTACGGTTCATCTCTGGGATCATTACTGGGGTTTAGTGCACTCTAAATGGCACTGCCGCTCTCCCAGCCGCACAGTCCAAGTGAGCATATAAAACCTCACTACCCGCCTGGCCAATAGTTTGTCAATGCCTATTCGGCACATTGATAGTAGACCCATTCCTCGAGCTGGTCAGACTCAGCCTAGCAATGCCCCCTACGCTCGAGCGGGTAAGGCCACACCCCCTCCCAACCGACCACGACATAGTAGGAGATGCGGCCTCCTGGTATTCGGCACTCGGGCACTCATGTATCTACTTGGTCTCGATGTTGGGGCGTCCTCTAGTACCAAGAGGGTTTTAGGAATTTTCACCCAAGGCCATCTATGGCAGCCCGATGCTCAAACCAAATATTTTCGGTGTCCCATCTGGCCATCCACGATATGCCTGTAGAGGCTACGGCCCTGATGTGCTAGGGCTTACAGTAATCATAATGCAAGATGCATGAGTCATACAATCCAATCATGCATCAATCCTGCACATACTGTGCGCTAATGTGAGATAACCTCCGCCTATCAAGGAGTCTCATAACAACATACTCAATGACATATGCAATGATCAACCACATCTTATAACAAACATGCAGATGATGCATATGGGCATGTATTATGATGCTATGCTGTCATATACTCATAATCGGTATCAATAACCGGCATCGACAATCGACCCCGACAATGTAGACATTTAACCAACATTGCTCCCGAGGAATGGTCCACATAGAGCCTAACATATAGTGGACCCATGGCCTTACACAAGGACCAAATATACAATACCATGGGCCTCACTCAAGAGCTTTTCACATCACGATGGGCCTCTCACATGGGCCTAATATACATCACACTAGGCCTTAAACACGGGTCGAATACACATCACAATGGGCCTCAAATACGGGCCATATATACATCACATTGGGCCTCAAACATAGGCCAAATACACATCACAATGGGCCTCAAATATACGCCACATATACATCTATGGGTCTCGACAATCGGCCTCGGCAATCAAAATCGGCATTGACAATCGGCCTCGATAATCAGAATCAATCTATACAATCGGCCTCGACAAATAAGAATCGGCTTTAATACTCGGCCTCGACAATCGGAATTGACCTATATAATTGGTCATGATAATTGGCCTCAATCGCTAATCGACGATCAGCCACGATAATCGGAATCGACAATCGATCATGATAATCAGAATCGATCAATAATCAGAATCAGCAAATCGGTCACGTCAATTGAATTGACAATCGGTTACAACGATCGGAATCGATCGATAATCTGGATCGGCAAATCGGTCACGTCAATCAGACTCAGCAATCAGTCACGACGATCGGACTCGATCGATAATCAGAATCGGTAAATCGGTCACATCAATCAGAATCGGTAATCGGTCATGATAATCATAATGGATCGATAATTAGAATCGATAAATCGGTCACGTCAATCGGAATCGACAATCGGTCACGATGATCAAAATCGATCGATAATCAGGATCGGTAAATTGATCACGTCAATCGGAATCGGCAATCAGTCATGACTATCGGACTCGATCGATAATCAGAATCGGCAAATCGGTCACGACAATCGGATCGATCGATAATCAAAGTCGGCAAATCGATCACGTTAATCGGAATCGGCAATCAGCCACGACGATCAGGATCGACCTCGACAAAATGGAATCAGCCTCGACCAAATGGAATCGGCCTCGATAATCGGCCGAACAAGGCCTAAGGGAAGGTCACAATGTGGACATTCAACCAACATTGTTCCCAAAGAGTGGCCCACATCAAGGATTCATACACCATGTTTCGACCACACATACATCATGCTGGGCCCCATTCATGGGCCTCCCATACGTCGCGTTGGGCTTCATACCAAGGTCTCAAGCGAATCACAATGGGCCACGCCCATGAGCCTCGAATACATCACAATGGGCCTCAACCTATGAGCTTCAAATACACAATAGGCGGGCCTTACCCATGGGCTTAATATACATCACAGGTGGGCCCTACACATGGGCCTCAAATACATCACCATACACATCGCAATGGGCTGCATCTCAAGGGCCACATAAACATCGCATCAGGCCTTATCATATGGCCACAATTACATCATAGTGGGCTGCATCAATGGGTCTCCTATAAATCATGTGGGCCTCACACACAACCAATGGGCCGCACATACTTCAAATGGGCCTTAACATATGGGCCAGAGATACATCATAATAGGCCACATCCATGGACCGAAAATACATCATAATGGGCCTCGATCACATCAAATGGGTTGAATCAAATGGGCCGGTACAAATGGGCCGAATCGATTGGGTCGATCAAATGGGCCGAATCAAATGGGCCGAGTTGAATAGGCCGAGTCAAATACATCATGCATTCATTGCAAGGGATCATTATAGTGTATATAAAAAATGAATCATATCCAAAGGATCATATAGACCATACCATAAATGACAATGGTGACAATGATTTCCCCCGTTAAATTTTCAGTGGGCCCACCATAGTATTTACATTTCAATCTAGCCTGTGCATAAGGTCACAAGGACCTGAAATGGGAGGAAAACAAATATCATATTGATCTAAAACTCTATAACCCAAGAGGGTTTCCATGGTGGACATTCAAACCCACTGTTTTTTGTAGTGTGGTCCACTTGATAATTGGACCTGTCTTAATTTTAGTCGCAAGCCTTAAGACGAGCTAGCCAAATGAATGGACGGTTAGGATGTAACATAAACATCAGAGGGACCAAAAAGCTTGCTGCCAAGACGTAGCAATTGTGGTTGTAGGCCCACCGTCCATTAGACGGATGGTGTGGATTGCAAATGATGGACGGTAGGGATACAACACGTACATCATGGTGGCTGCCCAAAATCCCCGCAGGTGCATCATGGTGGCTGGTCAGAACTCCAGCACATGCCTGCAAGATGGATGGATGATTTAGATATTAGGCTAGCTGCACCGTCCAACAATTGGACAGTGCAGATAACGCATACATCATGGTGGGGTCCACGCAGTGGCC
>JAJHSJ010000009.1:65104698-65283312 GCA_021015155.1 Magnolia officinalis | reverse complement strand
CGACCGGCGAGACCCCCTCGGACATATTGAAAGCCAGGCGACTGAGAGTCCTAGTAGCTCGATACACCATCTTGGATGATATTCTATATAAAAAAGGACATTCCCAGCCCTACCTCGGGTGTCTCCTACCCGACGAGGCGGAATATGTCATTCAGGAGATCCATGAAGGAATCTGCGAAAACCATTCCGGCGGCCGAGCCTTGGCCCTGAAAATACTCCGACAATGATACTTCTGGCCAACTATCAAGGAGGACTCCAAGGACTATGTTCGGAAAGTGCGACAAGTGCCAGCGTTTCGCGGCCGTCCCGAGACAACCTGCTGAAGAAATGACTCCTATGAGCGGTCCTTAGCCGTTCGCTCAGTGGGGAATCGACATCATCGGCCCTCTGGCTACCAGAAAAGGGTAAGTCAAGTTCACCATCGTTGCTGTTGACTACTTCACCAAATGGGTCGAGGCCGAGCCAGTTGTCACAGAACAGAAGGTGATCGATTTTGTCTGGAAAAACATCATTTGTCACTTCGGGATTCCTCACACCATCGTGTCAGACAATGGCCAGCAGTTCGATAACGACAAATTTCAGAGCATGTGTCTAGGACTCGGCATCACAAACGCATACTCTTCTCGGCAGTCAATAAAGTTATCTAGCACCATCTTAAAACGAAGTTAAAAAAGTAAAAAGCAGTTGGGCCGAAGAACTTTCGTTCGTTCTCTGGGCATATAGGACCACAGCTAAGTCCTCAACTAGAGAAACTCCGTTTTCACTCTCTTACGGCTCAGAGGCATGGTGCCAGTTGAAATCGGTCTCCCTATAGCCCGAGTCGAGAACTACCAAGAAAACTAGAATTCTGAGTTGATTGCAGCCAACCGAGATTTGCTCGAAGAAGTCAGAGATATCTCAAGGCTCCGAGTCGCGTCCAGCATCAGTAAGTTACGCAATTCTACAATTCGAAGGTCAAGACCAAGCGGTTCCGACCAAGGGACTTGGTCCTTTGCCGGGTATTCCAAAACACTGCCGAGTCGGGGCCTGGGACAGTCGGGCCTAATTGGGAAGGGCCTTATCGGGTCGTCCGATCGACCAAACCGGGCTCCTACCACTTGGAAGACCTCGAGGGTCGTCAGCTCCCCCACCCCTGGAATGCCGAACACCTGAAAGTTTACTATCCGTGATGGAGACAACCTTTAAGGCTTCTAATAAATGTATGCCTCTGAGCGACAAGCCTTTAAGGCTCTTAATAAAGTTTACTTCTTGTCTACATGAACAAATTATCTACAAAGGAAAAGTTGCCTCTCATATGCGGAGGCGGACTCAATGAACTAATCCCTTAAAAAGGGTTAGCGCATTATCCCACAAAATTTTTACATGGCGTCCCCTCTTAAGTCAGGGGAAAAGCTAAAAGGTGACCCGACTCCCCCAACATAGGAGTCGGCTCACTGATTAACAGATAAAGCAGATGCACCTCGCCAATTATGGGACGAGCCGACCCCCTAGGGGTCCGAACTCAATAAACAGGTTATAAAGGCCTCAAACTTTGTGAGGCGGCATTGTAAGGAGTTTACCCACCAAAGGTCGACTCAGCCACGCCTCAAAGTAAATCGACATATCTACGAATCAGTTCAGTAACCAACAATCGACGGTCAACTTCCAAAAATTAATTACGAATTAACATACAAGAAAAATCATCATTCATGCGCCCTCTCCAGAGGGTCAAAAAATTATCAATCATCCACTTCCATCAGAAGGTCAAAAAGTAACCAGAAAGAAAAGTTTCAACTATTTTCCAAAAAAAAAAAGAAAGAAAATAATCCGATCTACGCAGTTGGAGGAGCTTGAACGTCGGGGGTCAGATCCGGGCCAACATCTCCGACATGTGCCTCTTCAGCTTCTTCAGACAACAACGATTCGAGGTTAAGGTCCGGATACATGCCCTGGACCGCCTCAATACAATCATCGAAGTCGTGGTTATAAAACTTGGCGGCTTCGGTGTCCCTCTCCTTTGAAGTTTTGAAGGCCTCTATCGCTGCGGCGGCCACCGCCTCGACCAGAGAAGCTTTATCCTCAGCCCGTTGAGCTTCCCTCGCTGGGCGACAACTCGGGTCTACTCTTCTGTCACCTCAATCTTAGCTCGCTCAAAGGCTGCACCCAAACATGCGTTCTCCTGAGTCAGTGAGTCCGCGTGAGCCCTGGCCCGAGTCAGCTCGGTGGTCGCAGCATCACATCGAGCTTTGAAGTCATCTGCGACCCCATGTAGTCGCAGTTCCCTAGCTTCGAGGTCAGTCATGACCCCCTATAGCTGTAGCTCCCTGGCCTTCCCGTCTTCAAGTTGCAGACGTAAAATGCCCTGCTCTAGCCAAAGGAAGGTGCCTTCATCCTGCAAAATTCTCATCTAGGTCTTGAGGGCCTCCACCTCAGCTTCTCTCATTTCCGACTCCCGCTCCCTCTCCCGAGTCGAAAGAAGTTTCAGGACAGACTGCACGAAAATGAGAATGAGTACTTGAAAACAGTGAATGTAGGAAGGGAGAGGAGAGTCAGCAGAGATACCGTGTAAAACACAGAAGCCATGTCGTTCAAGAAAGAGCTGTCCGACTTGCTGATGAGGTGGGCTATGCTCTCCTCAGGAGCATGTTTGATATCCCAAGGTGTCAGACAAGATAAATGGTAGCCGGGTGCAAACTTCCTGCCACTCGTCCCCACGTGATCCGAGTCTGCTACTTCTGCAAACCCGGTCCGAGTACCGGCCGAGGCCTGAGCCTTAGCCCCAGGGTCATCTCTAACTACGGGAGGGGTGGTCATGGCGTCAACCATCCAAACGACCTCATCTCACTCGGATGATGAAGGAAAGCCCAGACCAATGAAGGTTGGCGGCGGTGATCAGATCTGACCAAGAGCGGAGCTCTCTCGATCGCGCCCTAGCCTTGGTTATGTGGTTCTTCTGAGCTGAGTCAAGGGGAGGTATTCCCCTTGTGAAATCTACAAAGACGAAAAGCTCTAGTTCAGTTTGAACGAGGTAATAAAAAGGGTATCGGGAAAAAAATGGAATAATTAATCCAACCTAGTTTCAAAAATTGGGTAGGAACCTGAGTCGGCAAAGTCCTGAATTCAGCCGCCGCGCGCCTCCCATTCGCCGCAGCTCAGAACCACTTATTCTTTCAGTCCTTGTTGGAGGACAGAAGGTTCATTACTAACCCCGAGCCCTTGCTGCCTCGGGTTGCAAAGTAGTATCATGGTTCTTGGCTATCGTGCTTGACCAGGTATAAGCTCATCAGCTCCTCTTGGATCAGCTCCGAGTTCTCGACATAATGCCAGATAATATAGAAAGACATCAAAACCCATCAGGCATTAGGGGTGAATTGCCTGGGAGCCAGTCCGAGGTATGATGTAGTGGCTAGGACGAATGGATGCAGAGGAAGTCGAAGCCCACATTGCAGTGCACAAAGAAAAATGGTCACTTCTCCCTCAGCAGGCTCGCTGGTAGTGTCGAGGGGCCGGCTCAGGGCCCCTTATCTGTATGGAGTATGGGATCTGAAACTCCGAGCGGATCCATTCCATTTGGGACTCCGACAGCACGGAGCCTCCTGGGACTACCTCTGAAGCCCGCCCACTTGCCGGCATCTCAGTGGCCTTGGCAGTCGTGGTTCGGGGGGCTCGAGCGACTTTCTTTTTGTCGACCCTACGAGTTCGAGCCCCCGTCTCCTTCTACTTTCAGGGCGGAGGGAATAAGGTCACAGCTTCGAAGGGGCCTTCAGAGGCCCCTCTTCCGTCGCCAGAACTTCCCGGCTCGGAGTCGTCATCATAATCTCGAATAGTCTCCATGTCGAACGACATCTTAAGAAGAAAGAATGTGAAGAGGCGCAAGGAGACTCACCGGATGATCACTGGAAATCGCTTTTGCCGGAAGTATCCTGACGGTCGGAATCGCCTGTCGAAAAACCCTAATCGGCCGGAATCACCCACGTCGAAAATCACTTCCTCCAATATCAACTCAAACTCAAAGCGCGAAATTAAACTGAAATCTTCAAAGAAGGGTTTATATGGACCTTGCCAAATCTTCACATTAATGACCAACAATGATGGCTGTATTCGAATGGTCGTGAACCGACCTCGAAGCTGACGTGGCCACATACCATTGGCTCAAGCTCTGTCGGGCAGTACGCCTCTAACATTGAGCGGCGTGCTTCGGATAAACGAAACGATGCCCGAATAAGAAAAGGTGTCATCCAAAACATTAATCCAGGGATACATGGCAATATGTCATAGGCGGACAGTAATTCGAAATCTTAACCGTCGCCACGCGTCCACTATGCATAGACCCATAGGCGGGAAACCTTGTGAGCATAATGTTTCAAAACGTAATAGTGTCAGCATGCGCGGAAGAATCGGTGAATTAGGAGATTGATCTTCCATATGCTTACTCTCCAAGTCCTTAGCAGACCTCGAAGAGTAGGGGGCTTCTGTTATAGGAATATCCGAGTCCCTTATAATTCCGTGGACCGATATCATCTAACCGATAACTACATGTGACACTCACGGCTGGGTGAGTTGTAGAGGTGCCTTGGCCCTGAGAGTAACGATCAGGAGGAAATTGACTCAATAAAGTAGGCCCGATACTCCGCCTCGGACCTCGTGAATGAAGTCTCTCAGAATGTGCAACTGGTGAGAGGTCAAGCCCATCGGATCGGCTCGGACTATGAATACGATTGCTGCTCGGCGAAGGCTTGTAATCACTCTGACTGAGGCCTCATCTACCAACAGGGTCGAGCCGAGTCCGGATCCCGAAGTGAGCGCTCCATGAGCTAAGCTTAGAAACTACTATAAGCGGACGTAGCTGGTTACTTCGCTCGCATGTATGCATGATACGCATAAGATCCTACACGATCCTCGAATTGCGCACAGTATCCCCTTGATCCGAAAATTCCCCTGATTGAGTGGATCGTGCCGAGATTGACGGACCTCGACTGTCCAACAGTCAGGTATAAATGCAAGAAGACTCCATTGCTACAGGTACGCAAGATCTTGCACTCTCTTACAACAGTTTGACTTAGACCCCGAATCCCTTGACCTGACGTAGGCATCGGAGGGTCCCCCGGCCTAGCCAGGGTCTCCTGCGCTTACTCTTTGTGCAAGACCAAGGTCCCTCGGAGACGCATCATACAGAGTGAAGGGTGATTCAGATTTTGTCATCAACAATAGTGACACCCATTCCTGAAACCTTTCAAGGCCCCATAGTAATTTTTATTAGTCATCAAACTAGTTGATAAGGTCACACAACACCTGGATGACCGTAAAACACAAATATAAGCTTGATCCAAAACTTCGGTGAGCCCCAAAATGTTTTTAATGGGGGGCATTCAATCACCATTATTTCATATGGTGTGGTCCACTAGATATAAGCTTGATCCAAAACTTCGGTGAGCTGGAAATGGTTATACAGTGCGGATAAAATACACACCATGGCGGACCCCACAACGCCTAACACCACCAACCTAGATGGTGTGTAACATTCTAGATTTTTTTTCTTTTTTTTTTCTTCGTTTTCTTTCAAGGGTTGTATTATGGGATGCATTTTTTTAGGTTGTTGTTTCAATTTTGGTGTGTAACTTTTATTGCTTCGATCATCTAATAGTTTGAGTTTATTTAGTAATTTTTGTACTTTTTGGTTTAATTTTCATGTTGCTATTAAAATGGATTTTTTCTTTAAATTCTCAAAAGTTCCATAAAATAATAAATGTTAATAGTTGAATCATCTTATTATCCATTAATATATTTGACCTATAGTTTGATTTGTGACTGGACCACTCAATCAACCACGAATAAATATTCGTTCATATATACATCTATTCAAGATTTCGTTCCTTTTATTATCACCTATGTATATACTTAACATACCATTGAATTTTAATTATAATAACTTTTCATATGATCTTTATCATGTACCTAAGGAATACATGGTATATAAGTCCATTCAATTTGCCACCCTTGTATCTTTTTACATACAAGTCCGATTAAAAAACAAAAAACAAAAAAACTACGTACATTAATCTAGCAATCGCATAATGATCCCAATCATCCATTTATTTTTTCACATACTTAACCCAAAACCATCGATCATGAACCAAGGGTCAAGATCTCATTGATCGCTCATCCAAACACCAAACCGTTGAACACTAACATCTCTTATATAAACATTGAATTCTATCCGTCTATTTTTTATTGAATGTACACGCTAGTAGTAATAAGTCAAGGATGTACACAGCCATACTCTTAACTATTCTCAAAAACATAATTGCATGTGTTTAATAATGGGGGAAAATTAACCTAAGGTCACTTCATTTATTGAAGCCATACATATTTAATGTCTACACCTAGATCACATTATCTAACCTTCTATCATAGTTTTTCATCATAGCACTAGATGGCCCACCCAATCATCAAACAAAAATCACCAATATGATCCCCACATTTTTCCATTGAACCCATCGAGTTATGTAACAAAATAACCATCTTACCTTTGTCACCACGTATCTTCCAATATGATAATTTGTATCTCCCAATGTGATCATTTATCCACAAGAAATTTCCTACTGTACGACCCATTTATAGCCCACGAACCATTTTAAGCCCATTTCTTTTTAGCTCCCACGAATAAACGCCAGCTGTACGGACAGCCTTTCATAAGTCGAAAATGCCCCCGCCTTTCCTTCCGGAACCGGATTGGCTGGTGCTCGAAGACGAGTGCTGACGCTCCTCGAACCCCGAGTTGTACGAACAGTTTGAAAAAGATCAAAGTTACATGGGCCCAACAATTATGTATTTACTATATCCACAACGTTCATCCATACTTCAAGCTCATTTCAGAGCATTATCAAAAAAGAGAATCATATCCAAAGATCAACTGGACCACACCACAAAGAGCAGCGGGAAAATTGATTTTCATCGTTAAAAATTTTGTAGGGCCCAGCATAGCATTTATTTTCCATCCAATCTATTTATAAGGTCACAAAGACCTGGATGAAGAGGAAAAACAAATTTCAAAATGATCCAAAACTTCTATGACCCCCAATAGGGTTTCAATGGTAGATGTTCAATCCTCCACTGCCTTTTACAGTGTGGTCCACTTGATAGCTAGATCTATCTTATTTTTCATCTCAAGCCTTAATATGAGTTCACCAAATAGATGGACAGTTTGGATACAATACATACCTCATAATGGGAACCACAAAAAGTGGTAGGGATTACAATAAGGAAACGGAAAAAAAAAAAACCAGCCAGTCGAATCGACCGGCTCCGTGGGACCCTATAGCTTCGAATTATAACCGTAGCCACAAATGTAGTGCGCCATCAAATTATGTTTTTTCTTTTTTTTTTCATAGAGAACTTTCTTCCCTAGCATTTTTCTCAAATACATATTAATATAAATATGAATATATAATCATATTAAAAAAAAATCTCTCTTTTTATTCATTTCTTTCTTTATTCATTTAACAAGCATATCTTTTAAGCCAAAATGAGTTACTTGATGATTTTGAGGTAGGAGAAGCTACTTTAGCCAACCAACCTGGTTACTTTCCAAGATTCCATAAGGTCGATGGTCGAAAATCCATTTCATTCATTTCACGGTCAATTTCCTTCATTTCATGGTCAATTCCATGCATTTTACAGTTAATTCCCTTCGCTTCACGATCACTCTCATTCACTTCACGGTCATTTTCATTCATTTCATGTTTAATTTTGACGATTCCCCTCACTTCACGGTCAATTCCATGCATTTCATGGTCAATTCCCTTTACTTCACTGTTAGTAAAATCATTATAGCCATCAAACCACACGTTTGAATATAATTTTAACAATACAATACATAAATGTGCAAAAAATTTCATGAAACGAGCGACTGGATATAACACATACATCATGGCCTAAAATGATATGGCAAAATGGGTGAATGGTGATGGATGGTGCGGATATAACACAAATCATGGCGGGCCCACAAAACTTCAACACGTCAACAGACATCCGTGCTGTGTTCTACGCTGCGCAATCCGATATCCAAGGGATGCCGATCACGTGATGCAGGGTTAACAGGGTGAGAATCTGACGGTGGGGCCCACCTCAACCTCAACGTATTTGTTATATATCCACTCCATCCATTTGTTTTGCAAGCTCATTTTATGGCATGATCCCAAAATGAGGTAGATCCAAATCTCAGGTGGGACCAGACATTCGGGATTCAATTCCCCAACATACACCATGGGACAGAATATGTCTCGGTTCCCGCACGCCTGAGGACATACACCTTGTATATTCAATTTAGTAGTTCTGTCTATAGTCTGCCGACTCCTCACAGTGGCCGTAATGCCAGCCATCAGAACCATTCAGGAGGTGGGCCCATCCACCGACTGGTTATGATCAAAGCATGAGTTGTAAAAACGACCAGAATCTAGTGACGACCAAAATCATAAAATGGACAAATGGCCAATGGTTGGGTCACAAGTAATTAAGAGCCCTACAAACATAACCTAAACCCAGATAGAAAATGGGCCTCTGAATCATCCCAAGTTATCTACGCACGGTTGTCATCATTTTATTCTGGGCCATCCACTTTCAGGACAAAAGTTAGGAAGGCTACGATGATCTGCAAGGGATCATCTGCAATGCACCATCACCAGTCTACAGTGGTGGACATTAATCACTGAGAGGTGGGCCACACGGCCCACACCAATAAGAATGCCAGTGCCAAATGAAAATCCCTGTGGCGCTTGCGTTACGACACACCACCCCACACATGTATGTAATCCGAACCTATCATCAGGTGGGTAATATCTTGGACGGGCCACAGCCCGCAAATCATATAATATAACAAAATCCTGACCATTCCATCAGTGGGCTTTAGTTGAATGAAAATAAAAGGTCACAAATTCAAATCAAAGTTAGTCTCGACCATCCATTTCTTTCCTGAAATAAATAATAATAATAAATAAATAAATAAATAAAAGCATTAGAATTGTTTCATGGGTGTAAAGTTATGATATGAACCATCCAAGGTGTGGCCTACCTGATGAGTGGTTCAGATGTGCACCAGTGGGTGACAATCATTCTTAGAAAGCAACGGAGATCTCATGATAAAAGGAGACATGAGAAGCCAACATGTGCCAGACATCCCAGCCATGTAATAAGTGGACCCCATTGTGCAGATGACGTGGCCCAAAAATCATATTAGAAACAGAAACAGATGAGGCGTAATCTACATGGCCCACCTGATGATTTTACTTCCTGGGCTTTCAGGCCAAAGGTAATATATAGAGATGGACGCAATCTACAACATGGACCACGTAGGCATGGCCCACCAGTAGAGCTGCATCCGTTCATCTAATCAGCAGAATGCTGACCAGAAAAGCACTAGTTGGAGAATAAAATAACAGAATAAAGAGGACAGGAAAAAAGAATTCCCCAGCAGAAAATAAATAAGAAGAAGAAGAAGAAGAAGAAGATCTATAACAGAAACATATCCGCCCAACAATCATAACACTCTTCAGTACATAGAAAGGAAAAAACAAAGTTCTTTTTTCAGTAATTTACTTACCTTCGGAGGGGCTTGTAGAGTACAACAGTGACGTACTTGGACTGGAACCGGTGGGTGAGGCCGAGGGCGACCAAAGACTGAGATGCCCACCCTTTCTCTATGAACAGGTGGTTAAGGACTACATGCTGTGGCTTTGGAGGGAGAGATGAGGATGAAGATGGCTCCGTGGTGGGGCTTGGCATCCCAAGGACAGTTAGATGCAGCTGGGGTGGGACAGCGAGTGGCTCTTTCGCAAAGTCCTCATCCGCCAGGAATGGATGGCCGTAGCTCGAGTCTGGGGATGGTGGGGGCTCCAACTCAACTACACTTTCCAGATTTTCCGGCGCATAATCCTGCAGCATAGAGATGATGAGCAGATAAAAATTGGGTTTTTGGGAAATGGCAGTTTCTATTGCTAGGTGTGTCTCTCTTGATTGAGATTCCACAAAACAAACCAAATTATATCATTATAATATTGTTACTCGCTTTCGTAAAACTAGTAGGATTAGTTATCGTCTTTATAATACTAGATATCTTAGGTATTATCATCTCTTCATTAATTAACCTGTAAGAGACATATGACCAGAGAGACATATGACTAGATTTACAGATAAAATACGATCCACGGCCAAAATTGCAGACTAAGAAATAAAATTAATAAATTAGAAATAGATAAAAAATTAAAACAAAGACTATATAACATTTTAAAAGAAAATTCATCTTCTGACTTCTCATAATCTAGCCAAACAGATTAAGAAGGATTAGCAAATGAAATACAGAATATAACTGAAAATACTAGTAACACAGAAACAACAAATTCAAAACAAGAAGAAGAATCTAGTTCAGAAGACTTGGATAAACTAAACCAAGAAGATAAAATATGTACATGTTTAAAATGCTCAACAAAATCTATATGTACACTAACAAAAGAACAAAGAACTTTATTAAACTTTACAGAAAATATACAAGACCTAGAATTAAAATAAATTTATTTACAAAACTTAAAGGAATATATATCTAAACTAGTAGAAACAATAACCAATTAAATCCATATAACATAACGGATATTTTAGACAGATTCCAACCAACACAAGAAAGAACATTAAATTTAAACAATTTACAATTAGAAGTAAAAGAAAATAAAAAAGAAATACAAGACTTAAAAAGACAAGTTAAAAACTTAACAGAAAACCATAATAGTTTAAAAGAACAAGTACACTTTTTAGAATCTAGTAAAGAGCACAATAAAGAAGACAATCTAAAAACAAATTTGAAAATCAACTAGACGCATTAAATATTATTACAAACGGATTAGTTGTCTCAATAAGAAAAATAAAACTATTTCAAACAAAAAAATCAGATTTTTAGTACACCATATATATCAAGGAACTATTATACCTATAAAAGAAGCTTAGAATTTGTTGACAAATTTCCTAATGAAATAAAAAATAAAACACAACTACAGAGATTCTTAGACAACTTAAATTATATAGGAGATTTATAGCCAGACATGCATAAAATATACAAGTCATTATATGATAGATTGAAAAAGAATTCACCTACATGGACTCAAGAACACACAGAAATAGTAAAATTAGTTAAACTTAAAGTAAAACAATTACCATTATTACATATAGCCATTCCATTAGCTTATAAAATTGTAGAAACAGATGCATCATAAATAAATTTTTACTAGATGGCAAGCTATTTTATCAAGTTTTAATTTAAAAATTGAATTTATTAAAGGAGATTCCAATTTCCTACTAGATTTCTTATCCAGAGAGTATCTACAAGGCAAGAATGGCTGAAAGGCCAAAACCCACAAGCAAACAAGATTATGATATGCATCTGTTTCTACAATTTTATAAGCTAATGAATCGGTTGTATTTAATAATAGTAATTGTTTTAATTTAAGTTTAACTAATTTTACTATTTTTGTGTGTTCTTGAGTACATGCAGGTGGGTTCTTTTCAATCTATCATATAATGGCTTGCATATTTTATTTTTAATTTTTGAAGACACAGGGTGTCCCCACCTCTTTTTTGAAGTGAGACTAATCCCTGCGAATACATGCAATCACCCACAACCACATGTATCGGGTAAAGCCAAGGAGGGGAATCAAACCCTCACCTGTAGGGAGCAAACCTATGGTGAAGATCATATAATGGCTTGCATATTTTATATATACAAGTATTGGTAGAAATTTCCTATATAACTTAAGTTGCCTAAGAATCTTTGTAGTTATGTTTTATTTTTATTTCATTAGGAAATTTGCCATCAAATTTTAAGCTTCTTTCTATAGGTATAATAGTTCCTTGATATATATGGCGTCCTAAAAATCTGATTTTTGTTTGAAACAGTTTTATTTTTGTTGCTGAGACAACCAATCCATTTGTAATAATATTTAATGTGTCTAGTTGATTTTCAAATTTTTTTTTTTTTTTAATTGTCTTCTTTATTGTGTTCTTTAGAAAGTTATGAACACTAGTATAATACCAAGAGCTCTCAAAAGCAACCAGAAAGGCCAAATTATATTATTATAAACAGACATAAATAAAGCTAACAAAGTAGTCCCAAAAGCCATACCATGGAATCAAATTCAATTACCACAAAATTAGAATCTAACACAATTACAAACTCCTCAACAAATAGAAAGTAGAGATTTAGAACAACTAATAGAACATTCAGATAGATTAATAAAAATAAGATTTAACTCTACTAGATATGTTACTTTAAACATACAAGATATAGACAATTCAATGTCATTATCCAGAATAGGAACTCCACAAACTCAACTTGAAATTATAACAAGAAATAGGCAATTACACGTCCCAATAAAAGAATTAAGAAATGACATTATCGAAGGACCTAGAGTATAAGGAATTAGAACACAATCTAACATTACCCGACCATATTATACAACAAATCAAGAAGACCAAGAAAACTTATCTACAACACAATCACACCAAAAATAAAAATTAATATTTATTTTAAATTAAATATATATTTATATAATGAATTCCTTAATGTTTTTACTAATTTGCAACTTAATATTGCAATATTTTAAAACCTTATGAGATTTTGAAAATCTCTTTATGATATCATTTAGTGTATTTTCTTGTTATTGTATTGTTATATTTTCAAAATCTCGGCAACACCGGTCATATTTGAAAATCTCCCACAACCTCGAGGGGGAAAAGAGAGGAGTAGAAGAGAAGGGGAAAGATGAGAGAGAGAGAGAGAGAGAGAGAGAGAGAGAGAGAGAGAGAGAGAGAGAGAGAGAGGAGCGCTTCCAAATAACAATTAATCTATATATAAGGTGAAAAAGAAATAAAAAATAAAAAAATCTATAAGGTGAAATATATAACGGCGGAACAATATTTTCGCCACTATATGTGTCTACGGCAGTGAAAGTAAATTTCCCCCACTAAAGGATTTAATACAACAACAACGACAAAAAAAAAAAAAAAAAAAAAAAAAAAAAAAAAAAAAACCCGAAAGGGTAGGGGTGAGAATGAGAATATAAAGGCGGAACTAACTATCTGCCACTGCTGAGAAGATCTAGCGGCGAATAATGTAATCTGCCGCTATATTGAATGATGGCGGTGGGGTACAACGACAAATTCTAGAATCTGCCTTTATAGATAAAGATGATTCAACATAGACATACATGATTCAAATGGAAATTTTTTTAAAAAATCCATCTCAAAGAACTGCATAAGATAAAGATGCAGATCTCACATGCTTCAAACAAACCAACAGCTCAAAATCCACAACACAAAAGGGAAAAAAATAATAATAATAAATAAATGATCTTTCACGAAGAAAAATCCACCCGATCTGAAACAATCCCCACCTATGGCATCACAAATCACAACACAAACATACACTAAACGAGAACGAATCAAACCCTAATTTTCTAGGATCCAAGCCAAAACCCCACTGATTTCAACGAATCCAAGCGATACGCCTTTAGATCTAATGAAATCAACATCAAATCAATTTTTTTTTAAAAAAAAAAAAAAAAACCCTCAATCGCAAAAACGGTAAAAAAAACTCACAAAATCAACAGATTTTCCAGCAGAAAGAGGGGGAAAGCAAAGATCGAAGGGATATGACTGTCTCTGCCCTTGTCAAACAAGCTAAAAGCCTCCTTGAACTTAGAGATCTAGTCATCCGTGAGCTGTTGGCCATTTTTTTTCTCGGAAATCGAGCAGAAAACGAGAGAGATGAAAGGAGAAAGAAAATCGCAGGGAAGGGAAGGAAAGGGTCCTTTGCTTCTCTCTCTGTAAGGAGAGATGGCGTGCATAAACCACACGTTGTGCGTTACGCAGCATGAAAGATACGACGCGACGTCCCCATTTTTCTGCACAGAGTCGATCGGAACTGCGTGCAGACCACCACTCTCCTTCCGATCACTTCTGCCAGCATGGAAGTGGTCGGATCTCACGTTCCTAAGGTTTAGATGGCTCGGATCAGGGCCACGATCCTGATCTTGATCGCCCAGCGAGCTGAAATCTCGAGTTACGTCCGTTTCTTCCGCCGATTGCATCTGCTGCGGAATCCGTGGATCTGCGTTATTCGGTGTGGCCCACGATGGGAAATGTCTGGGAAATCCACTCCTTCCATTGGATTCCTCTCGACATTCTGGTTTACATGGTTGAGGTGGCCCACGGGATCCTCCTTGGCGCGGTTTACTCAGCGTCCGAATGGATGGAGGTCGGCTTTTGCTCTCTCTTAGCAAGTTTTCTTCTAGACCTTAATCAGACGGTCCGTCCGAGCCTGATGGATGGTTCAAATCTATCATCTAGGTCGATCTTGGTAGCCCATGGGTGATGTCAGCGGTACCCTGATTGAATCTCGTGACGGTGAGAAGCTTGTTAGAGAGAGGACTCTCTCTTCTAAAGGAAAACACGGGTCAACATTAGTTTGACCGTGCTCACGGTTATTATGTATTGCGGGTGCGTGTGTTCTATGCACACGCACCTTGTATGTGGGATCCACAGTGGTGTTCCGAAGAAATCCATACCATCCATTCGTTTTTCCATCTAAATTTAAGGGATTGGACCTAAGGTTGAAGCATATCCTAAAATCAAGTGATTCATACACACATGAAACAATGGTTATTATGGCTTCTACCATTGAAACCTTTTTAAGCCCTTCGGTGATGTTTTATTTGTCATCCAACCTGTTCATAAGATCATAAAGTCTTAGATGAAGAGAAATCCTACCACGACTGCCCATCATTTTTCTTCACTCGATGGACCCCAAAATCAACAGTTATGGGGGCCGATCTGTCAATTGGGTCAATTTACAATGATCTAAGGGCTGACATTCGACGTGTACGGCTAATTTTTGATACATAGGCATGGTATAAATTTTATATTAAATGGATCGTGGAAACCATGTGATCTAGAATTCAAGGGTCGAGGTTAATGACATTTTCGTAATTATTGCTTATATGAAAGTTTTGGAAAATATAATGGTTATACATGGTTATAGGTACGTTTCTAAGTAAATCTTATAAAAGAACTTATGTCTAACTCATTATGGATAAAGAATTATTCGCCGAACTAGTTAAGGGAGTGTACATACTTCAAACCACACGATAGGTGGTCTCGTCTTACAAATCGACGGTCAGATGTCTTGGTCTATGGATGGAGATCATTCTCAATGGTCTAATTTGCATTTGGGATTCGATGTAAGGTTAAGTTAGATAGATTAGTGTTGTACCCATGTACTTAATAGGTTACATTTTATGGTAACACTCGAGAAATTTCAATACTCAAGTATTGAAAAGTTCGAGGCGTTAAAGGGGGAGGTCTCAAACAGTTGGTCCTGCCACTGACCCCTCTCCTTGTGTGGGGAGGGGTTGCAGCTGCTTCATGGAGTTTATGTTTGAGTTTAACATCTCAACTTGTTGCTCGAGGGAGATAAGTCATCCTCCTCGACTACGTGATCGTTTCATCGCCCCCAAGTGTGGAGTCATCCTGCAGCTGGGAGGAGGAATCTTGGTGGCTGGTGGACTGCTCCGGCAAGGCGAGTTCGGGTGCAACAGTGGAGGCCAGAGCTTTCTTCTTCCCTTTCGCCATTGTCGAACTATGGTGAGATGAGAACGGCTTTCGATGTCATTCCCACAGATGACGCCAAGCTGTCGATGGAGAAATCTGGTTAGCCCCTTTTAGAACTTCGTGTACCTGCATAAGGAACCGATAAGAAAGACCCTGGTTTGTGTAGGGGACCCTCCGATGCTTAAGTCAGGAAAGGAATTTGGGTCTAATCGAGTATTGAGGGTTTAGGGCTAAAGATAGTGTGTACCTTCCACCATTAGAAGTATCTCTATTTATAGTTTAGGAGAGGCGGTGACGTAGAGGAGATCTCCTTATTTAATAAATGTGTATTGTAGAGGGATTTGGATCCCAAATGCGTGGTGAATCTCCCAAGATCCTTGGCAAAGATCTTGAGATCCCGAGTGTGTCACGGATATCCTCCAAAGACATCAGACGGATCTCTATCGCAATAGATTTCCCGGGTCTTCGGCTAAGATCTCGAGTAAATGTGGTCGGACCTTGATGGGAGGCAGGCTAAGTCTACCTGAAGTGTCCTGACCTGGGATACGCTGACCTGGGTGATCCCGACCTGGGTGATGTCGACCCGAGTGAGGCCGACCTAGGTAATGCTGACCTGTGTAAGGCTAACCTGTCTCCTTAGTCGAGCCAATGGATGGAGTGCTCCTAACTGACTCTGGAGTTCTTTGAATCGACGGAGGTAGTGCTCTTTCAGGTGTTCAGGCAGGTCGGTAGGTGTTCCGACCTGGTGATGAGATGCCTATCTCGATCTTACTTCTTGCTTGGCTTTAGAATAGGGGATCAAACCTACTGTCGACCTGGTGAAGTGTGCAAGGTCCCAATCTGACCTTTCATCATTGGTCGGCCTATTTTCCCTATAACATTGGGTTACCCTCTAATAGTTGGGTTAGCTTTTTGGACAAGTCTCCACCATTTTTTTAAAACACCAGGCACAACAAATATAGAGTCTTGTCATGAAAAATAAATGAAAACTTGGAATCATCCAAATAGTTAAGGCTGTCAATGAGTTGGTGATGTAGAGCAAGTCATGGACACTTTCATGTCCAAGATGGACCAGAGAAGGCCTAATCGCGGAGGTGATCCAGATCGTCAGAACCTTACAATAGGCGTATCTCACAAATTGAAATGAGTTTTTTTTTTTTTTTTTTTTTTTTTTTTTTTTTTTTTTTTTTTTTTTTTGGGGGGGGGGGGGGGGGGTTTTTTGTTAGTACACACCCACTGTCAGTACACATTGCACTATTAGCCACCCCCACTAGGGATCGATACCAAGACCTCAAGTGTTGAAACGAGGTATCTCCACTCAGTCTACCAATTGATCCATGGATCAGGGTGTAATTGAAATGAGTTACTCGACGTACCATATATGATTTTGGGGTAGGAGAAGATACTTTAGCCAACCAACCTAGCACGGGTTGCCCATGCCGAATTTACAAGATTCCATCAAATCGACAGTCGAAAATCGAAAATTCATTTTATTTCCGTTTTTAGTAATTTTAGTTTGATTATAACTCTTCATCCATTGAGCTTTAGGAGTTATGTCCAACATGAAAAGTGTTTAGAAAATTAGGAGAATAACATGGTTAAGGCACATAGGATACTATAAATAGTAAATTTACTATTTATAGTAAGTTTCGAATTTTAGAGGTACCTAACTCTTTAGAGGGTATGGTTATGTGTGTTGCTTTCAAGCTCAATATGAGTATGGGCATGGGTGCAATATTCATTGGCTGTTAGAGAGTCACTACAGGAAAAAAGCTTCCAAAACCGCCAGCATTTCCCTTTACCAGCGCTAGACAAGCGCCGATAGAGGGGTATGTCAGCAAAACCTCTGCCGGCGCAAAGTTACTTTTACCGGTGCTTGTCTGAGTGCCGGTAATTATGGAGACTATTTCGGCGCCCGCTTTCACTTCACCAATGCTTTTAGTGGCTACTGATATTTCTAACAGAAGTGCGGCAAAAGTGAAAAAAGTGCTGGCAAAAGTCTCTCCGAGCGTCGGTAAAATCATGGTTCCTAGACACTTTTAATTATGGAAAAGTGCCGACAAAGGTCTATACAAGCACCGGTAAAAGTCTTTATACAGATTTGAGAGGCCCCAGTGCAGGCCAATAATTTTTTTATTATTATATATAATTCAATTGAAACCTGTATTTTTTTTTAATATTTGAATCATAAAAAATGTTGCAATACAAATTAAACTGAATATTAAACAAAATTTATATTACTTCACAATATATATATATATATATTTATAGGTGCTGGCTTTACTCATTTATTAACAATATCTAGTTCATTTATCATTTATCATTTATTAACAATATCTAGTTCATTTATCATTATTAACATGCATATAATGTCACCAAATTCCGTTTACTCATTAATGTGCATAAAATGAAAGTCATCTCTCCTTATTACAGTCTCTTGTTTCATTAAAACCCTCATAAGGGAATCTTAGGTTGTTTCCAAATGGTGTACTTGTCCTTGAAAGTGTGAAAAATGATAATGCTATAGCATCTTACTGAAGTGCTCTTCTTTATGCTTTCAACATGATTTATAGATTGTAAATATATGTATACTAAAGTCTTCATGCACAAAGCCGACATGGCCAATAGATGTAATGGAATTCAAGTTACATCATTTGTTGCCTTGATAGTTTTTGACTTTTTAAGGATAGAGGATCGAAGGATTGATTGTTTTCCATGCATCAATTTGTTGAATGCTACTTTTTTACTTTTTTTTTTCCCCTTGTGTGCAGGATTTTAATCAAGTGTGCCTAAATTTAGGCCTATAAGCACTTCAGCCTTTTGACACCACTCGTGCTAGGAGTAGACCACATAGAGGATTTGTTTTTATTTATTTATTCAAGACCATTTTCAATTTATTGTTGTAAATATTATATATTTTTTTGTTGTGAAGTAATATAAAATTTGTTTAATATTCAGTTTAAATTGTATTACAACATTTTTTATGTTCCAAATATTAAAAAATATATAGTTTTTAATTGAATTATATATAATAATAATAAATAACTTGCCTACGCAAGGGCCTCTTAAATCTGTACAAAGACTTTTAGCGGCGCTTGTATAGAAATTTAGCGGCGCTTTTCCGTGACTAAAACCTCCATAATTAGCGGCGCTTTAAAATTGACTTAGCGCCAGTAAAAGTTTTGTTACATACTCCTTAGATAAGCGCCGCTAAAAATAAATGGCAGCGGTTTTGGGAGCTTTTACCGGTGGTTTTGGCCGCCGGTAAAAGGTCCTTTTCTTGTAGTGGTTGGAAGATTTTTTGGCCATTTTCAACAAGCTCCCTCACTTTAAGCTAAGGTGATAGGCCATTGTACCCAGCATATTATCCAATGGCCTACAACATGAACAGTGGATCTTAGATAAACCACAACGTGGGATATTCCCATCAATTGCTTGTCTTTCTCTTTTCACGAAGAGGGAAGGATACATTATACGAAATAACCAAACCTAAACAAAAGATCAACTTAAAAATGAGAGAACTCTTTTGAAATAATTGCAAATAAGGAATGAGGGTAGAAAGTGTTGACACAGTGGAGTGTCACACATGCAACCCTTGTGCGTTTCCTAATTGGAATCTCTCTCTCTCTCTCTCTCTCTCTCTCTCTCTCTCTCTCTCTCTCTCTCTCTCTCTCTCTCTCTTGTGTTTATAACTAGTGAAGCTTCATTCTAGGGTTTGGATAGCAATTTTTCTTGGGGTGTGATGTCTATAGAAGGAGACACATGTAAAAAAGAGTAAGGAGACTTCCATGGTGAGTGATCTTTGTGCATGGTAGGAGAATGAGAGAGAGGTGAATCTTATATTCATTGATTTATCTAATTTTAGTGAAGAAGAAAGTTGTGTATTGCTTTCCCATGAACACATGTATATTGTCGTACTATGTAAATATTTATATCCTTTTTTTCTTCTTATCATTCTTTTGTTGTGATTTGCTTTGCTTGCATTGATTGTATGCAAAGTGTTCTTTTTTTAATAATAGAAAACACATATTGCTTTCTGAATGGATTTGAACTACAATTCATAAACTTAAAATTTGATCTAAAATATGGACCATTTTAATGAATGGGTAAATAAGTAAGATATATTAATGTACTTGTAATTATTAAAAATATTGAATATTTCAAATGACAACTACAAATTGTAAACTTAATATTGTAAATTTTAAAAGGATCACACTATACATCGAGTATAGAGATCAAATTAGCTAAATAAAAAGAGTGCTTGACTGGGAAGTCATTGTTGAAAGTGATTGCATGGATTTTCTGCACCTTAGATCTTTAGGAAAGCAAAATGACAGGAGAGAGCTTTAGACGTTTTAGGTTTGGGAACCCAACATTGTTTATAGGCCTATTAACGGGCTAGCTCTAATCAAAATTCTGATTTTGTAGGCCCGAACCTAGCCCATTAACACCCATCATTGTTTATATGGATGTAGAATGGAGTTTAAAACTCATTGAAACTCCTCTTCTAAGGCTCTACATGTTGATAGGTTTCCACATTCTTATTAAAAAATTGTGCATGTATCACAGTTCAAGCACATCACCCATTAAAAGAATTTGAGATTTGATCAAAACTCTAGTAAGGCCCATTCTCCCATTAGGTCTTTGTGTACCTGCACAAGGAGCGGACAAGGAAGTGTTGCGCAGCACGCCAACAACGCAGTGAGCCTAGATCCAATCTAAGGCCTCACCCACAAACGATAGACAGGAAGAAATATAAACTAGAAATAGATCAAAGCAATCCAAAACAAACCACAAGACAAGATATACGTGGAAAAACCCCAAACTAGGGTAAAAACCACGGATGCAAAATTCCACTATGAAGAGAAACGAAGATTACAAGGCAATATACTAACCTCTCCCTTGGAAGTACAGAGAAAATCCTTTGCCCACACCTCAAAAATAATTTCGTAAAATTCACTTTAACCTAGAATAGCCCTAGGGACCCCAATTTATAGTTTTGGTAACTTCCCTATCCGCATCCCAGTTGCGAAAGGACTTGCGACACGAAATCCGCGAAACTCCTTTCGCATCCCAGTTGCGAAAGGACTTGCGACACGAAATCCGCGAAACTCCTTTCGCATCCCAGTTGCGAAAGGACTTGCGACACGAAATCCGCGCAACCTCGACTGGTTGTGGGCGGCCCCAGATGTGGCTCCACTTCTCAACAATCTCCCACTTGGAGACACATCTCCATAAACCTTTGTCTTCTTCATCCGGAGTAAACCACCTCCCCGTCTTCAAGCCTGAAGACCAATCAAAGCTGAACAGAGCTTCAGCTTCTCCCTTGTGACCGCCTTGGTCAGCATATCCGCAGGATTCTCACTTGTATGAATCTTCTCCAGAGCAATCGATCCATTTCCAATAACGAATGTATGAAGTGATATCTGATGGCAATATGCTTGGTCCTTGAATGAAAGGCTGAATTCTTAGCTAAGTGTATTGCACTCTGACTGTCACTGTACAGCTTGCAATATGCTTGCTTCTTACCCAACTCTTCCATAAAACCTTGCATCCACACCATCTCCTTGCATGCTTCTGTAGCCGCAACATATTCTGCTTCTGTCGTACTGATAGATACTATCTTTTGTAACTGAGAGACCCAACTGATTGCAGCAGTACCCAGAGTAAAAACATAACCCGTAGTGCTTCTTCTGCTGTCGATATCTCCTGTCAAATCTGAATCCACGTAGCATTGTAACTTGATTTTCGATCCACCATAACATAGCCCTATGTCCTTAGTACCTACCAAGTACCTAAGGATCCACTTCACAGCTTCCCAATGTTCCTTCCCGGGTTGTTCATGAACCTGCTAACAACTCCCACTGCTTGAGCAATGTCTGGCCTCGTGCTCACCATAGCATACATGAGACACCCAATAGCTGATGCGTATGGGACTTTAGTCATGTAGTCCTGTTCCTCCTGCGTCTTTGCACCTTGCTCCTTAGATAACTTGAAGTGGTTGGCTAATGGAGTGCTAACCGGCTTAGCACCTCCCATATTGAATCGATCAAGTACTTTGGCTATGTACTCTGCCTGTGACAAAACTAATTTCTTGTTTTCCCTATCACGCTTTATCCTCATGCCTAGGATTTATTTTGCAGCTCCTAAATCCTTCATGGCAAATTCTCTAGACAATTGTCTTTTGAGATCTGAGATGTCCTCCATGCTTGAGCCAGCCACAAGCATATCATCAACGTACAGAAGAAGGATGATGTATGACGTATCAAACTTCTTCAAGTAACAACAGTGGTCTGCATGACATCTCCTAAAACCGTTTCCCGACATGAAACTATCGAACTTCTTGTACCACTGCCTCGGGGCTTGCTTCAGGCCATATAGACTCTTCTTCAGTCTGCACACCTTGTTCTCATTACCTGGTGCCACGTATCCTGTCGGCTGATGCATATATATCCCTTCTTCAAGGTCCCCATGAAGAAAGGCTGTCTTAACATCTAGCTGTTCTAGATGTAAGTCCTCTGAAGCCACTATACTTAAGACCATGCGAATCGTAGACATTTTCACTACCGGTGAAAATATTTCAGTGAAATCGATACCTGCCTTTTGTTGAAACCCTTTCACAACCAATCTGGCCTTGTACCGTTTCGAACCATCGTGCTCCTCCTTCAGTCTGTAAACCCACTTGTTATGAAGAGCTTTCTTACCCTTGGGTAGAGTAACTAACTCCCATGTATGATTAGACTCAAGAGAGTTAATCTCATCATCCATGGCCTGCTCCCACTTAACCCGTATATCTGACTGTAACGCCTCTTCAAAACACTCTGGCTCACCATTATCTATCAGTAGTAGATAATGTAAGGAGGGTGAGTATCGGACCGTGGGTCTCCTCTCCCGAGTAGACCTCCTCACAACTGGTGTATGCGGCTCTGCCTCATCCTGTGGCACTGTAACACCCATGTCCGGTAACTCTTTCAACTCTACGAATTCTTTTTTCTCGGCCTTATTTTCCTGCACACTGTCCTTATGCATCACTTTTTCATTGAAGACTACGTCCTTGCTTCTGATGATTTTTTTTTTTTCTGCATCCCATAACCTGTAGTCAAAATCATGTTGCCCATAGCCTATAAACGTGCACCTCCTGGACTTCGCATCCAGTTTGTTTCTGTGCTCTGCATCAATGTGAACATATGAAGTGCAACCGAACACTCTGAGATGTGCAAAGTTCACTTCTTTTCTAGTCCACGCTTCTTCTGGTAGCCCACTATCCAATAGTGCTGAGGGACTTCTATTGATGAGATATGAGGTAGTATTCACAGCATCTGCCCAAAAGGTCTTGGGCAACCCTGCATGTAACCTCATGCTCCTGGCGCGCTCAAGGATGGTCATGTTAATACGTTCAGCCACACCATTCTGCTGTGGTGTCCCTGGAATCGTTTTCTGATGTTTGATTCCATTTGCTACACAATACTCCTCAAACCTCTTATCACAATACTCTCCTCCATTGTCAGATCTGAGACACTTTACTATTTTACCTGTCTCATTTTCTACCATAACTTTCCACTTCTTAAATACATCAAATACATCAGATTTATGTTTTAAGAAGTAGACCCACAGTTTTCTACTAGCATCATCAATAAAGGTAACAAAATAACGTGAGCCACCAAGAGATAATACCTATGCCGGTCCCCACACATCAGTGTGTACAAGCTCCAACAGATGTGTCTTTGGAGCGCGTCCCGTCTTCTTGAAGCTTACCCTCTTCTGCTTGCCATACACGCAGTCATCGCAGAATTCCAAGTCAATAGACTTCAGCCCTGGTAGCTTCCCTTTCGACAATAGCACTTTCATCCCTTTCTCACTCATATGTCCTAGCCTCTGATGCCATAACTGCCCATTCACTCCAGTTGATGCGACTGCGAGTGAACTATACGATCCTGAAGTCACGTACAAAGTACCTTCCTTTTTGCCTCGAGATATTACCAAGGCACCTTTTGTGATCTTCCAGGAGTCACTGGTGAATGTCGTTACATAACCGGTATCAGCCAACTGTCCCACTGAGATCAGATTACGTTTCAAACTCGGTACATGTCTGACATCCTTTAATTTCAAGACCGTTCCGTTTTCTGATTTACATGAACATCTCCCTTTCCAACAATATTGTACGGCTCATCATCACCCAGGTAGACTCTCTCAAAGTCACCTAACACATAATCACGCAGAACTTCCTTACACGAAGTAACATGAAACGAAGCACCCGAGTCTATTACCCAAGACTCATTCCTCGCATCAAGAGACAAGATCAATGCCTCTGTGTTGCTCTCCTTAGACAGATTCACTGAATCTTTCCCACCTTGAGAGCTTCCTTCTTGTTTCTTGAGCGCCCTGCAATCACGTTTTATGTGCCCCTTCTTGCTACAATGCCAACACCCGTCTTTGTCTTTCGGTCCCTTGGACTTATTCCTTGACTTAGAACGCCCGTGTTTATTGCCTCCTTTGTTCAGCGATCTTCCTCTTCCTTCAACGTTTAGAGCATTCCCTGAATCCCCTGAAACTCCTGATGCCTTCCTTCTAGATTCTTCGCTGAGAATTAGACCGGCACATCATCAAATTTTAGCTTTGTCGATCATGAAGAATTACTCACAGCAATCACCAAACCATCCCAACTGTTTGGCAAACTGGATAAGATCAATAACGCCCTGACCTCATCCTCAAAAGCAATGCCAACGGATTCCAACTGGCTCGTGACTGTATTGAACTCGTTTAGATGTTCAGCCATGCTCCCACCATCTGATATCTTCATGTTGAATAACTGTTTCATAAGATGAACCTTGTTGGATGCTGAGGGCTTTTCATACATGGTTAGGGCTTTCATTAATTCTTTTGTCGTTTTTACCTTAGATATATTGAAGGCGACGCTCTTAAACAAAGAGAGTCGGATCGTTCCTAAAGCCTTCCTATCAAGTAAAAACCATTCATCATCTGTCAACTTTTCTGGTTTCTTCTCTTTTCCTCCTAGAGGAATATAGAGGTCCTTCTGATATAGATAATCCTCCATCTGCATCTTCCGGAAGGCAAAGTTTGAACCATTAAACTTCTCAATTCTAGTTTTCTCATCTTCTGCCATCGCTCCCAATAGAACTAAACCAATAGCTTTGATACCAGTTGTTGCGCAGCACGCCAACAATGTAGTGAGCCTAGATCCAATCTAAGGCCTCACCCACAAACGATAGACAGGAAGAAATATAAACTAGCAATAGATCAAAGCAATCCAAAGCAAACCACAAGACAAGATATACGTGGAAAAACTCCAAACTAGGGTAAAAACCACGGATGCAAAATTCCACTATGAAGAGAATGAAGATTACGAGGCAATATACTAACCTCTCCCTTGGAAGTACAGAGAAAATCCTTTGCCCACACCTCAGAATAATTTTCTAAAATTCACTTTAACTTAGAATAGCCCTAGGGACCCCAATTTATAGTTTTGACAACTTCCTTATCCGCATCCCAGTTGCAAAAGGACTTGCGACACGAAATCCGCGAAACTCCTTTCGCATCCCAGTTGCGAAAGGACTTGCGACACGAAATCCGCGCAACCTCGACTGGTCGTGGGCGGCCCCAGATGTGGCTTTACTTCTCAACAGGAAGACCCCGGCTAGTGCAGGCCTAGGGGACCCTCCGATGTCAAAGTCAGGAATCTGGGTCTAGTCAAGTTTCGAAGGTTTAGGGCTAAAAGATTGTACGTACCTTTCACCATTGGGGGTACCTTATTTATAGATGGGGAGAGGCGGTGGTGTAAAGGGTATTCCCTCGTTTTGGTGGGAATGAGTCATAATGGGATTTGGATTCCATCTTTGGCAAGAGGATATTTTTAGATCCTTGGTTAGAATCCCAAGTGGATTTGTATTGGACTCAATCTCCTGGATCTTCGGTTGATATCGCGGATAGATGTGATTGAGGTCAGGTCAGATCTGACGGATTTTGCCAACCTAAGGCGTGCCAACCTAAGACGAACTAACCTAAGGCGAGCCGACTTCACTACAAGAAATACTAGTATCAGGGGCGTTTTTATCACAGGCAGCCACAACAAACGCCACTGTAGATGCAAATCAGAGGCATTTTATTTGGCCGCCCATGTAGGATGAATCCACCGCCGCACCTTCCAAATAATAATAATAAAAAAACCTAAAATCGATTTTACCCCAAATTGCACGCCTAAACTCCAAATCTCTTCTTCTCCCGCGCGCCCGAACTCCAAATCCCTTCTTCTCCGCGCACCTCTTCTCTCCAAAACCCTTCTCCCCTCTTTCTATTCCTCGTTTGTAGCACTCCAAATCTCTTCTTCTCTCATGCGCCCGAGCTCCAAATCCCATCTCTCCCTCTCGTCTCCTGCGCTTCTCCCATCTTTGATTTGGAACTTTCCATCTCCCATCTCCAAATCTCATTTCTCTCTTATTTCTTTTCCTTTCTTCTCATTCTCAGGGTTCTTAGATCAAATCTACAGCTACAGATCGAGTAGGCCCGGTAACCTACGGACGTGGTCATCAACGGTGAAGAGAATAGAAGAAATTTGAGAAGGCACTTGAAGGTACTCTCTCTTTCTCTCTATTTTCCTCTTTTGATGGCCAGAAATTGGGCAGCATCCATGGCAATGGCAGCCTAATTTCTTCCCCTTTAGGTTTCGTAACATTGATTTGCAATAGGGATGTAGATCATACAAAGCTTTTCTTGCAGAAGCCTTTGTCCGTGGATGTCTACAAATCATCCATATTCAATCATCAGTTTGTCCCTCTGTGGATTTATTGTCTTATATTCATAGAGGTCCATTGGCCGCTCATCATGTGGGTGATCGATGGCATGTGCAAACATATCGTGGCTTTGCTTTCAGCCTTTCTCTAGCAGCTGGGCGCAGTGCCATTATCTTCTGATTTTCTGCTCCCCTATTTTTTATTTTTATTTTTGTCTGATTTTGTCTTTTTTCATATGATAGGAGTGGCCTGCTGTTTAGCTGGACCCTCCCGAGTCGTCATATTGTATACTTGTCCATATCAATATACAGCTGGTTTTTTTAAAAAGGTTTTTTTTTTTTTTTTTTTTTTTTTTTTTTTTTTTTTTTTTTTTTTTTTAAAAAAAAAAGAAGACAAAATCACACTTAACATAATTATACATAGGTATTCCATAGAATAACTATGTATACTTTCTTTAACTAAATAATGATGTGCTTGTCATTTATCTGTATATTTTCTTAGAGCCCTGACAGGGTTAATCATTGTAGGAATTTGGTTCCTACTCCCAATACATGAAGTGTGCAACATGTATGAGTTTGGGGCATTCATCAAGTGGACCCCTCCATGCAGCCAAAAATCAGGTTGATGAGGTCACTAGTGGGTCTCATGTAGAAAAAATATGGATGATTAAAGGAACTGGCAAGGCCAGGGAACATTAGACATTCAATCTTCTGAAACCAACACTTTGGATATTATTTGACATACAATAATCTCTATATGCCTATTATGGATCTGTAGAATGGATGAATAGGATCATCAAGCTTCATTATGATTAGGGATTTTGTAGGAATTAGTAAATATAGATTTTTTTCCCTTCTTCTTTTCTATCATAAATATTTAAAACAAGCCCTAAACGGCAAATGCTATGTTTTTTATACTCCATCTTCCTTGTAAGAAGACAGCCATAGTATAAACTTTTTACTTTTTCCATAGTATAAGCTTTCTACTTTTTGGTTAGTTGTTTGTTTGTACTTTGCATGCTTACACTACTATAACAGAAACTAGCAAACTGATGTAGAACATGGCACAGATATATTCCTGGCCTGGTTGGACCAAAAGAAGGTGGACCGTAAATTGATCATAATTTAATCTCTTCTCCTTATAAATGATTTTGCTGACTCCTGCAAAACAGCGAGCTTGCAACTAATGCTGCACCCATGGGCTCAGTTATTTCCTGAAATCAGCCCACAGCTAGCCCTTTTAGTAGTAAAGCCTTCAATTGAATGCCCAAGCATGCCCATTAAAGTAAAAAATGGGCCTGTTTTATTGATCGGGCTGGACCTTAATATAAAATTTCTGCAAAACTTGTGCCTAGGCCTAATCCCTTCATCAGTTAGGCCTCAAATCCAGCCTCAACCCATAGGCTTCTATTACAGGTCAGAGCCCATCCCATATCATGCTGGGACCCTAAACCCAACAGACCAACCTGTCCTATTGCTAGCCTTAAAGACAAGATAGACTTTGTTTCTGAATGCAATGGCTTTGTATTGATGACCTCTGTAGGATCGTCGATAAGCATTTGAAGGCATTGGCACGAAGGCATTTGGAGAAGTTCATCAAGATGGATGCTGAGGTTGTTCAAATATTCCTGTTCCTATTTCACTTGAGTCAATTGATCATGCTTTGTAATGTCTGGTTAAAAGAAATGGTTTCTTGTTTGACAGTTTGACCCATCATTGGTATATTTGGGGCAGCTTTTTTATAAATTTTACTCTAGTTTCCAGTTTTGGACTAGTGGTGCCCATGGTCAAGTGATCATGGAGCCACCATGAATGCACAGTCTCTCCTCAGAGGAAAATGCTATTCTTTTGAGTTGTGGCCTGAAAAATAGCTAGTTAGAAGAGAGATACAACAATAAACTACATTCAATTGATGGAAGGTTAGTTTTCAGTGGTATAAGCCGAATTCATGATGTTTGGTGCAACCAACTACACCCTAAGTTTACATATGTACACATGAGCTGTAGTTCTTATGTGATTTAAAGATGATTTTCTGAAGATTGTCTTCTTTTATTGTTTTAGTATTGCATCATCATCATTTTCATTGCCTCATGTCATTGTCATTGTTATCGTCTACTTCTCAGCTATTTGGAGTTAGCTTCAACTTTATCATCATTGTCATCATCAAAATTGCCTTGTTTAAGCTATTTGGATCAACATTATAAATCTTACTTAGCCAGAAAAATCGAAACAGGGGAGCTTTGCAATTGGATGGTGCAGGGCTAGGCTGCATTAGAAGAAAAGGCTGATCCAATTGGCCTGAAGCATGTCTGTAAGGGCTGGGAAGTGGACGATGCCCTCAGATTCCAATGATCTCTCCTACCTTGCAGAAGCATCATAATCCATGGTTGAACTTCCATTGTGTAAGACCTTTTGCAACAGGTTTAGAGAAATGGACTTATCTGCAGAATATTGTGCACGCGCGCCGGAGCTGCAGGTTAGTTATGTAAAATATAATATTGTTGAACGGGGCCAGTAGCTGCTGCGGCTACAAGTTTTCTGTTGGATGCGGCTTGTAGTTGAGCTCATCGCAGGCTAGGCTATATGATGTATAAATGAAGTGGGTTTAGAGATAAGTTAGTGTGGCCCTTTGTCAGGTGGTGGATGTGTATGGCCTGCTTCACAAGTTTGATCCAAACCACTTAGAAACTCAAAAACTGTCTGAACCATTGTGAGCTGTCTGTTGAACCGCTAAAAAGTTGTACAAACTGCAGTTGATCTCTAATACTTTGTTTGGATTCTGGTAATTAGATTGGGTTGTTTGGAGTAGCCCATTCATAACTTGTATGGCCACTTTAGGTAGGTTGGGCTTTGCCAAAAATGTGCCTAACTTATTTACTTAATTGAGCCTCATTCTCTGGCCTGAGCCTGATCGGCTATCCATCTAATATGCTCCTCACTCAGATCCGAAACAGGCCATGCATGTTGACCCACAGGCAGACATGACACCAACCCTTGTACAAAAATCAGCCCGATCCACTAATCAGGTTGCACATATCATAGAGAATAATGTTTATTAGCTGATAAATGACAAACTACAAGTGCATGTTGTCTGCTAGGTGAATATTATAACTCATGTGCAATCAGTTGGATGTAAGCATCTCTCTTTGTATATTCGTGTGTACATGTTTGTGGAAAACATTCGTTTACTTGAAATCAAGGCCATCCATCATATGTGCCTAGTTGTTTTTCTTTTTTCCTTTGTTTTTTCTTTTATCCCTGAGAATCAGTCTAACCTATGACTAAACTGAGCCACAAAGGGAAGCAGGTAAGGAGGGAATCCCACTTTTGATTTCCTGCATAATCTTCGTGTATGACCACAGCGAATTCCAAAGTTAAGCTACCATAATAAATAAAAATCCCAAAAACAACCTTCCAAATGAAAGGTCTACTTCATTGTAGTCCAATGGTCTTTTCCTAGATTTGCGGTGTATCTACTCCCACCATTTACTGTCTGGTCTACTGCATGTGATAGCAAATATAATACTTCTTATTGCCAATAAATGTAGTATTAGAGGCATATTAGCTTTTTTGCTTTGGTGCCAGAAGATTTATTAGGGGATGGTTGGAAATATTTTATAGGACTTTTTTCTATATATATATATAAAATCTGCGCATGCTTTAACCAGGATTATATTTTACCTTTCTTAGTAAGATTTGAGTACGATGGACCACGCCTTAAGGTTATTACTATTTATTCACCATGGCACCTTTTTGGCATTGCTTTCCTAGTTAAAAGAAAGACAACTGTTTAACATTGCTATATGTTTCCGTGGTTGTACTGAGTAGATTACCACTACATGCATCAATCTACTGAGTAGATTCTAACTACTTGCATTAATTGTAAAACCAGTACTCAACCCATTCTTGTGGTTGGCTTGGTTTGACTACCGGTCCTAGGTCAGGCCCTCTTGGACTGTTTTGCCCCAAAATCTGCCTCTTTCTAATAATTAAAAAAAAGAGGCAATTTAACAACTAATCTGCTGTTAGCCTAGTGGCTAGGGTGTTTGGTTTCCAAGTAGAAGTTGTAAGTACAAGGTCAGTCAGATTCAGTACCTTTTTTTTTTTTTTTCACTAAGTAGTTATCTTTATAACTGACCAGGTTTTAAGGTTTTAGTGTTTATGTTCAAAAATGTTGACAAGCAGCTGCTTGACTTCATTTCCCCTTTTCATAGGTAAGTTGCTCGTGGTTTTGAAAATTGGTTTTGGCCATATCATAAGCCACCCTGTTAAGTGATAGAGGGTTGTGCCAGAGAAAAAAGGCTGAATCAGCCCATATCAGTTGATACAGGCTGATACACCCAACATTGACACTGATACAGGGCTGATACAGCCATAAAGGAGCCATTTCAAAAAATGTCAACTTTAGTTTTTTTAGTTGTTTCTTCAATCAACCGTGGAGGAAGCTTAAAAACTAAATTTTGAGAGATATTTGATAGATAGAAGTGAAATCAACCATTTTAAGTGAAAAATAGAAAAAGGTGAAAAGTATATACATATACATATATCTTTCTTTCTTCATCTTCTTTCTGTTGTATTTCAATGTCATGGACCATAATATATCAAAGCATGCTTTATATGTGTTTGAGTAGGTCCTCTTTGATTGACTTTCAGTAAGTCAAACTAGCAGGCAACATTCTTATAAATTTGTGTGTGGGGGAATATACCTGTCTGTTACATTCTTATAAACTATCATGATTGGTTTCATGCCAATTTTCACCTTCTTTTTCCCTGTAACATTTCTAAGAGTAAGAGGAGTAAGAGGTAGTCATTATCAGAATTTAGTGTGTGGGGGAATATACCTGTCTGTTGCATATTTCTCTTAAATATTTGTACGAGGCTATTTTTTCTAGGGTTCTTTTTTTCTGCTATCTTGGTAATTAGCTGCTTATGATGGTACCTAATTCTGCTCGTTGGTAACTCTAAAATTCTATAAGATCTTTTTAACCAGACAAGAATTTGCTCATTAGCTACTTACAGAGGAGAAGAGGATACAGTCATTGGTGAAGAGCACCACCGATTACTTCCATGGGCAGGCTGGGAAAGATGAAGGATTTCATCTGTTTGTGATAATGCAGGATTTTCTCGGCTTGGTGGATAAGATATGCAAAGATGTTGAGAAAGAAGCGTTAAAGAAGGTAAGAAAGACACCGTCAGTTAACAAGGAAGTGCCAATGGTGCCACCCGTTCTAGATCCCCGGAAGCTGTTTTTCCCAGCGATTAGGGACCATCGGATGGATAGTTCCAGTTCTGACAATGAGAGCTGATCTCTGTAGCTTTCTCTTCACTGGCAGAGGTACGTGGTTTTGGTTTTCTTGGAAGATCACAGATATCTTTTAGTTGAATAATTTCTCTAATGTACAATTCATATCATTACATGATGCCCATAGATTAGCGGGATGTAATGCTACTTGTGGTCACTCATCTGCAGTCACCAAACCCAAATACTCAAGGGTGCAAATTCTACACCTGTGAAACGTTAGGGCCATTCATCAGGCAGGTCCCACATTTAATGTGCCTTCACTCGGAAAGTCAGTGGGCCACGTTTGTATATTTTTGATGTGAATGACAGGAAGAGGAAATTAAAGATAAGCAGGCAAAAATCGAACAAGCTGAGAATCATCTAATGAGTTTGTGTTTGGAGCTGAAGGCAAGCTCACATTTTCTGAAACTAGCTACCTTTTCAAAGTATAAGTGTGGCCTGCCTGCCGAATGGTCTGGCCTGAGCTTTGGGCCAGTTATATGGGTCAATATCCTGCATATGGCCATGCATGGAGGTGTATGTGGGCTTATCAAACCTGTTTGTTATTATTAATATTATTGTTATTGATGATGGTGGTGATCAAAGTGATGGTGAGAATTCGAGGATTGTTGAGAAATATGATCTTAACAATCCTATGGCTACACGGAAGCAGAAAAACTGAGGTCTCTCATATATTCATAAAAATAATCCATACCTATGGCTACATCTATGCATATGTAACCTGTTCACTAATAGCTTTCCTTTCAACATAAATGGGAAGTTATCTTTGAATATCCTTAACCATGTGTGCATATCATCAATTAACAATGCAAATGTATTAATTGTGGATATGTTTCAAGACCAAATATTAGGCCCATTGATCTGGTCAGACATTGGGAAAAATCCATTGATCAGAGATCTATGGGTCACCAATCTGATAATCTGATTGGTCCCATCTTTTGATCTTAGTTGTGATGGTGGGGCGTGATCGCATCGAACTCCTAGTGTTGGTGAAGCCTTTTCATAGTCAATGTGCTTTCCTGGATATGTACTTGAATCCAACAATATTTTAGAAAGTAAAAATATGTTTTTTGAGTGGTATTTCTTGATTTAATTGAATATCAGATCTAAATTTGTTAGATTTGCAAGATGTCTATAACAATTAAATCAATTTTCTTATGGGGGACTGATTTTGAAAAACACTTGCTTTCACCTTGAATTATCTAGGAGAGGATGCGGTTTTTAGCATGCCAGAAACTGGACTTGCTATAATTCCTGGGTTTGTACTTGAATCCAACAATAGTTTAGAAAGTAAAAATATGGAAATGGGTATTACTTAAATCCAACATCCAGTCCCCACATAAAAATAGCAACGACCAGTTTTTTTTTTTTTTTTTTTTCCAACTAGATATAGAAATGGGTATTCCTTGTTGTGTTAGAAATTGCTACTTAATGATGAATGTACTGCTTGTTGATTTTTATTTATTTATTTATTTATTAAGTTGTCATCATCATCTAAGCCTTTATCATAGCTAGTTGTGTTAGGCTTTGTCACGAGCTGAAATTTGTTTGACTAATGCTCATCATGACTTGAAAATGTAAAGCATGTAGCAATTTTGCTATACAACATTGATTTCTTTGCGACATTCATGAGGAAGTAGGACTTAATTCATTTGAAAAAGGAAATCTTCTTGAAAAAAAGCATACTACTAGTCATTTTCTATGGATCTCATTTCTTTCATTTGTAGATCAGGGACGGTTGTGGTTCTCTACATAGAGAAGGCATCTTCTCAATCCGGTGTAGTTGGTGTTGTGGAAGTCTTTTCTCAAACCAAATGGAGCTTAAGCCCTTTTTTAACTCCGCCAAAGCAACTTCTTGCATTGCCGGTCCCAAGCCTATGTAAAGGATGAGAGAAAAGGGCGTCAAGGTGAGTTGTGTCATTTTCTTCCATTTTATTTTACATACAACATTAATATTCAGGTCACTCGACTAAGTTTCAAGTCACTTGACTAATTTTCAGGTCACTTGACATAATCAGCATGGCCCACGCTCTGTTTGGTTGTAAGTGAAATTGATTTATGTACTTTCCCTATTTCAAATGTTATGGTCAACAAGAATAGAGTAGCATGAATGTTGGGTTAGGACATTTGCAAGCTGGTACTCAATTGGTGGACAGCTTGGATCTTGCACTTGTGTCTGATTGACACAAATGAGAGTATGTAGATGGCATGCCTTATACTTGTGTCTGATTAGTAAACCTCTACCTGCCCTGGACATGGATTTCTTGATTGCAACCTGTGTTTGCTATCATGCAAGGCCTATGCATGGACAGGACTGGGCATGAATATGGATTAAGAAATGATGTATTTTAATAAGGAGTTTGATGTATTTTAAGAAGGGAGTTCATATCGTCCACACCCATCATTTTTCCAAATGGAAAAATTGACTGTATGCTAGTTGCAAAGGTGGGTGTAAATCCTGGCTGCTCCCTTTTTGAAATTATTGCTTGGTAGCTTCATCTGTCAAACATACTTCCTTAACATGGGTTTTATAAGATAGTTCCAGAATATTCTTGTACTATAGTACATTCGGTTCCACAAGAAAGAGGCGTTCAACTATCGGGCCTATCTTTCTCTCAGTTTTGACGTGTTAAAAACTGAAGAATGCAACTGGTGCAGTAAACTGCAGTTAATTTGAATGGGGAAAAAAAAAATTTGTTTTGTACACAAGAAACCAGGTTGCATACACTAAAATGATTATAAAAATTTTTTTGTTCATGCACTAGATGATAACTAAACCAACCAATATTCTACATTCTTGTATTGTACAATGATACTGCAGTTCTCAGTTTAGTTTGCGTAGTCTTTTGTTGTGCAACTATTGATCTCTAATTTGCTTCCAACAGAAATTGCCTATTGCGAAGGAAAGCAATTTTCTGATTGCCCAATGTGAATGCAGGTATCGTGGCACTTGATGGTTTCATTGGGTTGTACAAGAGTTTTGTACCTAATGAATTGAAGAATCTCCCAAACAGCAGGTTCGTTTCCATTTGATTTCATGCTATATTTTTCTAGAAAATGAAGTTCACTTTAGCTGTAAAATAATCCTTCTGGTGGTGATCTATTGGATAGGCTGGTGTTTCCACTTGCATTCATAGTTAGAACTATGGGCTATAATTAGGAATGGCCTGGTGGTGATCTATTGGATAGGCTGTCAAGGGATCAGGCTACATATTGCCAGATCCCAGTAAAAAGTCCTCAAAGCTAGCCCAAGCTTTGAAGACTATAGAGTTGTACCATTCTATTTCCGAAAGTAGAAAAAAAAAAGCTATCTACCAAACAGGGTGAGTATAAATATCAATTGCTGATTTTTTTTTAGTGTGATATTTTTACATACATGGAAAAGATTACGAGAACACTGCATGAACCAAGGTCCAGGAAGTATCGATCTGAACATTCCTATAAACACTGCAAATCATCTTCGTGATTTGGCCACACCCTGTGCACTAGGAAGGAATGGAGAAGTCGGTAAATGGCCAGTGACCGTAATTTCTGTTTGCCGTTTTTATTATTATTTTAGGGTTGACTTCAATTCTTCCCAATGAAAACACGATTTCATTTTATATTTTACTTCAAATACACCCATGCCTCAGTCATTGTTGTTGGTTCCAGTTAGGCAGACACATCCTAGTTAATTAAGGACATCTATGCATTTTCTTCTCCTCAAGCATGCAATGTGGATGAAATTAGGATGATCATCCACTAATACAATTTGAATGTGATCTGGCTAACTATACAGAGGCTCTTCGGTATGTCGACCAAGAGTTGATTTCAACGTCATTTGGTGAATGGCTGAGTTTAAAATGCTGAAATTACTAAAGGTTCTCTGTCAGAAAGGGTCATCCACATGCTCTATCTAAATAGGTACATAACAGATCCTATATAATGCATGAGGAAAACAAGAACCGTCTTTCCTTTTTGCTTTTTATAATGGACCCATGAGGCTGTAATATGCATGCATGCATTAGAAAGTTCACACTAAAAATTCTCATAGGTGTAAAAATATTGTACAGGAAGTATCACATAAGAATTCTCATAGATACATAATCCAGTTCGGTCCAGGAAGTATCACATAGTATTTGAATACATAATTCAATTTTCACTATTGATTTCTTCCTTCTCCTATCATTTCAAAATACAAAGGCACCCATTAGTGTTAAAATATTGCCAACCCACCTTCATTATTTGAAATTCACCAAATTCTCTCAATGTGTTGAGAACTTTGTTGAATGCTCATTATGTTGAAACTGAGTGAGAATCTTTTCTTTTCCTTCTCTTTCTTTTTCTCTCTTTTTCCCTATTTCTTTTTAGTTCTAGGCATCACATAAAGCTGGATACTCCAACTGGTTAGAAGTATACTGGATATTGAGTTGCATGCTATGATGCGTATGATGCAGTTTTATCCTTGAAGAAAAAGGGAAGAAAAATCTGTCCACATATTTATATATAAAAAAATCCATAGCTATTCTCCTCCATCTGCTAGTTACAGGTATTTATTGGTTCCTTTTATTTTATATCAAATTTGTTTTTTGGTTATTTTATTTTGTTTTGTAAACTTTTGTCTTTGCATTGGTAACTAAAGGTGGAGCATTTGGGGTGGAGCATTGGTAATAGAGGGGGGCTTTGCTGCTTCACATGGGGATGGATATGGACTTCATTTGGTATGGTTGTGTTTGCAGGAAATATTTATGACTGAAAATTTAATTTTAGATAGTGTAACTCAGATTATGAATGCATATACTATTTTATTACCTGACCTTTATGCATGACAGGGTGGTGCTGACAAAGGTCCTCTATATGGCATGAGTTCTGGTTCTTAGGGTACATTTGAGAAGTCTCGCTTCAAGCGTCGCTGAAGTCCGTTGAAATTTTTTTTTTTTCCTTCTCCTTTTCCTTGTGTCTCAATTTGTAAATTTTCTGTCCATTATGTAACCTTTCATTCCTAGGCCCCTTGTAAATGGGACTGGTTGTAAATGATTTACAGGTTGCATTTGAATGCTAATTTAATTTTACAAAGGTCTCTTGATTTAGAATATTCAGCCTAGCAGAATTTTTAATTGTTTCTATTAATTTTTCTTTTACACTGTAAATGATTTACGGCGTTTTTAATCTCCCAGTAGCATTTGTAACAGTTTTCGCGGCGTTTGCTGCAAAATTTACCTATGTTCCTCGTATCTTTTGCGGCATTTTTTAAGCTTCTAGCAGCGTTTTTGACATTGGCAGCGCTTCAAACAGTTTTATCGATTTCAGCGGCGCTTGTGCAGTTTTCTGCGGCAGTTAGCAGAGTCGCCGGTAAATGATAATAAGCGCCGCAAAATACAACCTTTAGCGGCGGCCACCAAAAACGCCTATAAAAATAGACAAACGCCGGTAAATGAAACAGTGACCTTTTGCGGCAGCCGCCCAACCGCCGGTAATTCTTATACCGGCAGTTTTTTGGACTTTTAGGGGCGGTTTTGGCCGCCGGTAATTCCTATTTTTCTTGTAGTGATTTTGGTCCATTCGACGAGTGTTTTCTTTTAGTATGGTCGATCAAAGATAATTCCGATTTGGAGTTGAGAGGCCGAGCTCTATAGGTAGGAAGCCAAGATTAACCTCTCCACATTCGTTCGAGATGGGAATCGGGTCATTGGGTCACCGCCATAAACAAATTGAAGTGTTGACTTGGCCCACATTAGTTGGTCGGTCCATTTTTCCGTAATAGCCATTTTCAAAGTCTGTGGAAATCATCATCATATCAAATCACTATGGAAGACCATGGAAATCATCATCATGTCAAATCACTACCAAAGTAAGATTGTCCGTTATCCCAATAATACTCAAGAGAAACTTGGGAGGATATTGTTTCAAAATTTATTTCCACCTTGCAACCAAGGGAGCATTTGAGAAAATCCATTTCACCATTTTATCCATCTTGGAAACAACACAACCATCACATTTCTCATCTTAGAATAAACATCTTAAGAGAAAATCTTCATCCCATCTCTAACTTGCACAAAAAGAGGGGTGAATCTAAGATGAGAAATGTGATAAAAATCCCAAGAGAAAAGACCATTTCTTCAACACTTATACCATTCTCCAACTCTAAATCCAAAGAAATGAAAATCACAATTGAAAGATTTCTTTGCCCTATACAAAAAATGGGCGATGGGCCATTGTACTAACCAACGGGCTACAATATGAACGATGGATCTTAGACAAACCACAATGTAGGATATTCTTTTCTTGTCTTTCTCTTTTAAAGAAGAGTTATTCAAAATAACAGAAAACTAAACAACAGTTCAACTTACAAATGAGATAATTCTTTTGAAATAACTAGAAATAATGGATGAGAGAATTCAATGCATAGCCCAGTGGTAGACGAATTGCAACATTGATGTCATGTGTTTGAGTGCCCATGTGGTTTGTGTTTAAAAAATAAAAAATAATAAATTAAAAAACTCTTTTGAAATAACTATAAAACTCTCTCTCTCTCTCACTCATATCTAAGACATGTGAAGCCTAGGTTTTTTTATTATTTATTTATTTATTTATTAAGGAAAGGTGGACTCATGCCACCTTAGTTTTATTAAATGCAATAGATTGTACAACCATTCGGGCGGGTCCCAACAAAAAGATTTCGGACCTCGCCTATCATATACCAAAATTCTCCCACTAGGCTCTGTTCAAAATTGGCTAAAAAGACTATCCACTGATATTATCATCAACGCCAAATCAGAAGTAGGAGGATGCCATTGACGCACAACCAAGTGGCAAAGGACTCATCCCATCTGCCGCAGACAATGAATGGAGCGAAAAGGCCAAGCTCCAGATTTGATTGTCCTTATGCTCCCTAACCCAGGGTTGTCTAGTGCTAAAGATCCCCTAATGTGAAGCCTAGTTTGGCTAGTACCTTCTCCTGGGGTGTGTTGTCAATAGAGGGAGAAGCATTGTTTTGGCTAGTACTTTCTCTTGGGGTGTGTTGTCTATAGTAGGAGACTTCCTTGGTGAGTGATATTTATGTATGATGGGAGAATGGTAGAGAGTTGAATCTAATATTTTTTAATTTTGTTGTTTTAGTCAAGAAGAAAGTTACATATTGTTGCACAATAAGGCAGATATATTGTCATACTACAAAGGTCTCGGTGTCTTTTTTCTCTTGTCATTCTTTTGATGTAATTTCCTTTACTTGCATCGATTGCATATGAGCATTTTTTTACAAAAAAAAAAAAAAAAAAAAAAAAAAAAAAAACCACATTTTGCTTTCTAAATGAAATTGAACTACAATTCACAAACATCTCAAATATGGTCCATTTTGATTAATGGGTCAATGATTAAGATATTAATGTACTTCTAATTATTAAAATTATTGAATATTTAAATCAACAACTACAAAGCAGATGCTAGCTACCTTTTGGAATCTAAATCATTCATCTATTGGGTTTTTGATGGTCTATGATATAAATCTTCTTAATTAAGAAGATTTATATCATAGACCATCAAAAACCCAATAGATGAATGATTTAGATTCCAAAAGGTAGCTAGCATCTGCTTTGTAGTTGTTGATTTAAATATTCAATAATTTTAATAATTAGAAGTACATTAATATCTTAATCATTGACCCATTAATCAAAATGGACCATATTTGAGATGTTTGTGAATTGTAGTTCAATTTCATTTAGAAAGCAAAATGTGGTTTTTTTTTTTTTTTTTTTTTGTAAAAAAATGCTCATATGCAATCGATGCAAGTAAAGGAAATTACATCAAAAGAATGACAAGAGAAAAAAGACACCGAGACCTTTGTAGTATGACAATATATCTGCCTTATTGTGCAACAATATGTAACTTTCTTCTTGACTAAAACAACAAAATTAAAAAATATTAGATTCAACTCTCTACCATTCTCCCATCATACATAAATATCACTCACCAAGGAAGTCTCCTACTATAGACAACACACCCCAAGAGAAAGTACTAGCCAAAACAATGCTTCTCCCTCTATTGACAACACACCCCAGGAGAAGGTACTAGCCAAACTAGGCTTCACATTAGGGGATCTTTAGCACTAGACAACCCTGGGTTAGGGAGCATAAGGACAATCAAATCTGGAGCTTGGCCTTTTCGCTCCATTCATTGTCTGCGGCAGATGGGATGAGTCCTTTGCCACTTGGTTGTGCGTCAATGGCATCCTCCTACTTCTGATTTGGCGTTGATGATAATATCAGTGGATAGTCTTTTTAGCCAATTTTGAACAGAGCCTAGTGGGAGAATTTTGGTATATGATAGGCGAGGTCCGAAATCTTTTTGTTGGGACCCGCCCGAATGGTTGTACAATCTATTGCATTTAATAAAACTAAGGTGGCATGAGTCCACCTTTCCTTAATAAATAAATAAATAAATAATAAAAAAACCTAGGCTTCACATGTCTTAGATATGAGTGAGAGAGAGAGAGAGTTTTATAGTTATTTCAAAAGAGTTTTTTAATTTATTATTTTTTATTTTTTAAACACAAACCACATGGGCACTCAAACACATGACATCAATGTTGCAATTCGTCTACCACTGGGCTATGCATTGAATTCTCTCATCCATTATTTCTAGTTATTTCAAAAGAATTATCTCATTTGTAAGTTGAACTGTTGTTTAGTTTTCTGTTATTTTGAATAACTCTTCTTTAAAAGAGAAAGACAAGAAAAGAATATCCTACATTGTGGTTTGTCTAAGATCCATCGTTCATATTGTAGCCCGTTGGTTAGTACAATGGCCCATCGCCCATTTTTTGTATAGGGCAAAGAAATCTTTCAATTGTGATTTTCATTTCTTTGGATTTAGAGTTGGAGAATGGTATAAGTGTTGAAGAAATGGTCTTTTCTCTTGGGATTTTTATCACATTTCTCATCTTAGATTCACCCCTCTTTTTGTGCAAGTTAGAGATGGGATGAAGATTTTCTCTTAAGATGTTTATTCTAAGATGAGAAATGTGATGGTTGTGTTGTTTCCAAGATGGATAAAATGGTGAAATGGATTTTCTCAAATGCTCCCTTGGTTGCAAGGTGGAAATAAATTTTGAAACAATATCCTCCCAAGTTTCTCTTGAGTATTATTGGGATAACGGACAATCTTACTTTGGTAGTGATTTGACATGATGATGATTTCCATGGTCTTCCATAGTGATTTGATATGATGATGATTTCCACAGACTTTGAAAATGGCTATTACGGAAAAATGGACCGACCAACTAATGTGGGCCAAGTCAACACTTCAATTTGTTTATGGCGGTGACCCAATGACCCGATTCCCATCTCGAACGAATGTGGAGAGGTTAATCTTGGCTTCCTACCTATAGAGCTCGGCCTCTCAACTCCAAATCGGAATTATCTTTGATCGACCATACTAAAAGAAAACACTCGTCGAATGGACCAAAATCACTACAAGAAAAATAGGAATTACCGGCGGCCAAAACCGCCCCTAAAAGTCCAAAAAACTGCCGGTATAAGAATTACCGGCGGTTGGGCGGCTGCCGCAAAAGGTCACTGTTTCATTTACCGGCGTTTGTCTATTTTTATAGGCGTTTTTGGTGGCCGCCGCTAAAGGTTGTATTTTGCGGCGCTTATTATCATTTACCGGCGACTCTGCTAACTGCCGCAGAAAACTGCACAAGCGCCGCTGAAATCGATAAAACTGTTTGAAGCGCTGCCAATGTCAAAAACGCTGCTAGAAGCTTAAAAAATGCCGCAAAAGATACGAGGAACATAGGTAAATTTTGCAGCAAACGCCGCGAAAACTGTTACAAATGCTACTGGGAGATTAAAAACGCCGTAAATCATTTACAGTGTAAAAGAAAAATTAATAGAAACAATTAAAAATTCTGCTAGGCTGAATATTCTAAATCAAGAGACCTTTATAAAATTAAATTAGCATTCAAATGCAACCTGTAAATCATTTACAACCAGTCCCATTTACAAGGGGCCTAGGAATGAAAGGTTACATAATGGACAGAAAATTTACAAATTGAGACACAAGGAAAAGGAGAAGGAAAAAAAAAAATTTCAACGGACTTCAGCGATGCTTGAAGCGAGACTTCTCAAATGTACCCTAAGAACCAGAACTCATGCCATATAGAGGACCTTTGTCAGCACCACCCTGTCATGCATAAAGGTCAGGTAATAAAATAGTATATGCATTCATAATCTGAGTTACACTATCTAAAATTAAATTTTCAGTCATAAATATTTCCTGCAAACACAACCATACCAAATGAAGTCCATATCCATCCCCATGTGAAGCAGCAAAGCCCCCCTCTATTACCAATGCTCCACCCCAAATGCTCCACCTTTAGTTACCAATGCAAAGACAAAAGTTTACAAAACAAAATAAAATAACCAAAAAACAAATTTGATATAAAATAAAAGGAACCAATAAATACCTGTAACTAGCAGATGGAGGAGAATAGCTATGGATTTTTTTATATATAAATATGTGGACAGATTTTTCTTCCCTTTTTCTTCAAGGATAAAACTGCATCATACGCATCATAGCATGCAACTCAATATCCAGTATACTTCTAACCAGTTGGAGTATCCAGCTTTATGTGATGCCTAGAACTAAAAAGAAATAGGGAAAAAGAGAGAAAAAGAAAGAGAAGGAAAAGAAAAGATTCTCACTCAGTTTCAACATAATGAGCATTCAACAAAGTTCTCAACACATTGAGAGAATTTGGTGAATTTCAAATAATGAAGGTGGGTTGGCAATATTTTAACACTAATGGGTGCCTTTGTATTTTGAAATGATAGGAGAAGGAAGAAATCAATAGTGAAAATTGAATTATGTATTCAAATACTATGTGATACTTCCTGGACCGAACTGGATTATGTATCTATGAGAATTCTTATGTGATACTTCCTGTACAATATTTTTACACCTATGAGAATTTTTAGTGTGAACTTTCTAATGCATGCATGCATATTACAGCCTCATGGGTCCATTATAAAAAGCAAAAAGGAAAGACGGTTCTTGTTTTCCTCATGCATTATATAGGATCTGTTATGTACCTATTTAGATAGAGCATGTGGATGACCCTTTCTGACAGAGAACCTTTAGTAATTTCAGCATTTTAAACTCAGCCATTCACCAAATGACGTTGAAATCAACTCTTGGTCGACATACCGAAGAGCCTCTGTATAGTTAGCCAGATCACATTCAAATTGTATTAGTGGATGATCATCCTAATTTCATCCACATTGCATGCTTGAGGAGAAGAAAATGCATAGATGTCCTTAATTAACTAGGATGTGTCTGCCTAACTGGAACCAACAACAATGACTGAGGCATGGGTGTATTTGAAGTAAAATATAAAATGAAATCGTGTTTTCATTGGGAAGAATTGAAGTCAACCCTAAAATAATAATAAAAACGGCAAACAGAAATTACGGTCACTGGCCATTTACCGACTTCTCCATTCCTTCCTAGTGCACAGGGTGTGGCCAAATCACGAAGATGATTTGCAGTGTTTATAGGAATGTTCAGATCGATACTTCCTGGACCTTGGTTCATGCAGTGTTCTCGTAATCTTTTCCATGTATGTAAAAATATCACACTAAAAAAAAATCAGCAATTGATATTTATACTCACCCTGTTTGGTAGATAGCTTTTTTTTTTCTACTTTCGGAAATAGAATGGTACAACTCTATAGTCTTCAAAGCTTGGGCTAGCTTTGAGGACTTTTTACTGGGATCTGGCAATATGTAGCCTGATCCCTTGACAGCCTATCCAATAGATCACCACCAGGCCATTCCTAATTATAGCCCATAGTTCTAACTATGAATGCAAGTGGAAACACCAGCCTATCCAATAGATCACCACCAGAAGGATTATTTTACAGCTAAAGTGAACTTCATTTTCTAGAAAAATATAGCATGAAATCAAATGGAAACGAACCTGCTGTTTGGGAGATTCTTCAATTCATTAGGTACAAAACTCTTGTACAACCCAATGAAACCATCAAGTGCCACGATACCTGCATTCACATTGGGCAATCAGAAAATTGCTTTCCTTCGCAATAGGCAATTTCTGTTGGAAGCAAATTAGAGATCAATAGTTGCACAACAAAAGACTACGCAAACTAAACTGAGAACTGCAGTATCATTGTACAATACAAGAATGTAGAATATTGGTTGGTTTAGTTATCATCTAGTGCATGAACAAAAAAATTTTTATAATCATTTTAGTGTATGCAACCTGGTTTCTTGTGTACAAAACAAATTTTTTTTTTCCCCATTCAAATTAACTGCAGTTTACTGCACCAGTTGCATTCTTCAGTTTTTAACACGTCAAAACTGAGAGAAAGATAGGCCCGATAGTTGAACGCCTCTTTCTTGTGGAACCGAATGTAGTATAGTACAAGAATATTCTGGAACTATCTTATAAAACCCATGTTAAGGAAGTATGTTTGACAGATGAAGCTACCAAGCAATAATTTCAAAAAGGGAGCAGCCAGGATTTACACCCACCTTTGCAACTAGCATACAGTCAATTTTTCCATTTGGAAAAATGATGGGTGTGGACGATATGAACTCCCTTCTTAAAATACATCAAACTCCTTATTAAAATACATCATTTCTTAATCCATATTCATGCCCAGTCCTGTCCATGCATAGGCCTTGCATGATAGCAAACACAGGTTGCAATCAAGAAATCCATGTCCAGGGCAGGTAGAGGTTTACTAATCAGACACAAGTATAAGGCATGCCATCTACATACTCTCATTTGTGTCAATCAGACACAAGTGCAAGATCCAAGCTGTCCACCAATTGAGTACCAGCTTGCAAATGTCCTAACCCAACATTCATGCTACTCTATTCTTGTTGACCATAACATTTGAAATAGGGAAAGTACATAAATCAATTTCACTTACAACCAAACAGAGCGTGGGCCATGCTGATTATGTCAAGTGACCTGAAAATTAGTCAAGTGACTTGAAACTTAGTCGAGTGACCTGAATATTAATGTTGTATGTAAAATAAAATGGAAGAAAATGACACAACTCACCTTGACGCCCTTTTCTCTCATCCTTTACATAGGCTTGGGACCGGCAATGCAAGAAGTTGCTTTGGCGGAGTTAAAAAAGGGCTTAAGCTCCATTTGGTTTGAGAAAAGACTTCCACAACACCAACTACACCGGATTGAGAAGATGCCTTCTCTATGTAGAGAACCACAACCGTCCCTGATCTACAAATGAAAGAAATGAGATCCATAGAAAATGACTAGTAGTATGCTTTTTTTCAAGAAGATTTCCTTTTTCAAATGAATTAAGTCCTACTTCCTCATGAATGTCGCAAAGAAATCAATGTTGTATAGCAAAATTGCTACATGCTTTACATTTTCAAGTCATGATGAGCATTAGTCAAACAAATTTCAGCTCGTGACAAAGCCTAACACAACTAGCTATGATAAAGGCTTAGATGATGATGACAACTTAATAAATAAATAAATAAATAAAAATCAACAAGCAGTACATTCATCATTAAGTAGCAATTTCTAACACAACAAGGAATACCCATTTCTATATCTAGTTGGAAAAAAAAAAAAAAAAAAAAACTGGTCGTTGCTATTTTTATGTGGGGACTGGATGTTGGATTTAAGTAATACCCATTTCCATATTTTTACTTTCTAAACTATTGTTGGATTCAAGTACAAACCCAGGAATTATAGCAAGTCCAGTTTCTGGCATGCTAAAAACCGCATCCTCTCCTAGATAATTCAAGGTGAAAGCAAGTGTTTTTCAAAATCAGTCCCCCATAAGAAAATTGATTTAATTGTTATAGACATCTTGCAAATCTAACAAATTTAGATCTGATATTCAATTAAATCAAGAAATACCACTCAAAAAACATATTTTTACTTTCTAAAATATTGTTGGATTCAAGTACATATCCAGGAAAGCACATTGACTATGAAAAGGCTTCACCAACACTAGGAGTTCGATGCGATCACGCCCCACCATCACAACTAAGATCAAAAGATGGGACCAATCAGATTATCAGATTGGTGACCCATAGATCTCTGATCAATGGATTTTTCCCAATGTCTGACCAGATCAATGGGCCTAATATTTGGTCTTGAAACATATCCACAATTAATACATTTGCATTGTTAATTGATGATATGCACACATGGTTAAGGATATTCAAAGATAACTTCCCATTTATGTTGAAAGGAAAGCTATTAGTGAACAGGTTACATATGCATAGATGTAGCCATAGGTATGGATTATTTTTATGAATATATGAGAGACCTCAGTTTTTCTGCTTCCGTGTAGCCATAGGATTGTTAAGATCATATTTCTCAACAATCCTCGAATTCTCACCATCACTTTGATCACCACCATCATCAATAACAATAATATTAATAATAACAAACAGGTTTGATAAGCCCACATACACCTCCATGCATGGCCATATGCAGGATATTGACCCATATAACTGGCCCAAAGCTCAGGCCAGACCATTCGGCAGGCAGGCCACACTTATACTTTGAAAAGGTAGCTAGTTTCAGAAAATGTGAGCTTGCCTTCAGCTCCAAACACAAACTCATTAGATGATTCTCAGCTTGTTCGATTTTTGCCTGCTTATCTTTAATTTCCTCTTCCTGTCATTCACATCAAAAATATACAAACGTGGCCCACTGACTTTCCGAGTGAAGGCACATTAAATGTGGGACCTGCCTGATGAATGGCCCTAACGTTTCACAGGTGTAGAATTTGCACCCTTGAGTATTTGGGTTTGGTGACTGCAGATGAGTGACCACAAGTAGCATTACATCCCGCTAATCTATGGGCATCATGTAATGATATGAATTGTACATTAGAGAAATTATTCAACTAAAAGATATCTGTGATCTTCCAAGAAAACCAAAACCACGTACCTCTGCCAGTGAAGAGAAAGCTACAGAGATCAGCTCTCATTGTCAGAACTGGAACTATCCATCCGATGGTCCCTAATCGCTGGGAAAAACAGCTTCCGGGGATCTAGAACGGGTGGCACCATTGGCACTTCCTTGTTAACTGACGGTGTCTTTCTTACCTTCTTTAACGCTTCTTTCTCAACATCTTTGCATATCTTATCCACCAAGCCGAGAAAATCCTGCATTATCACAAACAGATGAAATCCTTCATCTTTCCCAGCCTGCCCATGGAAGTAATCGGTGGTGCTCTTCACCAATGACTGTATCCTCTTCTCCTCTGTAAGTAGCTAATGAGCAAATTCTTGTCTGGTTAAAAAGATCTTATAGAATTTTAGAGTTACCAACGAGCAGAATTAGGTACCATCATAAGCAGCTAATTACCAAGATAGCAGAAAAAAAGAACCCTAGAAAAAATAGCCTCGTACAAATATTTAAGAGAAATATGCAACAGACAGGTATATTCCCCCACACACTAAATTCTGATAATGACTACCTCTTACTCCTCTTACTCTTAGAAATGTTACAGGGAAAAAGAAGGTGAAAATTGGCATGAAACCAATCATGATAGTTTATAAGAATGTAACAGACAGGTATATTCCCCCACACACAAATTTATAAGAATGTTGCCTGCTAGTTTGACTTACTGAAAGTCAATCAAAGAGGACCTACTCAAACACATATAAAGCATGCTTTGATATATTATGGTCCATGACATTGAAATACAACAGAAAGAAGATGAAGAAAGAAAGATATATGTATATGTATATACTTTTCACCTTTTTCTATTTTTCACTTAAAATGGTTGATTTCACTTCTATCTATCAAATATCTCTCAAAATTTAGTTTTTAAGCTTCCTCCACGGTTGATTGAAGAAACAACTAAAAAAACTAAAGTTGACATTTTTTGAAATGGCTCCTTTATGGCTGTATCAGCCCTGTATCAGTGTCAATGTTGGGTGTATCAGCCTGTATCAACTGATATGGGCTGATTCAGCCTTTTTTCTCTGGCACAACCCTCTATCACTTAACAGGGTGGCTTATGATATGGCCAAAACCAATTTTCAAAACCACGAGCAACTTACCTATGAAAAGGGGAAATGAAGTCAAGCAGCTGCTTGTCAACATTTTTGAACATAAACACTAAAACCTTAAAACCTGGTCAGTTATAAAGATAACTACTTAGTGAAAAAAAAAAAAAAAGGTACTGAATCTGACTGACCTTGTACTTACAACTTCTACTTGGAAACCAAACACCCTAGCCACTAGGCTAACAGCAGATTAGTTGTTAAATTGCCTCTTTTTTTTAATTATTAGAAAGAGGCAGATTTTGGGGCAAAACAGTCCAAGAGGGCCTGACCTAGGACCGGTAGTCAAACCAAGCCAACCACAAGAATGGGTTGAGTACTGGTTTTACAATTAATGCAAGTAGTTAGAATCTACTCAGTAGATTGATGCATGTAGTGGTAATCTACTCAGTACAACCACGGAAACATATAGCAATGTTAAACAGTTGTCTTTCTTTTAACTAGGAAAGCAATGCCAAAAAGGTGCCATGGTGAATAAATAGTAATAACCTTAAGGCGTGGTCCATCGTACTCAAATCTTACTAAGAAAGGTAAAATATAATCCTGGTTAAAGCATGCGCAGATTTTATATATATATATAGAAAAAAGTCCTATAAAATATTTCCAACCATCCCCTAATAAATCTTCTGGCACCAAAGCAAAAAAGCTAATATGCCTCTAATACTACATTTATTGGCAATAAGAAGTATTATATTTGCTATCACATGCAGTAGACCAGACAGTAAATGGTGGGAGTAGATACACCGCAAATCTAGGAAAAGACCATTGGACTACAATGAAGTAGACCTTTCATTTGGAAGGTTGTTTTTGGGATTTTTATTTATTATGGTAGCTTAACTTTGGAATTCGCTGTGGTCATACACGAAGATTATGCAGGAAATCAAAAGTGGGATTCCCTCCTTACCTGCTTCCCTTTGTGGCTCAGTTTAGTCATAGGTTAGACTGATTCTCAGGGATAAAAGAAAAAAACAAAGGAAAAAAGAAAAACAACTAGGCACATATGATGGATGGCCTTGATTTCAAGTAAACGAATGTTTTCCACAAACATGTACACACGAATATACAAAGAGAGATGCTTACATCCAACTGATTGCACATGAGTTATAATATTCACCTAGCAGACAACATGCACTTGTAGTTTGTCATTTATCAGCTAATAAACATTATTCTCTATGATATGTGCAACCTGATTAGTGGATCGGGCTGATTTTTGTACAAGGGTTGGTGTCATGTCTGCCTGTGGGTCAACATGCATGGCCTGTTTCGGATCTGAGTGAGGAGCATATTAGATGGATAGCCGATCAGGCTCAGGCCAGAGAATGAGGCTCAATTAAGTAAATAAGTTAGGCACATTTTTGGCAAAGCCCAACCTACCTAAAGTGGCCATACAAGTTATGAATGGGCTACTCCAAACAACCCAATCTAATTACCAGAATCCAAACAAAGTATTAGAGATCAACTGCAGTTTGTACAACTTTTTAGCGGTTCAACAGACAACTCACAATGGTTCAGACAGTTTTTGAGTTTCTAAGTGGTTTGGATCAAACTTGTGAAGCAGGCCATACACATCCACCACCTGACAAAGGGCCACACTAACTTATCTCTAAACCCACTTCATTTATACATCATATAGCCTAGCCTGCGATGAGCTCAACTACAAGCCGCATCCAACAGAAAACTTGTAGCCGCAGCAGCTACTGGCCCCGTTCAACAATATTTATATTTTACATAACTAACCTGCAGCTCCGGCGCGCGTGCACAATATTCTGCAGATAAGTCCATTTCTCTAAACCTGTTGCAAAAGGTCTTACACAATGGAAGTTCAACCATGGATTATGATGCTTCTGCAAGGTAGGAGAGATCATTGGAATCTGAGGGCATCGTCCACTTCCCAGCCCTTACAGACATGCTTCAGGCCAATTGGATCAGCCTTTTCTTCTAATGCAGCCTAGCCCTGCACCATCCAATTGCAAAGCTCCCCTGTTTCGATTTTTCTGGCTAAGTAAGATTTATAATGTTGATCCAAATAGCTGAACCAAGGCAATTTTGATGATGACAATGATGATAAAGTTGAAGCTAACTCCAAATAGCTGAGAAGTAGACGATAACAATGACAATGACATGAGGCAATGAAAATGATGATGATGCAATACTAAAACAATAAAAGAAGACAATCTTCAGAAAATCATCTTTAAATCACATAAGAACTACAGCTCATGTGTACATATGTAAACTTAGGGTGTAGTTGGTTGCACCAAACATCATGAATTCGGCTTATACCACTGAAAACTAACCTTCCATCAATTGAATGTAGTTTATTGTTGTATCTCTCTTCTAACTAGCTATTTTTCAGGCCACAACTCAAAAGAATAGCATTTTCCTCTGAGGAGAGACTGTGCATTCATGGTGGCTCCATGATCACTTGACCATGGGCACCACTAGTCCAAAACTGGAAACTAGAGTAAAATTTATAAAAAAGCTGCCCCAAATATACCAATGATGGGTCAAACTGTCAAACAAGAAACCATTTCTTTTAACCAGACATTACAAAGCATGATCAATTGACTCAAGTGAAATAGGAACAGGAATATTTGAACAAACCTCAGCATCCATCTTGATGAACTTCTCCAAATGCCTTCGTGCCAATGCCTTCAAATGCTTATCGACGATCCTACAGAGGTCATCAATACAAAGCCATTGCATTCAGAAACAAAGTCTATCTTGTCTTTAAGGCTAGCAATAGGACAGGTTGGTCTGTTGGGTTTAGGGTCCCAGCATGATATGGGATGGGCTCTGACCTGTAATAGAAGCCTATGGGTTGAGGCTGGATTTGAGGCCTAACTGATGAAGGGATTAGGCCTAGGCACAAGTTTTGCAGAAATTTTATATTAAGGTCCAGCCCGATCAATAAAACAGGCCCATTTTTTACTTTAATGGGCATGCTTGGGCATTCAATTGAAGGCTTTACTACTAAAAGGGCTAGCTGTGGGCTGATTTCAGGAAATAACTGAGCCCATGGGTGCAGCATTAGTTGCAAGCTCGCTGTTTTGCAGGAGTCAGCAAAATCATTTATAAGGAGAAGAGATTAAATTATGATCAATTTACGGTCCACCTTCTTTTGGTCCAACCAGGCCAGGAATATATCTGTGCCATGTTCTACATCAGTTTGCTAGTTTCTGTTATAGTAGTGTAAGCATGCAAAGTACAAACAAACAACTAACCAAAAAGTAGAAAGCTTATACTATGGAAAAAGTAAAAAGTTTATACTATGGCTGTCTTCTTACAAGGAAGATGGAGTATAAAAAACATAGCATTTGCCGTTTAGGGCTTGTTTTAAATATTTATGATAGAAAAGAAGAAGAGGGGAAAAAAATCTATATTTACTAATTCCTACAAAATCCCTAATCATAATGAAGCTTGATGATCCTATTCATCCATTCTACAGATCCATAATAGGCATATAGAGATTATTGTATGTCAAATAATATCCAAAGTGTTGGTTTCAGAAGATTGAATGTCTAATGTTCCCTGGCCTTGCCAGTTCCTTTAATCATCCATATTTTTTCTACATGAGACCCACTAGTGACCTCATCAACCTGATTTTTGGCTGCATGGAGGGGTCCACTTGATGAATGCCCCAAACTCATACATGTTGCACACTTCATGTATTGGGAGTAGGAACCAAATTCCTACAATGATTAACCCTGTCAGGGCTCTAAGAAAATATACAGATAAATGACAAGCACATCATTATTTAGTTAAAGAAAGTATACATAGTTATTCTATGGAATACCTATGTATAATTATGTTAAGTGTGATTTTGTCTTCTTTTTTTTTAAAAAAAAAAAAAAAAAAAAAAAAAAAAAAAAAAAAAAAAAAAAAAACCTTTTTTAAAAAAACCAGCTGTATATTGATATGGACAAGTATACAATATGACGACTCGGGAGGGTCCAGCTAAACAGCAGGCCACTCCTATCATATGAAAAAAGACAAAATCAGACAAAAATAAAAATAAAAAATAGGGGAGCAGAAAATCAGAAGATAATGGCACTGCGCCCAGCTGCTAGAGAAAGGCTGAAAGCAAAGCCACGATATGTTTGCACATGCCATCGATCACCCACATGATGAGCGGCCAATGGACCTCTATGAATATAAGACAATAAATCCACAGAGGGACAAACTGATGATTGAATATGGATGATTTGTAGACATCCACGGACAAAGGCTTCTGCAAGAAAAGCTTTGTATGATCTACATCCCTATTGCAAATCAATGTTACGAAACCTAAAGGGGAAGAAATTAGGCTGCCATTGCCATGGATGCTGCCCAATTTCTGGCCATCAAAAGAGGAAAATAGAGAGAAAGAGAGAGTACCTTCAAGTGCCTTCTCAAATTTCTTCTATTCTCTTCACCGTTGATGACCACGTCCGTAGGTTACCGGGCCTACTCGATCTGTAGCTGTAGATTTGATCTAAGAACCCTGAGAATGAGAAGAAAGGAAAAGAAATAAGAGAGAAATGAGATTTGGAGATGGGAGATGGAAAGTTCCAAATCAAAGATGGGAGAAGCGCAGGAGACGAGAGGGAGAGATGGGATTTGGAGCTCGGGCGCATGAGAGAAGAAGAGATTTGGAGTGCTACAAACGAGGAATAGAAAGAGGGGAGAAGGGTTTTGGAGAGAAGAGGTGCGCGGAGAAGAAGGGATTTGGAGTTCGGGCGCGCGGGAGAAGAAGAGATTTGGAGTTTAGGCGTGCAATTTGGGGTAAAATCGATTTTAGGTTTTTTTTATTATTATTATTTGGAAGGTGCGGCGGTGGATTCATCCTACATGGGCGGCCAAATAAAATGCCTCTGATTTGCATCTACAGTGGCGTTTGTTGTGGCTGCCTGTGATAAAAACGCCCCTGATACTAGTATTTCTTGTAGTGAAGTCGGCTCGCCTTAGGTTAGTTCGTCTTAGGTTGGCACGCCTTAGGTTGGCAAAATCCGTCAGATCTGACCTGACCTCAATCACATCTATCCGCGATATCAACCGAAGATCCAGGAGATTGAGTCCAATACAAATCCACTTGGGATTCTAACCAAGGATCTAAAAATATCCTCTTGCCAAAGATGGAATCCAAATCCCATTATGACTCATTCCCACCAAAACGAGGGAATACCCTTTACACCACCGCCTCTCCCCATCTATAAATAAGGTACCCCCAATGGTGAAAGGTACGTACAATCTTTTAGCCCTAAACCTTCGAAACTTGACTAGACCCAGATTCCTGACTTTGACATCGGAGGGTCCCCTAGGCCTGCACTAGCCGGGGTCTTCCTGTTGAGAAGTAAAGCCACATCTGGGGCCGCCCACGACCAGTCGAGGTTGCGCGGATTTCGTGTCGCAAGTCCTTTCGCAACTGGGATGCGAAAGGAGTTTCGCGGATTTCGTGTCGCAAGTCCTTTTGCAACTGGGATGCGGATAAGGAAGTTGTCAAAACTATAAATTGGGGTCCCTAGGGCTATTCTAAGTTAAAGTGAATTTTAGAAAATTATTCTGAGGTGTGGGCAAAGGATTTTCTCTGTACTTCCAAGGGAGAGGTTAGTATATTGCCTCGTAATCTTCATTTCTCTTCATAGTGGAATTTTGCATCCGTGGTTTTTACCCTAGTTTGGAGTTTTTCCACGTATATCTTGTCTTGTGGTTTGCTTTGGATTGCTTTGATCTATTGCTAGTTTATATTTCTTCCTGTCTATCGTTTGTGGGTGAGGCCTTAGATTGGATCTAGGCTCACTACATTGTTGGCGTGCTGCGCAACAACTGGTATCAAAGCTATTGGTTTAGTTCTATTGGGAGCGATGGCAGAAGATGAGAAAACTAGAATTGAGAAGTTTAATGGTTCAAACTTTGCCTTCCGGAAGATGCAGATGGAGGATTATCTATATCAGAAGGACCTCTATATTCCTCTAGGAGGAAAAGAGAAGAAACCAGAAAAGTTGACAGATGATGAATGGTTTTTACTTGATAGGAAGGCTTTAGGAACGATCCGACTCTCTTTGTTTAAGAGCGTCGCCTTCAATATATCTAAGGTAAAAACGACAAAAGAATTAATGAAAGCCCTAACCACGATGTATGAAAAGCCCTCAGCATCCAACAAGGTTCATCTTATGAAACAGTTATTCAACATGAAGATATCAGATGGTGGGAGCATGGCTGAACATCTAAACGAGTTCAATACAGTCACGAGCCAGTTGGAATCCGTTGGCATTGCTTTTGAGGATGAGGTCAGGGCGTTATTGATCTTATCCAGTTTGCCAAACAGTTGGGATGGTTTGGTGATTGCTGTGAGTAATTCTTCATGATCGACAAAGCTAAAATTTGATGATGTGCCCGGTCTAATTCTCAGCGAAGAATCTAGAAGGAAGGCATCAGGAGTTTCAGGGGATTCAGGGAATGCTCTAAACGTTGAAGGAAGAGGAAGATCGCTGAACAAAGGAGGCAATAAACACGGGCGTTCTAAGTCAAGGAATAAGTCCAAGGGACCGAAAGACAAAGACGGGTGTTGGCATTGTAGCAAGAAGGGGCACATAAAACGTGATTGCAGGGCGCTCAAGAAACAAGAAGGAAGCTCTCAAGGTGGGAAAGATTCAGTGAATCTGTCTAAGGAGAGCAACACAGAGGCATTGATCTTGTCTCTTGATGCGAGGAATGAGTCTTGGGTAATAGACTCGGGTGCTTCGTTTCATGTTACTTCGTGTAAGGAAGTTCTGCGTGATTATGTGTTAGGTGACTTTGAGAGAGTCTACCTGGGTGATGATGAGCCGTACAATATTGTTGGAAAGGGAGATGTTCATGTAAATCAGAAAAACGGAACGGTCTTGAAATTAAAGGATGTCAGACATGTACCGAGTTTGAAACGTAATCTGATCTCAGTGGGACAGTTGGCTGATACCGGTTATGTAACGACATTCACCAGTGACTCCTGGAAGATCACAAAAGGTGCCTTGGTAATATCTCGAGGCAAAAAGGAAGGTACTTTGTACGTGACTTCAGGATCGTATAGTTCACTCGCAGTCGCATCAACTGGAGTGAATGGGCAGTTATGGCATCAGAGGCTAGGACATATGAGTGAGAAAGGGATGAAAGTGCTATTGTCGAAAGGGAAGCTACCAGGGCTGAAGTCTATTGACTTGGAATTCTGCGATGACTGCGTGTATGGCAAGCAGAAGAGGGTAAGCTTCAAGAAGACGGGACGCGCTCCAAAGACACATCTGTTGGAGCTTGTACACACTGATGTGTGGGGACCGGCATAGGTATTATCTCTTGGTGGCTCACGTTATTTTGTTACCTTTATTGATGATGCTAGTAGAAAACTGTGGGTCTACTTCTTAAAACATAAATCTGATGTATTTGATGTATTTAAGAAGTGGAAAGTTATGGTAGAAAATGAGACAGGTAAAATAGTAAAGTGTCTCAGATCTGACAATGGAGGAGAGTATTGTGATAAGAGGTTTGAGGAGTATTGTGTAGCAAATGGAATCAAACATCAGAAAACGATTCCAGGGACACCACAGCAGAATGGTGTGGCTGAACGTATTAACATGACCATCCTTGAGCGCGCCAGGAGCATGAGGTTACATGCAGGGTTGCCCAAGACCTTTTGGGCAGATGCTGTGAATACTACCTCATATCTCATCAATAGAAGTCCCTCAGCACTATTGGATAGTGGGCTACCAGAAGAAGCGTGGACTGGGAAAGAAGTGAACCTTGCACATCTCAGAGTGTTCGGTTGCACTTCATATGTTCACATTGATGCAGAGCACAGAAACAAGCTGGATGCGAAGTCCAGGAGGTGCACGTTTATAGGCTATAGGCAACATGATTTTGACTACAGGTTATGGGATGCAGAAAACAAAAAAATCATCAGAAGCAAGGACGTAGTCTTTAATGAAAAAGTGATGCATAAGGACAGTGTGCAGGAAAATAAGGCCGAGAAAAAGGAATTCGTAGAGTTGAAAGAGTTACCGGACATGGGTGTTACAGTGCCACAGGATGAGGCAGAGCCGCATACACCAGTTGTGAGGAGGTCTACTCGGGAGAGGAGACCCACGGTCCGATACTCACCCTCCTTACATTATCTACTACTGATAGATAATGGTGAGCCAGAGTGTTTTGAAGAGGCGTTACAGTCAGATATACGGGTTAAGTGGGAGCAGGCCATGGATGATGAGATTAACTCTCTTGAGTCTAATCATACATGGGAGTTAGTTACTCTACCCAAGGGTAAGAAAGCTCTTCATAACAAGTGGGTTTACAGACTGAAGGAGGAGCACGATGGTTCGAAACGGTACAAGGCCAGATTGGTTGTGAAAGGGTTTCAACAAAAGGCAGGTATCGATTTCACTGAAATATTTTCACCGGTAGTGAAAATGTCTACGATTCGCATGGTCTTAAGTATAGTGGCTTCAGAGGACTTACATCTAGAACAGCTAGATGTTAAGACAGCCTTTCTTCATGGGGACCTTGAAGAAGGGATATATATGCATCAGCCGACAGGATACGTGGCACCAGGTAATGAGAACAAGGTGTGCAGACTGAAGAAGAGTCTATATGGCCTGAAGCAAGCCCCGAGGCAGTGGTACAAGAAGTTCGATAGTTTCATGTCGGGAAACGGTTTTAGGAGATGTCATGCAGACCACTGTTGTTACTTGAAGAAGTTTGATACGTCATACATCATCCTTCTTCTGTACGTTGATGATATGCTTGTGGCTGGCTCAAGCATGGAGGACATCTCAGATCTCAAAAGACAATTGTCTAGAGAATTTGCCATGAAGGATTTAGGAGCTGCAAAATAAATCCTAGGCATGAGGATAAAGCGTGATAGGGAAAACAAGAAATTAGTTTTGTCACAGGCAGAGTACATAGCCAAAGTACTTGATCGATTCAATATGGGAGGTGCTAAGCCGGTTAGCACTCCATTAGCCAACCACTTCAAGTTATCTAAGGAGCAAGGTGCAAAGACGCAGGAGGAACAGGACTACATGACTAAAGTCCCATACGCATCAGCTATTGGGTGTCTCATGTATGCTATGGTGAGCACGAGGCCAGACATTGCTCAAGCAGTGGGAGTTGTTAGCAGGTTCATGAACAACCCTGGGAAGGAACATTGGGAAGCTGTGAAGTGGATCCTTAGGTACTTGGTAGGTACTAAGGACATAGGGCTATGTTATGGTGGATCGAAAATCAAGTTACAATGCTACGTGGATTCAGATTTGACAGGAGATATCGACAGCAGAAGAAGCACTACGGGTTATGTTTTTACTCTGGGTACTGCTGCAATCAGTTGGGTCTCTCAGTTACAAAAGATAGTATCTATCAGTACGACAGAAGCAGAATATGTTGCGGCTACAGAAGCATGCAAGGAGATGGTGTGGATGCAAGGTTTTATGGAAGAGTTGGGTAAGAAGCAAGCATATTGCAAGCTGTACAGTGACAGTCAGAGTGCAATACACTTAGCTAAGAATTCAGCCTTTCATTCAAGGACCAAGCATATTGCCATCAGATATCACTTCATACATTCGTTATTGGAAAATGGATCGATTGCTCTGGAGAAGATTCATACAAGTGAGAATCCTGCGGATATGCTGACCAAGGCGGTCACAAGGGAGAAGCTGAAGCTCTGTTCAGCTTTGATTGGTCTTCAGGCTTGAAGACGGGGAGGTGGTTTACTCCGGATGAAGAAGACAAAGGTTTATGGAGATGTGTCTCCAAGTGGGAGATTGTTGAGAAGTGGAGCCACATCTGGGGCCGCCCACAACCAGTCGAGGTTGCGCGGATTTCGTGTCGCAAGTCCTTTCGCAACTGGGATGCGAAAGGAGTTTCGCGGATTTCGTGTCGCAAGTCCTTTCGCAACTGGGATGCGAAAGGAGTTTCGCGGATTTCGTGTCGCAAGTCCTTTCGCAACTGGGATGCGGATAGGGAAGTTACCAAAACTATAAATTGGGGTCCCTAGGGCTATTCTAGGTTAAAGTGAATTTTACGAAATTATTTTTGAGGTGTGGGCAAAGGATTTTCTCTGTACTTCCAAGGGAGAGGTTAGTATATTGCCTTGTAATCTTCGTTTCTCTTCATAGTGGAATTTTGCATCCGTGGTTTTTTACCCTAGTTTGGGGTTTTTCCACGTATATCTTGTCTTGTGGTTTGTTTTGGATTGCTTTGATCTATTTCTAGTTTATATTTCTTCCTGTCTATCGTTTGTGGGTGAGGCCTTAGATTGGATCTAGGCTCACTGCGTTGTTGGCGTGCTGCGCAACACTTCCTTGTCCGCTCCTTGTGCAGGTACACAAAGACCTAATGGGAGAATGGGCCTTACTAGAGTTTTGATCAAATCTCAAATTCTTTTAATGGGTGATGTGCTTGAACTGTGATACATGCACAATTTTTTAATAAGAATGTGGAAACCTATCAACATGTAGAGCCTTAGAAGAGGAGTTTCAATGAGTTTTAAACTCCATTCTACATCCATATAAACAATGATGGGTGTTAATGGGCTAGGTTCGGGCCTACAAAATCAGAATTTTGATTAGAGCTAGCCCGTTAATAGGCCTATAAACAATGTTGGGTTCCCAAACCTAAAACGTCTAAAGCTCTCTCCTGTCATTTTGCTTTCCTAAAGATCTAAGGTGCAGAAAATCCATGCAATCACTTTCAACAATGACTTCCCAGTCAAGCACTCTTTTTATTTAGCTAATTTGATCTCTATACTCGATGTATAGTGTGATCCTTTTAAAATTTACAATATTAAGTTTACAATTTGTAGTTGTCATTTGAAATATTCAATATTTTTAATAATTACAAGTACATTAATATATCTTACTTATTTACCCATTCATTAAAATGGTCCATATTTTAGATCAAATTTTAAGTTTATGAATTGTAGTTCAAATCCATTCAGAAAGCAATATGTGTTTTCTATTATTAAAAAAAGAACACTTTGCATACAATCAATGCAAGCAAAGCAAATCACAACAAAAGAATGATAAGAAGAAAAAAAGGATATAAATATTTACATAGTACGACAATATACATGTGTTCATGGGAAAGCAATACACAACTTTCTTCTTCACTAAAATTAGATAAATCAATGAATATAAGATTCACCTCTCTCTCATTCTCCTACCATGCACAAAGATCACTCACCATGGAAGTCTCCTTACTCTTTTTTACATGTGTCTCCTTCTATAGACATCACACCCCAAGAAAAATTGCTATCCAAACCCTAGAATGAAGCTTCACTAGTTATAAACACAAGAAGAGAGAGAGAGAGAGAGAGAGAGAGAGAGAGAGAGAGAGAGAGAGAGAGAGATTCCAATTAGGAAACGCACAAGGGTTGCATGTGTGACACTCCACTGTGTCAACACTTTCTACCCTCATTCCTTATTTGCAGTTATTTCAAAAGAGTTCTCTCATTTTTAAGTTGATCTTTTGTTTAGGTTTGGTTATTTCGTATAATGTATCCTTCCCTCTTCGTGAAAAGAGAAAGACAAGCAATTGATGGGAATATCCCACGTTGTGGTTTATCTAAGATCCACTGTTCATGTTGTAGGCCATTGGATAATATGCTGGGTACAATGGCCTATCACCTTAGCTTAAAGTGAGGGAGCTTGTTGAAAATGGCCAAAAAATCTTCCAACCACTACAAGAAAAGGACCTTTTACCGGCGGCCAAAACCACCGGTAAAAGCTCCCAAAACCGCTGCCATTTATTTTTAGCGGCGCTTATCTAAGGAGTATGTAACAAAACTTTTACTGGCGCTAAGTCAATTTTAAAGCGCCGCTAATTATGGAGGTTTTAGTCACGGAAAAGCGCCGCTAAATTTCTATACAAGCGCCGCTAAAAGTCTTTGTACAGATTTAAGAGGCCCTTGCGTAGGCAAGTTATTTATTATTATTATATATAATTCAATTAAAAACTATATATTTTTTTAATATTTGGAACATAAAAAATGTTGTAATACAATTTAAACTGAATATTAAACAAATTTTATATTACTTCACAACAAAAAAATATATAATATTTACAACAATAAATTGAAAATGGTCTTGAATAAATAAATAAAAACAAATCCTCTATGTGGTCTACTCCTAGCACGAGTGGTGTCAAAAGGCTGAAGTGCTTATAGGCCTAAATTTAGGCACACTTGATTAAAATCCTGCACACAAGGGAAAAAAAAAGTAAAAAAGTAGCATTCAACAAATTGATGCATGGAAAACAATCAATCCTTCGATCCTCTATCCTTAAAAAGTCAAAAACTATCAAGGCAACAAATGATGTAACTTGAATTCCATTACATCTATTGGCCATGTCAGCTTTGTGCATGAAGACTTTAGTATACATATATTTACAATCTATAAATCATGTTGAAAGCATAAAGAAGAGCACTTCAGTAAGATGCTATAGCATTATCATTTTTCACACTTTCAAGGACAAGTACACCATTTGGAAACAACCTAAGATTCCCTTATGAGGGTTTTAATGAAACAAGAGACTGTAATAAGGAGAGATGACTTTCATTTTATGCACATTAATGAGTAAACGGAATTTGGTGACATTATATGCATGTTAATAAATGATAAATGAACTAGATATTGTTAATAAATGATAAATGATAAATGAACTAGATATTGTTAATAAATGAGTAAAGCCAGCACCTATAACAATATCGTGAAAGTGTTGGAACCATGCCCGAGGTGCCTGTTTGAGGCCATATAGGACTTTCTTTAGGCGACATACCTTATTATCAGGGATTAAAGAGCCAGGAGAAGGTTTCAAATATACTATTTCTTGGAGGTCTCCATGAAGAAAAACATTTTTCACATCCATCTGAGCAAGTGGGCAAGAGCGGACGGAAGATATTGCCAGAAGAGTACGAACAGTTTTCATCTTGGCCACGGGAGCGAATGTCTCATCATAATCAATTTCATATTCCTATTTGTATCCCTGAGTGACAAGTCGAGCCTCGTATCAATCCAATGATCCATCAGACTTGAGCTTGACAAAATAAATCCATTTGCTACCAATTAGCTGTTGGTCAGAGGGTCGAGTGACAATCTCTCATGTATGATTATCATCCAATGCCGCAAGTTCTTCTGTCATAGCCTTCTTCCAACAATCATGAGTGACTGCCTGAGAGTATGAAGTATGAATAGAAATAATATCCAGAGTAGCATTCATGGCAGACATAGAGCATATCAAGCGATCAGACGCTCGATGTACACGATCGGAACGACGTATTGAGGTAGGTTCAGGATCTGCAACAGGTACAGTAGGTTCGGGTTAAGTAATAGGTGGTGGAACTGTACATGGTCGATGCGAGTAAACCTGCAACGGACGAGGGACAGTACTCGAGGCAAAATGAATATCAGGAAAGGTGGTTAGACTAGGATATTTTGAGGCGTGCGGAGGAGGAAGAGATGAATGAAAGGCAAATCGATTGAGAGATATTCCCCCTGTGTCAGAACGGAGAGTTTGAACTGGAACCCGAAATTTAGTCTCCACCATAGAGTGAAATATCTTGAATTTTTCAAAAACCTATGACTTCGAGTTCATAAAGTAAATGCAGGTGTAACGTGTGAAATCATCAATGAATATAACATAGTAACGTAACCCAGAAAGAGACATAATTGGTGAAGGACCCCAGACATCTATATGCACTAGGTCAAACATAGAAAATGATTTTGTAATACCTAGAGGAAAATGAATACACTTACTTTTTGAAAGACAACAAGATGAACAAGAATAATCCAAATCTTTTTTATTAAGAGAAACGTTCCCTAACATGTTAGAAGAAAATAACTAAATTAACCGATAAGAATGTGGATGACCCAGGCGAAAGTGCCATAGTTTCCATAATTTATTTGTCGAACAAATATCTGATGAAGATGGAGAAAAGAAACAACGAGCCGGAGTGACAGATGGATCAAAGTCTATCAGGTACAAACGATCATGCTGCCTACCCATCCCAAGTACCTTCCCTATTGCAAAATCCTGCACAAAATAACAGTTGGGAAGAAATATGACTAAGCAGTTATTGGATATGAGTTGACCAACTGAAATTAAATTGGAGGAGAGATTAGGGACATGAAACACATCAAGAAGGGTGAACTGACGATGAGTAGAAGGAAAGAAAGTCAATGATCCAACGGACTGAATAGGTAGTCTAGTGCCATCCGCAGTATAAATAGCATGATTTTCGGTGTAAGGATGAATATCATGAAGATGGGATACAACACCAGTCATATGATTGGAAGCATCCAAATCGAAGAACCATGTAGAATATGAGGATATACTTGACATACCGACTGCATAAAGGGCATGAACGATTTGCTAGAGCATCGCAGGAATCGAAGGTGATGAAAGACCTTCAGCAGAAACAGTAGATGTAGAATCACTAAAAGAAGACTCGAAAAGAAATAGTAGCAGCAGTAGCAGAAAGAGCATGACAATGGCCACGACCACGACCACCACGTCCACGGCTGAAAGAAGATGCGTAGGCACATGTACGACAGTCCTGAATACCATGACCAGTCCGTCGACAATAAGCGTACCATTCTTTGCATTGAGCGACAACATGACACACCTTGTTGCAGCGATGACAAGTCAAAGGAGTGGAACCACATGTTGGTGTAATGGTGGACACAACAAGCACCATATCAGATACTCTCAGAGTTGAGGAAGGAAGAGAGAGAACTTTCAGTCGTTGTTCCTCAGCTAATAAATCATTAATAACCGAATTCAATGAAGGAGTAGAGCTACGGTTCAAGAGAGCAGCCCGACAATGCTCAAATTTCGGACATAGCTTCATAAGAAATTGTCAATCTTGCGCACTCTCGCACATAGTTTGGAATATTTTAAAGTCATGAGGAAATGTTGGATCCATCATAGCCATCTGTCCAAATTGTGATAATTTTGGAATAAAATGATTGAATACTGTCGTCACCTTGAGTAAGGTTAACGAGATCTTATTCCAAGCAGTATAACCGGGCCGCATTACTCTATAGATAAATTGTCTGGAGATGTTCTCACATTGCCTTAGCAATGCGAAAAGGTGTGAGGCCAACAACAATGGACCGATCGACCAAATCGAGAATCCAGGTAATAATTCGTCCATTGTTCATTTCCCAATTAGCTAATTTGTCGGCATTTGTGGAAGTGGGGATAGTAACAGATCCATTAATTAGTCCCCACAAACCACGACCCTTGAGGAAGTTCTGAGAATGGATGGCCCATAGAGAATAGTTGGTACCATTAAAACTACAGCGTGGGGCCTCTGTACGTGATGAGTCCTTATCCATTGATCTGAAGTAATGTAAAGCATGCAAAGAGTTGCAACAGAAGAAGGTTTTAGATGTATCGTACATCAGGAGATACCCAAGGGATTGCGGTTTCTGGATCTGGCGGAATAGCAACAGTAACAGGGGCTCTAGATCGGAACAGAGGGGCGCTGGATCTGGATCGGAATAAAGGAGTTTCGATCGAGTAGAAGGGTCAGGTGCGTTGGATCGGTCGAGTAGAAGGGTCAGGTGCGCTGGATCGGACGAGTAAAGGGTCAGGTGCACTGAGACGGACAAGCAGAAGGGTCAGCTGCGTTAGATCGGACGAGCAGAGGGGCCAGACGACGTAGAGGGGTAGAGGGGCCGGACGACGCAGGGGCGGTCGGATCTGACAGGTGGTGCCGGTTTTGGATCAGTGAAGCTCTGATACCATGAAAACAAAGAGGAGCTGAAAGATTTTTTATATTTGAGACAACCCAAAGGGGTTAAATATATAAAGATTACAGTCATCTATACAAGGAAAGTAATAAAATCAGAATCTTCTACCTATGGAAACGAACTATACAAGGTATGTGAGACTGTCTAACATGAATCTCTCAGCCTCCCTGACAAGCAGTAGCAATTATAGATCTTTTTAATTCCTTTTTCTTAAGGCCCTTCCCATTCACATGATGCATGGCATGTTTCTTCTTTGATGACTCAAATGGGGTTGCATTGGCATGCTCCAAACCACCTTCCCCCCTATTCTTGTTTAACGCAGGTTTCAATTTGTTGTGCGGGCTCTTCGAAATTGTGCATGTGGCATACATCGACTAAAATTAAACAGAGTACATTGCAGAAATCATTGTCTCTAAGTTCTATTCTGGAATCAAATTTGTTGAGCAATCCTAACCTCATAATCTTGGACACTTGTTTTATTGGAATAGGGCCTTTTTTACCATTTAATAAATGTCAGCGAATCCAAAAATAAAATAATAATATAAGAGTAATCTTTTCTTCATGATGTATCTATGTTGTTACCCATAATCTGAACAGTTTAATTTGAATTAATTTCATGCCATGTAGTCAATTTTTGGTAATCTATAAGGGCTTTTGGATCATCCACTTATGCTATGCAGGAGTATCAATGGTTTTCTCTTTTTTAATAAGTGTCCATTTTCTATGTTAGTAATACACCACTTAGACACCATTACAATTACGATTAACTGCTAGGGTGTGTGATGCATACCTTACCTGAATGTGTGGGAAAAATAAAAGAATAAGAAAGAAGATAAGACAAGTAAGAATAATTGTTGTTATTTTTATGCTCGCAAACATTATAGTGCATTCTCTTATATAAGTGTTTACACATTGCCTAGTACGGCCCAAATCAAAGAATGAGATGACACCATGTGTCAGTACACTCATACAAAAATTAAGGAAGAAAGCTACTCACAACGGAAAAAGGGACCAAGAGATAACTTGAAATTTGTTTGAATTGATTTAACTGTTCATGCATCTGGTTTTCTTGCGGTTAAAGCATTTAAAATTATAATATGGGGCCAATAGATGTAATGGAATTCAAGTTACATCATTTGTTGCCTTGATAGTTTTTGACTTTTTAAGGACAGGATCAAACGATTGATTGTTTTCCATGCATCAATTTGTTGAATGCTACTTTTTGATTAATTTTTTTTTTCCCTTGTGCAGGATTTTAATCAATTGTGGCTAAATTTAGGCCTACAAACCAGCACTTCAGCCTTTTGACGCCACTCGTGCTAGGAGAATTTTTTTTTATTATTATTTAAAACCATTTTCAATTTATTGTAATGCATATTTTATATATATATATATATATATATATATATATATATATATATATATATATATTGTGAAGTAATATAAATTTTGTTTAATATTCAGTTTAAATTGTATTGCAACATTTTTTATGTTTCAAATATTAAAAAAATACAGGTTTCAATTGAATTATATATAATAATAAAAAAATTATTGGCCTGCGCTGGGGCCTCTCAAATCTGTATAAAGACTTTTACCGGTGCTTGTATAGACCTTTGTCGGCACTTTTCCATAATTAAAAGTGTCCAGGAACCATGATTTTACCGACGCTTGGAGAGACTTTTGCCAGCACTTTTTTCACTTTTGCCGCGCTTCTGTCAGAAATATCAGTGGCCACTAAAAGCATTGGTGAAGTGAAAGCGGGCACCGAAAAAGTCTCCATAATTACCGGCACTCAGACAAGCACCGGTAAAAGTAACTTTGCGCCGGCAGAGGTTTTGCTGACATACCCCTCTATCGGCGCTTGTCTAGCGCTGGTAAAGGGAAATGCTGGCGGTTTTGGAAGCTTTTTTCCTGTAGTGACTCTCTAACAGCCAATGAATATTGCACCCATGCCCATACTCATATTGAGCTTGAAAGCAACACACATAACCATACCCTCTAAAGAGTTAGGTACCTCTAAAATTCGAAACTTACTATAAATAGTAAATTTACTATTTATAGTATCCTATGTGCCTTAACCATGTTATTCTCCTAATTTTTCTAAACACTTTTCATGTTGGACATAACTCCTAAAGCTCAATGGATGAAGAGTTATAATCAAACTAAAAATTACTAAAAACGGAAATAAAATGAATTTTCGATTTTCGACTGTCGATTTGATGGAATCTTGTAAATTCGGCATGGGCAACCCGTGCTAGGTTGGTTGGCTAAAGTATCTTCTCCTACCCCAAAATCATATATGGTACGTCGAGTAACTCATTTCAATTACACCCTGATCCATGGATCAATTGGTAGACTGAGTGGAGATACCTCGTTTCAACACTTGAGGTCTTGGTATCGATCCCTAGTGGGGGTGGCTAATAGTGCAATGTGTACTGACAGTGGGTGTGTACTAACAAAATAACCCCCCCCCCCCCCCCCAAAAAAAAAAAAAAAAAAAAAAAAAAAAAAAAAAAAAAAAAAAAAAAACTCATTTCAATTTGTGAGATACGCCTATTGTAAGGTTCTGACGATCTGGATCACCTCCGCGATTAGGCCTTCTCTGGTCCATCTTGGACATGAAAGTGTCCATGACTTGCTCTACATCACCAACTCATTGACAGCCTTAACTATTTGGATGATTCCAAGTTTTCATTTATTTTTCATGACAAGACTCTATATTTGTTGTGCCTGGTGTTTTAAAAAAATGGTGGAGACTTGTCCAAAAAGCTAACCCAACTATTAGAGGGTAACCCAATGTTATAGGGAAAATAGGCCGACCAATGATGAAAGGTCAGATTGGGACCTTGCACACTTCACCAGGTCGACAGTAGGTTTGATCCCCTATTCTAAAGCCAAGCAAGAAGTAAGATCGAGATAGGCATCTCATCACCAGGTCGGAACACCTACCGACCTGCCTGAACACCTGAAAGAGCACTACCTCCGTCGATTCAAAGAACTCCAGAGTCAGTTAGGAGCACTCCATCCATTGGCTCGACTAAGGAGACAGGTTAGCCTTACACAGGTCAGCATTACCTAGGTCGGCCTCACTCGGGTCGACATCACCCAGGTCGGGATCACCCAGGTCAGCGTATCCCAGGTCAGGACACTTCAGGTAGACTTAGCCTGCCTCCCATCAAGGTCCGACCACATTTACTCGAGATCTTAGCCGAAGACCCGGGAAATCTATTGCGATAGAGATCCGTCTGATGTCTTTGGAGGATATCCGTGACACACTCGGGATCTCAAGATCTTTGCCAAGGATCTTGGGAGATTCACCACGCATTTGGGATCCAAATCCCTCTACAATACACATTTATTAAATAAGGAGATCTCCTCTACGTCACCGCCTCTCCTAAACTATAAATAGAGATACTTCTAATGGTGGAAGGTACACACTATCTTTAGCCCTAAACCCTCAATACTCGATTAGACCCAAATTCCTTTCCTGACTTAAGCATCGGAGGGTCCCCTACACAAACCAGGGTCTTTCTTATCGGTTCCTTATGCAGGTACACGAAGTTCTAAAAGGGGCTAACCAGATTTCTCCATCGACAGCTTGGCGTCATCTGTGGGAATGACATCGAAAGCCGTTCTCATCTCACCATAGTTCGACAATGGCGAAAGGGAAGAAGAAAGCTCTGGCCTCCACTGTTGCACCCGAACTCGCCTTGCCGGAGCAGTCCACCAGCCACCAAGATTCCTCCTCCCAGCTGCAGGATGACTCCACACTTGTGGGGCCGATGAAACGATCACGTAGTCGAGGAGGATGACTTATCTCCCTCGAGCAACAAGTTGAGATGTTAAACTCAAACATAAACTCCATGAAGCAGCTGCAACCCCTCCCCACACAAGGAGAGGGGTCAGTGGCAGGACCAACTGTTTGAGACCTCCCCCTTTAACGCCTCGAACTTTTCAATACTTGAGTATTGAAATTTCTCGAGTGTTACCATAAAATGTAACCTATTAAGTACATGGGTACAACACTAATCTATCTAACTTAACCTTACATCGAATCCCAAATGCAAATTAGACCATTGAGAATGATCTCCATCCATAGACCAAGACATCTGACCGTCGATTTGTAAGACGAGACCACCTATCGTGTGGTTTGAAGTATGTACACTCCCTTAACTAGTTCGGCGAATAATTCTTTATCCATAATGAGTTAGACATAAGTTCTTTTATAAGATTTACTTAGAAACGTACCTATAACCATGTATAACCATTATATTTTCCAAAACTTTCATATAAGCAATAATTACGAAAATGTCATTAACCTCGACCCTTGAATTCTAGATCACATGGTTTCCACGATCCATTTAATATAAAATTTATACCATGCCTATGTATCAAAAATTAGCCGTACACGTCGAATGTCAGCCCTTAGATCATTGTAAATTGACCCAATTGACAGATCGGCCCCCATAACTGTTGATTTTGGGGTCCATCGAGTGAAGAAAAATGATGGGCAGTCGTGGTAGGATTTCTCTTCATCTAAGACTTTATGATCTTATGAACAGGTTGGATGACAAATAAAACATCACCGAAGGGCTTAAAAAGGTTTCAATGGTAGAAGCCATAATAACCATTGTTTCATGTGTGTATGAATCACTTGATTTTAGGATATGCTTCAACCTTAGGTCCAATCCCTTAAATTTAGATGGAAAAACGAATGGATGGTATGGATTTCTTCGGAACACCACTGTGGACCCCACATACAAGGTACGTGTACACAGAACACATGCACTCGCAATACATAATAACCGTGAGCACGGTCAAACTAATGTTGACCTGTGTTTTCCTTTAGAAGAGAGAGAGTCCTCTCTCTAATAGGCTTCTCACCGTTGCAAGATTCAAACAGGGTACCGCTGACATCACCCATGGGCCACCAAGATTGACCTAGATGATAGATCTGAACCGTCCATCAGGCTTGGACGGACCGTCTGATTAAGGTCTAAAAGAAAACTTGCTAAGAGGGAGCAAAAGCCGACCTCCATCTGTTTAGACGCTGAGTAAACAGTGCCAAGGAGTATCCCGTGGGCCACCTCAACCATGTAAACCAGAATGTCGAGAGGAATCCAATGGAAGGAGTGGATTTCCCAGACATTTCCCATCATGGGCCACACCGAATAACGCAGATCCACGGATTCCGCAACAGATGCAATCGGTGGAAGAAACGGACGTAACTCAAGATTCCAGCTAGTTGGGCGATCAAGATCAGGATCGTGGCCCTGATCTGAGCCATCTAAACCATAGGAACATGAGATCCGACCACTTCCATGCTGGCAGAAGTGATCGGAAGGAGAGTGGTGGTCTGCACGCAGTTCTGATCAACTCTGTGCAGAAAAATGGGGACGTCGAGTCATATCTTTCATGTTGCGTAACGCACAACGTGTGGTTTACGCATGCCATCCCTCCTTGCAGAGAGAGAAGCAAAGGACCCTTTCCTTCCCTTCCCTGTGATTTTCTTTCTCCTTTCATCTCTCTCGTTTTCTGCTTGATTTCTGAGAAAAAAATGGCGGATCAGCTCACGGACGACCAGATCTCTGAGTTCAAGGAGGCTTTTAGCTTGTTTGATAAGGGCGGAGACGGTCAGATCCCTTCGATCTTTGCTTTCCCCCCTCTTTCTGCTGGAAAATCTGTTGATTTTGTGAGTTTTTTTTTACCGTTTTTGCGATTGAGGGTTTTTTTTTTTTTTTTTTAAAAAAAAATTGATTTGATGTTGATTTCATTAGATCTAAAGGCGTATCGCTTGGATTCGTTGAAATCAGTGGGGTTTTGGCTTGGATCCTAGAAAATTAGGGTTTGATTCGTTCTCGTTTAGTGTATGTTTGTGTTGTGATTTGTGATGCCATAGGTGGGGATTGTTTCAGATCGGGTGGATTTTTCTTCGTGAAAGATCATTTATTTATTATTATTATTTTTTTCCCTTTTGTGTTGTGGATTTTGAGCTGTTGGTTTGTTTGAAGCATGTGAGATCTGCATCTTTATCTTATGCAGTTCTTTGAGATGGATTTTTTAAAAAAATTTCCATTTGAATCATGTATGTCTATGTTGAATCATCTTTATCTATAAAGGCAGATTCTAGAATTTGTCGTTGTACCCCACCGCCATCATTCAATATAGCGGCAGATTACATTATTCGCCGCTAGATCTTCTCAGCAGTGGCAGATAGTTAGTTCCGCCTTTATATTCTCATTCTCACCCCTACCCTTTCGGGTTTTTTTTTTTTTTTTTTTTTTTTTTTTTTTTTTTTTTTTTTGTCGTTGTTGTTGTATTAAATCCTTTAGTGGGGGAAATTTACTTTCACTGCCGTAGACACATATAGTGGCGAAAATATTGTTCCGCCGTTATATATTTCACCTTATAGATTTTTTTATTTTTTATTTCTTTTTCACCTTATATATAGATTAATTGTTATTTGGAAGCGCTCCTCTCTCTCTCTCTCTCTCTCTCTCTCTCTCTCTCTCTCTCTCTCTCTCTCTCTCTCTCTCTCTCTCTCTCTCTCTCTTTCCCCTTCTCTTCTACTCCTCTCTTTTCCCCCTCGAGGTTGTGGGAGATTTTCAAATATGACCGGTGTTGCCGAGATTTTGAAAATATAACAATACAATAACAAGAAAATACACTAAATGATATCATAAAGAGATTTTCAAAATCTCATAAGGTTTTAAAATATTGCAATATTAAGTTGCAAATTAGTAAAAACATTAAGGAATTCATTATATAAATATATATTTAATTTAAAATAAATATTAATTTTTATTTTTGGTGTGATTGTGTTGTAGATAAGTTTTCTTGGTCTTCTTGATTTGTTGTATAATATGGTCGGGTAATGTTAGATTGTGTTCTAATTCCTTATACTCTAGGTCCTTCGATAATGTCATTTCTTAATTCTTTTATTGGGACGTGTAATTGCCTATTTCTTGTTATAATTTCAAGTTGAGTTTGTGGAGTTCCTATTCTGGATAATGACATTGAATTGTCTATATCTTGTATGTTTAAAGTAACATATCTAGTAGAGTTAAATCTTATTTTTATTAATCTATCTGAATGTTCTATTAGTTGTTCTAAATCTCTACTTTCTATTTGTTGAGGAGTTTGTAATTGTGTTAGATTCTAATTTTGTGGTAATTGAATTTGATTCCATGGTATGGCTTTTGGGACTACTTTGTTAGCTTTATTTATGTCTGTTTATAATAATATAATTTGGCCTTTCTGGTTGCTTTTGAGAGCTCTTGGTATTATACTAGTGTTCATAACTTTCTAAAGAACACAATAAAGAAGACAATTAAAAAAAAAAAAAAATTTGAAAATCAACTAGACACATTAAATATTATTACAAATGGATTGGTTGTCTCAGCAACAAAAATAAAACTGTTTCAAACAAAAATCAGATTTTTAGGACGCCATATATATCAAGGAACTATTATACCTATAGAAAGAAGCTTAAAATTTGATGGCAAATTTCCTAATGAAATAAAAAATAAAACATAACTACAAAGATTCTTAGGCAACTTAAGTTATATAGGAAATTTCTACCAATACTTGTATATATAAAATATGCAAGCCATTATATGATCTTCACCATAGGTTTGCTCCCTACAGGTGAGGGTTTGATTCCCCTCCTTGGCTTTACCCGATACATGTGGTTGTGGGTGATTGCATGTATTCGCAGGGATTAGTCTCACTTCAAAAAAGAGGTGGGGACACCCTGTGTCTTCAAAAATTAAAAATAAAATATGCAAGCCATTATATGATAGATTGAAAAGAACCCACCTGCATGTACTCAAGAACACACAAAAATAGTAAAATTAGTTAAACTTAAATTAAAACAATTACTATTATTAAATACAACCGATTCATTAGCTTATAAAATTGTAGAAACAGATGCATATCATAATCTTGTTTGCTTGTGGGTTTTGGCCTTTCAGCCATTCTTGCCTTGTAGATACTCTCTGGATAAGAAATCTAGTAGGAAATTGGAATCTCCTTTAATAAATTCAATTTTTAAATTAAAACTTGATAAAATAGCTTGCCATCTAGTAAAAATTTATTTATGATGCATCTGTTTCTACAATTTTATAAGCTAATGGAATGGCTATATGTAATAATGGTAATTGTTTTACTTTAAGTTTAACTAATTTTACTATTTCTGTGTGTTCTTGAGTCCATGTAGGTGAATTCTTTTTCAATCTATCATATAATGACTTGTATATTTTATGCATGTCTGGCTATAAATCTCCTATATAATTTAAGTTGTCTAAGAATCTCTGTAGTTGTGTTTTATTTTTTATTTCATTAGGAAATTTGTCAACAAATTCTAAGCTTCTTTTATAGGTATAATAGTTCCTTGATATATATGGTGTACTAAAAATCTGATTTTTTTGTTTGAAATAGTTTTATTTTTCTTATTGAGACAACTAATCCGTTTGTAATAATATTTAATGCGTCTAGTTGATTTTCAAATTTGTTTTTAGATTGTCTTCTTTATTGTGCTCTTTACTAGATTCTAAAAAGTGTACTTGTTCTTTTAAACTATTATGGTTTTCTGTTAAGTTTTTAACTTGTCTTTTTAAGTCTTGTATTTCTTTTTTATTTTCTTTTACTTCTAATTGTAAATTGTTTAAATTTAATGTTCTTTCTTGTGTTGGTTGGAATCTGTCTAAAATATCCGTTATGTTATATGGATTTAATTGGTTATTGTTTCTACTAGTTTAGATATATATTCCTTTAAGTTTTGTAAATAAATTTATTTTAATTCTAGGTCTTGTATATTTTCTGTAAAGTTTAATAAAGTTCTTTGTTCTTTTGTTAGTGTACATATAGATTTTGTTGAGCATTTTAAACATGTACATATTTTATCTTCTTGGTTTAGTTTATCCAAGTCTTCTGAACTAGATTCTTCTTCTTGTTTTGAATTTGTTGTTTCTGTGTTACTAGTATTTTCAGTTATATTCTGTATTTCATTTGCTAATCCTTCTTAATCTGTTTGGCTAGATTATGAGAAGTCAGAAGATGAATTTTCTTTTAAAATGTTATATAGTCTTTGTTTTAATTTTTTATCTATTTCTAATTTATTAATTTTATTTCTTAGTCTGCAATTTTGGCCGTGGATCGTATTTTATCTGTAAATCTAGTCATATGTCTCTCTGGTCATATGTCTCTTACAGGTTAATTAATGAAGAGATGATAATACCTAAGATATCTAGTATTATAAAGACGATAACTAATCCTACTAGTTTTACGAAAGCGAGTAACAATATTATAATGATATAATTTGGTTTGTTTTGTGGAATCTCAATCAAGAGAAGACACACCTAGCAATAGAAACTGCCATTTCCCAAAAACCCAATTTTTATCTGCTCATCATCTCTATGCTGCAGGATTATGCGCCGGAAAATCTGGAAAGTGTAGTTGAGTTGGAGCCCCCACCATCCCCAGACTCGAGCTACGGCCATCCATTCCTGGCGGATGAGGACTTTGCGAAAGAGCCACTCGCTGTCCCACCCCAGCTGCATCTAACTGTCCTTGGGATGCCAAGCCCCACCACGGAGCCATCTTCATCCTCATCTCTCCCTCCAAAGCCACAGCATGTAGTCCTTAACCACCTGTTCATAGAGAAAGGGTGGGCATCTCAGTCTTTGGTCGCCCTCGGCCTCACCCACCGGTTCCAGTCCAAGTACGTCACTGTTGTACTCTACAAGCCCCTCCGAAGGTAAGTAAATTACTGAAAAAAGAACTTTGTTTTTTCCTTTCTATGTACTGAAGAGTGTTATGATTGTTGGGCGGATATGTTTCTGTTAATAGATCAGCTTCTTCTTCTTCTTCTTCTTATTTATTTTCTGCTGGGGAATTCTTTTTTCCTGTCCTCTTTATTCTGTTATTTTATTCTCCAACTAGTGCTTTTCTGGTCAGCATTCTGCTGATTAGATGAACGGATGCAGCTCTACTGGTGGGCCATGCCTACGTGGTCCATGTTGTAGATTGCGTCCATCTCTATATATTACCTTTGGCCTGAAAGCCCAGGAAGTAAAATCATCAGGTGGGCCATGTAGATTACGCCTCATCTGTTTCTGTTTCTAATATGATTTTTGGGCCACGTCATCTGCACAATGGGGTCCACTTATTACATGGCTGGGATGTCTGGCACATGTTGGCTTCTCATGTCTCCTTTTATCATGAGATCTCCGTTGCTTTCTAAGAATGATTGTCACCCACTGGTGCACATCTGAACCACTCATCAGGTAGGCCACACCTTGGATGGTTCATATCATAACTTTACACCCATGAAACAATTCTAATGCTTTTATTTATTTATTTATTTATTATTATTATTTATTTCAGGAAAGAAATGGATGGTCGAGACTAACTTTGATTTGAATTTGTGACCTTTTATTTTCATTCAACTAAAGCCCACTGATGGAATGGTCAGGATTTTGTTATATTATATGATTTGCGGGCTGTGGCCCGTCCAAGATATTACCCACCTGATGATAGGTTCGGATTACATACATGTGTGGGGTGGTGTGTCGTAACGCAAGCGCCACAGGGATTTTCATTTGGCACTGGCATTCTTATTGGTGTGGGCCGTGTGGCCCACCTCTCAGTGATTAATGTCCACCACTGTAGACTGGTGATGGTGCATTGCAGATGATCCCTTGCAGATCATCGTAGCCTTCCTAACTTTTGTCCTGAAAGTGGATGGCCCAGAATAAAATGATGACAACCGTGCGTAGATAACTTGGGATGATTCAGAGGCCCATTTTCTATCTGGGTTTAGGTTATGTTTGTAGGGCTCTTAATTACTTGTGACCCAACCATTGGCCATTTGTCCATTTTATGATTTTGGTCGTCACTAGATTCTGGTCGTTTTTACAACTCATGCTTTGATCATAACCAGTCGGTGGATGGGCCCACCTCCTGAATGGTTCTGATGGCTGGCATTACGGCCACTGTGAGGAGTCGGCAGACTATAGACAGAACTACTAAATTGAATATACAAGGTGTATGTCCTCAGGCGTGCGGGAACCGAGACATATTCTGTCCCATGGTGTATGTTGGGGAATTGAATCCCGAATGTCTGGTCCCACCTGAGATTTGGATCTACCTCATTTTGGGATCATGCCATAAAATGAGCTTGCAAAACAAATGGATGGAGTGGATATATAACAAATACGTTGAGGTTGAGGTGGGCCCCACCGTCAGATTCTCACCCTGTTAACCCTGCATCACGTGATCGGCATCCCTTGGATATCGGATTGCGCAGCGTAGAACACAGCACGGATGTCTGTTGACGTGTTGAAGTTTTGTGGGCCCGCCATGATTTGTGTTATATCCGCACCATCCATCACCATTCACCCATTTTGCCATATCATTTTAGGCCATGATGTATGTGTTATATCCAGTCGCTCGTTTCATGAAATTTTTTGCACATTTATGTATTGTATTGTTAAAATTATATTCAAACGTGTGGTTTGATGGCTATAATGATTTTACTAACAGTGAAGTAAAGGGAATTGACCATGAAATGCATGGAATTGACCGTGAAGTGAGGGGAATCGTCAAAATTAAACATGAAATGAATGAAAATGACCGTGAAGTGAATGAGAGTGATCGTGAAGCGAAGGGAATTAACTGTAAAATGCATGGAATTGACCATGAAATGAAGGAAATTGACCGTGAAATGAATGAAATGGATTTTCGACCATCGACCTTATGGAATCTTGGAAAGTAACCAGGTTGGTTGGCTAAAGTAGCTTCTCCTACCTCAAAATCATCAAGTAACTCATTTTGGCTTAAAAGATATGCTTGTTAAATGAATAAAGAAAGAAATGAATAAAAAGAGAGATTTTTTTTTAATATGATTATATATTCATATTTATATTAATATGTATTTGAGAAAAATGCTAGGGAAGAAAGTTCTCTATGAAAAAAAAAAGAAAAAACATAATTTGATGGCGCACTACATTTGTGGCTACGGTTATAATTCGAAGCTATAGGGTCCCACGGAGCCGGTCGATTCGACTGGCTGGTTTTTTTTTTTTCCGTTTCCTTATTGTAATCCCTACCACTTTTTGTGGTTCCCATTATGAGGTATGTATTGTATCCAAACTGTCCATCTATTTGGTGAACTCATATTAAGGCTTGAGATGAAAAATAAGATAGATCTAGCTATCAAGTGGACCACACTGTAAAAGGCAGTGGAGGATTGAACATCTACCATTGAAACCCTATTGGGGGTCATAGAAGTTTTGGATCATTTTGAAATTTGTTTTTCCTCTTCATCCAGGTCTTTGTGACCTTATAAATAGATTGGATGGAAAATAAATGCTATGCTGGGCCCTACAAAATTTTTAACGATGAAAATCAATTTTCCCGCTGCTCTTTGTGGTGTGGTCCAGTTGATCTTTGGATATGATTCTCTTTTTTGATAATGCTCTGAAATGAGCTTGAAGTATGGATGAACGTTGTGGATATAGTAAATACATAATTGTTGGGCCCATGTAACTTTGATCTTTTTCAAACTGTTCGTACAACTCGGGGTTCGAGGAGCGTCAGCACTCGTCTTCGAGCACCAGCCAATCCGGTTCCGGAAGGAAAGGCGGGGGCATTTTCGACTTATGAAAGGCTGTCCGTACAGCTGGCGTTTATTCGTGGGAGCTAAAAAGAAATGGGCTTAAAATGGTTCGTGGGCTATAAATGGGTCGTACAGTAGGAAATTTCTTGTGGATAAATGATCACATTGGGAGATACAAATTATCATATTGGAAGATACGTGGTGACAAAGGTAAGATGGTTATTTTGTTACATAACTCGATGGGTTCAATGGAAAAATGTGGGGATCATATTGGTGATTTTTGTTTGATGATTGGGTGGGCCATCTAGTGCTATGATGAAAAACTATGATAGAAGGTTAGATAATGTGATCTAGGTGTAGACATTAAATATGTATGGCTTCAATAAATGAAGTGACCTTAGGTTAATTTTCCCCCATTATTAAACACATGCAATTATGTTTTTGAGAATAGTTAAGAGTATGGCTGTGTACATCCTTGACTTATTACTACTAGCGTGTACATTCAATAAAAAATAGACGGATAGAATTCAATGTTTATATAAGAGATGTTAGTGTTCAACGGTTTGGTGTTTGGATGAGCGATCAATGAGATCTTGACCCTTGGTTCATGATCGATGGTTTTGGGTTAAGTATGTGAAAAAATAAATGGATGATTGGGATCATTATGCGATTGCTAGATTAATGTACGTAGTTTTTTTGTTTTTTGTTTTTTAATCGGACTTGTATGTAAAAAGATACAAGGGTGGCAAATTGAATGGACTTATATACCATGTATTCCTTAGGTACATGATAAAGATCATATGAAAAGTTATTATAATTAAAATTCAATGGTATGTTAAGTATATACATAGGTGATAATAAAAGGAACGAAATCTTGAATAGATGTATATATGAACGAATATTTATTCGTGGTTGATTGAGTGGTCCAGTCACAAATCAAACTATAGGTCAAATATATTAATGGATAATAAGATGATTCAACTATTAACATTTATTATTTTATGGAACTTTTGAGAATTTAAAGAAAAAATCCATTTTAATAGCAACATGAAAATTAAACCAAAAAGTATAAAAATTACTAAATAAACTCAAACTATTAGATGATCGAAGCAATAAAAGTTACACACCAAAATTGAAACAACAACCTAAAAAAATGCATCCCATAATACAACCCTTGAAAGACAACGAAGAAAAAAAAAATAATCTAGAATGTTACACACCATCTAGGTTGGTGGTGTTAGGCGTTGTGGGGTCTGCCATGGTGTGTATTTTATCCGCACTGTATAACCATTTCCAGCTCACCGAAGTTTTGGATCAAGCTTATATCTAGTACGTGGACCACACCATATGAAATAATGGTGATTGAATGCCCCCCATTAAAAACATTTTGGGGCTAACCGAAGTTTTGGATCAAGCTTATATCTGTGTTTTACGGTCATCCAAGTGTTGTGTGACCTTATCAACTAGTTTGATGACTAATAAAAATTACTATGGGGCCTTGAAAGGTTTCAGGAATGGGTGTCACTATTGTTGATGACAAAATCTGAATCACCCTTTACTCTGTATGATGCGTCTCCGAGGGACCTTGGTCTTGCACAAAGAGTAAGCGCAGGAGACCCTGGCTAGGCCGGGGGACCCTCCGATGCCTACGTCAGGTCAAGGGATTCGGGGTCTAAGTCAAACTGTTGTAAGAGAGTACAAGATCTTGCGTACCTGTAGTAATGGAGTCTTCTTGCATTTATACCTGACTGTTGAATAGTCGAGGTCCGTCAATCTCGGCACGATCCACTCAATCAGGGGGATTTTCGGATTGAGGGGATACTGTGCGCAATTCGAGGATCGTGTAGGATATTATGCGTATTATGCATATATGCGAGCTAAGTAATCGGCCACGTCCGCTTATAGTAGTTTCTAAGCTTATCTCATGGAGCGCTCACTTCGGGATCCGGACTCGGCTCGACCTTGTTGGTAGATGAGGCCTCAGTCAGAGTGATTACAAGCCTTCGCCGAGCAGCAATCGTATTCATAGTCCGAGCCGATCCGATGGGCTTGACCTCTCACCAGTTGCACATTCTGAGAGACTTCATTCACGAGGTCCGAGGCGGAGTATCGGGCCTACTTTATTGAGTCAATTTCCTCCTGATCGTTACTCTCAGGGCCAAGGCACCTCTACAACTCACCCAGCCGTGAGTGTCACATGTAGTTATCGGTTAGATGATATCGGTCCACGAATTATAAGGGACTCGGATATTCCTATAACAGAAGCCCCCTACTCTTCGAGGTCTGCTAAGGACTTGGAGAGTAAGCATATGGAAGATCAATCTCCTAATTCACCGATTCTTCCGCGCATGCTGACACTATTACGTTTTGAAACATTATGCTCACAAGGTTTCCCGCCTATGGGTCTATGCATAGTGGACGCGTGGCGACGGTTAAGATTTCGAATTACTGTCCGCCTATGACATATTGCCATGTATCCCTGGATTAATGTTTTGGATGACACCTTTTCTTATTCGGGCATCGTTTCGTTTATCCGAAGCACGCCGCTCAATGTTAGAGGCGTACTGCCCGACAGAGCTTGAGCCAATGGTATGTGGCCACGTCAGCTTCGAGGTCGGTTCACGACCATTCGAATACAGCCATCATTGTTGGTCATTAATGTGAAGATTTGGCAAGGTCCATATAAACCCTTCTTTGAAGATTTCAGTTTAATTTCGCGCTTTGAGTTTGAGTTGATATTGGAGGAAGTGATTTTCGACGTGGGTGATTCCGGCCGATTAGGGTTTTTCGACAGGCGATTCCGACCGTCAGGATACTTCCGGCAAAAGCGATTTCCAGTGATCATCCGGTGAGTCTCCTTGCGCCTCTTCACATTCTTTCTTCTTAAGATGTCGTTCGACATGGAGACTATTCGAGATTATGATGACGACTCCGAGCCGGGAAGTTCTGGCGACGGAAGAGGGGCCTCTGAAGGCCCCTTCGAAGCTGTGACCTTATTCCCTCCGCCCTGAAAGTAGAAGGAGACGGGGGCTCGAACTCGTAGGGTCGACAAAAAGAAAGTCGCTCGAGCCCCCCGAACCACGACTGCCAAGGCCACTGAGATGCCGGCAAGTGGGCGGGCTTCAGAGGTAGTCCCAGGAGGCTCCGTGCTGTCGGAGTCCCAAATGGAATGGATCCGCTCGGAGTTTCAGATCCCATACTCCATACAGATAAGGGGCCCTGAGCCGGCCCCTCGACACTACCAGCGAGCCTGCTGAGGGAGAAGTGACCATTTTTCTTTGTGCACTGCAATGTGGGCTTCGACTTCCTCTGCATCCATTCGTCCTAGCCACTACATCATACCTCGGACTGGCTCCCAGGCAATTCACCCCTAATGCCTGATGGGTTTTGATGTCTTTCTATATTATCTGGCATTATGTCGAGAACTCGGAGCTGATCCAAGAGGAGCTGATGAGCTTATACCTGGTCAAGCACGATAGCCAAGAACCATGATACTACTTTGCAACCCGAGGCAGCAAGGGCTCGGGGTTAGTAATGAACCTTCTGTCCTCCAACAAGGACTGAAAGAATAAGTGGTTCTGAGCTGCGGGCGAATGGGAGGCGCCGGCGGCTGAATTCAGGACTTTGCCGACTCAGGTTCCTACCCAATTTTTGAAACTAGGTTGGATTAATTATTCCATTTTTTTCCCGATACCCTTTTTATTACCTCGTTCAAACTGAACTAGAGCTTTTCGTCTTTGTAGATTTCACAAGGGGAATACCTCCCCTTGACTCAGCTCAGAAGAACCACATAACCAAGGCTAGGGCGCGATCGAGAGAGCTCCGCTCTTGGTCAGATCTGATCACCGCCGCCAACCTTCATTGGTCTGGGCTTTCCTTCATCATCCGAGTGAGATGAGGTCGTTTGGATGGTTGACGCCATGACCACCCCTCCCGTAGTTAGAGATGACCCTGGGGCTAAGGCTCAGGCCTCGGCCGGTACTCGGACCGGGTTTGCAGAAGTAGCAGACTCGGATCACGTGGGGACGAGTGGCAGGAAGTTTGCACCCGGCTACCATTTATCTTGTCTGACACCTTGGGATATCAAACATGCTCCTGAGGAGAGCATAGCCCACCTCATCAGCAAGTCGGACAGCTCTTTCTTGAACGACATGGCTTCTGTGTTTTACACGGTATCTCTGCTGACTCTCCTCTCCCTTCCTACATTCACTGTTTTCAAGTACTCATTCTCATTTTCGTGCAGTCTGTCCTGAAACTTCTTTCGACTCGGGAGAGGGAGCGGGAGTCGGAAATGAGAGAAGCTGAGGTGGAGGCCCTCAAGACCTAGATGAGAATTTTGCAGGATGAAGGCACCTTCCTTTGGCTAGAGCAGGGCATTTTACGTCTGCAACTTGAAGACGGGAAGGCCAGGGAGCTACAGCTATAGGGGGTCATGACTGACCTCGAAGCTAGGGAACTGCGACTACATGGGGTCGCAGATGACTTCAAAGCTCGATGTGATGCTGCGACCACCGAGCTGACTCGGGCCAGGGCTCACGCGGACTCACTGACTCAGGAGAACGCATGTTTGGGTGCAGCCTTTGAGCGAGCTAAGATTGAGGTGACAGAAGAGTAGACCCGAGTTGTCGCCCAGCGAGGGAAGCTCAACGGGCTGAGGATAAAGCTTCTCTGGTCGAGGCGGTGGCCGCAGCGATAGAGGCCTTCAAAACTTCAAAGGAGAGGGACACCGAAGCCGCCAAGTTTTATAACCACGACTTCGATGATTGTATTGAGGCGGTCCAGGGCATGTATCCGGACCTTAACCTCGAATCGTTGTTGTCTGAAGAAGCTGAAGAGGCACATGTCGGAGATGTTGGCCCGGATCTGACCCCCGACGTTCAAGCTCCTCCAACTGCGTAGATCGGATTATTTTCTTTCTTTTTTTTTGGAAAATAGTTGAAACTTTTCTTTCTGGTTACTTTTTGACCTTCTGATGGAAGTGGATGATTGATAATTTTTTGACCCTCTGGAGAGGGCGCATGAATGATGATTTTTCTTGTATGTTAATTCGTAATTAATTTTTGGAAGTTGACCGTCGATTGTTGGTTACTGAACTGATTCGTAGATATGTCGATTTACTTTGAGGCGTGGCTGAGTCGACCCTTTGGTGGGTAAACTCCTTACAATGCCGCCTCACAAAGTTTGAGGCCTTTATAACCTGTTTATTGAGTTCGGACCCCTAGGGGGTCGGCTCGTCCCATAATTGGCGAGGTGCATCTGCTTTATCTGTTAATCAGTGAGCCGACTCCTATGTTGGGGGAGTCGGGTCACCTTTTAGCTTTTCCCCTGACTTAAGAGGGGACGCCATGTAAAAATTTTGTGGGATAATGCGCTAACCCTTTTTTAAGGGATTAGTTCATTGAGTCCGCCTCCGCATATGAGAGGCAACTTTTCCTTTGTAGATAATTTGTTCATGTAGACAAGAAGTAAACTTTATTAAGAGCCTTAAAGGCTTGTCGCTCAGAGGCATACATTTATTAGAAGCCTTAAAGGTTGTCTCCATCACGGATAGTAAACTTTCAGGTGTTCGGCATTCCAGGGGTGGGGGAGCTGACGACCCTCGAGGTCTTCCAAGTGGTAGGAGCCCGGTTTGGTCGATCGGACGACCCGATAAGGCCCTTCCCAATTAGGCCCGACTGTCCCAGGCCCCGACTCGGCAGTGTTTTGGAATACCCGGCAAAGGACCAAGTCCCTTGGTCGGAACCGCTTGGTCTTGACCTTCGAATTGTAGAATTGCGTAACTTACTGATGCTGGACCGCGACTCGGAGCCTTGAGATATCTCTGACTTCTTCGAGCAAATCTCGGTTGGCTGCAATCAACTCAGAATTCTAGTTTTCTTGGTAGTTCTCGACTCGGGCTATAGGGAGACCGATTTCAACTGGCACCATGCCTCTGAGCCGTAAGAGAGTGAAAACGGAGTTTCTCTAGTTGAGGACTTAGCTGTGGTCCTATATGCCCAGAGAACGAACGAAAGTTCTTCGGCCCAACTGCTTTTTACTTTTTCTAACTTCGTTTTAAGATGGTGCTAGATAACTTTATTGACTGCCGAGAAGAGTATGCGTTTGTGATGCCGAGTCCTAGACACATGCTCTGAAATTTGTCGTTATCGAACTGCTGGCCATTGTCTGACACGATGGTGTGAGGAATCCCGAAGTGACAAATGATGTTTTTCCAGACAAAATCGATCACCTTCTGTTCTGTGACAACTGGCTCGGCCTCGACCCATTTGGTGAAGTAGTCAACAGCAACGATGGTGAACTTGACTTACCCTTTTCTGGTAGCCAGAGGGCCGATGATGTCGATTCCCCACTGAGCGAACGGCTAAGGACCGCTCATAGGAGTCATTTCTTCAGCAGGTTGTCTCGGGACGGCCGCGAAACGCTGGCACTTGTCGCACTTCCGAACATAGTCCTTGGAGTCCTCCTTGATAGTTGGCCAGAAGTATCATTGTCGGAGTATTTTCAGGGCCAAGGCTCGGCCGCCGGAATGGTTTTCGCAGATTCCTTCATGGATCTCCTGAATGACATATTCCGCCTCGTCGGGTAGGAGACACCCGAGGTAGGGCTGGGAATGTCCTTTTTTATATAGAATATCATCCAAGATGGTGTATCGAGCTACTAGGACTCTCAGTCGCCTGGCTTTCAATATGTCCGAGGGGGTCTCGCCGGTCGCGAGGTAGTCAAAGATCGAATCCATCCGGCTCAGACTTGCATGTACTGGGTTGACTTCCTTCCTTTTCGCTTTGTCAATGCTCGGATGCTCTATGAATTCAACGGGAATGACTCGCAGGATCTTCCCTTCGGCGGCCGAGGCAAGCCTAGCTAGAGCATCGGCCCATGAATTTTTCGCTCTTGGGATTTGATGGATAGTGCAACTCCAAAATCTTTTGATCAATTTCCTCGTCTCATCGAGATAAGAGATCATCCTTGTCTCCTTGGCTTCGTACTCGGTAGAAATGTGGTTTACCACCAATTGAGAGTCGCACCGGACCTGAAGAGATTGAACGCCCACACTTGCTGCCAATCTGAGTCCAGCTAGTAATGCCTCGTATTTCACCTCATTGTTTGAGGCCTTGAATCCAAGCCTGATCGCTTACTGGATGGTTGTGGAATCCGTCGCGATCAGGACGATTTCGGCTCCGGCCTCTTTGATATTGGAAGACCCGTCCAGGTAGAGAACCCATCCAGGGTCCGGCACCACCTTTTGGTCATCTTGGGGGATGGGTGGAGTCATTTCGACTTCGGTACTGATCTCTTCTGTGCTTGGAGTGGTGAATTGGGCAATGAAGTCGGCCACAACTTGGCCCTTGATTGCCGTCTTCGGACGAAACTGGATGTCGAACTCACCAAGTTCGATGGCCCATTTAGTCATCCGACCAGACACCTTGGGCCTTTAAAGAACTTGTCTGAGAGGGGAGTCTGTCAATATAACTATGGAATGAGCTTGAAAGAATGGGCGTAACCTCCGAGCTGAAACAACGAGGCTGAGCGCTAGCTTCTTCAAGGGCAAATACCTCGTTTCCACAAGTACCATGGCCTTACTCACGTAATACATTGGGTATTGCTTGCCCCCGACCTCCCTAATCAGGGCCGAGCTTACGCCCAAGGCGGAGACCGCGAGGTAGAGGAACAAGGGTTCAACTTCTTTATGTTTGGATAGTAGGGAGGGTGAACCCAGATACTGCTTTAGTTACTAGAAGGCTTGTTCGTACTCCGACGTCCACTCTGCCTTCTTATGACCCTTCAATTATTGGAAGAAGGGGAGGCATTTATCCATTGCTCTGGATATGAAACATCCGAGCGCCGCGACTCGCCCCTTGAGGCATTGTATTTTCTTGACAGTCCGAGGCGCACTCATGTCGAGGAGTGTTTTGATCTTGTCGGGGTTTGCCTCGATGCCTCTCTGACTGACTTGAAACTCAAGAAATTTTCTTGAACCGACTCTGAAAGCGCACTTTATGGAGTTCAGCTTCATCTGATATTCTTGAAGGACGACGAACGTTTCTCCGAGATTCGTCAGATGATCGGTTGTCTTGATGCTTTTCACCAACATGTCATCGACGTACACTTCCATTGTATGTCCGATCTACTTCGAGAACATCTGATTCACCAGCCTTTGGTACGTAGGCCCAACATTTTTCAAGCTAAACGGCATGACCCGGTAATAGTAGAGTCCATTATTTGTGACAAAGGTAGTCATCTGCCTATCTGGGGGGTGCATTGCGATCTGGTTATATCCGGAGTATGCGTCCAGGAAAGAGAGTAATTCGTGTCCTGCCGTGCTGTCCACCAGCTGATCGATCCGAGGCAACGGAAAACTCCTTTCGGACAAGCTTTATTTAGGTTTGAGCAATGTACAGTTTGAGCAATGTACAGACCCGCCATTTCCCGTTGGCTTTCTTCATAAGGACCACATTCGCGATCCAGTCAGGATAATGTACTTCTTCTATGAATCTGTCGTCGAGCAGAACGGAGACCTCGTCAGCTATTACTTCATATCACTGGGCATTGAACGACCTTCTTTTTTGCTTGACAAGTCGGTGATCTAAATCCACATTCAATCTGTGGACTATGACATTCGGAGAAATTTTGGGCATATCTTGATAGGACCACGCGAAAACGTCCATATGTTGTTGTAGGAATGTTAATATTTCAAGCTGTCGCTCCGGATTCAATGAAGTCCCGAGTTGAACGGTTTTGCTAGGATCACCCTCGTCGAGCGGTACTTTCTCCAAGTCTTCCACGGATGAGCCTTTCACAGGTCCTCTAGTGTCTAAAACACTGATCGTGAGCGCTTGCTTAACTGACCCCTTTTTTTACTGCCATTGCATAACATCTTCGAGCTTCGAGCTGATCGGCTCGGAAGTAGCCTATCCCGCCCTTGGTGGAGAATTTCATCATCAGGTGATAGGTGGAGACGACTGCTCTCATCGCGTTGAGGGAAGGTCTGCCCAAGATGACATTATGTACTGATGGTACATTGACAACTAAGAAGTCCACCATGAGAGTGACTTGATGTTGTCTTGCACCCGCAGTTATGGGGAGGGAGATAACTCCTCCGGAGATCACTCTTTTCCTGGCAAAGCCGTGCAAGCGGGTCTTCACAGGTCTAAGGTGAGACCTTGGAATCCTCATTCTTTCAAAGGCCTCGGAATAGATCACGTCTGCTGGACTCTCGGTGTCGACCAAGATGCGGTATACCTTGCGGTTCGCTATGGTCATGGTAACGACTAGAGCATCGTCGTGCGGGTGCTGAATTCCAAACGCATCTTCTTCCGTGAAGGTCAGAGTGCATGGACTGACCCGAAGTTTCTTGCTGGGCCTCTTGGTTAAGTGGACGTAATATTCCAGTTCAGACTTTCGGGAATGAGCCTTTCGCGCCCTGTTTGAATCTCCTCCACCTGATGAGCCCCCAAAGATGGTACGGATTTCAATGGGCTCTTCTGCGGTGTTATTTGGCTACTCTTGCTTTCTTCTTTCCTAACGACTTTTCCTTCCTTGGTGTATCGGTGTAGGTGTCTCTTCCGAATAAGGGCCTTGATCTCATCTTTGAGATCAACATAGTCAGCCGTATTGTGGCCGTGGTCTCGGTGGAAGCGACAGTACTTGCGCTTGTCTCGATGATCTGGATCGACCCTCATGTAAATAGGCCAATTCAGCAACTTTTCTCCTCGAATGTCCAATAGAATCTGCTCGGCGGATGTGTTGAGGGGGGTGTAGGAACGGAACTTCTCCTCCGACCTTCTGCTCGGACAACGATCGCGAGGGGCGCGGTCATTGGCCCCTTTGTTAGACGGCTGAGGTTCTTCGTTCCTAGGCCTCTTCCCTTTACCATTCGGCTCTGTCACTTGGACATTTTTATGGGCATCGGAGAATTCCTCCGCATTGGTGTACTTCTGAGCTCTAGCGACCAGTTCACCCAGTGTCTTCGGCGGGTTCTTTCCAATGGAGAAAGTGAATTTTCCTTCTTTTAGGCCACTGAACACAGTAGCGAGTGCCATTTTGTTGTCGCAGTCTTCTACTAATAACGTTTCCTCGTTGAAGCGAGCGATGTAGTCTTTCAACAACTCCTTCGGCTCTTGCTTGATGGCAAACAAGTACGAGTTGAGCTTTCGACTTCTCTTACCACTTATGAATTGGGGTAAGGAATAGTCGGCTCAACTCTATGAAGGAACTGATGGAGTTTGGTTTGAGTTGTCGGTACCAACTCTGTGCGGAACCTGTGAGCGTGATCGAGAAGCCTCGGCACATCATAGCATCCGTCGCTGTCTGTATCTGCATCCATGAGCGATAGGCTTCCACATGTTCGAATGGGTCTCCAGACCCAGAGTATTAGATGACGGGAGGTATCCTAAACCTCTGTGGCATCACCTCGTTCATGATTTTTGAGGTGAAGGAAGGCTCAGTCTCTTCCATCATCGCCTGAACAGTGAAGGGAACTGACGTTGGTTGTTGTTTCTTTCCAGGACCAATAATTTGTCGTTGAGCTTCGCGAACCATTTCTCCCATGGTTCCTTATTTTCCGCTACGATCTCTCGGTTATTTTCTATTTCCGGAGTTCTCCTTCCCCTCCTCCGTTCTAGTCGATGGCGGAGATCCGTCGGTGCCAAGGCTAAAGTTACCGAAGCATTGGTCGGAGCTCGTGTGACCGTGTTCCGAGCCGAGGCTCGAATTTGGGTCGGAGGAGGATTCTGACCCGAAAGCGGCATCTGGGGGTGTTGAGGCACCTCGGGCCTCACACTCCTTGGTGCAGAGTGAGCTTCTACAACCAGACTGACTGGCTCAGGAATAGGACTTTCCAGAGCTGGCTGCAGTCGTGGCTCCTATTGTTGCTTCATCCTGTTCACCTCGTCATGTAGGGCTTGTATCTCACTCTGCGTGGTTCGATATTTACTCGCCCAATTGCGAGAACGCTAAGAAGGCCCCGGGGACCCTCCGATGCTTAAGTCAGGTCAAAAAATTCGGGGTCTAAGTCAAACTGTTGTAAGAATGTGCAAGATCTTGCGCACCTGTAGCAATAGGGTCTTCTTGTATTTATACCTGACTGTTGGACGGTCGAGGTCCATCAATCTTGGCACGATCCACTCAATCAGGGGGATTTTCGGATCGAGGGGATACTGTGCGCAATTCGAGGATCGTGTAGGATATTATGCGTATCATGCATATATGCGAGCGAAGTAACCGGCCACGTCCGCTTATAGTAGTTTCTAACCTTAGCTCATAGAGCGCTCACTTTGAAATCTGGACTCGGCTCGACCCTGTTGGTAGATGAGGCCTCAGTCGGAGTGACTACAAGCCTTCACCGAGCAGCAATCGTATTCATAGTCCGACCCGATCCGATGGGCTTGGCCTCTCGCTAGTTGCGCGTTCCGAGAGACTTCTTTTACGAGGTCCAAGGCGGAGCATCGGACCTACTTTATTGAGTCAAGTTTCCTCCTAATCGTTACTCTCAAGGCCGAGGCATATGTACGACTCACCCGGCCGTGGGTGTCGTATGTAGTTATCGGTTAGATGTTGTCGGTCCTCGGAATTAGAAGGGGCTTGGATCTTCCCATAACAACTATCTCTCACCATTTCTTGTGGATTAAACCTATATTTTCATTTTTCCCTTGTTCAGGTTTGTATCACATTTTTTTTTCCCTAACTTAACCGGGTGGGCCCTAGGATGGTTTCTTGAATTGGTGTCATATTCCTTGTTATTTCTCATGGTATGGTCCACTTGGGCTTTAGATTTGCTTCGTTTTTTGGGATCATGCAATAAAATGACTTGGAAAAATGGATGGATGGTGTGGATATAAAACACATACATCAAGGTGGCCCCACAACACCCAATACAACGTAGATTAGTGTTGAGGTCACCATCCAAACGCTTCCTATCAACATCATATGAATCGAATCTTAACAATTAGGATTAAAACTGGCTTACATACCTCTTTAAGTTTGGCAAGTGGATTAGGTGGTGACCCTAACCCCACCAATTTAGGTGTGTCAGGCGCTGTAGGGCCCACTGTGATGTATATGTTTTATCCACACCATCCATCCATTTTTCTAGCTCAATTTAGGGCATGAGCCCAAAAATAAATCTGATTAAAATGTTTATTGTTGCACACCACAAGAAACAATGGTGAATAAATACTCGCCATTATAAAAGCTTCTCGGGAGCCACCAAAGTTTTAGATCAAACTATGATCATCCAACCACTTGATAATGTCACATAAACCTGAACGAGATGTCAAAAGTTTGGATGGTTAGTAAACAATATAGTATGCCCTTGGAAGTTTTCAACCCGTGGCCATCATTATCCCAATTATTTCCTATGGTGTGGTCCACTCTACCTTTGGATCCACTTTATTTTTAGCTCATGCCCTAAAATGAGATGGAAAAATGGATTGGACGGTGTGGATATAAAACCCATACACCGTGGGTCACCCAATTCGCCCCACTTAAATGCCAACCACTTAAGGAAGTGGATTGGGTGGTGACCCCAACACCACCCAACTAGGTAGTGTCATGCACTGTAGGGCCATTGTGGTGTATGTATTTTATCAATGCTGTACATCCATTTTGTAAGCTCATTTTTTAGCTCATGCCAAAAAATGAAGTTTATCAAAAGTCCCGGTGGACAACACCATTGAAAACAGTGGCGGTTAAACATCTGCCACTAAAAACTACTTTGGAGCCACGTGAGTTTTGGATCAAGTGGTATTTGTCTTTTCTCATTATATATCTACTTATGTGTGAATTTATAAATTGGGTGGGTGTAAAAATGACATTATCTCGGCTTAGGAATGTTTCACGGGTGGTGTCTCCCTACTGTTTCCTTCCGCATGGTTCACGTGAGCTTTCGGATTTATTTATTTATTTATTTTTTTAACACACGCACACACACCCCACACACTCATGCTAGTGGAATTTCACCACATATGGATACACGAACCCTTGACCGGGTGTTGAAACTCCTGAGAGTCTACCACCCGACGAGCAAGAATAAGGATCCACTTGACTGCTGGCGTTGTGTCCTTAAATGACTCGACAAAACAGACTGAGGATGATTAGGTTGTGTTGGGTCACCACTCAATCGGCTTTCTATCGTTGTCATCTTAGCCCAATCCTATCATCTATCATTTAAAGTGGCTTACTAAATCTCTTTTAATTTTGGCCACCAACCTAAGGAAGTGGATCAGGTGGTGACACCAATTTGCTACCTCCTTAGGTGGTGTCAGGCGTTGTTGTGTCTACCATGATCTATATATTTTATCCTCGCCATCCATCTGTTTTTCTAGTTCATTTTATGGTATGAGTCCAAAATATAGTAGCAGATTAATAGGTCTAGTCCAGCACCCTGTAGGAAATAATGGTGATTGAAAGCCTACCTTTAAAATTTTGTTGAGGGCTGCAAAAGTTTTTGATTAAGCTTATACTTTCATTTTCACTGTGTACAAGTTTACATGACTTTATTCACAAGTTGGATGGCAAATAAACGTTGTGGTGATTAAATCTCTGCCCCTATATTATTGAATGTTTATCTTCCTAGAGTGAAAAAAAATATTATGGTGGGCCTTAGGATGGTTTATGTGACCTTTTCAACTGGTTAGATGGAAAAAAGATAATTTACAGTGGGCTTTAGAAAAATTTCAATGGTTTCCTTTTGTTTCCTTTGGTGTGGTCTAATCTAGCTAGTCAAGCTTCAAATCTGGTACACTTTTGGGCTCATGCATTAAAATGAGCTAGTAAAACAGATGAATGGCATGGATAGATGACGCGATCACTCTACAGCCCACTGTGATATAAAACACATGTATCACGTTGGGTGTTGTTGGGTCGCCACCAATCCAACACCATTAAAGTTGGACTGGATGGTGACCCTGATACTATCGGGCAACATGGCCCACGGTGATGTATGTTAAAATAATAATAATAATAAATCCGTGGTTCATTTGTTCCGCCGTTTTTCTGAAAAGGGATAATGAGATATTCGTCATTTTTAACCGTCCACTAAATTTCCAGCTAAACTGAAAACGATAGTTTGTCAGTTTATTTGACTTTTTGCTACGTGTACAGCTAAACTGAAAACGATAGTTTGTCAGTTTATTTGACTTTTTTTTTTTTTTCTTTTTTTTTCTTTTTGTTGTTGTCTAACGCATGCAATATTTAAGCAATTTCGGAGTGCCTGCGTTTAAACCCTGGCACCCTGTAAGGGTGTCAAAGTTGTTTTTTTTTTTTTTTTTCTTGTAAAAGTAACTTTTCTGTATTAAAAAATATTAGTCTTTTATAAAGATTTGATCTATTCACTGTCTTGGGCTATCGATTGTTTATTTGGTGATCTTTTGGTATGACCCACCATTCATATGGGCTTAGATGGCATAAAAAAAAAAAAAAAGAAATTAGTGAGAAAGATGGGGCTGCATACCGATGGAATTAATAGATTTTTAAAAATCCTTTTATGAAAAATGTTTTAGATTTTCTCTTTAAAAAAATAAAAGATTCAAATTTTTTTAAAGGATGCAAAATGAATTAGGAGAATGTACGTAATTGATTAATTTTCTTGTATATTTCAATATAATATAGTGGTATGTATATACAAATGGGATGACCCCAAATATGAAAATAAATAAATTCAAATCACAACTAGTAAGAAAGTATGTATATATATATATATATAAAATAAAATAAAAAATATAAAAAATAAAAAAAAATCAAATCTCAACAAGCATGAAAATTAGATCATTTCTAATCCCCCCCTTCAAGTTATAGCATGGAGATTTGTAACACCCAACTTGGTGCATAGAAGACGATGTGTGGTTTTGGCCAAATTTAACGGCACATTCGGCATTGCCGTCCGATTTGTATTGACTACTGACTGTGAATCCATCATGGTTGAGTGATCTACCCTAGAGTGGGCTACAGCTGCTCAGGTAACGTCTCATGTTGAGTGTGAAATGTTGGATATTTTTCCCTCATTATTCCTTGGTTTTAAGAACATGATGATGCTTAATTGATCTATTTCTACATGTTTTCTCTTACGAGATAATTTTGAGAGCTTAAGGTGAAAAAGATTTTAAAGACATGAATTTGATGCTCAAGAATTACCAAAGTGAGAATTAGATATTTGGAGGTCAAGGTTGAAGAGTTCAAGAGTCTAAGATCCAAGAAAACTGAGTGAAAAAGGAAGAAATTCGAAGTTACAAAGTGTAGAAAATCAAAGTGCTGAGCTAGATAGTTTGATGCTATCGAGCACCGCTTCGATGTCATTGAAGTAAGTGTTTGATGCCACCAAAGGAAGCTCGATCCCAGTGAAAAAATTAGAGAAAATTAAGTTTGGTTGTTGGACATATGGGTGCAATTCTTGATCTTATGGAAAGGAGGGTTCGATCTCTCGATCTCATCGAAAGGAGGGTTCGATCTCTCAATGACATCGAAGAAGGTCTCGATCTCATTAAAGGAGGGTTCGATCCCATCAAAGAGCCGTTCGATGCCATCAATGCAAGTTCGATGACATCGAAAAAATCATTAATTATGGAATTTACTCGTTGGACAATTTTGGATGTTTTTTTATCCCATTGAGAGCACGTTTGATGATATGGAAGCCGGTTTGATGCCATCGAAGCTTGGGCGATGCCATCGAGGACTTACGCAGATTTCAAGAGTACGTTGTTGACGGTTTCCAAATTCGAATCGAAGCTCCCATCGTGTAACACCCCACGTCTTTAATACATGGGCATTACAATTAATATAATGATAAGCTTGATTATTGAATTTAAACCAAAACCAAGACAAGGGTAGGCCTACGCATTAAAACAACCCATCAACGCCTAGACATGACACTAGAGTCTCCTAGGAAGGCTAGGACTCTTTTTGGACCGTTAATACTCAAACTCGGAGTGACCTGGCCCTCAGATTGCTAGATAACTCTAAATAATGCTCAAATCACGGTTTGGGGACTGCCCAAGCGTTGGACCACCTTGATCAAAGGCCAAATGACTCAGCTGAGACCACTAAGAAGGATGACTGGCTTGGATTGCGAGATCCCATCACAATGGGGTCCACATCAGCGTGTATATACACCACAAACGGTGTGCATACAGCGTACCGGACAGACCAAACGGTCAAACGGTGTTGACCCGATAGGTTTTGGGATTTCTCTCCCATTTCCCCCTCTGCAGTGAGCCGGACCGAGTGATGTCCACTCGCACGGGATGTGGCCTACCTTCGGCCACCATCTGTGAAATCCAGACTGTTCATCAGATTTGCATGATTCGGACGACCAGATCCATGTTGACCAACCAAGTCTATGCAAATGTGCACGTGCACGAGCAAGGAACGACTGGGAGACGTCCGCTTTAGATGTATTGTGGCCCATTTCGAGTCACCTTTCGGACATTCTGAATTGTCCATCAGGTAAGAAGCCCCGGTACAACCAATCCCACATCGCCCGAATTGTCCCATGCATGTGCACGTGTTGTGGGCAGCTTCAGACGACCAGCAGCTTTTTCCGAAAAAATGGACGATTGCAGGATTTTTCCACGTAGGCAATTCGCGCCAAACACTCTCCCTCCATCCTAGTTGTTCTTCCAAGCTTGCATCCACGCTTTCTATCCACTGCCGGTTATGGGCAAGTAACCGTCTGTTGTAGAAAACGGTGTGGGGAGACATTTCCTTTTCGGGAAACCCCATCTGGCGCGATCCGAACCTCACAGCAGTCCACGCGGAGTAATCTCCGCTGCCCGTTGTAGGGTTACAACGGCTTTCTCAATGGAGCCCCTCATCTCGCGAGAAAAACCGTGGAGGCGTGGAAATTCTCGCGAGATGGTTGAAATGCCTATGAAAGGCTAGATTAGTGGCCCTTGCAGTGATCAAGGGCCCTATTTGAACCATCCAATCGGTCCAGATCACCTTAATATTCTACAAATAAAAATATGCCATGATCGGGCCGTCATCTTCCCCCTTAGATCGAAAGAACCACCGTGATGAGGTGGGCTCCATAGTGGGTAAAAATTTACTTTTTCGATGGGCCCTGGCAGCCGGAGCACATCCCTGGTGACGGATGGGCCCCATGCATGCGAAAACTCAAGATCACACGAGTGCATGGTCGCCTATTCACAGCCGTTGGATAGTCCATTTGCATGTGTCCCAGCTCTATAAGAAGCTAATTGTTTGCCTCAGGATTCTCACCGAGAAGCTCGCAGAGAGAGAGAGAGAGAGAGAGAGAGAGAGAGAGAGAGAGAGAGAGAGAGTCAAGTCTAGTGTTGGGTGTAAAACCAGGTGCCGCACTGCACCAAGTCGAGCCATCCGAGTCGGATCGAGTCAGGTCAGTGCATCTCGTAGACACCGTCCAGAAAGAGGGAAAAGTAGAGAGACACAGAGAGGGTGTGAGAGAAAAGAGAGCCAGGTAGAAGAGAGGAAGATCAGTACAAACTAGGCACCGCACTGCACCAACCCGGACTGCTTTAGCTCGGGCCAAGTTAGGTCAGTACAGACCAGGAGCACTATGATACCTAGGGAGAGAGAGAAAGAGAGGGAGAGCCAAGAAAGAGTGTGAGAGGGGGAAGAAGTATGGCCGCGCCGGTTGTTCGGATCAAACCCAAGCTTGAGTAGACCCTGGTAGTCTTCCAGGCTCGGCTTAATATCGAGTAAAAAACAGGGAAGGCCGATCTCGATCCGTCACAACCTTCTGGTCCAACCTAACAGGCCTGAGATCCAGGTAAGGCCGAGCATCTCACCTTCGTTAGCTCAACTTTCTATAAGGACAGATGATTACGGTGGTGGTAGGGCAGTCGGCCCTCTTGATCATAGCTATCGCCGCTTGGGAGCCTGGCCAAAACTCGCCCATTACTGGGCCAAGTTGAGGTCAGATCTGAGACAGACTCAGGTGGCAGCGAGAGTTGAGAACCTAGCTCAATGCGGATCGAAACCGGGCCTCCAACAACTGTTCTAGGCCGAGCCAGACTTCCAGCAACAATAAATGGGCTGGACTCAGTATCTGCAGTGGGTCGAGTTGAGCTGGATCTTAGCCGAAAGTCTGGGCCAGAATCAGCCCAGAACTGGGCCGAAACCAGCCTCAGCATTGGGCTGAAATCAGCAACACAAACTGGGCCGAAATCAGCCCAGAACTGGGCCAAAATCAGCCTCAGTTTGGGTTGGGTCTCAGCCATCGGTCTGGGCTGAGGTGTGGGCCAAGTGTAGCCCCTGAATTGGGCCGTAATCGGCCACCACCTTGGGCCGCAACTAGAGATCAAGCCCAGTCCCATTTGGACCACACAGATGGGCCAGGTTGATCAGCCAAATCTCATTGGGCCATGGACTGTTGGGCCAATGGGTTGGGCCCAGTCCTCATAGTTTTGGGTAAAGCCCAATAAGCCCCACCTATTTATAGGGGTCAAGGAACATAGAAATGGGCCTGAACATCATTACATGGGAGAAAAACCCAAGTTAAATCAAGCCTGGGAGTTATCAGAATCACCTACCAAATGCAACTATTAACCTCTGATTGGGAATGGACCCAGGTGTTCAAGCGGGTGACATTGAATCGTGGGTTGATCGCTAGAAAGGAAGACCTAAGTAAGGAATCTAACCGGGAAGGTGATGACTTTTCCCCTTGGGCTTTCCATCTTTAAGTTAGTCCAAACATAGTATCCATCTAAATCATAATCACTAGTTTATGGTTCTAATTATTTGTGTTAAAATTCTATTAGCAGTCCTATCTTGATCTATGATTGATAAATTATGTTCACATGAAATAAGGGTTACATACTAGGTTCACATACTAGTTAATAGTTCATAAATATCGTTCATATGAAATGATCATTAATTACCCTGCTTTAATATTGCATTACTCGATAGTTTGTACTTTAAAATCATGATGCCTTGTTACAAATTTTATTGCCATTTTTTAATTTTACGTACTTCTGCATGTTAACTGAATCGTTGTGAGTCACCCATAAGATTCAACACACAGCATCATATGTGGAAAAATTCCATTATAACATGTGAGCCACACTTGGGATGCAACCAAACAGATGATGTGGGAAATGAGATCCTTGACTTGAAGTTATTTTTGATTGACCACTTGTGGAAGGGTTCTATTAAACATCATAACGTGGAAAACCTGAGCCGGGGATGGTGGTCATTGTTCACACCCCAAGTATATGGTTGCGATGTAGTAATAATCTCGGTAAGACTGAGGTCGAATCCACAAGGACTGAACTTTGTACATAATCTGAAAGTAACTCGAACTAGAACTAGAAGAAGATGTAATCTAAACCAGGGAAAATCAAGGGAATAATGGTGAACTACTTTATCTAAAGCTTGTAATATTCAAAGGTGAGAAACTAGGGATTTCAAGGATCCACTTGTCGAGATCAGGGAGATCTATGCTTGATTCAAGAACACAATTGGAATCAGAGTCCTGTCTTCATCCAGTTGGAGGATATAACATTAAAAATCAAATCCGAACTTCCTTTGATCTAGTTTTCAAGAGATGAGAGGTATGAGAATTCAAAATTGATTTCACAAAACCATGCTCGTGAGACAAAGCAAACAACAGAATGTAACCAATCCACAACCAATCTAATATGATTATGAACATCAGGAAGGATTCCATCATCCAACCATGCCCATGGGACGATGGTAAACAACAGGATTCCTAATTTCATAATCACACTAATGCAAAGAACATGATCAAAGCTATCTCAGATCCATTGTAATTTAAGTCAAAACAAACCATTAAAAACTGAAAACATTTCTTATAATCAAACTAGAATCAAAATTAGTTCAGTTTAAACATGAATCAAAGGCATAAAGAAAAATCTCCCATCACACTACAAGCTTCACCTCTTAGCCCTAGCTAAGAGGTTTAGCCTAACATGATCATGCTAAAACCAGAAAAAACATGAAAGGAAAAGAAGAAAAACAAAGATGAAGGAAGGAAGAAGGAAGAAGTCGGCATCTCCACACTCTATCTCTCTCTCTCTCTCCTTTGCTCCCACGTCCCCAAGATTCCTTTCACTCTCTTCTCTTCTCCTTTATATAAGCACCAGGGGCATGGAGTGAGGTCGGTGCGCAATCAGAGTTAATGCAACAGTTTGAGAAACGGACTGCGCAACAGAAAAACGCAAGGCGTCTTGCGTGAGAGCCGAGGAACATGGATCTCGCTGGTTCTCCTTCCATTTCTTTAAAAAAAATGTCCCTTTGGATGGTTTTGGATGACCTACAAGATGGACGGTCCGGATTAGCCATCTGATCAACGCCATGGTCCCACAGTGGCCCACAGCATGCAATGGTGTCTAGACGTGTGATCTTGCGTATCAACCTACGCTGGAATGTTTGGTGGACCCCATAGTGATGTTTTCTGAGAAATTCACCTCGTTCATTGGATTACTAGCGAAATTTCAGTTAGAAAGAAGTGGTTTTGGTGTGACCCACTGTATCAAATCACCTCGCCGTTCATCCTGTGTTTTACTGCGATCCACGTGTGTATACGTGCATGGGACCAACAAGCCACCATGGCTAGGGTCGTGGATACCCTCTGAACATGTTGGACGGTTTCGATTGTCCAATGGGACCATGATGGTGGGCTGCTACTCATCACAACGTTCGGACATGCGGATGCTGTTACGTAGAGAAGAAGGGGTCGGGTCAGCGCCCTTTGACAGGGATTCCCGGTCCGGTGCAGTGTGGGAGTGCACTGCTTGTGCACTCGCATGACCCCAGGTGGGGTCCAATGTGATGTTCATGAGGAATCCTCTCCATCCATCCATTTTGACACCTCATTTAAGGGGTTCATACCAAAATTGAAGCATATCTAGAGATTAGGTGGGCCCCATATTGATGATTTATGGTCTGATCTATCCGTTGGACCACTTCTACAAGGATCCAAGGGTTGAAATTCGGCGTGTATGGTTAGTTTTGGGTCCTCAAGCTAGATATAAAGTTTCAAGCTAGACGGACGGTGGGAACCCTGTGATCTTGCATTTAAGGCGACTTTCAGGCCCCTTTATCGTGAATCACTTAATTTTCTCAGATATTTGGCGTATGAATTCTTCAATCTCGGTCTTTGAAGATTTGTCCCTTGTCTTGGTGATTTGTAAGCATCAAAATCATGCCTTTAGTACCCTTTTACAGTCCAAGCTCCTAAATTCACCTTGCAACATAAACACGATTAAAATAGGACGTTAAACATTATAATGTTTGTAAAATCAGGTAATAACTGAGGTCTAATATGTAATATTTTACACTCAACACAATCCCCAACTAGCATTTTGCTAGTCCCGAGCAAAGTATGCGAAAAATATTTTAAGAATTACGGGACAATTCCTATAAAACTGAGTAAATTTTGAAAAATAATTCAGATACTAGAATTCTAAAATTCATGAATGTTGGGCATTACTTTCTCATGGATTTAAGTGCACGGTAAACTTCATAGTCAAGTTCAAAGTATTAATCCATCGATTAGAAAAATTCTAAACATTGAGTTCCATGGGAGTATAGTGCAACCCCGGCTAATCATCATTAAGAGTCCAATCGTCAATTTTCATGATAACATAGATAATCGAATAGAGCATTCCTGGATAACCCAACCTTAAACAAAACTTGCCTTACAGTTCAGCCTTTTTATTCTTCCAGCTTTTGATTTTTCCATTGATGGCTTCATGATGTGTCAACCTTTTTAAAGATCTTTAACAGGTAGCCATTTTCGGGCACAACTGTTTTTTAGCTGGGTATTTTTTTTTTTTTTTTCAATGAACATAATGGACAAATTCCTTAGGTTGGTTCCTTCCATGCTTAGTGATTACCAGGTTAACAATTTAATATCAAACTGAAGCTTTAATGTGTAAGTTAGATGTGACATGTGAAATCATGACTCAATCAATGTTTAAAACTTCTAATCATGGATTACTAATTCGAACTTAACTGTGAAATCTAACAGATAGCTGAATCCAAGAGTCATAAATTACCAACATTAAGTATCTTGTACTTCTAAATCATGGATGAACTTCAAAATCATTTCGAATTCATAAGAATTTCTAGAAAAAATTTAAAAAAAAAAAATCACAATTTTTACTCAAGATTGAGAAAACACTGATTAGGTTACCTAATATCCCATCCCCAACCTAAAATCTACATTGTCCTCAATGTAAAAGATATAAGCATGCAATGCACATGAGACAACGAAATAGAAAGAAAAGTGATAGAAAGATAGTACCTAACGAGGAGATTGAACGACTTTTTCCAAAGAGATTTCAGCGTGAAGGTGGCTCGACACAAGAGTTTAACCAATAAAAGCAAACTACCTAGAACAACTGAAAAGTAAACTATCCTGTAGCATAAAGCCGACTATCCTAGAATTATATAAAGAAAACTACCCTAGTCTTATGAAAGCAATAACCTACCTATGCCTCCATCAGACTAGGAAATCAAGGGAAAAACTACTCAGTCATGTCACAAGGTTTCTCCTCCGGCAATATCTTGATAAATTTCTCAAAAGGTTTCTCAACAAGATCATCCAAAAGCCCTTTTTGCAATAAGCTCGGATGCCCTAGAGCATGAATTTCCAGAGAAATTTATAGACCACATCATAAAATTGTCGTTGAATCGCTTGAGGTATCCAAAGTATATATGATTCACCTGTGACAGAGAAAGTTTCAGAGTTAGTATCCCATCTTGAATCGGAGACTACAAGTAGATGTAATTCAGAAAAATTTTCAATAGGAAGGGTAGTGTCAACACACTCCGGAGTTTCAGTTTTCGGTTCAATTTTCAGCTCCTCCTCCTTTAATGGTAAACATTCAGGATCCGCAGGAGGAGATTCCTTAGAATAAGGGTTTTCTCGGTCAGTAACAACTACCGAGGTATTGCCTTGTCAGGCATCCACTATGTTTTGTATCATGGGATTATTTATATCCAGAAAGTATACCAAGCAATCTTCTAAAAAGTCGAAACATTCAGTTGAAAAGAATTCCTTCATCACATCGAGATCTGTGATGATATGCCCAATAACTGTTTTATCTTCTTCGAGAGTAGAAATGAGCATACTCTCTTATTTTTTCTCAAGGTGGGATGAAATCACCACTGGGTATGTCTCATCTTAACCTAAATAGACAGATTTCAAATCAGAGGGCAAAGGTTTTAGGTCAAGCTTCGGTGGGTTGATGTTAGATGGTAGAGACACTTCATCAATTTGGGGCAACTCTTCAAATTGTGGCCTCCACCGATTAACTTCAAGTACCGGCACAATATCAAGCATGGTACCCATATCCCTAATTATGCCGTCATCAAAATCATGGGAGTGGGCCATGCACGTCTCTAGAGGGTCAGATGATAAGATCAAAGGTGTTTTATCTTCCACGAAAGATTCGATCATGTTAATGTTGTGGAAATCGTCATCATCCTCTAATCGTCTGCCTATATTGAAAATGATGTTTAACTCTAATGTCATATTCCCAAAAGACATCCTCATGACTCCATTCCTGCAATTAATTATTGCGTTTGAAGTGGCAAGGAATGGGTAACCAAGAATGATGGGAATATGAGTGCTCATGTTATTGATGGGTTCTGTATCTAGGGCAATAAAATCTACTGGGTAGTAAAATCTGTCAACCTGGACTAACACATCCTCAATTATCCCTCTTGGTACACGAATTAAGTGTTCATCAAGTTGTAATGTGGTTAGGGTGGGTTTTAATTCACCCAACCCTAACTGTTTGTAGACCGAGTAGGGAATCAGCTTTACGCTTACCCCTAAGTCAAGAAGTGCGTGCTCAATGCGGTAATTCCCAATTACGCAAGCTATGGTTGGGCTACCGGTATCTTTGAATTTCTGTGGCACATCTTGCTTTAGAATGACACTCATTTTTTCAGTTAAAAAGATTTTCTTTAATTTTGAATATTTTGTCGTCTTTTGGTCATACATAAGTCTTTCAGAAATTTAGCATAGGAAGGTATTTGTTTTATGGTATCAAGTAGAAGATTATTAACCTTTACTTGTTTCAACACCTCTAGAATGTCCTGAGAGTTAGAGAGAGGTTTTAGTGCAACCAACCATTGGGGGAATGGAGTAATCGGCTTGCCCTGAAGTTTCGGTTCCAACTCTTGTGGAGCAGTGCTAGGTCTATCATCGCTTGTCCTCTTTCGGGTCCTTAGGCTTTTCAGCCCTAACCGGAATGGTTTTGTCAATGGTCTTCCCACTCCTAAGAGTGGGAATAGATTTAGCTTGCTCCATCTGTTTTAAAGAGCTGGGGTCACTTATCTCATATTGTGGTTTAGGATTTGGGAGAGGTTGAGCAAGAAGCATCCCCTTTCCTACAATTGCTAATTATGACTCCATCCTTTGGATAGACAACGCAAGCGTTCCAATTGCTGATCTGATTTCCTGGATTGCTTATGCCGTATTCTGATTAAGTAGATCTTGGTCTTGAATGTGCTTTAAAACCGGATCCTCTTGAGGTTTCACTTGATTTGAAATTTGATTACAAAAACCTTGAGGAGTAGCAGTTTGTCCATTCCTCCAACTGAAGTTTGGATGATTTCTCTAACTAGGATTATATGTATTGGAGGTAGGTCCATTGAAAGGTTTTTGGTAATTGTTTACGGCATTGGATTGCTCATTCAACATCTCTTAAAAGGCAGGTATTGTTGGACAATTTTTAGTTGTGTGAATGTTGCTAGCACAAATACACCAAACCGTTTCCTTAACCTTATCCTTCTTTAATTCCATGACCTCGAATTTCCTTATGAGATTAGCCACTTTAGAATTGATATCATCAGCCTCTTTCAAAAGGCATACTCTGCCCCTTTCCTTTGATTGAGCGGGCCTATAAGTGGTACTTGATTTAGGGCATGTGTCCCTTGATTGTGCGTTTTCAGCAAGTCTATCCAAGTAGTCCCACACATCATCAGCAATTTTATTCATGAATTCCCCATTGCACGTTGTCTCAACCAATTGGTGCATGGAAGATGTCAATCCATCATAGAAAAAGTGTGCAATGTGCCACATTTCAAAATCGTGTTGTGGGCATGAACTGACAAGATCCTTGAACCGCTCCCAACATTGGAAGAATGTTTCATCCTCCTTTTGGGCGAAGTTCATGATTGGCTTTCTAAGGGTGTTTATTTTATGTTGTGGAAAAAATTTCTTTATGAACTCCCTTGTTATATCATTCCATGTGCCAATAGATCAAGGACATAATGAATGCAACCACGTCTTAGCTTTCTCTTTCAAAGAAAAGGGAACGAGTTTCAGCCTAACCGTGTCCTCAGACACATTAGGAAAGTATAAAGTGGCTATGATTTCATCAAACTCTTTCAAGTGTAGATACGGATTTTCAGATTCAAGCCCATGAAATTTTGGAAGGAGTTGGATCACCTCTAGCTTGATATTCATATGTCCCGTATTTTTTGGAAAAACCACGCATGAGGGCGTGCTCACCCCCGCCTGTTGTAAAGAATCTCATAAAGTACGAGGCGGGGGTGCTTGATGCACCTCATTCTCATCCTGGACTTCCCCAACCCTAGGTTGAGGTAATCCTTCTGGTTGATTGGCCAGTTGATTTGCTGCCATAACCTCAATTAACTCTGGGGATCTCGAGCGGTGTCTAGTCCTGCAATGGATAGTTAACCCCTCAACCAATCCTCCTTCAGTCAAGAGATATCAAATGTTGTCACGGACCCACTTGGGCATGAAACACTCGCAGCCCTCAATCTCAGATTCTAACCTAAACCTAAAAGAAAGAAAGGAAATAGGAATCTAAAAAGAAAGAGAGAAGAGTTGGAAAGAGGTTACCAAATCGGAGTTCCTAAGTTATATCCTGCAAAACAAAACAAAACAAGTCAGTTTCTAAAAATAGAAAGTCCAAAGATAGAAAGTTCCTAATACTAAAAATAGAAAGTAAACTAGTTTCTTAAAAAGGAAAAATATCTAAAAACTGAAAATAGAAAGATCTAAAAACAATTAGGAAAGTTCTAACCCTAAACTAGAAAGTAAGTTAGTTTCTAAAAATAAAAGAGATCCTAGAATTAGAAAATTGCTAAAAATAGAAATAGAAAATAAAACCTAATCCCCAAAATAGAAAAATAGAGGAATTAGAAAGAGATTACCAATTTAGAAAGTCTATCTCAGAATCCTACAAAATAGGAAAGTTAGGTTAGTTTCTAAAAATCAGACAGAAAAGCCTAATCTAAAATTAGAAAATCCTAATATTAACCTAATTCTATAACTAGTTAATCTCAGAAAAATGCAACTGTCGGTTCCCGACAACGGCGCCAAAAACTTGTTCACACCCCAAGTATAGGGTTGCAATGTAGTAATAATCTCGATAAGACTGAGGTTGAATTCACAGGGACTGAACTTTGTACGTAATCTGAAAGTAACTCAAACTAGAACTAGAAGAGATATAATCTAAACCAGGAAAAATTAAGGAATAATGGTGAACTACTTTATTTGAAACTTGTAATATTCAAAGGTGGGAAACTAGGGATTCCAAGGATCCACTTGTAGAGATTAGGGAGATTTGTGCTTGATTCAAGAACACAACTGGAATCAGAGTCCTATCTTCATCCAATTGGAGGATATAACATTAAAAATTAAATCTGAACTTCCTTTGATCTAGTTTTTAAGAGATGAGAGGTATGAGAATTGGAATTGATTCTATCACAAAACCATGCTCGTGAGAGAAAGTAAACAACAGAATGTAACCAATCCACAACCAATCTAAGATGATTATGAACATCCGGAAGGATTCCATACGATGGTAACCAATAGGATTCCTAATTTCATAATCACACTAATGCAAAGAACATGCTCAAAGCTATCACAGATCCATTGTAATTTAAGTCACAACAAATAATTGAAAATTGAAAACATTCCTTATAATCAAACTAGAATCAAAATTAGTTTAGTTTAAACATGAATCAAAGGCATAAAGAAAAATCTCCCATCACACTATAAGCTTCACCTCTTAGCCCTAGCTAAGAGGTTTAGCCTGACATGATCATGCTAAAACTAGGAAAAACATGAAAGGAAAAGAAGAAAAACAAAGATGAAGGAAGGAAGAAGGAAGAAGCAGGCGTCTCCACACTTTCTCTCTCCCCTTTGCTCCCATGTCCCCAAGATTCCTTTCTCTCTCTTCTCTTCTCCTTTATATAAGCATAGGGGCATGGAGTGAGGTCGGTGCACAATTAAAGTTTACGCGGCAGTTTGAGAAACGGACTGTGCAGCAGAAAAACGTGAGGCGTCTTGCGCGAGAGCCCGGGAACATAGATCTCGTTGGTTCTCCTTCCTTTCTTTCTTTGAAAATAATGTCCCTTTGGATGGTTTTGGATGACCTACAAGTTGTACAGTCCGGATAAGTCATCCGATCAACGCCATGGTCACATAGTGACCCATAGCATGCAACGTCGTCCAGACGTGTGATCTTGCGTATTAACCTATGCCGGAATGTTCGGTGGACCCCATAGTGATATTTTCTGAGAAATCCACCCCGTTCATTGGATTCCTGGTGAAATTTCAGTCAGAAAGGAGTGGTTTTGGTCGAGTTTTAGTATGGCCCACCGTATCAAATCACCCCGCCGTTCATCTTACATTTTACGGTAATCCACGTGTGTATACGTGCATGGGACCAAAAAGCCACCATGGCTAGGGTCGTGGCTACCCCTTGAGCACGTTGGACGGTTCAGATTGTCCAATAGGACCATGATGGTGAGCCACTACGCATCACAGCGTCCAGACATGCAGACGATGTTACGTAAAGAAGAAGGGGTTGGGTTAGCGCCTTTTGACTGAGATTCTCAGTCCGGTGCAACGCGGGAGTGCACCGCCTGTGCCCTCGCACAACCCCAGGTGGGGTCCACTGTGATGTTTGTGAGGAATCCACTCCTTTCATCTGTTTTGCCACCTCATTTATGGGGTTCATACCAAAATTGAAGCATATCCAAAGATCAGGTGGGCCCCAGATTGATGATTTATGGGCTAATCTATCCGTTGGCCACTTCTACAAGGATCTATGGGCTGAAATTTATCGTGTACGGTTAGTTTAGGGTCCTCGGGCCAGATATAAAGTTTCGAGCCAGACGAATGGAGGGAACCCTGTGATCTTACATTCAGGGAGACTTTCAGGCCCCTTTATCATGAATCACTCAATTTTCTCGGCTCTTTGGCATGTGAATTCTTCAATCTCGGTCCCTTAAGATTCACCTCTTGTCTTGGTGATTTGTGAGCATCAAATTCATGCCTTTAGTACCATTTTTCAGTCTGCGCTCCTAAATTCACCTTGCAACATAAACACGATTAAAATAGGACGTTAAACATTATCATGTCCATAAATCAGGTAATAACTGGGGTCTAATATGCAATATTTGACCCTCAACAGTCATGGGACACTATGCCCGAGTTGTCGGCCTATGCTGGGTGACGAGCCCCCCATAGTGACCATTGAGTTACTTAAATTGGCTAATTGAAATTGGAATAATAATGGTTGGGTTAATCATGCATTCATAGCATATCGGCAATGTCGGGTGACTAATTCTGGATGCTGTAGCACATGCCCTTAAGTTCATTGGGGTATCATTTCGCTAGCTCCCAGACCACCTACTATCGACCTATTTTGATGACTTAGCACCATGCTGTACGAGATATGCTACGCTGGTGACTAGTCTTATGCATGAGTGATGAGGCTAAGTTAACTGGATGAGGATTCCCAAGTCGATGTGCATTCATACATCCATGCACTTTAATAAGATTGCATCCTATATCTGTTTTAGAATGTTTCATTATTTTTCTTTAAACTATGTTTGCTAAGGCGTCGGTGTGTAATCTTAAGGAAAAATCACACTGAGCTGGCCACTCATTCATCGAATATCCAACTATACAGAGTATGTAGGCATAGATGGAGAAGATGACAGCACTGGTCTTGAGGGTGCGATGACGGAACCTAAAGAAGGATATTATAAAGATGAGCCGCAGCAGGAAGCGGCTGATTATTTTGGACTTAACCAATAGATTCAGTATCTCTTTATAGTTGTTCGGTACTTTGGAACTTATAAATTTTGTAATTAAGGCCCCCAGCTGAGTGGGCTAAATATTCGGTTTATATGATACTATCCTTTCTTATTTATGCTATCGCACTCTGATTTTGGTATCTCGCTAGTTATCTGATTTATAAACACTCAGGTTTTTGGAGCGAGTCTTGTACTCAGGTCCTTGAAACCGGGGCGTTACACATTGAAGGTGTAAAAGCTGCATAAATTAAAGTTGGTTTCAAAGTCGGTCCAAGCAAAGTCTATATAAAGATGTTTTTTGAGTTTTCTAAGCACGAATTAGGGTAGGAAGAGTAGAGTAAGAAGTGGTGGTGCTTCAAGGAGTTCTTCCTTCTTCTCCGATCTTTCTTTTCTAGTTAGTTTTTATATTTTTCTTTAAGAGTTTTAGTTCAATCATGTTTTTGGTTGGCTAATCTCTTAGTTAGAGCTAAGAGGTGAAGCTTGTAGTTTATTTTAATGTTTATCTTACTTTGATTCGAGTTTATTGTTTTATATGTTGAACTATTCATTGATTTCTAGCTTGAATGAAGTAGTATTTTCGGTTCACTTTGATCCATTGTCGACTCTGGGCATAGTGGATGCTTAGAAAGACTTTCGATACTTTCTTACCTATTTAACAATTGTGTGATCAGTAAAATTCTTTGATCTACCGTCAACTCTGTGCATGGTAGATTCTTGAATTCCTTGCGATCATTACATTGGTGTTATGTGAGAGAACTAATCTGATGAATGTTCAGATTCTGTTTTGGTGAATTTTATGATGTTTTAATTGCTCCATCATCCGACTAGATATGATAGGACTTCGATTCCAGTTGTGTTCTTAATTGAATCAAGTAAAGTAACATTAAGATGACTACAAGTGGATCCATGGTGCTCTAGTTCTCCTTTGACATTGATAAATTATCCACAATTGATCTCTTTTACTCCAAATTCTAGTATAACTTAGATTCTAGTCATAATTTTAGTTTATTTCAGAAAGCACACATATAGTAAGTCCCTGTGGATTCGACCTCGGTCTCCCCAAGTTATTACTACAGGGCAGCCTTGCACTTGAGGTTGTGAACAATCCTAGGCTCGACCTAGGGCCCATCTGGCTGCTAGAAGATGGAAGGCCTTCGTTGATCAACCCACCATACAGGAGTCAAACAAGATGGTGGTTGTCCTTGGGCTGCATATCCTGTATTCAGTTACAAGAGAGTGTCATATATGTAGTTCACCCATGCATCACTATAAATCATAACACACTCCAATTTCACAAATCAAATTCTTATGCACAATTGAAGAAATTAAGAATGATTTCATTACTATTCAAGAAGTAGAATTTTAGTACATTGTTCTCACACAATTAACTTTTCAACATAAAGACTATAAAAACTAGCTAGTAAGTGGGACTACATTTCTCCCTACACTATTATAGACTAAACACATGCTACAATAGAATATAGATTAGGATATACTGATCCCTTGAGTCGGACGAAGGAGTAGGCATTCCTTTCTTTCGTATGTAGCACAATACCACCTTCAATGTCCGATATATCTTCTTGTACTACCTTTCTTGATCTCTCTTCATCTCAGCCATCTCAACCTAGAGCACATCTAAGTGCTCTTGTATGTTCGGGGGCCTAAGAGGCTTCTCATCGGCTCCCTCAACATCAACTCTTGCCTCATTCTCATCTCTTTCTTCACCTTCATCTTCTTCTTCAGGTTGTACGAGAACCTGTCAATGAATGCCTGAGAGAGTTTTTCCCAGGTTCTGATTTGATGGCTGTCTAGCGAGGTGTACCAATCCAAAGCGTTACCCTTAAGGGATTTCTGGAAAAGCCGAATCAAGGCTTCATCGTTCCCTGCTATCGCATTGAGTTCCCCACAAAATGCTTTTAAGTGTGCTGTAGGGCACTCACTACCGTCATACCTTTTGAATTTTGGTACCTCGAAGTTTGGAGGTACTTGGGCATCTGGGAAGGGACAAAGATCCCTGAACTTTGTGAATGGATGATCCACTCCTTGCTGTCTTTGTAGCTGATTTTGAACCATTTGTAACTGCTTTCGTAGTTCCTCAATTTCTAACTTGCCCTGTTACGGATATCTTGCCCCTTGCTGTAGGGTTTGTGCTGCTTCCTCTTCATATGGATCAAGAATGGGTGGTTGCTAGAAAGATGATGGACTCCCGGTGGTGGGAGGTAGCTAAAATTGAACACCGCTCCCTTTCGGAGGAGGGTGTGATGTTCGGAAATGGCTCCGGCCTGGGGTATCTGTCGTCTCCGGAATGTTACTCCCGTTAGGGGGAGTGAGCTGGACTCGAAATTGGCCCCCTTCATCGGCATCTGTCAGTCCTTGTCTGTGGTTCCCGTTAGGCGAAACTCAAAGTACCGCAGGCGGCAGTCGAACTACCGCCCGGGCCTGGTTCAGGCAGATTTTGCATGTGTGTACTTAGTGTGGTGCTCTGGTTTGCCCGGCGGTCTCCGTTTTGGGTTTTTGAGACTTAAAGTGGTAGATTTAGGCATGGATAGGGGGTTCTGATCAAGGTATAGGATATAGGGGAGGCTGTGTGTATGCTGAACGGCTTGGATCACGGTTTCGAGCTGCAACTTGGGACTTTTGGGGATTATTGGACTAGGGTAGCTAGGGTTAGGGTTAGGTCTAAGCTAGGACTAGGGTTAGGGTTAAGGTTACGATCATGGTTCTTGGGTTGCCTTAACTTTCTCAAGGTACTAGCCTGAGTGGGGTGTCAACAGTATTACAACGAAATATATGTATTTATTATATAATGAAAATGTGTAATGGAATTTCTAAGGGTTATAGATTAAAGTTTACAGTTTTATTATATTCTGCTTGCATTATAGTGTAATGGTTTAATCATATTTTAATCATCTCTCTAAGCATAAGCACAAATGCATTCTACCATCAACACTACTTGTATAATATTTTAGTATATTCCACTTGTATTGACATTGTTTAAATTTATAGGTTTGTATCTCGCACATATTCAGTGATGACACTAGGTGGGAGAGCACATCGTTCGCACACTAGATCTACCCCTTCTACCCGTGATGCGAGGGAGACAGCATCGCCGTCACATGTTGCATCGCAGGCATCTGATCCCTCAGTCGCGCATACACTGGGCACTGCATGTAAGTCTAGACATGTATTTCTTTTAATGACTTCTGTTTATGTTTACTTATATATTTCTTTTGCAACAGCGTCGTCGACCAGCTGACGAGGATGTAGACCCACACGTGGGTTGCTTTTAGAGCGACTTATGCGTGAGGGTAGGGTGACGGTAGAGTTACCACAGGACTGCATTATACCTGTTGGGAACAATGCCAGATTGTTTACGTCGGAGGTCGGTGTCTTATGCCGATCTCTGATCCCCCCCACCACCCCCCCTTGGGCAGACGTGACAAATGATGTGCGGCAGCTCATCTGTCAGCGCCTTTAGGTAAATTTTAGTAAATTAAAATTTATTTTATGAAAGTTTATTTACTCTTAAGTTATTATCTTAATAAGTTTATTGCCTTAATCTATTATTTACGAAATTGCAGGATAAATTTGACTTCGATTTAAGTGTTTCGCACATCTCCTATGCCGTCGACGACATGATGAAGGAGTGGTTCAAGGATTACTGCGGTAAGTTACACCAGCAGTACAAGCGGTGCGTGAGCTACGAGGAGGCCGCACAGTCCGCACTGCCGCACGTGACCGATGAGGACCGGTAGATACTCTGCGATAGGTTTTCGTCTGATTCTTTTTAGGTAATATTTACATATTTACGATATCTTAACGCAATAATTAAATTCACAATTAATAACAATGTATTATGAATAATGTGTTCAGAAGAAGAGCAAAATAAATTCTGACAACAGGGAAAAGTTGGCAGTGAACCACGTAACTGGTTCAAAGTCATTTGTACGACTTCGTCATGACATGGTAAGAAATTACTGGTAATTATTACATTTATATATTCTTTCTATGCATTTATATTAACTCTATTGTCCTTTCGATTGCACAGCGAGATTCCGTCACTGGCCAAGAGCTCGGACCAGTAGACTTCTACAAAAGGACTCACTGTCGGCAGGAGACGGGATCTTGGATACATCCTATAGCGAGCGAGATTTGGGTAAAATCCTTACATTGTAAAATTTAATTGCATTAAATTATAATAATATCATTATTATGAAAATTCATATGTTTTCATTACAGGAGGAGATAGACACCTTGCACAGTCAGCCCACTCCCGATGGTACTCAGCGGAGTGAGCCAGAGATCTTGAGTCAAATGCTTGGCACCCGTTCTGAATATGTGCATGGGTTTGGCCATCGTGCCAAGCTCATGGCACCCGCTAGAGCTGCCTCCACCCGTTCCATCGTCATTGGCGATAGCGTCGTACATCGAACTCATATCGCAGAGAGAGAGGTTCAACAGCTACGGATTGTCGTCCATGACATCAGAGAGCAGCTTGAGAGGCAGAGGGAGGAGCAGGAGAGGAGGATGGAGGAGCTGGAGAGGTAGAGGGAGGAGGAGCAGGCGAGGCAGATGGAGGAGATGCGGGTGGCGTGTGAGCGACGGATGATGGAGATGTTTCAGGCTCTCGCTGCACTCTTACCCACCGATGCCCCACATCTTCGCCCTCATCTTCGTGATTTTTTATATTTTATTTATGATGTTTAAACTTATGTATATTTATGCGTGAATGAATGTGATGTGGATAAGATATGTTTGTGTTTGGATGGATTTAGCAGTTTGGGTTTAGATGAATGTGAATGTGCATATGATGAAATATATTATATAACAGGTGTATATCAGGAATTTTCTGCTGGAATATTTTTTTTAAAAAAAGACTTTTAGTGTCGAAAATTTTCGTCGCTAAAGGTTAAAGAAATTATTTTTAGCAACAAAATTTTTTGTCACTAAAGGTTTTAGGTCATTTTTTTTAGCAACGAAAACTATCATCGCTACAAGTCACAACACATATATTTAGTGACGAAAATGTTCTTCACGAAAAGTTTTACACATATTTAGCGATGAAATAATATCGTCGCTAGAAGTTTAACACGTATATTTAGCGATGAAAATGTTCGTCGCGAAAAGTTTTATAATTATTTTTAGCAACGAAATATATCGTCGCTAAAAGTTTTAAAAAAATTTTTAACGGCGAAAAATTCATCGCAAAAAGCTTTTTCCGTATTTTTTAGCGACGAAATCTATCGTCGCTAAAAGTTCAATACTTATTTTTTAGCGACAAAAATATTCGTAGCTAAAAGTTTTCTAGATTACTTTTAGCGACGAAAATGGTCGTCGTTTTAAGGTTTTTAAACACTTTTTAGTGACGAAAAGTTTCGTCGCTAAAAGTCACTTTGAATATTTTCATCGCTAAAAGCCCTATCTTTGTCGGTATATTGGCGACGAAAATTTTCGTCGCTAAAAAGTTTTTGAACGGTCCACGTGATGAGTCTCAAAAATTTGAACTCGTCATGCGTGATGAGTCTCAAAAATTTGAACGGTCCACGTGAAGCAAGAGCCCCATTAAACCCCTTGGTACCAATTTTTACTTTGAACCACAACTTCGGTGGGCCATGAAAAATGCAAACAATTTCTTCCCTTAATTTGCATTTCTCTTTGCTATGGCCCAACAGAATCTTAGATCAGGGTGAAAATTCACCCCCTGAGGTTTCATGAGATTCCTCATCTTATGGACTGTTCGGATTCGACTCCTATGACACGTGTGCAAAGGTGCGCACGTGCATAGGTAAGCATGCCTATATATATATATATATATATATATATATATATATATATATATATATATATCAAATCTCAACTAGTAAAAATATTCCAAACTTTTTTTTAAAAAAAAATTATAGAGAAAAAGATAAAGAAATCAGATATTTCTTAAATAATTGGATGATTCAATTTTTAGTTTTCTTTAAATTAAAATTTTAGAAATACCTTATAAAGAGAAAAATATAATAAATATTATTTTAAGAATAACTTTCTTATAAAAAAAAATATTAAAAAATACTGAGTTCAGTTTTCATAATAAAACAGCTTTTAGTAAAGAAGGCGTGGAGTCAGAACACAAGACTTTTAGATCCTGCTCTCTCTCAAGTGAGCTGTCTAAGTAATATTGCTAAATTTAATAATAGAGTAAGAACGGATGCTGCAGATTGCATCCTACCTCGATGTCGACGGAAAAGGAAGGGCCTCTGCGGGGCCACCATGATATATGGGTTTTATCACGCCGTTCATCTGTTTTTCCATGTTGTTTTAGGATATTATAAGCTAAAAAATGAGGGTGATTCCATGTTGTTTTAGGATTTTATAAACTCAAAAATGAGGGTGATCCGTTTTTCCATGTCTACATATGCCTGTTTGCCAAAAGCACCTGCGACGTAGTGAGTAAACCCACTAAAGCGTACCAAGTAAATTCTGTAAGGTCCACCATGATTTACGTATTTTATCTGCTCTGTCCACCTATTTTAACAGATAATTTTAGCACTTTAGACAAAAAATGAAGCATATATATTATTTAAATGGACCACACCACAGGAAACAGTTGAATTGAAAGTCCACCCATTCTTGGGGGCCACAGAAGTTTTGGATTAAGCTTATATTTGTGTTTGTTCCCTTCATCCATGTCTGTATGATCCTATGAATAGGTTGGATGAATAATAACATCACTATGGAGCCTAGCAAGGTTTCAATGTTGAAAATCTTTACCCCCATTTTTCCCATAGTATGGTTCACCTAATTTTTTATATGGTTCAATTTTGGGATAAACCCCTTAAATTATATGGAAAAACGAATGAACAGTATTAATAGACAACTTACATTCAAGGTGGGCCCAACTGAGTTTACTCGGTACACTCTTATCCTACTGAGTAACTCAGTAGGAAATTCGATTTCCCTGCGGTACCTACCCTAGCGCGGGGGCGGATTGCCTAACGTACCACACACCACCGAGCTGCTGTATTGACGGTTCCCACCATCAGGTATATGTTATATTAAAACTGTCCGTACATTTGGCGAGTTCGTTACAGTGCTTGAGCTGAAAAATAACACAGATCCAAATATCAAGTGGACCACACTACAAAAATCAATGAGGGATTGAACGTCTACCATTGAAAGCCTTTTAGTGGCCACAAACGTTTTGGATCAATATGATTTTTTTCCCTTTTCATCCAATCATGAGTAACCTTATGAATTGATTGGATTGAAACTAATGTGAGTAACCTTATGAATTGATTGGATTGAAAATAAACATTATGGTGTGTCCTATAAGTGTTTTAACTGTGAGAATCACTCTCCCACTAGTATTTGTTGTGTGATGTATTTAAGCTTTAGGTATGACTCATGTTTTGAATAATTCTCTAAAATAATCTCACCAAATGAATGAGTGTAGATATAATAAATGCATCATAATAGGCTCATATAACTTTGATATCCTTTGAATCGTTCATACATGCGGGAGTTTGAGGCACGTCAGCGCTCGGCTTCGCAACACACGTAACCACACCACCGACTCACCTAAGTCGGTGGTGTGTTGTACACATAGCGCGGCTCATTTCCTGAAGTCAGGACATGCAGAGCGGATTACGGGCTCCTCGGCCTCAACTAACACAGCGCTGCACTGACCATACAGCCTTGATGTACATATACACGCCATCCATCTGTTGTCCCAGCTCATTTTAGGGCATGAGCCGAAAAATGAAGTAGATTTAAATCTTAGATGAATCACCTCACATGAAACAATGATGATTAACCATTAAAACTTCTTGTGGATGAAAGCTGATATTTGTTTTTTCCCTTCATCCATATCCATGTGACGTACTGAACAGGTTGGATGAAAAATAAACATTATAGTGGGCCATATAAATTTTTTAATGGCATGCATTCAGTCATCATGTCTTCCTATGGTGTGGCTCTCCTGAAAATTGGATCTGCTTCATTTTTAAGTATATACATTAAAATGAGCGGAAAAAACTTATGAACGGCGTAGATGTATCATGTATGATAATACATACATCAAGGTGAGTCCCAAGGCCGGGCCACACCTTGTTGGTTGAGGCCGTGGTCTCACCTAATCCACTCTCAACTACGTATCCACGTTCCATCCATCCGTGGAGGAGAGGAATACAAATGGCAATCGCTCGGGTGCCATTTTAAAGTGCACACCCTCTGGACGTGGGAAAGAGATCCGTGTCTGGTATCAGAGCCAACCATTAGTCATATCACGGAAATTTAATCCGGCACTGAAAAAATCTTCATTTTTTAATCTATCATTAGAGCACTACAAGTTATGGAGCTCCTATATGCATTCAGTCATTTGAACAGTCCAATCCATTGATCGATCCATCTAAACTGTCTATTAAATCTAGAATATATTTTATTGGATACTATCCAAAAATGGCACTGGTTGAATGATCCAATCTATCTTTGACTTTTCCTTATTTTGTAGCCATCCTTTTTCCGAGCAATGTGTGAATGAGTTAGGATGGCCTAAGAAAAGTGACTCTTTAGGTTGATAAGAAATCTATGGTGGGCCTAATCTATCAAATTGTAGATTGGACTTATGCACCGTCCATATTAAAGGGTGATTATGATGGGGTTGTAAATGCCAAATTGATGTAATATTTGCATGGTACCACATGAAATGTATGTTAGACCTAATGGATGATGGTCTACATCAGTGAATTGGATTGCATTTAAGTGTTTATATCAATAGAGTAGATGACAGTTGAGGGCATTTAAGTAATTTACTAATGAGAATGGCCTATATAAGCTGATGTTGTTAGAGATATGGATCCAGAGAAGGTGTGTACTAGATTTTAGATCAGTGCATTTCATCAAAGTGAGGAAAATCATGCCGGGCGGTAGTGATGATAAAAATAAAAATCATTGCGCCCTCGCTGTGGGATGCAACTACTCCAAAAACCCCACCATACCCGAAGAAAACAAGCTGCATGGGTGCATAAATGACGCGAATGCCATGCACGCCGTGATCTGTCAACGCTTCTGCTTTCCGGACGAGAAAACTAAGATCTTGACCGATGAGACGGAGACGAAGCCCACCTTTTCTAATATTATAGATGCACTTAATAAGATGGTCGATGCAGCTAAGCCGGGAGACGTATTGTTATTCTACTTCAGTGGGGGTGGGGCGCTGGCTAACGGGAGCATTCCTGCTATCGTTCCTTACGATCTCATTCCCATTACAGGTTAGGATGAATGAAATTTGAGAAATGTTCTGATAGTGGATGGATAGTCTGCGTTCCACCGTCCATTCCCACTGGACAAAAGATGGTGTGATATTGTCTCACGAGAGACACTCCACTGCCTCGATGTCCATTTGGGAATATAGGGTGGCGAACGACTATACATAGAATGATGGTGTATAAATAATTTCTCTTGTTTCGTATTTAAGAGTTCTGTATCATTGACACAATTGTACATGTGGTTGCACAAAATCTCAGGCGTGAAATCCACCGAGGTGGGTGGGACACTGACTGTAGGTCTCACAATGATTTATGTACCTTAAATCCACACCGTCCAACCATTTTAAAAGCTCACTTTAGTGCATGATCCAAAAAATGAAGTTGACAGACCACACCATATAAGGAAACAGTCTTGATTGAATCCACACCAATAAAAACCTTCATGGATTCCACAGGAGTGTTTATTTTCCATCCAACATATTGATAAGGTCACAAAGACCTAGATGAAGAGAACACACAAATATCATCTTGATCCAAAGCTTTTTTAGCCCACAAAAAGTAATTACACTGTTTCTTGCACCATGGTCCATCTGAGATTTGGATCTGCTTCATTTTTTGGATCATGCCTTAATATGTGCCTTCTAATGTTCACCGTATACATCCCAAAATTGAACTCACCTTATGGGCGTATTACATGCCAGACTCACAACACGTACAACAGGTGTTGTATAGGATCCGATCCGTGCATACGTAACACCAGTCGTGTTTGAAATGCCCTTAATTTTTGTAAAAATACTGCAACTAACATGAACCGAATCCCCTTCCAGGTGCGCACCTCCTGCCTATAATGAATCGGTTGCCGGACAAGGCAATCCTCTTCTTCATATGCGACTCGTCATACAGCGGCGGCCTCCTCAAAGAGGATCCTCAGGTTCAATGCAACGTCCCTGATCCCGGGCCCAACTGCCGCCGGAAAACCATTCCTTCTCATCTCCTTGGGCCTTACAATGTTGATCGGAAATTGGCAGCTACAAGCATCTCAGACAACGCTAACACGCTGATCAGCAGCTCGAAGGCCAACCAGGAATCGGTGGAAGTGCATCCAAACGGCGATGAGTCAAAGGCATTCGGCGCATTCAGCAATTTCATCCAGACATTGAACTCGCCAGAAGCAGTGAATCCGTGCGTACTAGCGTTTGGCATTCTAGGGTTCTATCAACAACCGCACATCCACTACCATGACAATGATGCGGCTGCACCTTCCCAGGGCAATGAGGCGTAGTGGGTGATCTGCACGTTGTCTATCTATTGCATGGAATAAAGATATAATTGTGTGTGAAGGTTTGCATATTAGTTTTCTACCTAGGTTCTCCAAGCGTGTAGCGGGTACTACTCTGCACGTTATCTAGTTGTTGTATGAAATAAAGAGAACCGTGTTTGAAGGTTTTTATAATGTTGTATATCCAGTTTCCTCAAGCGTGTAGCAGATAGCCTGCACGTGTATAACTATTGTATGGAATAAAGAGACTGGTGTTTGATGGTTTGCATACAAGTGTCTTCTACCTAGTTTCACTAAGAACTCATTTGTTTAATTGCTTGTGTTTGGAGTGCATTGGATTCCTTGGCATTCTGTAATTGGAATGCACTGCAATCCAAAGTTTTTGTTTAATACTCAATGTTAGGAAAGCATTAGAGTGTATTAGTCTGAATTTAATTAACTAAATCATCTACAATATTTCAAAATGACATATATGTGTAACATTATAGATAGTTATTGTAATAAGCTCATTAAAATATACACTTGGGGTTAAAAATTGAGGTAATTTCAAGCCGCAAGTGTGCTATGAAAGTGAGCTTACAAACATGCAATTGTCTAATTTTTAATAGATTAAATAGGTTTTGGGTTAAATACAATCCATCTAGGGGCCATTGTAATGACCCTTATTTTTGGAATGCATAAAAACCGGCTGATCAGCCGCATGTTCGGTGTTTTAATCTATGGAAAGTCCTGATGTTTAGATGAAGGTTTTGTGCCAAAATATCGTGCCGTAGAGATCATTGTAGGGATATCCAGTGGTGTAAGCTCAGATCTGTTCAGATCTCATTTTTTCTAAGGCCAAATACATCAAGGCCTCAAACTTTAGGAAGATTGATGTAGAGCGGGTCGCGGACAGTTTCATGGCCAAGATGGATCAGAAAAGGCCCGGTCGACGACAGAAGTGATCCGGACCGTCGGACCTTAGATTGGGCGTATCTCGCAATCCGGAATGAGTTATCTGACGTAAAATATATGATTTTGGGGTAGAACGAGCTACTTTAGCCAACCAACCCTGCTATGCCGGGTTGCGACGCCCGGAATTGCGAAAAACCCCTAGATCGACAGTCATTTCCCTTCTTTAATTTCGTTTTTATTATAAATAATAAGTTTTAGTTTGATTATAACTCTTCATCCGTCGGGCTTTAGGAGTTGCGCCCAACGTGAAAAGAGCTTAGAATAATTAGGAGAACGGTTTGGTGAAGCCAAACAGGACACTTACTATTTTTGGCCGAAAACCTTGCGCACTAGTAGACATCACGACCGTCTATAAATAGTAAGTTTACTATTTATAGTAAGTCGCGATTTCTAGGAGTTTTAGTTGTAGTTTGATTCTGATTTCTTTCCCATTGCTTGGTATCCCTATTTAAAGGGTTGTGAACTCGTTTTTAATTATCAATTAATCAGTTTCAAATTTATTAGAATTTATTTCTATTTTCTGCTTTCTTTCCTCATGGATTCGAGAAGTCTCTGTGAGAAGTCCAGAGAAGCTCCGTGGATTCGGAGTATTTATCCTCATCACGTTCATCCCTGCGTCAATTGGTATCAAAGCAAGGATTCTCCTCGGGCCGATGGCAAACAACGAAGGCATGAATCAAAATCCTGTGAACGGTGATCCAGAGATTCGTTATCTTTCGGAAAGAATAGAAGCTTTCCACCGGGAGAGTCAATTGACCATGCAAGGGCTGCAGGTAACGCTCGACCGTCTTGCGGATGCGCTACTTCCGCCCCGAGCCCTAGGCGGTGCTCCACCACCAATGGTGGCTCCACCACCCATGATTGCTGTACGACGCAACCCCGATTTTCGTAGAGCACTACCAGTGGCAAACCGTAGGGCTACACCAGATGATTCAAGTTCTAGCGACGAAGACCTTAATGAGGGTTTTGCCCGATGACTAATCCATGGAGGTGATCATCTAGATCGTGCTGAAAGAGACTACCGAGGTAAGGCTGAACTTCCTAGTTTTAATGGTTTATTACGTATAGAAGATTTCCTCGATTGGCTAGCCGAAGTAGAGAGATATTTTGATTATATAGACATGCCAGATCATAAAAGGGTAAAATTGGTAGCGTTTAAATTAAAATCTGGTGCTTCTGCATGGTAGGAACAATTACAACTCTCACGAGCCCGTCAGAACAAGGCTCCTATCTCATCATGGCCACGGATGAGACGTCTTCTTCGATCACGATTTCTCCCCAGTGATTATGAGTAGATACTATTCCAGCAATATCAAAATTGCTGACAAGAAAATCGAACCGTCACAGATTACACAGAAGAATTCCAGCGGTTGGCTACACGAAATGATCTGTCAAAATCTGAGTCACAGAAAGTAGCACGATTTATAGGTGGGTTGCGGCTGATAATTCAGGACCGAGTTCAGATGTACCCAGTCGGGACCGTGGATGAAGCAGTTTAATTGGATGGTAGGACAGAAATACAACTTGCAAGAGATCTTGCTCGTCCATATCCTTCAACTCGACCCCCCATGACGGGTCCCACGCAGGATCCAGTGCTGGTACGAGGAAAAGATCCAGTAGGAGAACGCCCTCAACTTCCTACAACCACAAACCGTGATATGGGGAGCGGCTCATCCAGACCTCAACGTGCAACACCCACAATAACGGGCTCGAGTAGGGTTTCAAATCCTTATGCTCGGGCAAGGTCGAACAATTGTTACCGCTGTGGCCAACCAAGCCACTTATCAAACACCTGTCTTCAACGTCCTGTAGCACACTTGACTATAAACGAAGCGGGCACTGAAGATGAGGCCGCAGAAGAAGGTCATGACTATGATGAACATGAGCAAACCACTGAAGAAATAGCAAGTGATGATGAAATGACTGGCGAGGATCGTGGCGAATTTCTAGTTGTGAGGCGATTACTGTATACCCCACGAAAGGAATTACATCTACAACGACACAATATATTTCGTACTCAGTGCACTGTCAACGGAAAGGTCTGTGATGTGATCATAGACAGTGGTAGTAACGAGAACATCGTCTCAAGGGTGATAGTGGACAAGTTGCGGTTACCAACGACGAAACATCCTTCCCCGTACTCAATTGGCTGGATAAAAAAGGTGAATGAGACCAAGGTAACTGAACAATGCACTATCTCATTTTCAATTGGTAAAAATTATAAGGATAAGATATTTTGTGACGTGGTTGACATGGAAGCTTGCCACATGTTACTTGGTCGACCCTTGCAGTCGGACTGTAATGCGACCCATCGGGGACGAGACAATGTCTACGTATTCGTCAAGGATAGTTGAAAAATAATCCTTGCCCCTATGGCACCAGAGAACCACCCTGAAGCTTCTAAAGTGGAGGGGAGTTCTCTCTTAACCATTCGAGATTTCATGGAGGAATCCAAGGAAACCGGTGAGGTATACGCCATAGTGGTGAAGGGCGAGGAAGAGAAACGCTCAAATATCCCTCCAAGTTTAAGACTGTTGCTGAACGAATTCAAATAAGTCTGGCCTGAGGATTTACCTGATGGATTGCCCCCCATGAGGGACATCCAACATCACATAAACCTCGTCCCTGGGGCTAGCCTGCCCAACCGCCCTCATTATCAGATGAGTCCAAAGGAGTGTGAGATACTTCAGGGGCAAGTGGAGTAATTGATCCGTAAGGGTCTCTTGAGAGAGGGCATGAGCCCATGTGTCGTACCTGCATTATTAACCCCAAAAAAAGATGGAAGCTGGTGCATGTGTATCGACAGCCGGGCAATCAATAAAATTACCATCAAATATCGGTTCTCAATACCACGATTGGACGACATGCTCGATATGCTAGAAGGGGCCAAGGTGTTCTCTAAACTAGATTTATGGAGTGGGTACCATCAGATTCGTATTCGACCCGGTGATGAGTGGAAAACGGCATTCAAGACCAAAGAAGGGTTGTATGAGTGGCTGGTCATGCCCTTCGGCCTATCGAACGCACCAAGTAATTTTATGCGTTTGATGAATCAAGTGTGAAAACCATTTACTGGCCGATTTGTGGTAGTATATTTTGATGACATATTGATATATAGCCAGGATGAGATGGAGCACAAGAAACATCTCACGTAGGTGCTACACGTTCTACAAATTAATAAGTTGTACCTCAACTTGAAGAAGTGTAGTTTTTTAACTGACAGCCTGTTGTTTCTAGGGTTTGTTGTAACGTCCACAGGCATTCGTGTGGACGATGAAAAGGTGCGAGCTATTAGGGAATGGCCGATCCCGACAAACATTCATGAGGTGAGGAGTTTTCATGGGTTGGCGACTTTCTATCGTCGATTCGTGTGAGATTTTAGCACCATAGTCGCGCCTATAACAGATTGCATGAAAAAAGGACCATTCCAGTGGACCGATAAAGCTGACAAGAGCTTTCATGAGATCAAACATCGTTTGTCTATAACACCAGTCTTGGTGCTTCCTAATTTCGACAAATTATTTGAGGTTGAGTGTGACGCTTCATACATCGGAATTTGATGAGTATTATCACAAGAAGGCAGGCCGGTAGCCTTCTACAGCGAGAAGCTCAGCGAAGCCCGAAAGAAGTGGTCGACTTATGAGCTTGAGTTGTATGCAGTTGTTCAGGCGCTGCGACATTGGCGGCATTATCTGATTCAAAGAAAGTTTGTTCTGTACACTGATTATCAAGCATTAAAGTTTATTAATAGTCAGACTAACGTGAATCGTGTACATGCTAGATGGGTTGCATTTTTATAGGAATTCACGTTCGTTCTGAAGCACAAGTTAGGGCAGCAGAACAAGGTGGTTGATGCACTTAGTCGTCGTGCATCACTACTTATTACGATGAGCAACGAGGTGGTCGGCTTCGACTGTCTCAAGGAGTTGTATGCCGAGGATGAGGACTTTAAAGAATCTTAGATGAAGTGCTAAAAAGGTCACCCCAGCGACCTTCATATACAGGACGATTTTCTCTTCAAAGGGAATCGATCGTGCATTCCCCAAAGTTCTCCGAGAGAGTAGATTATTCAGGAGCTACATGGAGGTGGCTTCGGTGGACACCTTGGGCGAGAGAAGACGCGAGCTCTTGTGGAAGAACGGTATTATTAGCCGCAATTAGTATGTGATGTGGGAAAAGTCGTACAACGTTGTCATGTTTGTCAGACCTCCAAGGGGCAATCTCAGAATACGGGCCTCTACACCCCGTTACCTGTGCCTGATGGTCCTTGGGAGGATTTATCAATGGACTTCATGCTTGGTCTCCCACGAACACAACGCGGCATGGATTTGGTGTTCGTGGTGGTAGATCGTTTCTCCAAGATGGCGCACTTTATCTCATGCAAGAAGACCCTCGATGCAACACACGTGGTGAATCTATTCTTCAGGGAGGTCGTACGGCTACATGGGGTCCCTAAGATCATTACTTCTGATCGTGACACGAAATTTATTAGCCACTTTTGGCGGACTTTATGGACTCGATTCGATACACGACTTCAATTCAGCAGTGCTTACCACCCACAGACTGATGGGCAGACCGAAGTTGTGAATCGCACGTTGAGAAACCCCCTTCGCTGTATTTCAGGAGAAAAACCGAAGCAGTGGGATTTGGCCTTGTCTCAAGCAGAGTTTGCATTCAACAATATGGTGAACTGCTCGACTGGAAAATCACCGTTCCAGATTATCTACGGACGAGTGCCTCGCCACACACTTGACTTGGTCCCTCTGCCCAAGCACCCAGGCACGAGCATTGCAGCAGAACATATGGCGGACAAGATTATGGGCATCCATACGGAAGTACGAACCAAGCCACATGCCTCGAATGAGAAGTACAAGGAACAAGCGGACAAACACCGGTGACAAATGGTGTTTGAGGTTGGCGATCGCGTTATGGTCCATCTGCGCAAAGAGAAATTTTCGACCGTGATGTACAACAAGTTGAAAAATAAGAAGATTGGACCGGTCCCAATCATTCGAAAGATCAATGACAACGCTTATGTTGTTGATCTTCCAGATGACATGGCGATCTCACGGACTTTCAATGTCGCGGAACTGACCGAGTATTATGAACCAGAGCAGGATGAGAACTCGAGGACGAGTTCTTTTGAAGTGGAGGAGGCTGATGTAGAGTGGGTCGCGGACAGTTTCATGGCTAAGATGGATCAGAAAAGGCCCGGTCGACGACAGAAGTGATTCGGACCGTCGGACCTTAGATTGGGCGTATCTCGCAATCTGGAATGAGTTATCTGACGTAAAATATATAATTTTGTGGTAGAACGAGCTACTTTAGCCAACCAACCCTACTATGCCAGGTTGCGACGCCTGGAATTGCGAAAAACCCCTGGATCGATGGTCGTTTCCCTGCTTTAATTTCATTTTTACTATAAATAGTAAGTTTTAGTTTGATTATAACTCTTCATCCGTCGGGCTTTATGAGTTGCGCCCAACATGAAAAGATCTTAGAATAATTAGGAGAACGGTTTGGTGAAGCCAAATAGAACACTTACTATTTTTGGCCGAAAACCTTGCGCACTAGTAGACATCACGACCGTCTATAAATAGTAAGTTTACTATTTATAGTAAGTCACGATTTCTAGGAGTTTTAGTTGTAGTTTGATTCTGATTTCTTTCCCATTGCTTGGTATCCCTATTTAAAGGGTTGTGAACTCGTTTTTAATTATCAATTAATCAGTTTCAAATTTATTAGTTCTTTCCTCATGGATTCGAGAAGTCTCTGTGAGGAGTCCAGAGAAGCTCCGTGGATTCGAAGTATTTATCCTCATCACGTTCATCCCTGCGTCAATGATCTGATCGATGGATTACCCACAATAATCAACGGATAATAATAACAATGATGAAGCATGTGGTATGTTAATTGTAGATAATGATATGTTAGGGATACGATTTCCTCTACAACACGCCCCTACTAAATAGGGAGATTGCCCTCTACGCCATTGTCTCCTTTCAACTATAAATAGGAGTATCTCTAATGGTGAAAGGTACACACAACTCTACGCATGAAAAACCTTACGCTTTTTTAAACCCAGATTCTCTGTTTGACTTAGGCATCGGAGGCTCCCCTGTTGCAGCCAGGGTCATGTCTTCTTCGTGTGCAAGTACTCGAAGGTCCAAGAAGGGTTAACTGGATTTCTACATCAACAACTTCCATAAGGATGGAGGATGGGCTATGCATGAATTAACTGGCTAGAGAAACAATTTGAACAATATTTGGACAGGTAATAATGAGATATATGAGATGTCCAACTAGTTGTTGATACCACCCAATGACCTCAACAAGGTTTTTCATTTTCTCAATAAGACAAATATTACAGTTAGTTGAAGTATCAGTATGCTTTATAGCTAACTTTTCTTTCTCTTTGAGGAAGTCTAAGGCTTATTTCCTCTATGATAAGGAATTTCTCTTTTTAGATACCACTTCTATAACAAAAAAATAATCCAAAAATTTAAGGCATTTTATGTCAAATCATATTTTAAATTATGCTTTAGTTGTAAGATGGATAGATCGTCATTTCTAGTATTATAATGTCATCAATATATAATATGATAATCACCATTTTTTATAAACAATGTGTAGTCGACTCCACTTTATTCATACCCCAAAGAAATTAAGGCATACACTAGTTTTTCAAACCAAGCCCTTCACAACTATTTAAATATATAAATCGCATTCTTTAACTTACTAAATTATGCTTTCCTCTCAGAGATGTCCAAGAGGCTATTTCATGCACACTTTCCCATGAAGATCTCCATGTATAAAGGCATTTTTCATATGTAATTAATACGAAGGTCGCCTTTGATTAGCAACAGTAGATACTAACATGCGTAGAGAGCTCATCTTAGTTATTAGTGTTAATATCTCTTGATATTCAATACCATAAGTCAAAGTAATTTTATTTTATTTTTTTACAAATCTAGCATTATTCCTTTTTATAGTGCCATCACTATTATATTTGATTTAATAAACCCATTCGCATCTAATTATTTTTTTCATTTACACTACCAGAAAAGGGGTAAAGGCTACGAATAAAAACCGTAGCTAAACATATAGCTAGGTTATAGTCCGTAGTATGCCTGTAGCTGTAGGATGCTATAGCTACGACTTTAATTCGTAGCTATAGATATCAATAGCTGCAGATCAAATCCATAGGAACACTTTCTGTAGAAAATTGTACATACAGCTACTGATAATATTTGTAGCTAAAAGTATGCCTAGAGCCGTAGCTATTTCCTATTTTTTAAAAAAAAACTATAAATAATAATAGCGTCGCTTACCATTGCTAGGGCATGGCTAGTACATGCCCTGATAGATCAATTCATATAAAAATTCTAGATTCAACAATAAAAGAAACCAGTGCATGCAGAAAAAATATGATTTGGTTTTTCTTTCCTCTTCTCATTGACCATTGTTTGGATGATGGAATCTTACAATCTTGGGGATCTTTGAAGCATCCTCAGTCAAACTTTAAGCATGCATCATACCGATGGCTTGGATGACCGACTAGAATTCCACACATATAAAGAATGTTGCACCTCAGTAAGTGTGGCATGGGCCAAAACTCATGCTGGTGCATTAATACATCTGTCAGTGCATTTATACATCATGCCCAAATTCCAACACTTAATTACCATTGCCATTCCTCATCACCAAAATTTTAAAGGCACATGAAGAGAATAAAGCATAATGTAATTAAAAAAAGGTCCATGTACTTTGCATTTCAAGAAACAATACAAAACAATAGTAGTACAATGAAACAAACACCCAAAACAACAATCTATGAATCTAAGAACCCTATTGTAGTTTAACTAAAAGGAACCATAGAAATCTCGAACTGAGGAAATGTGATCCTGATGGGAGTGTTTTCACTTACTGGTCAGCGATGAAAGAGAAGACGACGTTGTTGGGGAGGCCGGAGACGGAGAGCCGACGAACGAAACTGCAGCTTCTGGTGACAAGCATTTGAAGCATTTGATCTAGTTTCTCTAGCTTACGCTGGAGGCTCCATTCCTCAATGTCTATATCTTGCCAGCAGTAAGGCCCTGAAACTGTTATAGCCCAAGACTTGCAGACCGTTGGAACAACGGTCAAGATCTCTTGAAGAGAGATGGTCGAAGATCAGCCCAAGAGCATTTGGTATCAGGTCTTCCCAGCAACGGAATTTGCCAGCACCTGCCATATTATCTTCCTCTGCAAAGAAAAAGAAACAGAACCCCCTGTCTATCAGTTGCTGAGAAAAGACCAAATGGAACAGAAGAAGAGAGATCAAGCAGGGGAAATAAAAGAAAATGCAAAAAATTTGAAAAATGCCTGTCCAATTTCTAGCCACCCAAATGAAAATGTGAAGAAACCAAGATCCAATTACAAGAAAATGAAAGAAGATAAAAGATTAGAAAAAATAAAATAAAAATTAGAAAGCAATTTCTTTAAATTATATGGTGTGATTCTTCTCCTATTTCTTCTTCCTTCTATAACTTCTTCGTTTTCTTTTTTTTTTTCTTTTTTTTTTTTCTGAAAGATAACTTGTATTAATAAAAAGGAAAAACACAAAAGAAGGGGTCTGCTGAGACGGCAGACCCTTAAGACAGAATTAAAGAAAATCTACATTGGTCCCTTCCCTATGGGACACCCATTCTGCAATGAAACATTTGACATAGGAGGAAACTAAGTGGGAGGGCTTCACTTCATTCTGAAAACATCTCTTATTCCTTTCTAACCACAGATCGCACCAAACCGTCAAAATTCCTATCCGCCAGATCTTGGATTTGAATTTGCCTAATCTGACCCCATGCAAAGCTTTAAGGAGCATGTCCACATCCTCAGGAAAACACCAACTAATTTTGAAACAAGAAAGAAAAGCAGTCCAGACAGTATAAGCGAAAGGACAGTGGATCAACAAGTGGTTCACCGATTCTTCAGAGGACATACACCATAAGCAGACGTTCGGCAGAATCATTCCTTTTTTCCTAAGGTTATCCAGGGTGAGAATTCTATTGTTCCCTACCAGCCAGCCGAAAACCTGAAGCTTTGGAGTAGCATCTTTCCAAATGAAATGGGGATGTTGAGATGGGGCGGTACCATTGTTGGCTGATAAGATTTTGAAAAATGGCCTCACCATAAAAACAGATGATTTATCAGCTTTCCACGTGATGCTGTCATTGGGGGCCTGATTAAGGGAGATGGTTTGGATGAGCTGCATCAGTTCCATGTAATGATCAATTTCCCAATCCTGAAGATTCCTTCTGCATGGGATATTCCAAATAACCTTGTCAGAGTTTTCAGCTATGTAATTGTTCTTCTTGCTTGCCACCCGGTAGATGGGAGGGAATTTGTCCTTCAGAGGCATGTCCCCTATCCAAATGTCGTGCCAGAACCGAATACTGTAACATCCCGGATTTTTGCCAACCTGGGATTAGATGTCCTTAGGCAATGGATCGATCCTAACACCTTATTAACTTGTCAGAACTCAAATCCCAAAGTCTAAAACCGCTTTTGAACCCATTTCCTTCACAAATCTCACCTTTCACCACCTTGTTCTTTAAATTTTCTAAGTACTTCCACACTAGACACTATCTTAAACTAGCTAAGTATTATAACTTGGATTACTTTATATACAAACTACAAAGGCCCAGGTATCACCTCAGACCGAAATCACCCAGGACTAAATCCTTTAGAAATTAGGCGAGGATTAGCAAGGGTGAAACTAGAGTACCTGTGAAATTAGCACCAATCACTTTAAATACGATCTATAAGACCCAAAACTTGTAGAATCATTGACGCTAGGGTACCTTAAAATCTAGGATCAATCTCATTACCCGGCTGCTCTCAGGAGCATCTCGAAACTCCATATCAGATCTGGACCGCACATCGGAAATTCGATTAACACGAAGTTAAGGAATTAGGACTGCCTTGCTGGACTTGACAACCATCTCGGAAATCAAATCCAGATAGTGTCCCAGCGCTATTCGCTTGAGCTCGGAGTGAAGAGTGTAAGAAATGTGAAATTAATTCAAAATAAAAATCTCAAATAGTAATCTGGCACCTCTCGCTTGCAGATCAGTTTTAAGCAACCAGACCGTCAGAATCAGACCATATTATACCCTCGGATCAGGAGAAATTTCATACACATATCCATGTACTCGAAATCTCTGATCGAGATCCGCTGACCGTTGAACTAAAACTGGTCCGCCATTTGCGATCTGGAATCCCGACCGAAACGAAAACTTAACTAAATGTAGATCCAGTGTCGGTGAGCTTAAGTCCGACCTTTGGCTCAAGGAGGCCCGCCAGAAGTCCTCCATTGAGCTGAAACAGGTCCGCTTTGGTTATAACCTAAGTATACTTTGACCTGGAGTCTATTTCGGTGAGTTTTTAAGCTATATAAGGACCTTAAACCCTCTCTCATTGCAGCCATACGAATTTGAAATAAACCCTAGAGAGAGAAGAGAGAAAAGAGAGAAAGTGTGGGAGATGTGGGAGAATCTCCCTGCCATGCTTCCCTGCCGCTCCACGAGCACCACCGCTCCATTCTAATCGCTTTCCCGGTGATTCTGGCATCATTTCTAGGTAAGAAACCCTAACCCTAATCTGATTTGGGGTTTTGATAGTTGTAGGTTATGAAATAGCTATCCTATTTCATTCCATAGGTTGCCAAACTACCGTATACAGAAGCTTAACAATTCTATCGACTCCGTTACGATTCTACGACAAAAGGTGTGGACTTTAGATGTATAGGTTATGGTTTTCAACGCTTTCAATGTCAGATAATGATAGATTCATGATCTGCATGCAATTGCACATGTACAAAGTGCTGTCTGATTTCTGTTTCAATTAAAGATGAAGAATATGGAATTTCACATACTTTAGGTATTTGTAGAAAGTACCGTATACGTATAAATTTTGGAATTGTGTTTAACATGATTATTTGTTGTATGAATATATTATATATGGATAAAATACTTGTTTGGCGAAAGGACTCGCCCTAATACATGTTTTTCCTAATATATACTATGTATGTTAAAATAGTGTATTCTAAGTGTTTGTGAAAATGACCGAATGAGTATAGAATTCTCATTCGTGCTCACCATGACTAATTGTCATGGATTTATGATTGTTGTATTGGCGATACCCCTTTGACAAAAGGATTTGCCCTAAATCACGCCACGGCCAAAACACATTATATATGCTAAAATGTGTGGCCTAAGTGTTTGTGGAAATGACTGAATGAATATAGAACTTAGATTCCTGCTTGCCATGACTATCCGTCATGGGTGTACACGTGTTATGATTGGGGCAACTCCCTAGTGAAAGGATTTGGCCTAATGCCTATGTGTTCAACATATGTCGCGTATGTTGATGTATGTATTTTAAAGTGTTTGTTGAAATGTCTGAATGAGTAATAGTTAGTAAATTGTAATGTTTAAGGGTGTTGAGATATGATTCTCAACTTCTTTAACTATGTGTATGATTTCTTTAGATATCTATGTGATTAGGAGTTTAATATGTACAAACTCATGCTTGTGTTGTGCTTCATAACATGCTCAACTGATTGTATGATTTTATCTATGTAATGCATATATTTAAATTCATGTTTACGTTGTATGATCCGTCATGGGTGATGGAGGAGTGGTGTAACGATTCCGTGCAACAGCCCCGACAGCCCTAAATGGATAATATCATACTTTAATTGTATGATTTGAACCTTGATCCATTACTGCTTTAACTATCTGCAATTGAATGTGATTGGGGCTATGATTATAGTCCAGGCAATCGGTAACGGGATTGAATTCGTGGCCGAGATTCATTTACCACGTGAGATGTGTTCGACGAACCCGAGTCGTACTTCGGTTGGCGATAGTGGTTAGCCTCACGAAGTGCTTATGCGCTTCATATCGTTCAACTTGTTGTGCACTCGAGCTAGCCGAGTTCGTCAAGTAACCCGATCTGTCTTATGTATGTTCACCATGTTTGGACGCTACTGCTTGAACCTAGGATACCAAACTTACCAGTGAAATCCCTTTTAACTATGGTACCTCGATCCGCTAAGACTCATGAGCCGGGCATGGTGGTATGGGACACCGTGGTCGAGCTGTCGGCCTACGCTGGGGCCACGTGCCTCCCCATAGTGACCAGTGAGCAACCAGACTCGTGAGCCGATTATAGTGGTATGGGACACTATATTCGTGCTGTCAGCCTACATTGATAAGGTGATGGGTGAGTGGTGCAACGATTCCATGTAACAGCCCTGACAGCCCTTTGTAGTGACCTCGAGTATACTCTGAATTGCGGTGAGGCGACGAGTTTTACCGCAGTGTATAGAGTATGAAACTAGGCCTGTATCTGTATAGTGATGAATCGTTAAAAAGGTGATGGGGGAGTGGTGCAACGATTCCGTATAACAGCCCTGGCAGCCTTTGCAGCGACCTAGAAAACATACCATCGTCTGAGATTAACTAGGACTGATGACCCTAGAATGGATCATGTTTGAGAATGATACAAGGGAGGTACCTTAGTTTTCCAATCCTGCTGTTTGAAATGGACTAATAACAACTCGGTAATCATGCTCATCATGCATTGCATGTGCCTGGAAGATGTGGAGCACTGAGGAAAGCAAGCATGCTGCGAACGAAGATGGTGTCGCATGAGGAAGTATGTCGGTGAGGGCATCCATCATGATTGCATTCATACTTGCATTAATAAGAGTAGTTAGGAGTGTTTGATTATACTGCTTTATCATTACTACTTGACTGAGTCGATAACATGTTAACCTATGCTTTATTGTTCCACTGAGTTAGCTACTCACTCCCACGTTACGGGACGGTGTTCCGAACACCCACCAGATTTTGTCTGATTGCAGATGGCGACGCTACTCTTGAGACGGAGCCGAACCTTTATGATGACAATGATGCTTGTTCGTGTATGTTATGCTGACGGCTTCACGTGAGCCGTGTCTTGATCGACGGGATTACAGGGATGTTGACTAGATATCACTACACCTTTGATATAATTTGAAATTTTACTTGTAATTCTTTAACCTGGTAACATTATCATACTCTGGAGGCTCACCACTATTTTTATATATTTTATATATCTATCACAGTCTTCTGCTTGCAATTTAACTGTCTCTGGAGTATGATATTCTGTTTTGGCTTAATCTCACTCATGTTCAATGCACTAATAAAGACAACATTCAATCATCATTATCTATGTTGCATAAGTGATGTTCTGGAAACTCGAGAGTTGAGTTACTACTCGACCTTCGATTTTTCGGGGCGTTACAAATATTGTCTCCCCTGCCCACTTTAAAATTGGTCGTATGGGTGACCTCTTCTTTCAATCGACTGATTCCTCTCCATATCACCAAGGCCCTATATAGGGATGAGTCGGTCATCCACCAACCTCCTTTTGATTTCCCATATTTTCCTTTAATGATAATATTTCATAGACTATCCTTTTTAAAGCCAAGTCTCCAAATCCATTTACCTAAAAGGGCCCGATTCATCAGATTGAGATCTTTGATACCAGCTCCGCCTTCTTTAAAATGTTTACAAACTTCCCTCCATTTCATCAGATTGAACTTCTTCCTATCTTCCATGCATACCGCTCCAGAGGAAGTTATGGCTGAGCTTGTCGATGGACTTGAGGACCGCAGCTGGGCACCGAAAAAGGGACATGAAATAGGTGGGGAGGTTGGACAGAGTGGCTTTAATAAGCGTGAGTCTCCCACCAATGGAAAGATGACAACACTTCCACCCAGCTAAACAGTAACGAAATCTCTGAAGAACTTTCTCCCATTGCCGTTTATTGGGCTGCCCAATACTCAATGGAAGGCCAACAAAAATAGTTGGAAGGGATCCTAGAGCACATCCCATAAGGTCAGCTAGAGTTGTCGCCTCATGGACCTCTAGATTGACCCTGTATATTTTGGATTTAGATAGATTCACCTTCAAACCTACAACGGCTTCAAAACATCTGATCGCCATACGCAGATTGACAACAGATTCAGAAGTAGCTTCAGAGAAGATCAGGATGACGTCCGCAAATTGGACGTGGGATATCGGATCTTTTTCACCTTTCATTTGAATTCCCTTGAATATGTCTTCCGATTGAGCTTTCAAGAGCATGACAGATAAAGCTTCGCCGATGATGAGGAAGAGGAAAGGGGAGAGGGGATCTCCTTGTCTATGGCCGCGAGAGCTTTTGAAAAATCCTTTCGGGGATCCATTTAAAATGTCGGAAAAGAAAGCAGAACTGATGCATTCCTCGATCCATTTTTCTAGAGATCTCCGAAACCCATCCACTTCATCAGGTAGAGAAGGAATTCCCGATCGACGTGATCGTACGCCTTCCCCATATCCAAGTTAAAGAGGATGACTTCTTCTTCGATTGATAGCTGGAATGAAGGCATTCATTGGCGATAAGTGCAGTGTCTGTAATTTGTCTTCCTGGAATGAATGCACATTGATTTGGACTTATAATTGAGCCAATTACTTTCTTTAATCTGTTGGACAAACTGCCAATGAGACTGATTGCTCTATAATCCTTGAACTCAGTGGCTCCTGGGCATTTCGGAATCAATGCAATAAAAGTGGCACCAATGTTTTTTGATAATCTTCCTCTTTCGAAGAATTTATTGAAGAAGGCCAGAACTTCCTCCTGGAGGAGGTCCCAAAACACCTGAAAAAAGAAGATGGGAAAGCCATCCGGGCCAGGAGAATTGTTGCCAAACAGCTCCGTCACGGCATTATGGACTTCTTCCCTTGAGAATCGGGACTCCAGAAACCTACCATCTTCATCGCTGATGCTTTTGAAAGGAAGATTGTCCAAATGCGGTCTAGCCCAACTCTCTTTCTGAAGAAGGCTTTGAAAAAAAGAAACCGCAGATCTATTGATCCTGTCTTTGTCATCAGTCCATCTCCCATCTAATGTGATACAACTGATGTGGTTAACCTTAGCTTGTATTGAAGCGATATTGTGGAAATATCTCGTATTCCTATCACCTTCACTACCAAAAAAAGGGGCAAAGGATACGGACTATGTTAATTTTTTGCTACGGATATAAACCTTAGCTATAGTTGCTACGGTTTTAATATGTAGCTAAAAAGTTGATACACCATTAATAATTAATGGTGTTGTAAAAGGGGTTTTATGGGGCATAAAAAATATATATATTATATCTAAGCCGTCCATATATTTAAAAATATTACTTTAAAGCATAAAATAAAAAATCAGCTAGATTGAAGGCTCAAGTGGACCACAAGGTAGGAAATATGGATATTGAATCACATTTGTTTCTTATAGTGTGGTCCACTCAGGCCTTCAATCTACCATAAATCTGGCATCATAAACCAAATACATCATAGTGGGCCCCACGGAGCCCCTGCCAGGAACGTCCATGGTCCGTCCGTGAGATGACGCCCAAATTTGGGCGCCCGCTCAAAATAGAGCTGCGCCCAAAAAAGGGCTCTCTCTCTCTCTCTCTCTCTCTCCCCGTTCCCTAATTACTCCATTCCCTGATCTCTTCTTTCCCTAATCCTCTCACTCCCTCCCGATCTCTGCTCCATCTCTCTCATTCTCCTCCCTCTCTCTCTAATGCATCAGCCGTGAAGAAACACACGCCGTGAGGCTCCTCTTCTATCTCTCTCCATTACAGCAGCCGTGAAGCTCCTACCCGAAGAAACACACGCCGTGAAGCTCCTCTCCATAGGTTTGATATCTTCTTCCCTTTATCTGTCTTTCAGATTTGAAACATTGTAACCGTTTGATGAAATAGCCTACTATCTGTTTGATGAAATGGCTGGATGAAATGGCATGATATCTGTTTGATGAAATGACATGCTATATGTCCCTGGAGAGGTGGGCCACACCGACGCTCTTAAGATGATGAAGAAAAAATGGGATTAGGCTTTTATTGGGTTGAGTTGACTGAGTTTTTGTTGAGCAACCGAGTTTTAGAACGTGAGACTAGGTTGTCCACGGTTGTATTGGTGAACTACTGCTGCTGAACGATTCCTTAATACTGATCAGAAGGTGGAACATTTGTGGCCCCAAGCTAGGTTGGTTGGGCCACCATCGTGAGTGGTCCTGTCTCACTCACACTGGATTTTTGTGCGAGTGATTATATAATCATATCATGCCTTGTAAAATAAGGGGGCACCATAATGACTTGGTTCCAAATTTGAACATATCAGTCTCAGTTCGGTGAGAGCTCTGAAAAAAGGAAAAAAAAAAAAAAAGAGCCTAAGATCAATGAAAATAGCATAATGGTGGTATTGTTTGCCCTTTTTGCTCCTTTATATTCCAGATCACCCAACTGATGTGAACACACATGAACTTATCACGCACACACAACCGGAACTAAAAGGCCTGTTGGGATTTGTGGAAAGCATAGGTGGGAAAGGAAATGATGCTCCCTGAGAAACCTTATTTCCAAGAAGTGTGAGAAAGGAAGCAGTGTTTCACATGTTTGTTTAAACAATGGCCACTAGTTTAAAATTAATGGCTTCTAGTTTCCAAGCAACAACCATTACTCACATGGGCCTTCCTTTTCTTTTGTAAATATCAGGCGTGATGGATTACAACTTCCGGTCACAGGGCATTATTTTCCAAGAGCCTGTTTGGTAGATGCCTGAAAATGAGTTAATCTCATTTTTAAATAACAGTAATTCATTAGGAATCCTGGATCTTGAATTTCTATTTACCATTAAAAAAATAAGCCATTGAAATGAGAGTTTCATGTGTGTACTGCATCTCTTACAAGGAATTTCCTGCAGTGCTATTTTAACATTTGCCTTTGAAATAAGAGTATTGTTACTGAATTCAATAGTATTTTGTTACACTAAGAATATCAAACAATTTGCAATCAGGTACTTGGCATAAAGCAACAAACCAATCTGATACACAAGGTCGAAAAAGGTAATCTGCCTATCCAAAGAAACATGCATTGTTCCCACCATAGGATGTCCTTTTAATTCTTTATGTACTTCTACAATTTTAGTTTGTGCATATTCTATGTTTGGTATATTCTACGTGATTACTTTTGGGGGGTTATTCTGTCAATGTTTGTGGATTATCTTGCAGAATGGACTTCTTAATGGCTCTAATCAGTCTAGGTTGAGACTCACCATCCCAAGAGAGCCTGAACTTGAAACATCACAAAGGACACAAAGGATCAGGTATACTTATCAAAACTGATGTTGATTGTGTACTGTGCGCTCTGAGAGGGAAAGTATAAGTTTGTTTAAGGAGCTGCAGGCACATGGTTTTTTTTATGATTTCAGGCCCAAGCATAGTACAGAGGTTGTAGGACACATTCTTTCAGCTGTTGCCTTGTTTAAAGCACGTCCTTCGAATAGAAAAGTTGGTACCTACTATCTACAAGAGAGTATCTTTGAGATTATTATATTAGGTCTTTGAACAAACAACTCAGCAGGTTTTTATTTATTCTATTTTGAGATAGCATGCTTTTCTATTTTACAGATTCTTGCAGCTCCTTCAATGCCACTCATACAGAAAAGCACGCCAGGGTTGCCTGAGTTTCAAGTAAGTGGTTAGCATTAATTCTCTGCTCTCTTCATTCTGTTTTCCATGCTGTTTTTGTCACTTATAGCACACAGTTACATCTTACAAAATTGGTCCTTGCATAATTCAGCTGCTGACCTTTTCTTTTGATCTTGTTGCTTCTTAGGAATTCCACTTGAAGACATCCCAGAGGGCCATGCAAACCTCATTTACTACTTCATTTTCATTGCAGCGTTCCAATAATTCAGACAAAGTAACTTCCAAAATTTATTTTGATTTGGACATTTCTTTATAATGTGCATGAATTTCTTTTATGAGTCAATAAACAATGTTTTGTTTCTGGCTGACATTGAGTGGATCATAAATTGTCTTTTCATTCTCATCATAAACCAGTAATTTGTGGTGCAGGTTTCACATAACTGTAAAACTAGTTCGTCAATACATATTAGTGCCAAAGACTCTAAAAATTTACAACATCAGGCTTTAATCCCTTCTCAACCTCAAAAGTAAGTTCACTAAGACTTGTTGCCATTAAAAAAAAAGGTTGTATTTAAACATACAGAAATAATGAAAAGGCTTGTTAAAAGTGTTTATACCTTATTGTCGCATCTTATTATTGTTCATGGAGGCTGGAGTGAATGTATTGATTAGCTCCATTGCACTTGTTTGCTTATGACAGTAGTTAGTATCAGGGATGAGATTTAATTCAAACTGAAAAAAAATCTCAATACTTATATGCTTTTGGCTAAGTTGATGTCGCCTACATTATGTTGATTTGTGCAGGTCAGAAGTTATAGGTGAGCTAAAAGGGGAAAGAAATGAAGACTTGTCCCAATTCAAAGCTCGGCCTCTTAATAAGAAGGTATCATTAATTATCACTGTATCTGGATCTTGTTCTTGTATATAGTCATATCTCAACAATCTCTATCTAATGTTGTAACCTAGATACTGTCGAGTAAGGGGGATTTGGGTGTCTTTACAAGTAGCAAGAGAGAAACCACAGTACCCATGGTATGCCATTGTTCTCATTTAAGGTGGTGCATGATTTGCAATTTTCTTTGAGTTTTTTTTTTTTTTTTGCAAGTGTTTCCTTACCATTATCATTTTAAACTTCCCGACAGGAATTTGATTTCCAGACAGACAAGCGCCTTCGGCAGAATCCATCAATAAAACTGTTCAAGAAGGTAGATGTGAAATGCCTGATTATGTGGCTGCTATGATGAAATTGCTTGTTGTAAACTAGGAGGAGCTTTCATGTCCCAACCTTTTATACTTCTTCTATCCATATATGTTACCAACTTATCCTTCCTTTCTAATGGTAAAATGCTAGCTCTCGTTGAAGTCTGAACTTCAGCAGCAGAATACCATAGCTGAGTCGGCATTGTCTCAGCCCACTCGTATATTGATTAAGGTTTTGGTCTCTTTCTTTTCTTTTCTTCTTTTTCTTTTTGTTAAATTTTCTCTAAGTGAACAGTTTGTTGCTGTGTCATAAGCATCATTTCTATGATTTTCATTTTCTTCCTAGTATTTTACAGGGGCATGTGTTATTATTGTCAGGGATCAAAGGAGAATAGATATTCTTTACAACAACAAAACAAGGTAACTTGCAAAAGCAATGCCAAGAAAATATGGTAATATATATTGTTCTCAAATTAATTGGTTCTCTTTAGTCTTTCTGCTCTTTTAAACTGGAGCCATTTTTATTTTTTTTACAAGCTCTATTCTGGTCTTCCTGTATTATGTCTCTTCAATGGTAATTTCCTTGTTTATGCAAACTCTGATCTGTAGATCTCAGACATGAGTACAGAAAAACTGCAAAGGCATGGGGCAAAGCAGACTCAGTATTACTCATGTATTAGAGACCAGGATTCCTAAGGACTTCTTAAATTGCCAGAGAATAGGGAAGGTGCTGACTGCAAAAGCAAGTAGGTATCTTGGTTGAATTGTGATAACGAATGATCTTTTAAGAAGCTACTTGTAACTCTTTTTGCATATGCAATGTTTACATCATCAACCCTTTTTGCAATTATAATTTTTTTATGTTTGTGCCACAACATTAGTAGGGAATGCATGCTCATGATTGTATCCTCTATAGCTTGCAAGGCACTTGATATAGGAGATGTAGAGCCATTATTATAGCTTGCAAATGTTTCAAGCGAATTAATCCTTGTGTTTAGTTCTTGCCCAAACTCCACCTGTTAGTTACATACATGAAACAGGATTTGTAAAGCTGCCTCCAAATATCTGGGACAAGGTTATGATGATTCTGATGATGATATGGTTCCCACTTGTGCTCAGTTACCATTCTACAATGCCATTGAAAATGGAATATGAAACATTTTTTTATCATGGTTTTTGGCAATTTTCATGCTATGAAGGTTCTTTTAGATTAAGTATATTGAGAATCTACTGGAAGCATGGTTAGATTCTCATCCAAGATGAGCTGCCACTATAGATGTCTCATATTTCATTCTTAAAAAAGTTGTCTCATATTTTTTGTCCTACTGCGTGCATATGGAATTATGGATGGCTCGCCTGAGATGGTACTACTGCATCTATAATTTTTTTTTTTTTTTTTAATATAATGGATGATGGCTTGTGTATTGTTACTCTCAGCCAATACTTAAGAAGTTTTGTTTCACGAGCTGCACAATATGTGCTTTGTGAGCAAGATTTTTAATCACAACTTGATCTTCAAGAAGTGTTAAACCTATGTTGATATATGTTTCAGGATACATTCGTTGTGAATAAATTTGGCTCATCTTCCGTGCAGAGGTCTGCGATGGGCAAGTGTAAATTTGGGAATCTTCATCTGCATGCAGTGTTCTGGAATCCACAGAAGTCTAAGAGTACACATATCAAAGGTGATATCCCCAATTTCTATGGTTTACTGTAGATTAAGCCCAGTTTCGCTGCATGAAAGGTTATGGAATCTTATGTTGTATCAATTCTGCATGTTCAAAATATTGGAACTCATCTTCAATCGCTTTTCCTCTTCTTCTTCTTTTTTTTTTTTTTTTTTTTTTTTTTTTTATAGTTCTTCCTTCAATTTACTGAAGCTTGTTCCATTGAAGGGAACACCATCCTTAATGCTTGGTAACTTGGCCCCTTAGGAGCTCCTAACATTGAAATCACCCTCCTTGGTAGCTATACCTCTTTTCAGGTCTTCTATATAGGTTATTGATTTTTGAGCTTGTACCATTTCTTGCTTCTTCCACTAGTGTTGTCAACTACACCTATGCAATTAAAGCAAGGCCTAAATGTTGTTTAGGGAGTAAAGCTTCCATGAATAACTGATTCTCCTGGTGATAGCCGGTTTCTTGAATAGATACCCCACCTAGTTGTAGCTCTTTCTGAACTCTTGTATCAAAGTTATGATTTTGAATCCACTTTGTTCCATAGAGACTAAAATCCACTTGATTTCAAGTCCACATTTCCAAACCAGCCTTTATAGTTTGGATCAAGAGAATACTTTGGAAATGAATTCTGACTACATGGAAATTGAGTTAGCCACTGTTAGTGAAAAAAATAGCTGTGAATTTGATTTTCATTTCCAAGGATTTTCTCAAAAAAGGCAGTAGCAAAACTCTGTTTTAAACCCAATCATCATCACAATAGTCACATTCAGGTTGTCTGTTGCAGTTTTGGTAATGCTGCTGAAACTTCCCATAGAACGGCACTGGAAGCTTTCTCTGGCTCCATATCCAGATACCCTGGATTCAAAATAATTGAGAAATAGAGAAATCTTTGTAATATTTTCTGACCTAATAAATTTAAAACTCTGCTGATCGATGACTGTAATCATCATTGATTTACATTTACATTGGTGCACTGATCCAAGAACATCAGTATGTGTTTCCTATGCTTTCGTGTGCATAAAGTTTTGTTTCTTTCCAGCATTGATGTTAAAATTTGATTTTGTAATGTTTAGGACTCTGTAAGTGAGAAAATTAAGGATGAGGTATTGGTAGAAGATCAGAAAGATGCCTTCAAGGTATTTCTATGCGATTTCATTCGTATAATTTTTTGTTCTTTCAATGCAACTAGATACAACGTTGTTGCAGTTATTCTGACTACATGGAAATAATTTGATTATTAATATTTTCTTTTATTTCTTAATCATGTCTTTAATGGATTGTTTGTTTATTCTTAGGCTCTAATTGCAAGTTCTTTCTCAAAGAGTGACTACAAAAAGGTGAAAGAAATTACTTATTATGTTCTGAAGGTGATTATTCTCCTGTGCTTGTCATTTTATTTTTGAATAGCCTGCAACTTGAGTAAACGATAATCTTGAGTTGTCTTTCATGCGATTTCTGTTAGAGGATTGGATGCGTTTATATGCAGCTGTACATACAACTTACATACTAGATAGGTAGAGGTTAAGATATGCTAAGGTTGTTGGAAGATATGAGATGTATGTATCCAATTGTGCATACATATCCTATCCTCTAATTTCAAGGGACTGAATTCATTTTATTAAGGCTGTTCGGAAACTGATCTGAACTTCCATTTGGAACTGTTTTGGTGAACTTTCTCCATTCAGCTCAATACAGATTGAGTTTCCAGCCTTTCCAAAAAAGAAAAAGAAAAAAAAAAAAAAAAGAAGTAAAAAACTTCTTGGAGGAGGTCTTCATAACTGTTCAATTGTTCGTGGCATGGTCCTGAAAACTGATGCTGTTGGAAGTATAAAACAAGTGGAAAATGCAAAGGTGTGCCTTTGGAAAACTAACTTTGGGTTCTTATACCAATACAATATGCTTATACTATATTTGCTTCCTCACTTATTTTCTGGTTGTAAATATAATAGAGTAGATATACATTCCTCCCAGTGCGTTGTATTTTTTCTGTTAAGGATCTTTTGCGTTCTTAAATCTCTCTCTCTCTCTCTCTCTCTCTCTCTCTCTCTCTCTCTAGTTTTTTGGGTGATGCCTTGTATTGGATGCCTTTGTCTGATTTGGATTTGGATGTTTGATGGAGCACATTTACTTGCCATTTAGTATGGAGTGGTTTTTTGGAAGGCTTAATGTTGCTGAAAATGAAAAAATTATTTTTCTACTCCCTAAGAGTATTTTCATGCCATTTGGCATTGGGTAATTTTGCACATTGGAAAGCTTACTGTTGTTTCCTTCTTAGCCAATTTGGTATTAGGAGCCAGGGACATGCTTGGGTATTGCATCATTTTGAATGAAATTCTCACCAAATGCTTTAGTTAATCAGTTCTATCATGACTAAAATTCAGTCCCCATGCATCAATCAAAATGAACTATTCCTGGGTTCTAATTGTATTTTTATTTCTTTTCCTGTTATCTTGTGTCACTATTATGCTCTTTATATCTTTAAAAAAAGCTATTGAACTGATTTGATGCATGCCTTTATTTTAGTACATTTTCCCAATTTATGCTACTATGAGCTAATACAATATACAGTTAGTAAAGAAAATACAGCAAAGATCCACATTAGTAAAGAAAATACAGCAAGACAGAGTCAATCCTGTTTCTTGCTGTACCATGAAATACAGCAAGACAGATCCACATTAGTAAAGAAAATACATCAATGGAACCGATCTCACATATATCCCAAGTTATCTTCTCAACCATGCATTTTTACATATAACTGTGTCTTAATCTCTGTTTTCTTTTTGGTTTACATTTTTCAGCATTGCCAATATCTTCCCTATTTCCATTCCTATATTTCATGGTACGTATACTCCCTACGGTAGCTTCTGTAGTGCTCGATTTTAGAAAGTATGTTTTCATATAAAAATGAAATTTGAAAATGTCTTGGGTGCGTTTGGTTTCACCAAATATCAGTGGTATAGCTCATGGGTTGTTGTAGGGCCCATAAGATGTATGCAAATCAGGGAAACTTTCACATATGAGGAAATCAATTTTATTTCTTTATTTAATTTTTTCCCATTTTCACCTATTCAAATAATCTCATGAAATTGACTAATTCTCTACAAAGATACTGGGACCATGAAACTACAAAGAAAATTAAGAATCTAGTATAAAAATCAATGTATCATTTCATTACAATTCTAAGACACGCCAACCCAATCTCGTTGTTTTTTTTTTTTTTTTTTTCCTTTTAAACTTTGCTTCATGTTACGACGTGCAAGTGTTAGTGTCATGTTCAATTGCAGTGGAATATGGAGCAACTTTTTCATATTCAGTCCATGTTTCTATTCTATGAGTATCCAATCGACTCAAGGTCAAATTAAATACAGTTTACATCAGGGGAGTTTTATATTTTCCTTGCATTTAGTTTTCATCACTCCTTGTAGATTCCTGTATTGATTACTCAAGCATGACAGTTATGCACATTCTTTCAGGTGGATGTTGCATGTGGGAGGATTGGAGCTGCATATTTCCGACTCAAGTATCTGGTACGTCTCTTGTCAAGAATGCACATGATTGGAGTGGCCTGGCCATCTGGACAAGCCGTATTTATGTATATTTGCTCGAAATTGATGGAGCAGACCCGGATGTGCGTCGGAGCTATTCGGAAGAGCGGGGGTCCCTGGAAGGTGGGAACCGCTGTTATGACCATGATGAAGCTGTCCATTTTCTATGGACAACATTGGAGGGGCCTGGCCATTTGGATAGGCCTTGTTTATGTATTTGCTCGAAATTAATGGAGCAGACCCGAATGTGCGTCGGAGCTATCCGGATGAGCGGGGGTCCCTGAAAGGTGGGAACCGTTGTTATGACCATGATGAAGCTGTCCATTTCCTATGGATGGCATTGGAGGGGCCTGGCCATTTGGACAGGCCGTGTTTGTGTATTTGCTCGAAATTAATGGAGCAGACCCGGATGTGCGTCGGAGCTATCTGGATGAGCGGGGGTCCCTGGAAGGTGGGAACCGCTGTTATGACCATGATGAAGCTGTCCATTTCCTATGGACAGCATTGGAAGGGCCTGGCCATTTGGACAGGCCATTTTTATATCTGTATTTGCAAGGACCACACCCTTAACCTAAACCTGAACCCATTCTCAAATCCCAAAACCTATAACCTAAACCTAAACATATACCTTAACCTAAACCAAAGCAAAACCAAACCTATAACCTAAACCCGAACCCATTCTCAAATCCAAAAACCTATAACCTAAACCAAAACCAAAACCATAACCTATAACCTAAACCCGAACCCATTCTCAAATCCCAAAACCTATAACCTAAACCGAAACCAAAACCTATAACTTAAACCCGAACCCATTCTCAAATCCACAAACTTATAACATAAACCTAAACCTTAACCTAAACCTATAACCTATAACATAAATCAAAACCAAAACCAAAACCAAAACCTATAACCTAAATCAAAACCTATAACCTAAACCTAAACCTATAACCTAAATCAAAACCTAAACCTAAACCTAAAACTTATAACCTAAACCAAAACCTATAACCTAAACCAAAACCAAAACCTATAGCCTAAACCCGAACTCATTCTCAAATCCAAAAACCAATAACCTAAACCTAAACCTTAACCTAAACCATTAACCTATAACCTAAATCAAAACCTATAACCTAAACCAAAACCAAAACCTATAACCTAAACCCGAACCCATTATCAAATCCCAAAACCTATAACCTAAACCCGAACCCATTTTCAAATCCAAAAACCTATAACATAAACCTAAACTTTAACCTAAACCTACAATCTATAACCTAAATCAAAACCAAAACCTAAACCTATAACCTATAACCTAAATCAAAACCAAAACCAAAACCAAAAGCTATAGCCTAAACCCGAACCCATTCTCAAATCCAAAAACCTATAACCTAAACCTAAACCTTAACCTAAACCGTTAACCTATAACCTAAACCCAAACCCATTCTCAAATCCCAAAACCTATAACTTAAACCGAAACCTTAACCTAAACCTATAACCTATAACCTAAACCAAAACCTATAACCTAAACCAAAACCAAAACCTATAACCTAAACCCGAACCCATTCTCAAATCCCAAAACCTATAACCTAAACCGAAACCTAAACCTTAACCTAAACCTATAACCTAAACCAAAACCAAAACCTATAACCTAAACCCGAACCCATTCTCAAATCCTATAACCTAAAACCTAAACCAAAACCAAAACCTATAACCTAAACCCAAACCCATTCCCACATCCCAAAACCTGTAACGTAAACCAAAACCTATAACCTAAACCAAAACCAAAACCTATAATCTAAACCCGAACCCATTCTCAAATCCTATAACCTAAACCTATAACCTATATCCTAAACCAAAACCTATAACCTAGACCAAAACCATGACCTATAGCCTAAACCTAAATCAAAACCTATAACCTAAACCTAAACCTTAACCTAAACCTATAACCTATAACCAAAACCAAAACCAAAACCTATAGCCTAAACCCGAACCCATTCTCAAATCCCAAGACCTATAACTTAAACCAAAACCAAAACCTATAACCTAAACCTGAACCCATTCTCAAATTCCAAAACCTATAACCTAAACCGAAACCTATAACCTAAACCAAAACCCAAACCTATAACCTAAACTAAAACCCGAACCCATTCTCAAATCCTATAACCTATAACCTATAACATATAACCTAAACCAAAACCTATAACCTAAACGAAAACCAAAACCAAAACCTATAGCCTAAACCTAAATCAAAACCTATAACCTAAACCTAAACCTAAACCTTAACCTAAACCTATAACCTATAACCTAATTCAAAATCTAAACCAAAACCTATAACCTAAACCAAAACCAAAACCTATACCCTAAACCCGAATCCATTCTCATATCCAAAAACCTATAACCTAAACCTAAACCTTAACCTAAACTTGAAAACCCAAACTTAAACCTAAACTTGAAAACCCAACCTAATCTAAACTCCCTAACCAAAACCTAAACCTAAACTTGAAAACCTAATCTAAAACCCAATCCCGAACCTGAACCCGATTTCTAAAACCTAAACCATAACCCATTCTCAAATCCTATAACCTAAACCTATAACCTATATCCAAAACCAAAACCTATAACCTAAACCAAAACCAAAACCTATAGCCTAAACCTAAATCAAAACCTATAACATAAACCTAAACATTAACCTAAACCTGTAACCTATAACCTAAATCAAAACCTAAACCTAAACCTATAACCTATAACCTAAACCAAAACCTATAACTTAAACCAAAACCAAAACCTATAGCCTAAACCCGAACCTAAACCTAAACCTTAACCTAAATGTATTCTCAAATCCCTAAACCTAAACCTACACCTAATCCTAATCTCAACTCTCTAACCTAAACCTAAACCTAAACTTGAAAACCCAAACCTAAGCCCGATCTTGAACCCGAACCCGATTTCCTAAACCTAAACCTTAACCTATTCTCAATTCCCTAAACCTTAACCTAAATGTATTCTCAAATCCCTAAACCAAAACCTACACCTAATCCTAATCTCAACTCCCTAGCATAAACCTAAACCTAAACTTGAAACCCAAACCTAAACCCAATCCCGAATTCGAACCCGATTTCCTAAACCTAAACCTTAACCTATTCTCAATTTCCTAAACCTTAACCTAAATGTATTATCAAATCCCTAAACCTAAACCTACACCTAATCCTAATCTCAACTCTCTAATCTAAACCTAAACCTAAACTTGAAAACCCAAACCTAAACCCGATCTTGAACCTGAACCCGATTTCCTAAACCTAAACCTTAACCTATTCTTAATTCCCTAAACCTTAACCTAAATGTATTCTCAATTCCCTAAACCTAAACCTACACCTAATCCTAATCTCAACTCCCTAATCTAAACCTAAACCTAAACTTGAAAACCCAAACCTAAACCCGATCCCGAACCCGAATCCGATTTCCTAAACCTAAACCTTAACCTATTCTCAATTCCCTAAACCTTAACCTAAATGTATTCTCAAATCCCTAAACCTAAACCTACACCTAATCCTAATCTCAACTCTCTAACCTAAACCTAAACCTAAACTGAAAGCCCAAACCTAACCCGATCTTGAACCCGAACCCGATTTCCTAAACCTAAACCTTAACCTATTCTCAATTCCCTAAACCTTAACCTAAATGTATTCTCAAATCCCTAAACCTAAACCTACACCTAATCTTAATCTCAACTCCCTAACCTAAACCTAAACCTAAACTTGAAAACCCAAACCTAAACCCAATCCCGAACCCGAATCCGATTTCTTAAACCTAAACCTTAATCTATTCTCAATTCTCTAAACCTTAACCTAAATGTATTCTCAAATCCCTAAACCTAAACCTACATCTAATCCTAATCTCAACTCCCTAACCTAAACCTAAACCTAAACTTGAAAACCCAAACCTAAACCCGATCCTGAACTCGAATCCGATTTCCTAAACCTATTAACTAAACCTTAACCTATAACTTATAACCTAAACTTATAACCGATAACCTAACCTATGGATTTTGCTATAGTTTAGAAAATTTGTAGGTACATTTTTTATTTCTTTATATATGATTGTTTTTTTCCAGCTCTTTTTTTTTTTTTTAGTCTTTCTTCCTTTTGAGATGTGTACAGAGGCATGCTTGTTTGATTGTGTCTACAATTATTGTTTTATACAGGCTGACAAGCTAAAGAAGTCAGTGGATGATGAAATTCATTTCCTCAAGGGAAGAGTTTTAAAACTTGAAAGTGATCTTGTGTCGAAGTCTACAGAAGTTACATATGCAGTTTCAAGGAAAGAAGAAGCTCTATCTTCTGTGTTTGCTGAACTTGACCGTCTGAAGAAAGAAAATTCTGTAAAAGCGCGAGCATTATTTAATGCATGAGGGCACGCCTTAGTTGTAATTCTTTTGATAGGTCGAGCAAAGCGAAGTATTGTTTATTTAGAAATGTGAATGTAGGATGCATTGTAGATTTGATTGCTATTGTAATAAATGCATAAATTTTTTTATCTCTGATTGCATTAAGCTTAGATGAGTTATCAATATCGCAGGTTCTTGCAATGGAAACAGGGAAAATAGCTACGAAATATAATCCGTAGCAAAGTTACAGCTTTTTGCCGTAGCTATTGGTATCTATAGCTACGGATTATATCCGTAGCTATTGGTATCTATAGCTACGGATTATATCCGTAGCTATTGGTAACTATAGCTACGGATCATATCCGTAGCTCTCCGTATGTAGGGCTGCAAATACCGTAGATATTGGTATCGATTGCTACGGATTATGGTATCTATTGCTACGGATATAATCGGTAGCTAATATTGCTACGGATATAATCCGTAGCTATTCGTATCTATTGCTATGGATATAATCCGTAGCTATTGGTGTCTATTGCTACGGATAATATCCGTAGCTAATAGTCTCTATTGCTACGGACAAAATCCGTAGCTAATTGTATCTATTGCTACAGATATTGTCCGTAGCTAGACCTTTAGCTACCCCACCAATTGCGACGGACGTGATACGGACTAGATCCGTAGCAAAAGCCCTTTTGCTACGGATCTAGTCCGTAGCCTTTGCCCATTTTTCTTGTAGTGCTTACTTGATCCATTTCGCACGGGATTTCTGCTTCTAGGAGATTTCCTGCTGATATATTTTTGTTAAAAGAGCTTGAACTAACTGAATTCGGGTCGCTAGAGTCTGGGATGACATAGGGCTGCTTTCAGCTTGAGTGTTGATCTTCTGGATTTCCATAAGAATCGAATCCAGCTCCTGCTCCGATCGGTGTTTTTTCCTCTTTAGACCATAGCTTGAGTTTGTCTTTCAGGAACTTTAATTTGCAGCAAAGTCTATGGCCCACGTAGCCCTGATGTTGAGCTTCTTTCCACCAATCGACGACCATCAATTTAAATCCTGTCACATGAAGCCAAGCGATGTTAAATCGAAATGGCTTCGAGCCCTAGTCTGCCTCCTCAGCCGATAAGATCAAAGGCCAGTGGTCAAAAGTTATCCTGGGAAGAATCGACTGGAAGGAGGAAGGCTCGAGGGTCAGCCATTCAGTGGAGATAATAAAATGATCCAATCTACACAGAATTGGATTCAACCTCCCGTTCGTCCAAGTGAATCGAGAACCTAAAAGGGGAAGATCGATCAGGCTATTACTGTCGATCCAATCAGAGAAAGCAGCTATCTGGGAGGTAGAGGAATTCCCAGAAGATTTCTCAACCGAAAATCTGATGGTGTTGAAATCCCCGGCCAAGCAGATAGGGCCATTGAAATTCTGGCGGACAGAAGATAGTTCTTTCTAGAACTCGCTCCTAAGATTGTTGTTAGTGGGCCCATAGACCGAACAAATGAGATAATCAGAACCAGATATATTGTTCCTAAGGATAGCTGAGAGAGAAAAGGAGCCCACCAAGCTGTTTATCAGGGACCAGTGTGCGATTCTCCAGGCTATGGCAATGCCGCTTGACACTCTCGAAGCTTCCTTAAGCACCCAGCTAGCATCCGTAGCTTTCCAAATGGACTTCATAAGCCTATCGTCCATCGCTTTCACCTTGGTTTCCTGAAGACAGATTATCTGAGGATTGCTTCTGCTTCAGGTAGACTTGATAGGTCTCCTTTTTTGTTTGGACCCCAACCCCCAAACGTTCCAGGAAATTATCTTCATGGGATGGCTTCACATCCCAACTGTCCCTGATTCCCTGTTTCGTCAGAGATAGTTGAAATGGTGTCTATTTTGATAGATTCCTGCTTCTGTTCTCTTTTCCTTCCGCCCCTATGAGTTTTTTTTCTGAGAGGATCTATAGGGATCCTACGAACGACCCCTATTCTCGACACATTGAAATAGGGCTAGGTAATCCTCAGGACAATCACCAAAAGAGAGACCCAGCAATTGACCAATGTGACCCATGGCGTCCTGAATCCACCTCTTTCTCTGTATTTTCTTACTCAACATGGCCTTCTGTTCTTCCTCTATCGACCCGGCTTCTGTAACGGCTGTTCTCGTCTGAAGAGGTTCCGCAATGATGACGTCTGTTCCTGGTTGATCCTGGAAGAGAGATAGGAGGTTGAATTCTGATCCCTCGAAAGGGAGTGAGAAACACTCCGATGTGGGGGACGTTAGGGATGAAGGGGATAATGAACAGATGGATAGGTCTTCTTCGAGGTATTGAGAATCTGGAGGGGTGTCGAACGGTATTAGTTGTAGCTGAGAGCCTTTGTCTTCCGTCGAAGTGAACCCAGTGTCGTTGTGGCTGCTGTCCTCCATCTCTAAAAGGGTAGCCGAATCTGAGGGGAAGGACGGATGGAGGGACCGAGAGGCAAGGAATAGGTTTGGGGGGACAAGTGTCCGATTGAGATCGAAAGGATTCTCGTCTCTTGCCGAAGGTTGATAGGTGGATTCGGGAAGGGGAAGTGGGAGAGGGTGGGGATCTGGTGTAAGGTTAAGAGAAGGGACCAGTCGTAGGCAGTTGCCACGTGGACTCGAGGGAGAAGCCACCGCCTTATCGAAACGAGTGATGGGGTTACGTGCTGGTGAAGTAGGGCGGGTGGCATCATTGCAGAGGAAAGAGTCTCTCCTCTCGCCACGTGTGATAGGGACAAACGGCCTGACCATGGGTGCGGCTCGAGGCGGAAAAACAGCAGAGCGCTCGCCACATGGAGATAGAGGAGTACACTTCGCTGCAGGAGAAATAAAATCTTCACCTACCCATGAAGAAGGTACTGGTACTCCGCAGGTGCACCGAAGACGAATATCTTCTTCTATAACTCAGGCAAAGAGAGCCTCCGACGGGTGCTGAGGGACCCTGTTCCTCCAGATGTCCCCCAACACGGGAGGGGGGTAAACGACTCTTCTCTTTGGATAGGAAACTTGATGGATCTATCGTCGACGAGAATCAAGATAGAGGAAGGGAGGGGCGGACCTTTCTTCCTCCAAATGCAAAAACGAATCACCCCCATCTCTATTCCTCTGATGGTCTTCAAATCAAGTTCGATTAATGATCCCAAGCGCGAGGCAACGTCAAGGAAGAAGCGATCATTCCAGAGTTCGAGGGGGACCCCCCAAACAAGGATCCACATCTCCTCGAATCCGAACGCGGAATATTCGTTCTAGGGAATGACTCCCCTAACTAGTTCATCCCTGTGAATTGCGCCTGCCATTAACAAGGGGTCCAAGTTTACACCCGACTCACCTTTCACCCATACCTCATTGAAGCCTATAGGCCGAAGACTGAAGGAACCTACTCGGATGATGGTGCCCCCATCAATCCAGTAATAGAGTTGGTCGATGGTGGCCTTATCGTGACTCAGGATGACTATCGTATCCTTCAATGCCTCCTTGGCTGTCAGGAGCATGTCAGAGTTGATACGAATGGCATGAGGAGGTTCAGGGTTATCGATGGGGGAGTAGTCTTTGTTGGGGCAATTATCGATTGCGAAACAGTTACACACGTGATGAGCAGTACAGGATGCTGGCGGCTATGTAGGCAGGTGCTCGTGACGGGGGGATTGAAGGAGCACGTCCCTGAAGGAAAGAGATATAAGGGCAGAAATAGGAGTAGGGATGGGGATGTCGTTGATTACTGTTCTTGGACTGAAGGTGTGCCTGTTGAGATTTCTTTCCGGTCTGAATCTAGCTCATTGTACTAACATCTTTTCTCCCCCGAAACTCTGACCATGCAACATCTGGACTGATCGAGCCAACTCCATTTCGGAACTCATCCTGATAAGGGCGAATCCCTTATAATATCTAGTTTTCTTGTTCCTAGGCATGATTACATCCATGACAGCTCCTGCACTCCCAAACACTCTCTCGAGATTCAGTGGAAACCAACCATGCGGGTAGCCTTTGACAAATAAAGTGGTAACGAATCGTATTTGCCATTCCTTGTGGGTCTTACCCGCGATCTTCCTCCCATCTTCATTTCCTATCTTCTCTGGATCGTTTTCCCTTTGTAGAGTAGAGTTTTGTCGCCTTCGATCTTCTTTAGGCGCTATGGTAGATTTACGAAACTCCACCGCGGCTTCATCCTCATCATCCTCTAGACGCCCATCGTCACCACTCTGTGTATTTAACGTTCCTCTTGCTATCGCTGTACTATTATCCTTCTCCATGGTTGTGAAGAGTTTTGATCAAAAGGTTGTAACGATCGATAATCTACAAAAGAGATCACTAATGCTCCCCAACATATCCGTCATGTTCATGGCTAATGCAGAATGCATCGATCACCTTTTCATTCAGTGTTCTTTTGCTTAAAAGGTTTGGGAGGGAGTCATATAACTTCCATCGATCACCTTTTCTTTTCCTTCTATAACTTCTTCTGCCATGCATCACACCTTTTATACATTTGAAAATAGATCAGTCGTGATATGGAAGGGTAGGAGGCATAATAATATGTTTGCTACTAAGAGAGGACCAACTTTTCAGCAATTTTCTAGTTCAATGATTATCCAGCACAGAGGAATACAGTGGCCTTTTGTAGAACTCAACTAAGATTTTCAAATATCATGCACCCGTATATTGATCTAGCAGCGAAGGGAAATCTCACCTGTGAGTGATTGAGAAGCAAAGTTGTAAGTCACAAGTGAGTAAGTAGAAGCGCAACTATAAGTCATCACTTTTCAGCAATTTCACTTACCTGTAATTTACACATGAAACTCACTTTCAGGTGATGCATATACAACTCAAAAAAGTTATAGGCATCCAAACAGATAGTGGGTCAGGCTCGGGTTAGAAATGGCTCATTTTAGTAAATGGGTTGAACTTGGGTTGAACTCTACCTGACTTGAGCCACCCAAATAGCTCATCAATGGGTTGAGATGACCTGAACCAGCCCAGAAGATCTGAGAATATACATTTGTGGGTAATAACAATGACCCCTTGATTATGCTCATTCATAACCGTCCACTATGCACATGGCTTGTTATGACTAGTTATGATACCATGGTTTCAGTGCCGGCATGCATTTTATGAGGAACCCAAACATATCAAACAGAAATTAAGAAATCTCCATGATACTGGAAAAGCTCTATTTTATATGAGGAACCCAAACAGAAATTACAAAAAGTGATAAATTCTGTAGTGGAAATCTTTTTTGAGATATCGTAGCTTTGATTGATGAAACAGCCAAAGAACAACTGTGAGATCCAAATTGATGGGAAGCACACCATCAACAAATTGAAGCAAGAAATTTTCTAAAATTGAAACAAGAGTCTCAAATCTCATTTACCTGTTTCTGAAAGCATAGGACATACGAAATATCTACAATGTCATTTTATCAATTCCTCATTAAATGGAACAAAATTGGGCTTTCCCTGCGTAGTACCAGAACTGCAAGAAACAAATATTTTGCCTCAGTTCGCTGATCATATGTTCAAAGTAAGTACAGGAAGCAAAAGCATAATCAGAAACAACACCTTAAGGATATGGTTGTTATCGGTCTCCCAGTAAGTATAGGTGACAAGTCTCTCCATCTGCAATTCTTTGAAAATATGGATCCAAATCTGGATGAGTAGCCAATGGTACACTAGAAATATGAAATAGCTTGCTGTTCGGACACAAATTGCATACTGGCATTGTCAGTAGCAAGTCACTACTAGACAGTGCTCTGTGGGCCATTCACTTGTACTTTTCTTTATGGAGATCCAAGGATGCAGGTTATAAAAACATATATAATCAATTAGTTTCTTACTTCAAATGCTACAGAATGTTACACAAAACATAAAATGCATATTTGAAAGCAATGAATCACCTGAAAGAAAAAATAATAATAATCGGATAGTATAGTTAACGATCTAACATTTTTCTATTCCATGGTTAGTGTGTTCTGCTCCATTGATGAAGTCAATCTACAGCTGCTGTCTCTAAGAAGAACACGAAGCTGAGAACAGGTGGCCAATGGAAATGGTGTACAACCTATTTCTGTTAAGGAATCCACCTTTAGTTGAAATGATTGGATAGACCATCAATGTCGGACCACGATCAAACAGAAACAGAAGAAGCAATCCTTGGAATCAAACCTATCTGATTTGCAACAGATGAGATGTCATTGGCCTCCAAATACTCTACCCCTTCCAAATTTTCAGCATCATAACTGTTTGCAGTAAAGCTGTCAAGAATCTAAGTCACGGACTGATAGGTAGTTTCATAGTGAACTCATCAAAGATGTAGTCTAATGAGGAATTGTAGATGAACAACGCCAATAGAGTTTGGTTAACTTTCCTTTTTTCTTAGTTTACTTCAAGTGTAGTCCATTATTACTGGATTTACCTGATTGCTCTGTGTTCTGAAGTCCTCTATAGACAATCTTGAATCAAGAACCACTATATCATAACTTTCCATCTGGGAAAAATATACGCCCTTCCTTTTAGTATGTAAGGAAAATTGGTGGCAATGGTAAATACCAGCTGTCAAAAGATAGCTACCTGCAAAGAAAACTTCCAATTCTGCCCTACAGAGGTGTCAGGTACCTTCACATTAATGTGGCATTTAGAAGCCTTTGGGTTTGGATAACAAGCATCCACACCAAACAAATATGCTGCTCTTACCTTTAATGAAAGAAAAAAAAAATAAGTTCTAAGTCTTTACCATTTCAAGATCAGAGGCCTCAGCAACCCACGTACTCATCTAATCGTTCCGCACCATCCTCGTATATGGAGGCCCTTCACCCCCCCCAGACCTCCATCTCCCTCCCACTCGATCATTGTTCCGAAATGGATCTCCGACCAGGGCAGGGTGGCTCTATCCAATGCATTGGTTGGGGAAATAGCAGGCTCAAGTGATGCTATCAATGCCATTCGAGACATCCTCAGGTCATCTCCATTCAACCTCTCCCAGGTGGACATCTTTAGGATTTCTCTTTCAGCATACCTCTTGGCTTTCAGATCCAGGGAAGAACTTCTCGCTTTCTCCAGAGACAAGACCCTCCATCACAAAATGGGGCTACAAAACACTCGATCTTGGAGCCCCACAATGATGCTGCCGAGCAGGAGCACCTGGATTCGGATAGAAGGTATCCCTATTCATGCTTGGAGCGAACACACAGTGGGAAGCATAGCTGAACGCATGGGCTCAGTCATTGAGTTAGACCGTAGTCTAATGGATGGCCCTAACCGCTGGTTCGCCAGGGCTAAAATCATCCCCCATCAGGACACCCCTCTCCTCAATATCACCACTCTGCTGGTTGATGGGAGATCTTTTCCCATTCGGGCGCATTTTGAGATGACTAGCCAGTCAGAAGCATCGACTGTCTCAGGGGTGGTCCCTGCAGCCAACGCAATAGAAACCACTAAGCAGTGGGTTGCCCGATCTTTTGTTAATCCCCAAAATGTGAGCTTGGAGGAACTCCCAGCAACTGCGCCACGCACCGATCCTCAAATCGTCAGCCAAAGCAGAAGCCTACTACCTGTTCGACCAATTTCCCCACAGACAACGCCAGCTGCCAATACTCCCCATTCTCCTAGGGAATGTCAACACACCCTTCTTCAAACCATTTCAGGGGCTCAGACCAGAAATACTCTGCCATCCCCTGCAGCCTTAGAGCACCAGACATTGGATATGCTTCCCCCAGCGGCTCTGCTCGCTCGGCAGGACCAGCACTGCATCCAGCCACGTACTGGGGTCACGCCCACTCCCTCTGCCATGGAGAGTAGACCAATGGAGAGTCCACTAGAGCAGCATCCCGACACTACAGCTATCAGGAACGATATGTGGGTTAAAGCAGATCTCACTTGTCAGCCAGACCTGCGACAGCCAGCTGGACAGGACAAAGAAAAACAGGGCCCCAGTCAAGACAATCTACAACATCTGACCTCCCCTAGCCACCACCATTTTAATCAGCCTTCAAGACATCTCTGGATTCCCCCCTCCCCAGAAGTGATGGCGGCTTGGGAAGGGTGGTTATTTGGAGTTCAACAGCTATTCAAAGAAGGTCCAAACAGTTTACCCCTCTTGGATCCAATGGCTCAGACAGACCCTACAACAGTGCCGCAGTTGCCTCAGGAAGGGCCAGACAGTTCGAACTGTATCAACCCAATGTTTCAGTTCCAGCCTAATGCAATGCAGGCTATTCAGTTCCCCTCCTCGCCTACCCCTAGAACTAGGGAGACCCCCTCCCTCTACAGGTGCCACTCGTTGGAAACAGCAGACACCCACCACTGTGTGGTCTATGACGGGCTGCCAACAACTCACCATGATAGTCAGGTTTATCACAGGAAGAGGAACAAGAAGACAGGGGAAGCTCTGACTTTATGGGTGGACATACAAGGGGAACCCAATTCGCAGGCAGCTACCTCTTCAGACTCAAGTTGCAGGTCCAGGAGGATGGTCCTAACAGACTACAGGAGAAAAAGAAATGGAAAAACTGTTCCAAAATCAACTTCTCCCACAGGCAGAGTCAAAGATTAAAGAGTTTACACAAAAGGGCTGAGCATAAGGGTTGGGTTACCGATGACTAGTCTTCTCTCATGGAACGTGAGGGGGGTAGGTAATGCTCAAACTACCCGCTACTTAAGACGTCTTATCAGAAAACACAACATAGCTATCCTCCTTTTGCAGGAACCCATGGTCAGGGAGTCGAGAAGAGCTGCAGTCGCTATCAAGTTGGGTTTTGAGAAGCAGATTGTAGAAGATATTGTGGAAAACAGAATTTGGATTCTTGCCAAGGATCATATCCATCTTCAGACTCGCTGGGTCACTAGACAGTGCATTACATTCCAGATTTCATCGGATAATCTCCCGTGCCCGGCCTTTATTACCACAGTCTATGCGAGTTGCTTCAGAGATCAGAGAATCCTCCTATGGGAGGAGTTGCGGAGGCTCAACACCACTATCTCAGGCCCGTGGATGGTGTGTGGAGACTTCAACTCCACAACCTGCCCAGGCGAACGGCTTGGTGGCCCCGCTAACTTGACCCGAGCTATGTCTGAATTTCAGGATGTCATCAATGATACGGGCCTCATCGATGCGGGTTTCTCAGGTTCTCCCTACACTTGGTGCAACAATAGAGCAGGTAGCGGGCGCCGATGGGCCAGATTAGATAGGATTTTATTCAATGCTGATTGGATGCAAACTCTGCCTGCTGCCAGAGTCGATCATCTCACGAGGGCTCACTCTGACCATTCCCCCATTCTTCTTAGCACCCAAAATGATGCTGCGAGAGTCCCCCATCCATTCAGATTTCAGCGTATGTGGACAGTTCATGAGGACTTCATGCAAGTAGTAAAGCTCTGCTGGGACACGGACGTGGCAGCCTCCCCTATGTACAAGTTCTTCCTTAAGCTGAAATCCCTTAAGGCCACGCTCAAAATCTGGAACAAAGAGGTATTCGGCGACGTCAAATCCAATGTTCAAAAGGCGGAGGACGAGGTGAATAAAGCAGAATTCAACCTCATCAACTCGCAATCAGAAGCTGATTCTATCACCCTTAACTGTGCCCTGGCGAACCTGAAGAAGGCCCATCTTCAGGAGGAGATTTTTTGGAAGCAAAGATCCAGGAATTCATGGCTTAAGGAAGGCGACAGAAATACCAGATTCTTCCACAATTCAGTCTTACACAACCATAGAAGATTGGCCATCCAGAAGATGAAGACAGCCATGGGAGATACTGTTGATCGTATTGAAGACATCGGCAATGAGGCTGAGAGACATTTTAAGACCCTTTTCACTTCAGAGGGCTCTTCCAATGCTGAAGATCTTCTGCAGTGTGTTCCGCGCTTGGTGACTCCTCAGATGAATGCTGCTCTGCTTAGGCCCCTTTCCTTGGATGAAGTGAAAGATGCTGCCACCTCCATCTTACCAGATAGCGCTCCGGGCCCGGACGGCTTTGGTGGAGCCTTTTATTCTTCCTGTTGGGACATCATTGGGGAGGATTTACTTGCAGCTGCTAATGATTTTTTCCAGGGAGGGCCGATCCCTAGAGCCTTCCAATGCACTCTCATTTGTCTCATCCCTAAGAAGCTGAACCCGGAATGTATCTCGGACTATAGGCCAATCAGCCTATGCAACTGCATTATGAAGATCTTCTCCAAAATTGTCGCATCTAGGCTTGCGATTATCCTTCCTAAGTTGATATCTAAGGAGCAGGGTGCCTTTGTTAAAGGGCGCTCGATAGCTGAAAACATCGCCATTGCTAGGGAGATGGCCCATGAGATCGATCGCAAGGTTTTTGGGGGAAATTTAATTATCAAGCTTGATATGGAGAAGGCGTATGACCGAATGGAATGGGGCTTCATTGCCCAGGTGCTCCTGCAGTTTGGCTTCGATTCTCTTTGGATCAGTCAAGCTCAACGATGCTGGCAGGACGTGTGGTTTTCTATACTTATAAATGGAAGAAGTTTTGGCTTCTTCCACTCTAGCAGAGGCCTTAGGCAGGGGGATCCGCTATCGCCAGCCATATTCATCCTGGCAACAGATGTCTTTAGCCGAGGAGTGCACCTCTTGTTCTCTTCAGGAACCTGCCACTCGTTTAAACTCCCACGATCTTGCCCCAGAATTTCCCACTTGCTCTTTGCTGACGATGCAATTCTTTTCCTCAATGGCAGGCATTCTAACGTGAGATCTCTTCTCAGATTCATTACCAAGTATGAGGGTGCATCAGGCCAGAAGGTCAATTCTTCCAAATCTTCATTCATCCCCCCGAGGAAGACAGCTAACAACAAGATCCAACGGTTGATCAATCTCACAGGTTTCAGACAGTCGTCCCTGCCTTCAGTATACCTTGGAGTTCCCCTGTCCAAAGGCCGAATCAACAGCTCCCTTCTTCAACCTCTCATCCAGAAAGTCTTATGCAGGATAGAAGGTTGGAAGGCCAGGCTCCTCAACCCAGCAGCGAAGCTGATCCTTATCAAACACGTGCTGACCAGTATTCCCATTCACATAATGTCAGCTATCAATATCCCTAGGGTGGTTATCAAGCAGCTGGAAAGAGCTATGGCCAATTTCTTTGGGGTAGCTCTGTCGAAGGCCATAAAAGGCACTGGGTCAGGTGGTCGAGGCTCTGTACGCCCATCCAGGAGGGAGGCCTAGGAATCAGAAATTTCGATGATACTATGAAAGCTTCCAGAGCAAAGATGGGCTGGTTGATGCTGCAGGGGTCGTCTCTTTGGGCTGAGTTAATGGGGGCCAAATATTTCCACAAATCTCTAGCTAACAGAGGGCTGATTGGGACTTCCGCATCGTCTGATTGGAAGGGCATTTTTCGCACTTTACAGTTGGTTTTGCGGCACTCAAGATGGCTTGTCGGGGAAGGCAATCTCAGCTTTTGGACTCAGAATTGGTCTGGTGGCGGGTTTCTAGCCGCCATTGCGACAGGGCGCATTCCGAACTCCTTGTTGGCTACCAAGGTGAAAGACTTCCACCCTCCTGATGGTGCAAGGACCTTGGCCGAGGTTCAACCCTTCATCCCTCAATCAGCATACCAATCCATAGCATCCAGCGTCATGCATCTCTCTCCCAGGCCCGATAAGCTAGTTTGGGACCTGTCTTCTTCTGGCAAATTCTCCTTGAAGTCTGCTTGGAACGGTATCAGGGCCCACCACCCTTTCCTACCCTGGACGAAATGGGTGTGGAACGATCTTCTGCCTCCTAAAGTAGGCATTTTTGTCTGGAAAACCATAAACAAGGCTGTTCCGGTCGATGCAGCGGTGCAGCGGTTTGGCATCTCTCTAGCTTCCAAATGTGAGTGTTGCCACCTCTCGGACCAATCCCCTTCTCGTCCCTTGCTCCCCTCCCACCCTCCAGCTCGTCAGGGGGTGTTCCCACATCCATGGGGCCAGCTTGCCCCCGTGCCAGTTCTCTGGCTGGCTTGCTTGTCTCAAGCAATCAGCCTCTCTCAGCCCCTCTATCCAACCCTCGGTGGAGTGCCTTGACCATCTATTTTGTTATGGTCGGGTAGCATCCTCTGTTTGGAGCTACTTCAGCAAACTGTTTGGCCTTCCCTATATCCTCCATCAATCCATTGCCCAGCGCCTCCAGCAATGGTTCTCACGGGCCAGCCGTAAATCCAGATTTTCATGCTTAGTTGGAACCGCCCCTAGTTTTATCATTTGGGAGCTGTGGCTCAGTCGAAATTCGGCTAGATTCGAGGGCCAAACAATGTCAACTTCCCGCATTATCTCCTCCGTTTCCTGCTGGCTTAGAGAAGTTGGCTCAGCCATCCCAGGCCCCGACAGGAATTCTATGGCAGAGACCATTACCCTCAAGGCCCTTCTGATCGACGCTCCCTCTCTCACCCCCGTTGTTACCCCCCGAGTGGTCAAGTGGTCCAAACCTCTCAGAGGCTGGTTGAAGCTTAATACTGATGGTTCCTCTCGAGGGAACCCTGGCGAGAGCGGTGGAGGTGGAGTGTGTAGAGATCACCATGGAAGATTGATTTTTGCTTTTCATCGTCGCTACGGGATTGGTTCCAACACAATCGCCGAAGCCCAGGCAGTCCTGGATGGTCTGAACATTTGCTCTTCTCTTGGTTTAGATAACATTATTGTTGAATCAGACTCCAAAATTATTGTAGATGCAGCAACTGACCCGCAGGGTCCTGTTCCCTGGCCAATCTGGTATAGGATGGGGGCTATTCTTCGTAGAAGTCAGACTATGAACCTCTCCTTCAATCATATCTTCCGGGAAGGGAACTCGGTTGCTGACGCTCTGGCCAGGCTAGCGAGTGAGGGTCGACGGAGTCGCCTGTGCTTCAATCGTGCAGCATTGCCGTCGGCTGTTAGGGGTGCTTTGGTGCTTGACAACGCCGGTTTAGGCGCGCTCAGGTTGTAGAGGGGGTTCCTGTTTTGTTGCGGCTTCCTTGGGAGTCTGTCCTCTCGGGCCTGTCGTATGTCTGCTTGTTGTGCGTTCTGTTGTTGAGTCGGCTTGTGTTTGGTTTCTGTAAAGCTTTGTGCTCTTGTTCCATATGATAGGCAGGGCCCGGATTTTTTTTTGTTTGGGCCTGCCCGAATGGCTGTATTCTCGTTTGCTTCATCAATATATAAGTATTTAAAAAAAAAAAAAAAAAAAAAAAAAAAAAGTCTTTACCATTTCAAATGGGTGGCTGAGCATTTATTATTGGAAAAAAGATAATCGAAACTAGAACCATAACTGCCTGACTAAAACAAATTGATATTTATTGCAAACTAATCACTAGTTGCCCTGTTTTATGATCACCTGAGTTCAGATTATTTGACAACAGATCCAAGTTAAGGTTAGAGAAGAAGCCTATCAAACGAACATCGTCACTTAGGAATTGTCATTTTCTTTCTTTTTTCCCATTTTCTTTATTCTAAGCTTGTTAACAAGATAAAGGCTGTTTTGATGCACGAAGTTCTAAATCCAACAGAGTCATATCCAGTTTTCATGTTTTTGTTTCAAGATCAAACATCTAGAAGCTTCATAAAATAAAATAAAATATAAATCAACTTTGTCACTCATATCAACTGCTTTATGGCATCATTCCAAAGAGTTAATAGGTTCAATTACATTAAGAAATCAATAGCATTTAAGAAAAACTAAAGAGTTCTTGGAATGGGGGATTTCTCTACCATAATTCCCTATTTACAATGGATTTGTTGGTGGAATGAATTTCAAGTGAGAATCTTGCTTTAAGAAAATAACAATAATAATAATCAAAATCACAAAGTAGAACGGCCACTGCTACCAGTAGAGTAGCCACCACTACCAGTAGAGCAACCATACACCCTGCAATCTAGAAATTCAAAATTCACAAAGAATTCGCATTTGCAAATTATTATTTTAAAAAAATAATAATAAAATAAATAAATAAATAAATAAATAAACAACCACTAATAACAAATACACAATCCCAACAAATCAAAAACGCAAATTGTGGAATGGTAGTTTGATTGTTGAGTTCTCAAGGTTTATTGGAATAATGGATTCCCATTGCGAAAGCTGCAGTGTATCTCCACCAGAAATCCCGCAGTTTCTACTGTTGGGACTGGATGATATGATGCTTGTACTCATCCAATCCTTTGGTCATTTACAAGCGTCAGATGGAATTTGCACGGAACAAGTGCAATTCCATACTACCTAATCCCATGTCCCAAACAGGCCCTAATGGGCCCACTTCTAATTCCTAGTGTTCCCACAGTTTGATGCTCAACTCTGTGAATGAGTCTTCTTCATCTTTTTGTATTGAAATCTGCATTAATAGCCTTATCCCAGCTACCGAGGACACATCACTACATCAAAATTTCAATGGTTCTGCATGTATGACAACAACATATGCTTGAATATGAAAAATGCGGTTAAAGAAAAATGTAATTGTTGCAAAGTTTCATAACTACATGTGTGAAACCAAAACTATGGAAGAATTGTTGCGTTGTGTGAAAGAACCATTTTTCATGACAACAGAACATCCAGTCTGACACTCAAAGATGGGGAACTTGGTTTTTAGATGTGGGGCCAATGGATGGTCTATCCAAGCCATTGGTCTGATAGCCCCCATCATGGATGGTGTGATATTTAGCTTATTGATTAGCGGAAGAGGATTTATAAAGCCAACCTCAAGTAATTCGAACAAGGTTATGATGATGATTAAGTAGCTGTGGAAAAGGATTCAAGAAGATATATTTCCTTGAAAGATAATGTGTTCATGATCATTGGTGACCAGACATGATTAACAAGTGTTTCTTACAACACAAAAAAGCATGCTGAATTGTTGAAAAGATTAAAATAGTCTATGATCATTCTAAGACCCTTCACTGCATAAATCACATGTTACATGGAAATTGATCAACACTTCATTCTCTAGTTCTCAAGGAACTGTTGAAAGGTTCTGTCATTTTTTAATCATTTCCATGTGTTAACAAAGTTGGTTAGTTGTGCTAGCCCTTTCTTTTGCAAACAAACATAAACCCATGTAACTTAAGTACATAATCAAGTAATTAGTAGAAAATATGGGAAAAGAAATATTTCAACTCCAATATTCTGATTAAAGTTGGGAAAAAAAATCACATATCAAAAGGAATGCTTAAAGCACCACAAACATACACTGCTCAGAAACTGAAAAGCCAATTGCCTTCCATGGTTCTCCTCAACATAAATGAAAAGACGTATGATCTGCAAAATGGTGGCACACCATCTGAATGTAAAAACTTGATGTATAAATGAGGCGAAGTATTGATGTATAAAATCACAATCTGAATGTAAAAACTTGCCTGCTTTAGTGGCACAAAATTTATCTTTGAAGGTGACAAAAGCTGGAAATATATATATGGTTGTTGTTTCCATCCGAACTGTCCCTCGGGGTATGGCCCACATGAGTTTTGGATCTAGCTCATCTTTTTTAGATCACAGCCAAATTCATGCTCAATGCCGCAAGCATCTGCACAAACCCCTAATCTCTGAACCCCTGCAAACTCCCAATCAATCTAATAAATACCCCCTCAAACCCCCAATCCAATTCCACAAAACAAAAAGAGAGAAATTTGAATATTCTAAAGAGAAAAAAGAAGATAAGCAGTCTTGCATACCTAAACGGGACACGATTGAGCAGCAGGGATGCGGATGATGGTGTGAGAGAGGGGAGGCTTCATGAGATTGAGAGAGAGGGGATGTTTAGGGTGAAAAGATGGGTTCATAAGAGGGGAGTGTTCGTGAGAGACGATTCAGGAGATCGAGAGAGAGGTTGAACATAGGGTTTGGGTTTTTTCTCATGAGAGAGGGTGAAAAGAGGGACTATTCATTTTTTTCACAAGAGGGGTTAGGAGAAAAGGGGACGTGCGAACGAAAAGTTCCGCATTTTGACTGTTACGGCATTAGTGCTCATCCATAGCTTTTATGCCAATTTTCACTCGCACAACCTTTGACGAACGGGAGGCGGACGGTCCTTTCAAAAGCTTTGTGGGGCCCACCGTAATGTATTTGGTATATCCACTCCGTCCATTCATTTTTAATTTCTTTTTATAGAGAATGACTCCAAAATTGTGGCAAATCGAATGTCCAATTGAACCACACCATTGATCGATGGTATGTATATAATCTCCAATGTTTCCTACAGTGTGGTCCACTTGAGCCTTCAATCTACCTCTTTTTTTGGCTCTTGCCCTAAAATGATTTGTCAAAACGGATAGACGTATTAGATGGAGAAGAGACATTATAATGGGGCCTCGTAGAGGCCCTTAAGGGGCTGTCAGATGCCCGGCAATGGGTGGTGGGCGTTAGCTTTTAGCTACGGTTTTAAGCCGTAGTATATAGCATTGTCCGTTGCGTTTAACCATTTTTTGGTAGTGTTAAAGCACAGCTAATTATTATTTTTTACGAAGTTTTTTTTTTTTTTTTTTTTTTAACCTCACACACACACACCTCACACACTCACACTAGTGGAATTTTACAAAGGTTGTCAATTCCTCATTCATAGTGTCCCTCCATATAACTTGTGATCACACCTATGCAAAACTACCTAGTTCGACATGGGTGAAGATAGAGTTTAATTAAGTATATACTTCACAAGTTGTGGTTAAAAATATTTAATTTTTTTAAATATTTGTTTAAGCTAATGTTTAATTTTTTTTTAAATATTTGTTTAAACTACTCATCCATTTATTCAATCCACTCATTCATCAAGACAACAATCATGAAAGCACAATACCAACAAAATAGTTAACAACAGTATATTTGAAGTTTTCAAAACAAACTTAATCAAACTATTACATGGCATTAGGTTCCACAAATAACACAGTCACAATATAAGATTTAGATATGACTTTGGCTTGGCTGATGAATAGCTACAGCTTGCTTAGTTGTCCATAAGCATTTGTACAGAACAGGAATTCGCCATTAATAAAAATTTGTAGTGGAGTCCATCGTATTGACCGTCTGGATCGCTACATTAATCGGCATATCCATCGCTCCCAATTTTACTTTTAATAGCTCTAAAAGTTTCTTTCTCTGCATTTAAACGTTAAACAAAGTAAAGTTATCATATGAAGTTTAAAATATACTTGTTTGACACATGTACAAGCACATGGATATTAAGGAAAAAACATATGAGAGCAAAAGAAAGGAAATAAACCTTCATTGCTCAAGGCCTTCTTGTGGACTCAATCACATTCCGCTTAGTTACTCAATCGAGCTCTTGGATGACCATCTGCCACTTGATTGTATTCCTAGATAACCATCGGCCACTTGATTTGCCTTCTAGATGACTATCGGGCGCTTATCAATCTCTTGGATGGCCATCGGCCACTTGCTTGAGCTCTTGGATGACCATCGACCGCTTGCTCAACCTTCTAAATTGCTATTGGCCACTTGGTTAATTGCTTGGTTACTTTTAAATTCCTCCCAACTACTCCTTGTCTTATCATTCTGTCAGTTGTGATTCCGTAAAAAGCCCTTCAAGCGTCATTGGAGATCTTTAGCCTAAACATCTTTCCATTGTTATAACACATGTCCTTTCAATTAATGGATTTCCCAAGAATGGACAGAAATACGGTACAACATTGCCCCCTCACGTCGCTTTGCCTTTGGTAAAAGATAAATGCGGTGTTAATTCATTGTTTGGTGCAATAATTGTGATTATTCGGCCATGTAAAAACATCAATTTTAGCCATCTTGGTTGAACATGAACATCTTGATCGAAAAGCATTAATGTCGGCCGACTTGGTTGAACTTGTCTATATGGATCGAAAAACTATAAAATAGGCCATTCTGGTTTAACTCAGTCATCTTGATCGAGAGACAACAAATTCAGCCATCTTGGTCGAACTTGGGCATCCTGGTCGAAAAATGTCAAAGTCGAATGACTTGGCTAAACTTAGCCATATTAATCAAAAAATGGTAAATTCGATATTCTTAGTCGAACTCCACCATCATGATAAAATAAATAAATAAATAAAACAGCAAATTCGGTCATCCTGGTCGAACTCGGCCATCGTGATTAAATATAAAAAAGTAAATTCGACCATCCTGTCAAACTCGATTGTCAAGATCGAAAAATGGTAAATTCAGTCGTCTTGGTCAAAATTGACCATCATGATCAAAGAATGGAAAATTCAACCGTCCTAATCAGAAAACGACCAAATCAGTCATGGCAATGAAGACTTTTGGTCAATCCATTCCTAAAATAAGGCTTATGGTTGATTGAGGTAGTAATACGGCCGCAAACTTAGCCTATTACTGCCTGAACCATTTGAATAATTTGGTCACGATTCAAACGACGTGATTCAGCCATTGGAGGTGGTTCAGGGCCTACTTGATTTTGTCTTCCAAGATATAGTAGATTCTAAAGGAATGTCCCCCCCCCCCCCCCCCTGATTTCTTTCTCCAGGAATAAATTCTTGACCTCTCACTCTGGTCATCTGAACTCGTTGAATAAAAGAGCATTAGATACCTCTTGGATTTGAGGCAGATGAATATTCTGTAGTGATAGAAGATGTAGTTGCGGTGTCAGCAGAACTGATGTCAGATTTCCGTCAAAACTAATATCAATAATTGGCTAAGGAACATTTTGTTGCGACATGGTAAGCGTTTTTTTAGAAAACATTATATTTAGGCTTCCATCCTGGCTAACCATCCATCTGTTGAAAGTCTTGACTTGAATTCATAATTGCTTGGCCTAAGCATGCAACTGCTCTTCTATATGTTGATTCACCATTTGCATATCATATCGCTAAGTGACGCAGGGGAGGACGTGAGGTCGAGCACCGTCTTCCTCAAGAGGATAACTATTCCGAATCCACGGAACTTCTCTGGACTCCTCACAGAGACTTCTCGAATCCACGCGAAAAGAGAGCAGAAAATAGAAATAAATTCTAAATAAATTCGAAATAGATTAATGAATCCATAAAAATGAGTTCACAACCCTTTAAATAAGGGTACTAAGCAATGAGAAAGAAATCAGAATCAAACTACAACTAGGACTCATAGAATTCGCGACTTACTATAAATAGTAAACTTACTATTTATAGACGGTCGTGATGTCTACTAGTGCGCAAGGTTTTCGGCCAAAAATAGTAAGTGTCCTATTTGGCTTCACCAACCCGTTCTCCTAATTATTCTAAGCTCTTTTCACGTTGGGCGCAACTCCTAAAGCCGGACGGATGAAGAGTTATAAGCAAACTAAAACTTACTATTTATAGTAAAAACGAAATTGAAACAGGGAAATGACCATCAAATCAGGGGTTTCTCGCAATTCCAAGCGTCGCAACCCAGCGTAGCGGGGTTGGTTGGCTAAAGTAGCTCGTTCTACCCCCCAAAATCATATATTTTTCGTCGGCTAACTCTTCCCGGATTGCGAGATACGCCTGATTTAAGGTCTGATGGTCCAGATCACTTCTGTCGCCGACCGTGCCTTTTCTGATCCATCTTTGCCATGTAATTGTCCGCGACCTACTCTACATCAATCTCCTCCACTTCAAAAGAACTCGTCCTCGAGTTATCATTATGAGCTGGTTCATGATACTCAGTCAGGTCCGCGACATTGAAAGTTCGTGAGATCGCCATATCATCTGGAAGATCAACAACATAAGCGTTGTCATTGATCTTTCGGATGATTGGTACCGGTCCAATCTTTTATTCTTCAACTTGTTGTACGTTCCGGTCAGAAATCTTTCTTTGTGCAGATGGACCATTACTTGGTCGCCCACCTCAAACACTTTCTGTCGCCGATGCTTGTCCGCTTGCTCCTTGTACTTTTCGTTCGAGGCATGTAGCTTGTTCTGTACCTCCGCATGAATGCCCATGATTTTGTCTGCCATATGTTCTGCTGCAATGCTCATACCTGGGAGCTTGGGCAGAGGGACCAAGTCTAGTGTATGGCAAGGTACTCGTCCATAAATAACCTGAAACGGGGATTTTCCTGTCGAGCGGTTCACCATGTTGTTGAATGCAAACTCCGCTTGAGACAAGGCCAAATCCCACTGCTTTGGTTTTTCTCCTGAAATACATCGAAGGAGGTTTCCCAATGTGCGATTCACAACCTCAGTTTGACCGTCAGTCTGTGGGTGGTACACGCTGCAGAACTGAAGGCATGTATCGAATCGAGTCCACAAAGTCCGCCAAAAGTGGCTTATGAACTTCGTGTCACGGTCGGAAGTAATAGTCTTGGGAACCCCGTGTAGCCGCACAATTTCTCTGAAGAATAGATTCGCCACGTGTGTTGCATCGAGAGTCTTCTTACATGGAATAAAGTGCGCCATCTTGGAAAAACGATCTACTACCACGAACACCGAATCCATGCTGCGTTGTGTTCGTGGGAGACCAAGCACAAAGTCCATAGATAAATCTCCTAAGGGCCGTTAGGCACGGGTAACGGGGTGTAGAGGCCCGTATGATGAGATTGCCCCTTGGAAGTCTGACAAATATAACAGCGTTGAACTGCCTTTCCCACATCACATACCAATTGCGGCCAGTAATGCCGTTCTTCCACAAGAGCTCGCGTCTTGTCTCGCCCAAGGTGTCCACTGAGGCCACCTCCATGTAGCTCTTGGATTATCTGTTCCCTTAGCGAACTCTTTGGGATACATAGTCGATTTTCCTTAAAAGGAACCCGTCTTGTATATGTAAGTCACCGGGGTAACCTTCCTGACATCTAACCCATGCGTCCTTGAAGTCGTTGTCGTCGGCATATATGTCTTTGAGGCGATCGAACCCGACAACTTCATTGCTCATAGTGACTAACAAAGTTGCACAGTGACTCAGCGCATCGGCTACTTTGTTCTGTTGCCCTGACTTATGCTTTAGCACGAATGTGAATTCCTGCAAAAATGAGATCCATCTAGCATGCACACGGTTAATGTTAGCTTGACTATTAATAAACTTGAGGGCTTGATGGTCCGTGTAAAGTATGAATTCCCTTTGAATCAAATAATGTCGCCAGTGTCGCAGTGCTTGGACCACCGCATACAACTCGATCTCATATGTAGACCACTTCTTGCGTGCATCACTAAGTTTCTCACTGTAGAAGGCTACCGGCCTACCTTCTTGAGACAAAACTCCTCCAATCCCGACATATGAGGCATCACATTCGACTTCAAACAGTTTGTCGAAGTTGGGAAGTACAAGAACCGGGGTCGTGGATAATTTGCGCTTGATTTCTGCAAAGCTCCTCTCGGCTTCATCAGTCCACTGAAACTGCCCTTTCTTCATGCAATCTGTGATCGGTGACACAATGCTACTGAAAATTTTCACGAACCGACGATAGAATGTTGCTAGTCCATGGAAACTTCGTACTTCGTGAATATTTTTGGGAACCGGCCATTCTCTGATTGTCTTCACCTTTTTCTCATCCACTCGAATGCCCGTGGATGTAACCACAAAACCCAGAAACAATAGGCTATCAGTTATGAAGCTACACTTTTTTAAATTGAGGTACAGTTTATTTTCAGTGAGCACTTGAAGGACCTTCTTGAGGTGCTCTATATGGGTGGTTTCATCTTGACTATATATCAAAATATCATCAAAATAAACCATAACGATCCGCCCAATAAAAGGTTTCAGAACTTGGTTCATCAACCTCATAAATGTGCTAGGCGCATTAGAAAGACCGAAAGGCATGACCATCCATTCGTACAATCCTTCCTTGGTCTTGAAGGCTGTTTTCCACTCATCACTCAGCCGTATTCGAATCTGATGGTAGCCACTCCTTAAGTCCAATTTATAGAATATTTTTGCGCCCTCTAGCATATCCAACATATCATCCAACCGTGGTATAGGAAACCTGTATTTTATGGTGATCTTGTTGATGGCCCGGCTGTCGACACACATGCGCCAACTCCCATCTTTCTTTGGAGTTAGCAGAGCTGGTACAGCACATGGGCTCATGCTTTCTCGAATAAGACCCTTACGGATCAGTTCCTCCACTTGTCCCTGCAGAATCTCTCACTCATTCGGGCTCACTCGATAATGAGGACGATTAGGTAAGCTGGACCCAGGGACAAGGTCGATATGGTGTTGGATATCTCGCATAGGGGGTAACCCATTGGGAAGGTCCTCGGGCTAGATTTCTTGGAATTCATGTAACAAGGGCCTTAGTCTTTCAGGGATGATAGTAGGCTCGAGTTCTTCCCCTTGTACAATTAATGCATAAGTCTGTTCTGTTTCTTTGGATTCTTCCACGAAGTCCCGAATGGTTAAGAGAAAATGACCCTCCACTTCAGAAGTTTCAGGTGGTCCTTCTGGATCCATAGGGGCCATATGGTCTTCCGGCCGTCCTTGTAACAGCCCGAAATTTTCACGGCCAAAGTTTGTACTCGTGCCCGAGAAAATCAGGTGTTAATAATGTATAAATTGGATGTTTTAGAAAAATCACACCTTATTTATTTATTTTTTTAATTTTGTTTACATCCAGATACATCCAAGAAGGTAACATTCACAAGAGTAAAATCAACTACATTGGTTATATTTCATCAGAATAAAAGAATATTCGAATGGCCTCATAAAGGGAGGTTATTACAACATCAGAGTTCACAGCAGAAGTAAGAAACTAAATAGTAAAATTGTCTTCTTAATCTTTTAAGATAATATTCTATAGGGAAGTAACCATGTAAGTCTTCAATCTGTACATCACCTGCATCATCTGTACGGTTGGAAGAGGGTCAATACCCCGCTCATAGTGAATGTTATCCTTTAAGATTAACAATAATTCAAGAGATTCATAACAGGTAAAGGGGCACTGATACGTCTAGTCTAATACATAAGATATCTGTATGTACAAACAACCTACATGAGATGCATGCCTAGCATAGTGTGCGCGGCTCATCAAACGCACTACGCCAAAACAGCGAAAAAAGGACGATCCAAAACCGTCTCAAATGACCAAAAAGGACGGTTATGGACCGTCGCATAGGCCGTCAAATTTTGACGTGTCTTATTTTTTAAAGGACGGTTGAAAACCGTCATTCTTATTGACGAAAAAAAGACGGCCATGGACTGTCCTAAAAAAGGACGGTCATGGACCGTCCTTAAAATGGACTGTCATGGACCGTCCCTTATGATCCTAAAAAGGACGGTCATAGACCGTCCTTTAAAAGGACTGTTATGAACCGTCCTTAAAAAGGACTGTCATGGACCTTCTCTTATGAGCCTTCAAAGGACGGCCATGGACCGTCCTTTAAACGGACGGTCATAGACCGTCCTTGAAAATGACTGCCATAGACCGTTTCTTATGAGCCTTCAAAGGACAGTTATGGACCGTCCTTTAAAAGGACGGTCATGGACCGTCCTTTAAAATGGCCCTTAAAAGGACATTTTTAAATTTGACCTGTTACAGTATTTTTCCTGATATACACTTGTTATACAAACTACGTAAATCCAAACTGTTTCATCACATTCACATTCATTTGTTTCATCCAAACAAGACTGATATACACCTGTTTCATTCAAATTCACCTGTTTCATCTAAACAGGACTGATATACACCTGTTTCATTCACATACATAAATCCAAACTGTTTCATCACATTCACGTTCACCTGTTTCATCCAAACAGGACTGATATACCTGTTTCATTCACATTCACCTATTTCATCCAAACAGGACTGATATACACCTGTTTCATTCACATACACCTGTTTCATCCAACAGGACTGATATAAACCTGTTTCATCCAAACAGGACTGACATACACCTAATATACACCTGTTTCATTCACATTCACCTATTTCATCCAAACAGGACTGATATACACCTGTTTCATTCATATACGTAAATCCAAACTGTTTCATCACATTCACATTCACCTGTTTCATCCAAACAGGACTGATATACACCTGTTTCATTCACATTCACTTGTTTCATCCAAACAGGACTGATATACACCTGTTTCATTCACATTCACCTGTTTCATCCAAACAGGACTGATATACACCTGTTTCATTCACATTCACCTGTTTCATCCAAACAGGACTGATATACACCTGTTTCATCCAAACAGGACTGATATACACCTGTTTCATCCAAACAGGACTGACAGACACCTGTTTCATCCAAACAGAACTGATATACACTTGTTTCATCCAAACAGGACTGATATACACCTGTTTCATCCAAACAGGACCAACATACACCTGTTTCATCCAAACAGGACTGATATACACCTGTTTCATCCAAACAGGACTAATATACACCTGTTTCATTCACATTCACCTGTTTCATCCAAACAGGACTGATATACACCTGTTTCATCCAAACAGGACTAATATACACCTGTTTCATTCACATTCACCTGTTTCATCCAAACAGGACTGATATACACCTGTTTCATCACATTCACATTCACATTCACATCCATCTAAACCCAAACTACATAAATCCATCAAAATATAAACTACATCCATCCAAACACAAACAATCTTATCCACAATACATTATTCATCCACGCATAATACATATAAAGTTTAACTTCATAAGTAAAAAAAAAAAAAAAAGGGAAAAAAAAGGTTCAGGTTTAGGTTAGGGAGTCAAGATTAGGATTAGGTGTAGGTTTAGGTTTAGGGATTTGAAAATAGGTTAAGGTTTAGGTTTAGGAATTCGGGTTCGGGTTCGGGATTGGGTTTAGGTTTGGGTTTTCAAGTTTAGGTTTAGGTTTAGGTTAGGGAGTTTAGATTAGAATTAGGTGTATGTTTAAGTTTAGGGATTTGAGAATAGGTTAAGGTTTAGGTTTAGGAAATCGGGTTCGGGTTCGGGATCGGGTTTTAGGTTTGGGTTTTCAAGTTTAGGTTTAGGTTTAGGTTAGGGAGTTGAGATTAGGATTAGGTGTAGGTTTAGGTTTAGAGATTTGAGAATACATTTAGGTTTTAGGTCATAAGTTTTAGTTTAGGTTAAGGTTATAGGTTTAGGTTAAGGTTTAGGTTATAAGCTATAGGTTTAGGGAATTGAGAATAGGTTAAGGTTTAGGTTTAGGAAATTGGGTTCGGGTTCGGGATCGGGTTTAGGTTTAGGTTAGAGAGTTGAGATTAGGATTAGGTGTAGGTTTAGGTTTAGGGATTTGAGAATACATTTAGGTTTTAGGTTTATTTTTAGGTTTTAGGTATTGGTTAAGGTTTAGCTTTTAGGTTTAGGTTAAGGTTAGGTTATAAGTTATAAGTTTAGGTTTTAGGACATAGGTTTTGTTTTAAGGTTATAGGTTTAAGTTAAGGTTAAGGTTTTAAGGTCTTATAAGCTATAGGTTTAGGGAATTGAGAATATGTTAAGGTTTAGGTTTAGGAAATCGGGTTCGGGTTTGGGATCGGGTTTAGGTTTGGGTTTTCAAGTTTAGGTTCAGGTTTAGGTTAGGGAGTTGACATTAGGATTAGGTGTAGGTTTAGGTTTAGGAATTCGGGTTCGGGATTGGGTTTAGGTTTGGGTTTTCAAGTTTAGGTTTAGGTTTAGGTTAGGGAGTTTAGATTAGGATTAGGTGTAGGTTTAAGTTTAGGGATTTGAGAATAGGTTAAGGTTTAGGTTTAGGAAATCGGGTTCGGGTTCGAGATCGGGTTTTAGGTTTGGGTTTTCAAGTTTAGGTTTAGGTTTAGGTTAGGGAGTTGAGATTAGGATTAGGTGTAGGTTTAGGTTTAGAGAATTGAGAATACATTAGGTTTTAGGTCATAGTTTTTGGTTTAGGTTAAGGTTATAAGTTTAGGTTAAGGTTTAGGTTTAGGTTATAAGCTATAGGTTTAGGGAATTGAGAATAGGTTAAGGTTTAAGTTTAGTAAATCGGGTTCGGGTTCGAGATCGGTTTAGGTTTAGGTTAGGGAGTAGAGATTAGGATTAGGTGTAGGTTTAGGTTTAGGGATTTGAGAATACATTTAGGTTTTAGGTTTATTTTTAGGTTTTAGGTATTGGTTAAGGTTTAGCTTTTAGGTTTAGGTAAGGTTATGTTATATTTATAAGTTTATGTTTAGGGCATAGGTTTTGGTTTTAAGTTTATAGGTTTAGGTAAGGTTAAGGTTTTAAGGTCTTATAAGCTATAGGTTTAGGGAATTGAGAATTGTTAGGTTTAGGTTTGGAATTCGGGTTCGGTTCGGGATTGGGTTTAGGTTTGGGTTTCAAGTTTAGGTTTAGGTTTAGGTTAGGGAGTTTAGAATAGGATTAGGTGTAGGTTTAAGTTTAGGGATTTGAGAATAGGTTAAGGTTTAGGTTTAGGAAATTGGGTTTCGGGTTCGGGATCGGGTTTTAGGTTTGGGTTTTCAAGTTTAGGTTTAGGTTTAGGTTAGGGAGTTGAGATTAGGATTAGGTGTAGGTTTAGGTTTAGAGATTTGATAATACATTTAGGTTTTAGGTCATAAGTTTTGGTTTAGGTTAAGGTTATAAGTTTAGGTTAAGGTTTAGGTTTAGGTTATAAGCTATAGGTTTAGGAATTGAGAATAGGTTAAGGTTTAGGTTTAGGAAATCAGGTTCGGGTTCGGGATCGGGTTTAGGTTTAGGTTAGGGAGTTGAGATTAGGATTAGGTGTAGGTTTAGGTTTAGGGATTTGAGAATACATTTAGGTTTTAGGTTTATTTTTAGCTTTCAGGTATTGGTTAAGGTTTAGGTTTTAGGTTTAGGTTAAGGTTAGGTTATAGGTTATAAGTTTAGGTTTTAGGACCTAGGTTTTGGTTTAAAGGTTATAGGTTTAGGTTAAGGTTAAGGTTTTAAGGTCTTATAAGCTATAGGTTTAGGAATTGAGAATATGTTAAGGTTTAGGTTTAGGAATTCGGGTTCGGGTTCGGGATTGGGTTTAGGTTTGGGTTTTCAAGTTTAGGTTTAGGTTTAGGTTAGGGAGTTTAGAATAGGATTAGGTGTAGGTTTAAGTTTAGGGATTTGAGAATAGGTTAAGGTTTAGGTTTAGGAAATTGGGTTCGGGTTCGGGATCGGGTTTTAGGTTTGGGTTTTCAAGTTTAGGTTTAGGTTTAGGTTAGGGAGTTGAGATTAGGATTAGGTGTAGGTTTAGGTTTAGAGATTTGATAATACATTTAGGTTTTAGGTCATAAGTTTTGGTTAGGTTAAGGTTATAAGTTTAGGTTAGGTTTAGGTTTAGGTTATAAGCTATAGGTTAGGGAATTGAGAATAGGTTAAGGTTTAGGTTTAGGAAATCAGGTTCGGGTTCGGGATCGGGTTTAGGTTTAGGTTAGGGAGTTGAGATTAGGATTAGGTGTAGGTTTAGGTTTAGGGATTTGAGAATACATTTAGGTTTTAGGTTTATTTTTAGCTTTCAGTATTGGTTAGGTTTAGGTTTTAGGTTTAGGTTAAGGTTAGGTTATAGGTTATAAGTTTAGGTTTTAGGACCTAGGTTTTGGTTTTAAGGTTATAGGTTTAGGTTAAGGTTAAGGTTTTAAGGTCTTATAAGCTATAGGTTTAGGATTGAGAATATGTTAAGGTTAGGTTTAGGAAATCGGGTTCGGGTTTGGGTTCGGGTTCGGGATCGGGTTTAGGTTTGGGTTTTCAAGTTTAGGTTCAGGTTTAGGTTAGGGAGTCGAGATTAGGATTAGGTGTAGGTTTAGGTTTAGGGATTTGAAAATAGGTTAAGGTTTAGGTTTAGGAATTCGGGCTCGGGTTCGGGATTGGGTTTAGGTTTGGGTTTTCAATTTTAGGTTTAGGTTTGGGTTAGGGAGTTTAGATTAGGATTAGGTGTAGGTTTAAGTTTAGGGATTTGAGAATAGGTTAAGGTTTAGGTTTAGGAAATCGGGTTCGGGTTCGGGATCGGGTTTTAGGTTGGGTTTTCAAGTTTAGGTTTAGGTTTAGGTTAGAGAGTTGAGATTAGGATTAAGTGTAGGTTTAGGTTTAGAGATTTGAGAATACATTTAGGTTTAGGTCATAAGTTTTGGTTTAGGTTAAGGTTATAGGTTTAGGTTAAGGTTTAGGTTAGGTTAAGGTTATAGGTTTAGGTTAAGGTTTAGGTTTAGTTTAGGTTTAGGTTATAGCTATAGGTTTAGGGAATTGAGAATAGGTTAAGTTTTGGTTTAGGGAATCGGAATCGGGTTCGGGTTCGGGTTCGGGTTCGGGATCGGGTTCAGGTTTGGGTTTTCAAGTTTAAGTTTAGGTTTAGGTTAGGGAGTTGAGATTAGGATTAGGTGTAGGTTTAGGTTTAGGGATTTGAGAATACATTTAGGTTTTAAGTTTAGGTTTAGGTTTAAGTTATTGGTGTTTAGATTTTAGGTTTAGGTTAAGGTTAGGTTATAAGTTTAGGTTATAGGTTTAGGTTAAGGTTTTTAGGTCATAGGTTTTGGTTTTAAGGTTATAGGTTTAGGTTCAGGTTAAGGTTTTAGGACTTATAAGCTATAGGTTTAGGGAATTGAGAATATACTAAGGTTTAGGTTTATGAAATCGGGTTCGGGTTCGGGATCAAGTTTAGGTTTGGTTTTTCAAGTTTAGGTTTAGGTTTAGGATAGGGAGTTGAGATTAGGATTAGGTGTAGGTTTAGGTTTAGAGATTTGAGAATACATTTAGGTTTTAGGTCATAAGTTTTGGTTTAGGTTAAGGTTATAAGTTTAGGTTAAGGTTTAGGTTTAGGTTATAAGCTATAGGTTTAGGGAATTGAGAATAGGTTAAGGTTTAGGTTTAGGAAATCGGGTTCGGGTTTGGGATCGGGTTTAGGTTTATGTTAGGGAGTTGAGATTAGGATTAGGTGTAGGTTTAGGTTTAGGTTTAGGTTTGAGGTTTATTTTAGGTTTTAGGTATTGGGTTAAGGTTTAGGTTTTAGGTTTAGGTTAAGGTTAGGTTATAAGTTATAAGTTTAGGTTTTAGACATAGGTTTTGGTTTTAAGGTTACAGGTTTAGGTTAAGGTTAAGGTTTTAAGGTCTTATAAGCTATAGGTTTAGGGAATTGAGAATATGTTAAGGTTTAGGTTAAGGTTAAGGTTTTAAGGTCTTATAAGCTATAGGTTTAGGGAATTGAGAATATGTTAAGGTTTAGGTTTAGGAAATCGGGTTCAGGTTCGGGATCGGGATCGGGATCGGGTTTAGGTTTGGGTTTTCAAGTTTAGATTCAGGTTTAGGTTAGGGAGTCGAGATTAGGATTAGGTGTAGGTTTAGGTTTAGGGATTTGAAAATAGGTTAAGGTTTTGGTTTAGGAATTCGGGTTCGGGTTCAGGATTGGGTTTAGGTTTGGGTTTTCAATTTTAGGTTTAGGTTTAGGTTAGGGAGTTTAGATTAGGATTAGGTGTAGGTTTAAGTTTAGGGATTTGAGAACAGGTTAAGGTTTAGGTTTAGGAAATCGGGTTCGGGTTCAGGATCGGGTTTTAGGTTTGGGTTTTCAAGTTTAGGTTTAGGTTTAGGTTAGGGAGTTGAGATTAGGATTAGGTGTAGGTTTAGGTTTAGAGATTTGAGAATACATTTAGGTTTTACGTCATAAGTTTTGGTTTAGGTTAAGGTTAGGTTTAGGTTAAGGTTTAGGTTTAGGTTTAGGTTTAGGTTATAAGCTATAGGTTTAGGGAATTGAGAATAGATTAAGGTTTAGGTTTAGGGAATCGGGTTTGGGTTCGGTTCGGGATCGGGTTTAGGGGTTTTGGTTTCAAGTTTAGGTTTAGGTTTAGGTTAGGGAGTTGAGATTAGGATTAGGTGTAGGTTTAGGTTTAGGATTTGAGAATACATTCGGTTTTAGGTTTAGGTTTAGGTTTTGAGTTATTGGTGTTTAGATTTTAGGTTTAGGTTAAGGTTAGGTTCTAAGTTTAGGTTATAGGTTATAGGTTAAGGTTTTAGGTCATAGGTTTTGGTTTTAAGGTTATAGGTTTAGGTTCAGGTTAAGGTTTTAGGACTTATAAGCTATAAGTTTAGGAAATTGAGAATATGTTAAGGTTTAGGTTTAGGTTTAGGTTAGGGAGTTGAGATTAAGATTAGGTGTAGGTTTAGGTTAGGGATTTGAAAATAAGTTAAGGTTTAGGTTTAGGAATTCGGGTTCGGGTTCAGGATTGAGTTTAGGTTTGGGTTTTCAAGTTTAGGTTTAGGTTAGGGAGTTTAGATTAGGATTAGGTGTAGGTTTAAGTTTAGGGATTTGAGAATAGGTTAAGGTTTAGGTTTAGGAAATCGGATTCGGGTTCGGGATCAGGTTTTAGGTTTAGGTTAGGGAGTTGAGATTAGGATTAGGTGTAGGTCTAGGTTTAAGATTTGAGAATTTGAGTTTAGGTTAGTTTTTAGGTCATAGGTTTTGGTTTAGGTTAGGTTATAGGTCTAGGTTAAGGTTAGGTTTAGGTTTAGGTTATAAGCTATAGGTTTAGGGAATTGAGAATAGGTTAAGGTTCAGGTTTAGGAAATTGGGATCGGGTTTAGGTTTGTGTTTTCAAGTTTAGTTTTAGGTTTAGGTTGGAGTTGAGATTAGGATTAGGTGTAGGTTTAAGTTTAGGGATTTGAGAATACATTTAGGTTTTAGGTCATAGAATTTGGTTTAGGTTAAGGTTTAGGTTTAGGTTATAAGCTATAGGTTTAGGGAATTGAGAATAGGTTAAGGTTTAGGTTATAAGTAAGGTTTTAGGTTTAGGTATAGGCTTAAGTTATGATTATAGGTTATATGTTTAACTTAAGGTTTAGGAATTCGGGTTCGGGTTTGGGTTTGGGTTTGGGTTTGGTTTTGGTTTTGGTTTAGGTTTAGGTTTTGATTTAGGTTTAGGTTATAGGTTATGGGATTTGAGAATGGGTTCGGGTTTAGGTTTTTTTGGTTTTGGTTTGGTTTTGGTTTTGGTAGGTTTAGGTTTAGGTTTACAAGTTTTGGGATTTGAGAATAGGTTTAGGTTAAGGTCTTAATTTTAGGTTTAGGAAATCGGGATCGGGTTCAGGTTCGGGTATAGTTTTGGGTTTTCAAGTTTAGGTTTAGGCTTAGGTTAGGGAGTTGAGATTAGGATTAGGTGTAGGTTTAGGTGTAGGTTTAGGGTTAAGGTTATAAGTTTAAGTTTAGGTTGTAGGTTTAGGTTAAGGTTTAGGGATTTGAGTTTAGGTTTAAGTTATTGGTTTAACTTTAGCTTTAGGTTTTAGGTTTAAGGATAGGCTTAGGTTATAGATTATATGTTTAGGTTAAGGTTTAGGAATTCGGGTTTCGGGTTTGGATTCAGGTTTAGGTTATAGGTTTTGAGATTTGAGAATAGTTTTAGGTTGTAAGTATAGGTTTAGGTTTGGATTCGGGTTAAAGGAGTAGATTAGGATTAGGTGTAGGTTTAGGTTTAGGGATTTTCTAGTATTATCTACTATTGAACCTAGTATTATCTACTACATACTAGTAATATACAACCAATATGGGGCACCATACCTTAAGCTACAAGAATTTCATGTCCCCCTAAACAAGGTATCCTCCATTGATAACATACATATATATATATATATATATATATATATATATATATATATATATATTATAATTTTTTATATTTTCATTCACATTCCCAAATACATTCATCATCCATCTAAGAAATTGAAACAAGTACTGTCAATTTATGACTAACAATTGAAAAGGAAAATCATGCATCTTATCTTACCGACCACTTATGTTTCTTTTCTTTTCACCTTTGTAACTCTCATATTTGTTGCAGCTACTAGTTCACCATCAGTGGTCTCCCTAACCAAATCTTTGTGCAGTCCCTCCATTTAAAGCAGTGGCTGAAGTTACAAGAAGTAGGACTGATTAGTCTTTCCATGTTTTGAAAAAAATCAAATTCTTTATTTTTGGCTGCAAGTCTACTTATAATTATCATTGGCTCTTAATCTATTTATTATGAAAATCTTAAATATCACCCAATAGTGCTCCTTCGATAAATGTCCTGTTTGGAACAAATAATTTCTGTAAAACTCTTTTATGTTTTTTCAATCCATCTTCCATTTTCTTCTTAATAAGAAAATCCATATTTACTAATATTCCCATTTTTCTATTTTTCAAAAGAACGAGTTCGGTTAAAATTTACTAATAAGAAAATCCAAATTTCCACTGTTGAAACCTTCCTAGGGTCTAAAGTAATTTTTATTTGTCATCCAACTTGTTAATATGATCACAAAGACATGGATGAAGAGAAAGCACAAACATCAGCTTTATCCAAAAAAGCACAAACATCAGCTTGATCCAAAACTTCTTTGGCCTCCAAAAAATTTTCAATGGTAGATGTTCAAACAAACTGTTTCCTGTGCTGTAATACTTTCATATTCTCATACATGCCTAAGTTGGATTGATGTTGTGGAGATGTTTTCCTTTGTAATATTTTCCTAATGGACGTCCAGATGGGTGATGTGGAGGCCAACTGATCCAAATGCAAGTTGATATGTGGAAAGTTTTCCATGCACTTGTACCATGGAAAATTTTCCATTTGAGATTGTAAGTCTATATCATGTACTTGACTCATTGAACATATGTATTCTTCAAAAGTTAACCAACCAAACATCATGGATGGAAGTTGAAGTCGGACAAATCCATTGCCCAATAGACAATGTAGACTACATAATATTTTTTTATAAGTATTCAACAAGAGAAGCAACTATAGGCTTTTGCAGCGTAATGAATAAAGAAGTTGTGATAGGAAACCTGGTGTTGAATGTTAAAAAGTAAAAAAGTAGGAACTAAACTGTTACAATTTCCATAATTCTTTTTCAAGAAAAGAAACCTAAATGAATACAATTGAATTATGGAGTAAAAAAAGTAAAAGGCAAAACCACATGAACTAGCAATCTGTTTAGCTAAAGGAGTAAATGGATAATTGCTTGCTGCGTCAATTTCAACAACATATGAAGAACATAGAGATGGTATTAGCGTGAATCATTCACAAAGATAACCTGATCAAAGATAATGCTTAGAAGCATCATGAAACACCAAAAATATTAATGCCATGGAAACTGTAAAACTGTACTAAACATTCCTTAAAGTGAAGCAGGCAGAGATACATACATTTCTATCCAAAAGTTTAAGTGAAGCAGGCAGAGATGTATATTTACAAAAGTTTCTATCCAAAGACATTTCCTGTTAGAAGACAACCCAAAAGAGAAAAAACAATGTCAAATTTTCACATGATGAAGATTCATTTGGGAGAGAGTTATACTTTGTACTCAATGCCATTGACCTACACACAAACATAGATTTATGCCTAATTAAGAAGCTAATGTCATCAATTAGTTGTAAAAACAAATCAAATCGTGATAGAATAAGGACATGCAAATATACAAAAATAAATAACTTAACGACTGAACAAAGATTCCTTAGGTGTTTGGCAATAGACAAAATTTTCAGATATGCTTCATCCACAGTTGGGTCAATGATTTGGACAGTCTATTAGCGTAAAGCTATGCCATGTGAACGGTTGAAGAGTCGGCATTTTATTTTTTTAAGCAGTGCAAAACTAACACTGTAGTCTATCGGTTTCAAAGGACAGAGGAATAATCACGGATTGAATTCCGCATGGTAGAGTAGGTACGTGATATCCTTATACAATTACTGGTGCGTGGCGAGTGGGACGATCTATCTAGACCGTCCATCTAATTGTTGCTGACCATTGATCATTGAAAGATCGAATAAATGTCCTAACCATATGGATTGTGGCCTTTCATTTGGACGATCAGGAACATAGCTGATTCAAAAGCAGAAACTGATGGATGGGACCATCTTCCCAGACGGTGGGTCATCTTTTTTTCTG